>CM046882.1:127992744-129192744 GCA_025667525.1 Glebionis coronaria | reverse complement strand
TTAAGCATTTGTTGTGTTAACTTATACGTTTTGATAATTTGCTGTTTTCAGTCTTTATTTTAGCTGCTACATATTTATTTCCATAATCTGTACTCAATCTATTGTTGTTGTTTTGTTTGTACTTCTTGCGGTGACTGATTATTCATTTTATCGCCTTAATTCTGCTTGTTTTATTTAAATTTTAATTCGTGATTTAAGGTCCGCTTAATGTAAAAGACCTGATGATTAGGTTCCTTTTTTTAGAATAATTCAGTTTGAGTATTTAGTTATTAGAGTCTTAAATCTTTGTTTCTAATAAGTGAAGTCTGTGTCGCAGTTGGTTAATAATTTGTAGGTTGAGTTAAAATGATGAGCTTAATCTGTCTTAACTGTGTTATTTTCATCTTAGCGTATTGAATTGTTTTTATTGTCACTTTTTGAAATTTTTTCAGATTATCATTGAGTTTGTTTCTTAGTTGCTAGTATGTTTTGATCCAGTAGTCTAGTATTTGCTCATTTGAGTATGCCTGTATTGTTTTTATTTTAATATCTGTAAGATAATAGTACTGCTATTTAGGATATGTGGGCTTAGTAACTGGCTTACTTGTATTGGATGTTTGGATCTTCTTTTAATAGAGTATAATTACTATACGATTAGGGGTGTTTGGGTTTGTGCTAGAGTACTCATTAAATTCGTGTAGTTTAAAAATAATATACCAAAATTTTATCTCTCTCAGGTCTCGAACCTGTGACCTCTTGTTTATTACACCTGTAACCCAACCAACTGCTCTAGCAGTACTTTTGGTTAATGTTATTAATCTTTAGATTGTTAAATACTCATTTAGATCTTTCAGATTTATATCAAACGTTCTTTAGTAAATGATTTAGTTTAAAATTATATAAAAAAATAAGTTAAAACTTTCTTGAATTATTGGTAATGAGAATTTCAGTTAAAATAGATTTTATTAAATAAAGAAAAACAAAATAAAATTTATTTTATTTAAATTGTTATTAAAAATTAGCTTTTATATAAACTAGATTTTAGTTAAGTGAGTTTTGAATAAAATAGTTTTATAAATAGATATTTAATAGTGATAAAGTGTTTTCAATTAAATAGTTTAATTTCAAAACATTTTAAATAATTGTCATTTAGATTAAATTTTGGGATTAAGATTTATGCACTTTAGGATTAAAGTAGAATTTAAAATTGGTAGATTTATTTTTAGTTTAAAAACCGGAAACCAATTCAAATCGATTGTCCAAATCAAAGCAAAACGTCTCAAATTCACTCGATCTTTGTGTACAACGAACTTGGTTCATCACGTGTTTAATTGAATTCGTCATTGGTAATATTAGTCTATTACTTTTTCCTAAAGGCAATTTTCAAATTTACCCTATAACGTATCTCAAATTATCACTATACTATCCACGACACATCAAAAAATTTGGCGCCGCTGCCGGGGATCTTGTGTACGATTCGTCTTTGTGGAGATTTGTTGATCGTTGATTTGAAGACCCTTTCCGTCCTCGGAAAGTTTTGTTATTTTCTTATTATATAGTATGTATCGTTTTTATGAAAAATACCAAAAATAATCTTCTTAATCCTCTATCATGTTTAATTCTTTTTCTCCTCACCCTCTAAATTTTAATTCTTCCTTCGTCGATTGTGTTGGGTGTGGAGAACCGTTATATGGTTTTTCACCATGTCGGTGGTGCACGTGTGAGCGTTGTGGAAATGACTTACGTCACGATTTACGAGTTGGATTTGTTCCTTATTGTGATGATATTGCTTCATGTGGAAATCCGAATTTTTCGAATAATTCTCTCGATTTCAATCCACCTCCACACCCCACATACGAGACACCCTCGTGTGAGTTTTGTGGAAACGATTCTCATTTTGGTGATGATTGTTCGCATCGATTCTCGCTTAATTACGAGCAAGAACCGAGCTACAATCAAAACTTTAATGATAATTGTTATCCACAAGATTTACCGAGTTTATCACAACAATATCTTTGTTGTGAGTATTGTGGAGGTCCTCACGAGAGTTTTTGTTGTCAACCGAGAGATCAAAATTCTTATGAGCCTAATCCTTCCTATAATTCGATTCCTTCCGGTTTTGACCAATCTCTACAATATTCTTTCGATATTGAACGATTTGAAACAATGAATCAAAGAAATTGAAGTATCAAGAGATTAATGACATTACAAATGAATTAGGAAGTCGACGATTTCATGGCGAAATAATTGATGAGGGATTTAGATGAGATTGTGAACTAAGGATTAGACAACTTTCGCAAGATTATAATGGATTAAGCATTGAAATTCGAAAGAAAGAAAAAATTCAAGAGGAAGAAATATATCTTGCTAATCGTGAACTCGAGCGTTCTCTTCTTTTGGATGATGACGAGGATAGTGGTATTTCTTTGAGAGATCTTATTGCTCTACATCCTTCGTCTAGTGCTATCTTATTTCCTATTCGTATCTTTCCGGCTATTGAGCCCGAGGATTCTCCCATCCTAGATGATGAGGAAATCTCTCATGACATAACCACTCCTATTCATTATTCTTCCATCGTGGAACCCGAAAATTCTCTAAGCAAGGGGGACGAGCATGTTAGCAATATACTTGTCCAAAACCCAAGAGAGTTTGACGGTATTTCCAATGAGATGTGTGATTTGCCACATTGTGATGACTCGACTTCTTCCATTCACTTTGATATTTTCTCCAATTCTAATGATGAAAATTGTGATGGAAATGAAGATTTTAGGAATGATTCTACTTCTAGTGAATTTTCTAATGAGGAGTTCTCAGATGAAATTTCTTATAAAGATGATATTCACGACTCGGATTTTGAGGGGTTCGCCGATGAACCTACTTTTCTTCACCCATTTCCACCGGGAAATGAGGATGATAGTGATCCGATTTTTGAGAGGTTCACTTTTGAACTTGCTCCTTTAGACCCATTTCCACCAGGAAATGAGGTTGATTTGACTATTCCGATCCTTGAGAAGTTCTCTGATGAACTTACTCATCTAGATGTGGAAGATGTGATTCTTCGTGAGAAGTTATCAAACATCTATCTTCTCATTTCTAGGATCGAGGCTTTGAATTCTAAGCCTAATGCCAAGTCTTTCTCTCCATCTCCTATTTCCGTTGAGGATAGTGATCCACTTATGGAGGAGATTGACACTTTTCTTGCTTCTCATGATTCGATACCACTGGGTGTTGATGATATCGACCCGGAGGGGGACGCTCTCTTTTTAGAGAATTTACTTGATGATGATTTCGTCCCAAGTCCTCCTCCCACCCACTTTGACCTTAATGTGCGGGTTTTTCATGTGTCTCATATTGAGTACCATAATCTGATTGATCACATTTCTAAGGGTGAAATGGTCGTTAAAGTAAAGAATGTTGATTCTACTATGGATGAGATTTTTATCCCACCGTTACCATGTGCTTCATATGATCTTGGATTAACATGGGGGGACGACACCATGTTGTTCATTCCTTTCTCCACCGAGGACGAGGTATTCGATCCCGGAATCGTTTATTTGGGGAGATCTCGGCCTTTCACCGATGCAATAATTGAAAGATTTTTCTATCATTTTGGTGCGAGTTTATCTCGGGGAGCATGCTTTATCCATACCATTTTTTGTGACTACTATCTCTTTTTAGAGATTTGTGTTAGAGTTTTATCCTTTCGTTTGTCATCCGACAACGAGGATGTAATCTTTGACCCCGACATCGTGCTTTAGGTTGGATTTTATCCTATTATGCCGGTTTTCACCACTTTCCCTTAGGACCAATGAATGCGGGGATCGAGTCGAGCTCATGACTCGGTTAACAAAAACGACGTGCCTTGTGGGGGAGTCCCATACATTCTATCTTCTTTATATTTTCTAACACTAATAAGGCTTGATCTTTCAAGCTCGTGCTCGTGTTTTGTTGTGTTGTGATCTTAGGTATGACCCTTATCATTGAAGTCTCTCGTGTTCGGTTTTTGCCGGTCCACTTGATCTTCCATTCTTTGAATGCCAAAAAGGGGCACACTTTCTTACCCTTGATTTTTATCGACTAACGTTTTATCTTGAGGCATAATTAATAAACGGCTTATAGATTTGCGTGCTCTTTCCATGCTAGGATTTTGTATTAGACTCTTCGTGTCTTAGCAAGGGGGTATTACTCTTGAGCTAAGAAACATTGAGGACAATGTTTGGTTTTAGCATGGGGGAGTCAATCGATATAATCGCTTGTAATTGCTTTTGTCGTGTCCAAACGTATTGTTTTTCTCGTTTTCAATAAAATTTTAAATTTTTTTGTGTTATTTTTAAGTTTTAATAAATAAAATAAGTGTTTTTGACATGAATGTAGGCTTTCCGTTGGTGAAAATAAGAATAGTTTTTTACTCGACTCGGTTTTTAACCTTAGCTTTTCCTTAACGTAATTGAATTAAGTTTTGCTAGGCTTTTATATAGGGAGCTTTAAAACGCGAAAATGTCTTAATTCATACGAGTTAAGAAGAAGAACTTTTCGCAAGCTCCTATAATTGATCCTAGAAAGTCGTCTATCAAGGGAACTTTAAAACGCAAATTCTAAAACTTGCAAAAGTATAAGAAGATGCAAGATCCTATAGATGACTAGAAAACCCAAAACTTTGATTTAATAGGCTAAGTATCCATTGATTTAACATTTTTGAAATTTTACAATATGGAGAACAAGAGATGATAGAGCCAATTATAAGTTTGGTATTCTTTCGGGAATTTATGTGAGTTAATTATAAGCCTATTCTCCCATCGCTTGCTAATAAATTTTTCTGCAATAAATAAGGTTGAACGATTTGAAAAGTTACTTAGCTTCTAGCCCAAGATCGTTTAAAAGTTGCTCGGTATGGATTAGAGTTCATAGCCAAGGCATAACTTATTGAAGCGGGATGCGAAGATTGGCGAGTCCAAAAAGGTCCTAACAAGACATGAGGGCTATATTTTATTGCTAAAGATCTCAAGTGATGTGAAGAATCATTTATCAAAAATCAATATGAAGGATTGAGACACACGACGAAAAGCAAATACTCCCCAAAAGTCATGGAGAAGTCTATCCAAAAAGGCCCTAACAAGGTATGAGGATAAATGAAGCCAAGTCAAAAAAAGGAGGCGGATCGTTGTATATCAAAATCCTAAATAAAGATTGGAGAAAAATGAAGAAGTCGTGGTCCAAGTATGAATCACTCAAAACTTCAAGTGATGAAATTCCTATATGAAGAGAAGACCATTATTTCATGAATGTCTCTCAAGGTTTGAAGTACAAAGTCGCTGCCAAATATCGGTCCGAGAAAGGTCTCAAATCGCGAAGCAAGTTATGCCAAGATATGAACTTTATGAGGTCCCGAGAAGCAGTTTTAAAAGATTCTGTCCTTTAGCTAACTATTGATTAAATCGTTCACTTTATTTTTGGCCTAATAAATTATCGAAATAAGTCAACAATGCATCCTCGTGATCATTCAAGACAACAATAAAATATAAGATATACACCTAGGAATAAGGGAGTCTAAGTGAATAATTGGCCCACATGAGTTCATGTTAGTTTGCTAACTTATAATAACAATGATCTTGTTTTTGCACTTGGCATGGAAAAGTGAAAAGTCGAGGACGATGAATCTATTTGAGTTTTATGATCCTTAAAGTTATTTTTCCAATAATGATAGCAATGCATTATTTCTTTGCAAAATAAAATGTCAATAGTTGAATTAAGGGGTAGTTAGTGTTTTATTTTGTCATTGCGTGAGGACACGGCAATTGCTTAGCAAGGGGGAATTTGATATGAGTTAAACTACTCATATCATTCGTAGTAATAAACAATCAATAAATGCATAAAAATCATGAAATATGCCTTGTATTTGTTTGTTTCTTGTTTTAATGTGTGTAGGTACCGAATTCACGAAAACCGGCACGAGTTTGAAGAAAAGATCGTCAAAGCCAATTTCAAGTCATTTTTAGCGGTTTTAATCATTTATGGAGTTTAAAAGGCTTTGTGGGTCCCACATTTATATATTGGGCCTAAAAGCCCAATATTGGAAAATGTAGTATTCACTTTTGGATTCATAGCCAAAATTTAGCCCAAGTATAAATGAAATGAGATGGATTCGTTTATTAACCAAATTAGGTCAAAGCCCAATTTAAACAAAGTTTCGTTTGAAGAGTTATAAACCTTGGACAATTTTCAAGACCAATTCATTTCCAAAGAGTCATAGACGAAAAGTTTTACTCAGTCAAAGTTTAATTCACACCACACACACATATTTATTAAACCGTCGATATTTCCTATGTGAAACCTTTCTTCCCCATTTTTTCACCCTCACCACGAGACCTGTAATATTACTGTTCCAAAAAAAAACCCTAGTAAAATAATTCATCCAATTACATGGGGCTTTTTACTCCCACGTGTGATTCACACTTGGGGGAATTAAATCCCCTAAGTTTTCGGAAGACTGGAGTGGGAAGAGCAAGGATGCGTGGCAACCATCCATTGGATATAACACCTCATATCCCTAAACCCTCCAATTAAATCCCTCCACCTCACCTAATTAGTAACAAGCTGGCAATCCAAGGGCGAAATAAAATGGAATATGCTGAGAAGATTCGAATATGCTGATGAAAAGATCCGAATATTCCTTCCAAGAAGCCTTTGGGGATGGCTATAAAAACCCTCTAGTTTCTGTAATTCAGGAATCCCTTTCTTTATTACTGTTATTATGTCAATTTAATTTTAGGATTAGTGTAATTTTTATTAAAGTATTGTAATGATTTTAATGATTCAATAAAAGTTTTAATTTTCTACTCAAATCTCTTGAATCTCGTGATATAAGTCTCTGTATAAGCTTTATACTAATTCCTGCTCATTAAATTGATATTTTAATAGTGATTATTTAATTAAGCTAATCTAATAGCTTGATTTAATAATTTGAGTAAGTTTGGGATAATATCTAAACCCACTGTTTAGATTAGATTACTTCTGGTTCGATTTGTTTACTGGTTCGAAAAGAAGTTTATATTCGAGGTGAGTAATGGTGTTTAATGGTGGATCGAAAATGGTGGTCTATTGGTGACGATTTAGAAAAATCCGCTCAGCGTACGATTTCTGCCCAACGGTTACCTTCAAAGTAATGGTTAAGCACTGTTAGTTTTTATGAAATATTAGAGTAAAGTTATTATTTGGAAGATTTTTGATTAACTTTAGTTGTGTGCTTATTAGTTGATTTTACAGTTATTTGTTATTTACTTGATGGTTATGTACATAAACATGTATCTGTTTAATTTAATAGTTATCTGATGAGCTACATAGTGTATTTGATTTGCTGAAATTTTCTTAATATGATGAAGTATTAGTCTGATTTTCAGTTCTTGATGGGAGTAGTTTGAGCTGTAATGGGTTTTAATCGATCTGCTTGATTTAGCTCGTATTAGATTTCTGTTGATGAATTTTATGTTGAAGTATAAGCAGATAGGGATCTGGGTAATTTGCTTGATTTTGGTTTGATATATTTCGTCTGCTTTAATGAGTAGAGTTATTTGGTTTGGATTTACTTAATCTGTAAGTGTGCTGATTCTCATTTTATCAGTTACTTTATATTAAGTAGATTGTCGCAGTGGTTTTCTTTGAACATATATAACATTTTTGAACTTGAACACACATATTAGTTTCTGACTGTCTTTGGGTTATTGCTGATCTTTTAAGACCAAAAGTAAGCAGATTCGTCCAGCTTAATCTGCTGTCTGTATACTTTGTTCATAGCTATTTTAACCGAGTGTTGGAAATCGCTTAATATGTCAAAAGCTTCCCTGATACCTCAATTGTCGGGCTTATCATTTTTACCATGCACAACTGTTAAATGTCATTTAAGCATTTGCTGTGTTAACTGATACGTTTTGATAATTTGCTATTTTCAGTCTTTATTTTAGCTTCTACATATTTATTTCCATAATCTGCACTCAATCTATTGTTGCGGTTTTGTTTGTACTTCTTGCGGTGACTGATTATTCATTTTATCGCCTTAATTCTGCTTGTTTTATTTAAATTTTAATTCGTGATTTAAGGTCTGCTTAATGTAAAAGACCTGCTGATTAGGTTCCTTTTTTTAGAATAATTCAGTTTGAGTATTTAGTTATTAGAGTCTTAAATCTTTGTTTCTAATAAGTGAAGTCTGTGTCGCAGTTGGTTCATAATTTGTAGGTTGAGTTAAAATGATGAGCTTAATCTGTCTTAACTGTGTTATTTTCATCTTAGCGTATTGAATTGTTTTTATTGTCACTTTTTGAAATTGCTTCTGATTATCATTGAGTATGTTTCTTAGTTGCAAGTATGTTTTGATCCAGTAGTCTAGTATTTTCTCATTTGAGTATGCTTGTATTGTTTTTATTTTAATTCCCGTAAGATAATAGTACTGCTATTTAGGATATGTGGGCTTAGTAACTGGCTTACATGTATTGGATGTTTGGATCTTCTTTTAATAGAGTTTAATTACTGTACGATTAGGGGTGTTTGGGTTTGTGCTAGAGTACTCATTAAATTCGTGTAGTTTAAAAATAATATACCAAAATTTTGTCTCTCTCAGGTCTCGAAACTGTGACCTCTTGTTTATTACACCTATAACCCAACCAACTGCTCTAGCAGTACTTTTGGTTAATGTTATTAATCTTTAGATTGTTAAATACTCATTTAGATCTTTTAGATTTATATCAAACGTTCTTTAGTAAATGATTTAGTTTAAAGTTATATAAAAAAAATAAGTTAAAACTTTCTTGAATTATTGGTAATGAGAATTTCAGTTAAAATAGAATTTATTAAATAAAGAAAAACAAAATAAAAATTATTTTATTTAAATTGTTATTAAAAATTAGCTTTTATATAAATTAGATTTTAATTAAGTGAGTTTTGAATAAAATAGTTTTATAAATAGATTTTTAATAGTGATAAAGTGTTTTCAATTAAATAGTTTAATTCCAAAACATTTTAAATAATTGTCATTTAGATTAAATTTTGGGTTTAAGATTTATGCACTTTAGGATTAAAGTAGAATTTAAAATTGGTAGATTTATTTTTAGTTTAAAAACCGGAAACCAATTCAAATCGACTGTCCAAATCAAAGCAAAACGTCTCAAAATCACTCGATCTTTGTGTACAACGAACTTGGTTCATCACGTGTTTAATTGAATTCGTAATTGGTAATATTAGTCTATTACTTTTTCCTAAAGGTAATTTTCTAATTTACCCTATAACGTATCTCAAATTATCACTATACTATCCACGACACATCATTATTTATATCAAAATTATTATTAACTTACATACTTTACTGATTATAAGTTTAGTTACCCCTAAAATATACTTACCATAGTTCAATTGCTCATTTTCTCACTTAGAAGAGTTGGCTGTTTTTCGCAGCCAACTTCAGTTTCACCGATTTGGCCGCCATTTCCAAACCGTTTATCCGTAAAAAACTATCCGATTCGTGTGTGTTCTAAATAAGTTTAGCTACAACTTTTAGTTTTATATATTTAGGGGTCACTATACAGTTTCTAAGAGTTTTCGGCCGTGTAAAACTGGTGATCAGATTCGGCCACTTTTCACTGTTTCGGCCATATTTAATTCATCGGGTATCGTCAAGAGACGGGCCACCCGGTCAAATCACCACAAAACACAGAGATATACTCTTATATTTTTACCTAATACTCATTACTTACTGAACTTCTAGAGACCACATGTTATATTTAGTAATTAAATTCTTAAAATCACAACTATGATTCAAGGCTTGTTTAGGCTTGTATTATGATGTAACAAATTCATATACAATGTCCAAAACTTATCAAATACATATTAATATCTATTTTTACAGATTTTAGATAGAAATTTAGATAATAAAATAATTAGCCACAACAATGAAGAAAAAGAATGATACCCTTGTCATGGAAACGAGAAGTTATATCTACAACAAATCAACCAAGCTGAACACCCTTGCTTCAAGACCAAAACTCAAACCATCCAAATATAATTTATACCCATGATCAAAACACAAGAAAAACCATCTTATGTCTCAGCCCCAAGACCACCATTTATGTGTATATAGATGCTTGATGATGATTATAAAGACATGGAACCAAAAATCAACACAGATTCATAACTCTTCATCCTTGATATAAAGAAGTAGTAAAAATCAATGTTTTGATGTTTTTGATATTGTTATCCGACGGTAACAAGGAGCCTAAGGGCTGTATGTATCTTTCTAACCAAGAAAATATGAATTAGAATATGTTTTGATAAGATAAACAATAGGTTATGCAATTTTTATATGACACGTGTGTAGAGATGGAATGTGCATGTTGAGAGTGTTTTCCAACCAAGACACGTCTCTTGGTGTGGAAATGTTAATAATTTATGGTTATTGTTTATTTTTATGGGTATAGCGGGTATTATCAAACCCCAATATTTTAAAAGTTAAGCGATTTGAAAGGTACACGTAAAGCACGAAAAATAAACACTCGATATAAAATAAAAACGTCGATATTCAGAAAACATTCATGTTTCGATAAATAAATGAGGGCTTATAGTTTAATAAGCGTTAACACGTCTTATAAACAAATGACGCCTAAAGGCTTAATGTAAATTACGAACAATGCCCGTAAAACGATGAATTAAAACGACGACAATAGAAAATATTTCTATGTCATAACGAAAATGTTTACGGTCGATGGCGGACATAGACTTTGTCGATAAATAATAAATGACACGTATTCGATACGTTAAAGCTTTAACCTTCTCGGTTAGTCAAGAATTACATAATATTCATAGAACGAACATGAAAATCAAACGTCAGGTAATAAATATTGGTCAAAATACTTGAAATAAAATTAGAGCTCGGTCTAAATGTTTATTTTAAAGTTCGGGTTACTACAATATCTACACCTTTAGGAAGCAATGTCCCAGCGCTTAATTCGTCTCAATAGTATTCGGTTAAAGGGCGAAGAGGTGAGAGATAGACAAGTCATCGCTGAGGTTTCTAACGAATGTTAAATGAACAAAATTCAAAGAAACGAGTATACATAACAACCATGAATGAACGTTTTAAATGTAGGTTTAACCCTTATAAGTAAAGAATAATACATAACTCGAAGGAGAAGGCATTGGAAACGAAAAATTAACGAATCGTCAATTTTTAGAAACGCTTAAAGGTACATTACTACTAGTTTACCAAACATGAGGCGATCAATAAAAGTTTGAAAAACTCCACATGACAAGTGAAGAGTCGAAATAAGTGAGTGCATTTGAAATATTTAAAATGCGACAATCAATTCAGAAACTATTGAAGGAACTACGAATTCATTGACACCGAAATCGTTCGGAGTATACATTACTCTATTGAAGGAACTACGGTCCAAATCAAACACGAAAGCCATCACTAAGCATATATAATCTCGTTATGACATGCTTGCAAAATAGCCAAGCCATGCCAAATCAATAATTTCAATCAAGTTAACTCATGCTTGCTAAATAGCTAAGCCATGATAAATAAGAATATTTGACAAGATCTTCGGATAAGTTGAGTTAGAGGAAAGTTTGTAAGTTAAAGGATGTTCATGAGCCTGATAGCCACGGATGCATATCCAAAAATATTTTTGTCACTGGAGGGTGCTCACACACGGATTCATACCCAAATGATATTATTGGGTGCTCACAAACGGATCCATACCCAAAAGATATTCTCGTTACATTGAAAATTCATTGATGAACCATTTATAATAACAAGAAAGAATATCAAGATCTTTTCATTCACGATGAGTTGTGTTAATAACTTAATCCTCAGTCAATCCACAAGTACACAACTAGTGTTGATTAAACAAGTCATCTGTTCTCGAAACATGTAATGGTTCTTAACGATTAGCTTATAATGCTCGCGATAGTTAGGACACATTAGAAATGGTCCATAGAAATAAATCATAACTCGAGAGAAGTCTACCAGGTTACTCGTACATAGACAATAATAAAAAAAATAACCATAATGACGACGGTAATGAACGATTCATAAAAACGAAACACACGTCAAAGGAAATACGTCTGTGTACAAAATAATCACAAACCAAGTCAAGCACACTTGAGTCCACTTATTTATAATTTGTTATTTGCATACAAAGGCGTCCCAATATATGTAAATAAGAACTATAAATTTATGGTTCGGGAACTTACAACTTTCTTGTTTAAATAAAAAGGCGTCCCAGTTTATTTGAACAAGACGATTATAAATCATCCTACTCAGTAATACTGTCACAAAACACGATATCATAACCAAATTAAATGCCAAGAAAAGTACAGGGTGTCAAACTTACTCCATGATTTCTATATTCAAACGTCCCATTCCATCTGAATAAAGAAACCATAAACAATCTAAGGTCTAGTGGTTTAAAACTTTCTTATTCAAATGTCCCAATCCATTTCAATAAGAGAACCTTAAACGACACATAGTTGGGCGATTTAAAATCATTATATTTAAATGTCCCATTCCATTTAAATACAAAGTATTAAATTTCTCAACTAATGACTACTGTGAGCATATCTTTGTTGTACCCAAATTATATATAATTTATTTGGGTATATATATATATATATATATTTTTGGTACAACATTGGCATCCTCCTTTTCGCCACAAAACGTAATCAAAAACAATTAAATTAAATGTTATACTACGTAGAAGATGTCTCCTTGAAGAAATGATTCTTCAAAATCATAAGGAGTGCAGAAATATAATAATACGCTTATCAATTACGTTTCAAAAGGAGATGTCCTAAAATGGCACATCATGATGCGATGACAAAATCAAGCTAAAATTAGTCGACATGCGATAGATTATGAAACAATATATATGTACCCAAAATATCAAACGAGTTCCATACTCGTATTCGGATAATAAATTAATTATCGAGAAAAGTGATTGGCGACGAGGCCAAACACTCTATAGAACCATATCATAAAATGTACGATAATCACGCAAGGACCATTGCTTCATGCGCAATGCCCTTAAATACCATAGTATATACATTCATATACATACAACCATTTCTACATACACACAAGATCACATTATCACAACCAAACATTGGTTTCTAGGAGCCATGAGCGCGCGGATACTTTGTAATGCAACAAAACAATTTTACAAAAGAGCTGTTATAGTCTAGGTGTTCAAAACGACCAGTTCTCTATAACAAGTGCTCTGATACCAATCTGTAACAACCCCAATTTCACAATGCATCGAAATATAAACATTGGATGTTACTTCATAGCACATCACACACAGTCATAGAGAACGACCTCAAAAGAGACGTTTTATAAAATAAACCATTCGATAATTTTAATAAATCAGAGTTAACTAAAAATAGGTCCCACCAATTTATACAAACCTTAAGAAATAATAAATATTTGTCAAATGTATCGAATGGAAATTGTTTGTTTTGCCTTTACTTTATCATGCGCGGCTCCATGCTCCAGCTGCTCTTAAACCTACACTATTGAGAATACATGCTAAATTGTCAACACAACGGTTGAGTGAATTCATAGGTTTTTAAATAAACAATAATAGGTTTTAAATAAAACATAAAGCTTCTGAACACAAGAATCTCATCCACTGTCAATATTGTAGCACATACAATATCCAAAGTCCACGTTATTCTACTAAACCATGACACCGAAGCCTTAAGTATAAATAATGCCCTAGTCAGGTATTTTGCCGAATACCCCCTTACTTCTAATACAACACACCTGGCTGAGCCTCCAACCCACAGGTGCGACCTGCCCAGGTGGGGGCCATCCCCGATGGATCCATCCGTCTGTACCAGCGCCTACCCATCAAGGGCAGTTAACGGTTCATGGGTTTTAGGGACTTTCAAATTTGGCAATACAACACTTAGCAAATAGCGGTTCACAATCAATACAATCAACACTTGTGTTCATCTTTCAAAAGCATTTAATCAACCATCTTACATTCATTTACAACAACATGTATTCGTTCAACGCATATAGCAAACCACATGTTTATTCATAAACATGTATTCTCTCTAAACCATATATATATATAAAGATCATATATATTTATACCAAGAGCATGTATTCCCCATCGCGGATTTATAAACACGTATAAAGCAGTAAAAGCGAGGCTATGAACTCACCTGGTATAACTATTACACGTAGATCAAGGAAAAAACGTCAAATAGTTGACATACGACTTCACAAGATTACAATTAGTCGTTGATCGAGAACGAGATATCCAACGGTCGACATATAACCGAAAGAAACCTATAATGCCGAGACGCGTCTTAGGCTCGAGTCTATATGTAAGCCATACATATATGTAAACAGTTCACTTTAATAGGTTTGGACATTCCATAAGTTTTATAAAACTTTTCATAACCCAATTCTTACAATTTACCCGACATGTCTTGATAAATAGATCATATCGCCTAAATCGTAAATCATCTAGGAGAGCTATTTATATCAAAATTATTATTAACTTACATACTTTACTGATTATAAGTTTAATTACCCCTAAAATATACTTACCATAGTTCAATTGCTCATTTTCTCACTTAGAAGAGTTGGCTGTTTTTCGCAGCCAACTTCAGTTTCACCGATTTGGCCGCCATTTCCAAACCGTTTATCCGTAGAAAACTATCCGATTCGTGTGTGTTCTAAATAAGTTTAGCTACAACTTTTAGTTTTATATATTTAGGGGTCACAATACAGTTTCTAAGAGTTTTCGGCCGTGTAAAACTGGTGATCAGATTCGGCCCCTTTTCACTTTTTCGGCCATATTTAATTCATCAGGTATCGTCACGAGACGGGCCACCCGATCAAATCACCACAAAACACAGAGATATACTCTTATATTTTTACCTAATACTCATTACTTACTGAACTTCTAGAGACCACACGTTATATTTAGTAATTACATTCTTAAAATCACAACTATGATTCAAGGCTTGTTTAGGCTTGTATTATGATGTAACAAATTCATATACAATGTCCAAAACTTATCAAATACATATTAATATCTATTTTTACAGATTTTAGATAGAAATTTAGATAATAAAATAATTAGCCACAACAATGAATAAAAAGAATGATACCCTTGTCATGGAAACAAGAAGTTATATCTATAACAAATCAACCAAGCTAAACACCCTTGCTTCAAGACCAAAACTCAAACCATCCAAATATAATTTTTATCCATGATCAAAACACAAGAAAAACCATCTTATGTCTCAGCCCCAAGACTACCATTTATGTGTATATAGATGCTTGATGATGATTATAAAGACATGGAACCAAAAATCAACACAGATTCATAACTCTTCATCCTTGATATAAAGAAGTAGTAAAAATCAATGTTTTGATGTTTTTGATATTGTTATCCCACGGCAACAAGGAGCCTAAGGGCTGTATGTATCTTTCTAACCAAGAAAATATGAATTAGAATATGTTTTGATAAGATAAACAATAGGTTATGCAATTTTTATATGACACGTGTGTAGAGATGGAATGTGCATGTTGAGAGTGTTTTCCAACCAAGACACGTCTCTTGGTGTGGAAATGTTAATAATTTACGGTTGTTTTTTATTTTTATAGGTATAGCGGGTATTATCGAACCCTGATATTTTAAAAGTTATGCGATTTGAAAGGTACACGTAAAGCACGAAAAATAAACGCTCGATATAAAATAAAAACGTCGATATTCAAAGAACATTCATGTTTAGATAAATAAATGAGGGCTTATAGTTTAATAAGCGTTAACACGTCTTATAAACAAATGACGCCTAAAGGCTTAATGTAAATTACGAACAATGCCCGTAAAACGATAAATTAAAACGACGAAAATAAAAAATATTTCTATGTCATAACGAAAATGTTTACGGTCGATGGCGGACATAGACTTTGTCGATAAATAATAAATGACACGTATTCGATACGTTAAAGCTTTAACCTTCTCGGTTAGTCAAGAATTACATAATATTCATAGAACGAACATGAAAATTAAACGTCAGGTAATAAATATTGGTCCAAATACTTGAAATAAAATTAGAGCTCGGTCTAAATGTTTATTTTAAAGTTAGGGTTACTACACCAGTAAGGTGAAATTTGCTGCAGCTACTTTTTAGGATGATGCATTGAGTTGGTGGAATAGTCAAGTAACTACTGTGGGATTGGTTGAAGCTAATGCTAGAACATGGACTGTGACCAAGGGACTTTTGACTGCTAAGTTTTGTCCTGAGGAAGAGTTAGGTCAGTTGGAAGATGAATTGAGGCATTTGGCGCTGAGAAACAATGATATTGTAGCTTATACAAGGAGGTTCTATGATTTATGTTTGTTGTGTCCTGATGCGTTTGCTGATGACCGTAAGAAGATGAAGCAGTATATTAGAGGTTTATCTAGTAATATCAAGGGAGAAACTACTTCGTCGAAACCCAAGTCATTTGATGAAGCTGTTCAAATGGCTCATGCTTTAATGGATGTAAAGCTGCAGGATCGAAAGGATAGTATTGCTGAGGGGAATAAGAGAAAGTGGGATGCTGCACACTCAAGTCAAGGGCAGAATCGAGGTGGTTATCGTAATAACAATAACCAAGGACCGAATAGGAATCAACAATATAATTTGAGAAGGAATGATGGTGTTCGTGCTGCTACCGGAAATCAAGGTAACAAGGTGAATCCGAAGTGTGGTCGGTGTAATATGTATCATATTAGATATTGTCCACCTGCTTGCAACAAGTGTGGGAAGGCCGGACATAAGATGGCAGATTGTAGAAACAAGGGTGTAGCCACTAGGGCTAATGTTGTCAAGGTAGTTTACTGTTCTGGATGTGGAGGCCGTGGACATAAGCAGGGGAACTGACCGAGGGTTGGCATACGACAGGGAGGCAATGTTGTTGCTGTTGCTGCTGGGATTGCTGCTCCAGCCTATGTCGTGGGAGATGCTGACAAACCGCAAGGGCCGAATGTAGTGACTAGTACGTTCTTACTTGATGTTTGTTATGCTAGTGTGTTATTTGATTCTGGATCCGATAGAAGTTTCGTAGATGTTAGATTCAGTCATCTATTGGATAGAGAACCAGTGAGATTGACAACTAGTTATAATGTGGAGTTAGCTGATGGTAAGGTTGTAAGCACTAGTTCTATACTGAAAGGTTGTTCCTTGAAGTTAGGTAATTATGTGTTTAGTATTAATTTGATGCCCATAGAATTAGGATCTTTTGACGTGATTGTTGGAATGGACTGGTTAGTTGGTAATGGTGCAGTAATTGTTTGTGGAGAAAGATTAGTTCAGATACCGCTAAGGAATAGGGTACTGACTATGAAAGGTGATGAATGTACGTCTTGTTTGAGAGTTGCTTCTTGTTTAAAGATGATGAGGTATATAGAAGCAGGTTGTGATGTGTTTCTTGCATAGATAAGTAATGATGGTGTGAATGAAAGGAATTTGGAGGATGTGCCTGTGATTAGAGAGTATCCTGAGGTTTTCCCTGAGGAATTGACAGGATTACCGCCACATCGTGAAGTGGAGTTTCGTATCGATTTAGTGTCGGGTGCTGCTCCTGTTGCTCGTGCACCGTATTGTTTAGCTCCATCTGAGATGAAAGAATTATCTGATCAATTAAAGTAATTGATGGATAAGGGATTTATTAGACCAAGTTCGTCGCCATGGGGTGCGCCTGTTTTGTTTGTTCGGAAGAAAGATGGTTCTTTTTTAATGTGTATTGATTATAGAGAGCTTAACAAATTGACTGTCAAGAATCGGTATCCACTACCGAGGATTGATGATTTGTTTTACCCTTGCAACTGATCTGGATCTAGTGTATACTCGAAGATCGATTTGAGGTCTGGGTATCATCAACTGAGAGTTAGGGAAGAAGATATTCCTATAACAGCTTTCCATACTCGATATGGACATTTCGAATTTCAAGTGATGCCATTTGGATTAACAAATGCACCTGCTGTATTTATGGATTTGATGAATCGTGTATGTAAGCCGTATTTGGATGAGTTTGTTATCGTATTCATTGATGATATTCTCGTTTATTCTAAGAGTGAAGAGGAACATGAGAAGCATTTGAGAACAATTTTGGAATTGTTGAAGAAGGAGAAGCTGTATGCGAAATTCTCTAAGTGTGAATTTTGGTTGAAATCAGTGATATTTTTGGGGCACGTGATTGATAGTGAAGGTGTTCGTGTGGATCCTGCTAAGATTGAGGCAACTAAGGATTGGTTAGTGCCGAAGACGCCGACTGAAGTTCTCCAATTTCTTTGTTTGGCTGGGTATTATAGAAGGTTTATTGAGAAGTTTTCGTTAATTGCTAAGCCATTGACTAAGCTTACGGAAAAGAATCGAGTGTTTGAATGGGGATTGGAAGAGGAATCTGCATTTAGTATGTTGAAGGATAAGTTGTGTTCTGCGCTGATATTGTCTTTACCAGAATGATCTGAGGATTTTGTAGTGTACTGTGACGCGTCTCATAAAGGATTTGGAGCTGTGTTGATGCAAAGGGAGAAAGTAATTGCGTATGCATCGAGAAAATTAAGGAAGCATGAAGAGAATTACACTACGCATGATTTAGAACTTGGGGCTGTTATTTTTACTTTAAAGCTGTGGAGACACTACTTGTATGGAACCAAGTGTGTGGTTTCCACTGATCATAAGAGTTTGCAGTATATTTTGGATCAAAAGGAATTGAATATGAGGCAAAGGAGATGGGTTGAGTTGCTGAGTGATTATGACTGCGAGATTCGTTACCATCCTGGTAAAGCAAATGTGGTAGCTGATGCACTTAGTAGAAAGGAAAGAGATAAGTCTATAAGAGTTAGAGCTTTGACGATGTTGGAGAGTGTTGATTTGACAGAAACGATATTGAAAGCCCAAACTAATGGATTGAAGGAAGAGAACGTTGAGGTAGAAAATTTGGGTAGAATGTTGAAGCCTTTGTTTGAAGCAAGGTCGAATGGATTGAGGTATTTTAGGAATAGGATTTGGTTACCATTGTGTCCGTCTGAGGAAGATTCGTTAGGGGTGCGAGATTTGGTGATGAATGAATCTCATAAGTCGAAGTATTCAATACATCCTGGATCGGACAAGATGTATCAAGATCTTAATAAAGTTTATTGGTGGCCAAATATGAAGGCAGATATTGCACAATATGTTAATAAGTGTTTAACTTGTACGAAGGTGAAGGATGACATAAGAAACCGTCTGGATTATTAGTGCATTCTGAGATTCCTAAGTGGAAATGGGAGAATATTACAATGGATTTTGTGACAGGTTTGCCAAGGACTGCAAATGGTAGTGATATGATATGGGTGATTGTAGATAGATTGACTAAGTCTTCTCACTTTTTGCCAATGAAGAAGACAGATAGTATGGAGAGGTTAACAACAGTGTATGTGAAGGAGATTGTTTGTCGACATGGTGTGCCTTTGTCGATAATTTCTGATTGTGATAGTAGGTTTACTTTAGAATTTTGGAAGTCTTTGCAGAAAGCGATGGGAACGGAGTTATGTTTAAGTACAGCATATCATCCGGAAACTGATGGACAAAGTGAGAGAACGATTCAAACGTTAGAGGATATGCTTCGTGCATGTGTGATTGATTTTGGAAATGGTTGGGATAAGCATTTGCCACTGGGTTGAGTTTTCGTACAATAATAGTTATCATGCTAGTATTAAAGCCGCTCCATTTGAACCTTTGTATGGACGTAAGTGTAGATCTCCAGTGTGTTGGAGTGAGGTAGGAGAAAGTCAATTGACTGGGCCTGAAATGATATTTGAGACGAATGAAATGATTGTGCAAATTAAGAAGCGGTTGTTATCTGCAAGAAGTAGACAAAGTAACAAAAGGAAATCGTTGGAATTTGAAGTAGGAGACATGGTTATGTTGAAAGTATCTCCATGGAAAGGAGTAATTCGCTTTTGAAAGAGAGAAAGTTGAGCCCGAGATATATTGGACGATTTAAGATTATCCAAAGGATTGGATTGGTGGCTTATAAGTTAGAATTGCCTGATGAGCTTAAGGCTATTCATAATACTTTTCATGTGTCTAATTTGAAGAAGTGTTTAGCTGATAGGGATGTGGTAATTCCATTGCAGGAGATTCAACTTGATGATAAGTTGCATTTTATAAAGGAACCTGTAGAGATAATGGATAGGGAAGTTAAGAAGTTGAAGCATAGTAGAATTCTGATTGTGAAGGTGAGATGGAACTCTAGACGTGGGCCAGAGTTTACGTGGGAACGTGAGGATTTCTTTAAGGACAAGTATCCTCATTTGTTTAGGAAGGATTAAGCGCCGCGGACGTCGCTTCTTTTAAGAAGGGGGGGATGTGACAACCCAAAACCGAGGTCATTGCTTAATCTTATTTTACGATTATTTTTAAAATTTTTGGATGAGTTTGAACTATATTTATTTTTAGAGGTTTAAGTTTTAACCGATGTTGGAAGGTGTATATTTAATATTTATTAAGTATAAGGAGTATTAGCAAGCGTGATGTCGATGGATGCCAAATATTTTACGTTTTATTGTCGGTTTTTTGATTTTTATTATTTTCGAGGTTTTATTTTAAATGACGTGTTAAGTCGAGTCGAGAGTCGATATTATTATTTTTGAGGTACGTTTTAAATTTTTAAAAGTATCTTTATGAAAACCGATCCCCGTAAATATTTTGAAAATTTACTAATAGTTATTTACTATTTACATTTTTAGCCACAACTATTGCCAAATTGCAACTTTGGTCCCTACCCCACTATATATAAACTTAAAACAAACACACACACCACAATTTCTCATTTAAAAATTTCACCATCTTCTCCTTTCTCTCTCTTGAATGCCGAAACCCACCACCATCACCAAAACACACACATTTTCAGTTTTATCTTGAGTTTGAGGTTGATTCAAACTAAACCAAGCATAGACCCACTCTTATAATTGCATAAGGATCATATTGGTGTAAGAATTCCTTACATGCAAGCACATTTTTTTTCTTGATGTTGGTAGGTAGGAGCTATGATCATGTATGGCATTTTCATGATGATCCATAGTGGTTCTTGTTAAAATCTCGTTAAAAACTTCATTTTGATTCAATGATTTTTTATTTTGATTATGATTTTGATGTTATGGTTGATGTATGATGATATTAGGGTATAGTAATGATCATTTTTGTGGTTGGTTTTTATCAAAAAGTTGATTTTGTACAAGATTTTTATAGTCATTTTATAACAGTAAGTAAAGTGTAAAATCCGAATTATTATGTTTTGATATAAGGTGGAGCTTCTAGCTCCAAACGAGCGCGAAGTTATGATGTTTTGAATGATCGTGTACCGGGAGACGAGTATCGGCACTACAAATAGTTGTTGTCGATATTTGGATCGAATCTCGGGGACTCTAAATGGATATTTTGAAAAATTTAACCTACTGATAATGAGGTGTTTACTTATTAGGTTGAGTTTACTTTAAAACCCGAGTGTCAGTTTTGTAAACGGAGTCGTTTAAATATGTTAAAACAGTTGTATGAAAAATTAACGTAAATCTGTCCGGATTTTGTAGTTTGAAAATGAGTCGAGTAAAGGACTTTAAAAGTAATTTCATTTGATAAACTTGTACGAGGACTTTCTATATATAGTAAGTTAGTTTATCGAGTCGTTTCATAAACGGTTGACGAGTTTAAAAGGGGTAAATAAGCTAGTACATGTAGTATGTACCGGCGGACTTTGTAAAAAGTAGAAAATGGTAAAGTAAGTGTGTAGTAAAGTATAATGAAGTTATTTATATTGTTTTCTCTCGAGTTTATTGTGACTTTATGATTTTGAGTTTGATGTTGTTATGTATTATTTATTTCTCGAGTCATTATTAATGAACGCGCCTTATTTGATAGGTAGCGGTTCTCGTGTTTGAAAGGCAACCATTATCGTCGACGATCATCTCGCTAGATCTCTTATACTAAGGTGAGTCTATAGCCTCGCTTTCTACTCGTTTTAATGATTTTAAATACCCGCGAGGGGGATACATGCAATTTGAAAATAAATGAACACAAGTCATGAGTAATTGTTGGACCCGAATGATGCCTAAAGTTGATTTCATTGTATTGAGTAACTTGTTGCTAAAGACCCTAAATTCATGAGCCGTTAAATATCTTCTGACTTGATGTTGTTAGTCAGGAATAGCCGCTTATTCTAATGATAGTAATATTGGGTTGACCACCCTATCTAAGACCAGGGCATTACGTTGAGTAACCCGCTGGGAAGGATAATTTTACATGAATAAGATTGTGGTATTCTAGCAACTGATACCCTAGAGGGGCAATGGTTTTATTCTAGTCATACCGGCATTTGGCGTGGGTGACTATTTGGTTAAGGGGTCGGTGTCATGAGCTTAAATACAATGTTTGTTTAATAATATCATTATTATTACTGCCTTGAATATAGATTGTGTGTACGACAATTCTATAAATGATTATGATTGATTTTCTTCTTGTGTTCAAATATGATTTGATAAACCTATAGTCTCGCTCAACATTATTGTTGACTCGTTTTATGCATGTATTTCAGGTAATAGGAAGTGATGGAGCATGGAGCTTTCCTGTGGAGGTTGTGGCTTGGCTTTTGGAAGAATGTTGGTCTAAACTGTTTCTACCTTTTAATGTTTGAACAATTTACTTTATGTTAATGTACTGTACTAAACTTGTTGGTTGTTGGTCGAGATCCATGGGGACTAAACGCTTTACTCTGGTATCGTGTCAGTACAATTTGGGTTGAAATCTATGTTTTAGACCATTTATGAAAATCTTGTTTATATTTATGTGTAAACGTCTCACTTTTGAGTCGTTCAATATACCTTGTGTGATGATGCTTGTGTCTAGCACTCAATTGTGTATTTCCGTTGCGCAATGTAAATTGGGGGTGTTAGATCAAGGATTAATACTTTCTTAAAACTCACATTTAATCAAATGTGACAAAAGATTTTAATAAACTTCATTTTTAAGAAAATGTTTTAATAAAAAGAAAATGAAAATTTGAATTTGGAGTATTCCAAAGAATATTCCCTAAGGCATATTCCAAACAATATTTTTTAATTTGAATTTGGCATATTCCATATGCCAAAGGAATATCCTTTGAGGGTATAAACTACCCTAGATGGCATATCCCCACTAAAGGACAAAAATGCACGGACTCCAAGCCGGAGGTTCTTTAAAGGAACCCACGGTTCCTTATTGATAAGGAACCGCAGGGGAATTTAAGGAACCGCGGGTCTTTATAGCCGTTGCATTGTTGTCCTATAAATAGTGGATCATTTCCAGCTTTTCTTTCAACCCTTTTTGCACAGTTTCTTCAAAAACATTTTTAAACTCCTTGATTAGTTAGTTTAGATTAATCTTGTTTAAGATGTGATTTTCTCCTTCAATCCTCTCATCCTCTCAAGTGCAAAGAGAAGAACACTTTCATTAGCAAGAAGTGTTGGGTTCATAACATGATGAAAATATCTCCTTCTAGATCAAGTCACTGTTTTCCTACTTTGTATATGTAGAATATCCAAGTGTTGGGTTCATTTGGATGTGTTTGTAAGGGTAGTATATCCAAGAGATGGGTATCCTTGGATTAGGTGTTAGTTGTGTAGATCCAAGTTTGTTAATACTTGGATATAGTGTTAGAGTCATAGATCTAAGTGGTGATTACTTAGATCTATATAGTTTATGTGTATATGCCATAAAACTCAAGGTTTGTTATGTTGGGCCATAAAACATAACTAGGGTGAAGAGTTGTGTAGGTGTTTAGTTGTGAAGATGGTGTAGTTGTGTAGTTCAGAAGAGTTGTGTAGATCCAAATTGGTTTGTCAATTTAGAAGTTGTGTAGATGGGTGTAGATTGGTCCTACCTAAGAGTAGGACTCGACATCTAGCCTTGTGTCGGAAAATGGTGAAGTGGGCGACGTTGTGTAGATTGGTCCTACCTACGATTAGGTTTCGACTTTTAGCTTAGAGTCGGAAATTGGATAAGCGACGTTGTGTATGGTTTCTCCACCTTAAGGAGTTTGTTGACTAGTGAACTAACTCTCGAGTAAGGTGTACTCGAGGAGTGGAGTAGTGCGAAGAGGAGCTTCGTGACCAAACCACTATAAATCATCATGTAGGTACTTTCATTTACATTTATGTCTTTACATTTTTAGATGTATTTATAGTTGCATACTTGTTGTTGTGTGTTGTGTGCATCTCATAATCTAAACATCTAAGTTGCGGAAAAGCTAAATATTAGTACGTGTGTGCTTCATGTTTATATTATGGTCAAGTGTACATCACTTAGTCTAAACATCCTAGTTGCGGAAAAGCTTATGCTTAGTACGTGTGTGCTCAGTGTTTAGACTATTGCGTGATATACTCTTGATTTGATGTGTTTGTGTGCTTACTTACTTGTAGTATTTATCTTTCAATCAAACACATCTTATATCTAGTCAAGCTTGATCGAGAATTTGATACAAAAGATTGTTAATGTTTAACATGTAACAAATGGCATCGTCCACTGTCGGCGTTCCTTAATGGGACACGCGGGTCATTAGTGATAAGGAACCGCGTGTATGTTTAAAGAACCGTGCACAGTGGGTTTATGCGAAATGTTTTGAAAAGATCTTTGAAGTATATTGTAACTTAAATCTTGGATGATCTTTGCTCTATGTTTCAAAACAAATGGTTTTTAAAAATTAAAACGGTTTTTAAAAATAGAGACGATCTTTGTATCAAATTGTTCATGAAGAGTGATTACTTATGAAATGTTTTTTTGTTGTTTTATTCGTACAAGTTTTAATGTTAAATAAACTTCGTATAATAGCTTGATAACAAATCTTATCATGTTTGGAAGTATAAAAATCTTTTGTGTCATAATTAACTCTAAAAAACGAGTTCTATGTGTCTAAAATGATTTTTTAGAGTCCTAAGTCCTTCCAAAAAGTTTCCAAATTATTTTTGCCAAAAACTCAATTTTTGCCTACTGACCGTGGTTCTTTATCTGTTCCCCGCGGTTCCTTATCAATAAGGAACCGCAGTCAGTCCAACAGAGATTTTGTGCAAACTTTGAAAAATCATATAAAATCAACCGTAAGTCCGTAGAAGTCGTGCCACCCATCATTTTGAGCGTAATTGAATTTAATTTCTATTAATAATTCTTCCAAACCTTTATTCAAACTTTAAAAATTGGATGTTTTCTAAGTTCCATACTTTGTCCAAAGTATTGAGCGTCGGTTTGTTGATATATCTTTGAAAATTGATATATCTATAAAGTGTTGAGCTTAATTAAATTTTGAAATGGTTCAAAAACTATTTTCAAATAAAATCAAGCTATGCATACTTTGGTGTATCTAACACTCAAAACGAAGACGAATGCTTTCATGCTTTTTCTTTTGTCTTTGGACATTCTTAAGTGATCATTACTATTGGTAGTAGTTTTACTTAGTTGTCTATTTATGTGTGCATTGCATATAGAATTAACATCTCTTGGTTTACAAATGTTACATAAACATTTTGTAGACCTTGGCATGTTCTTTAACACTTATAGGTTTGAAAGCTTTGGGAGCTTGTCAAATCTATTGATGTGGGTCGTCTTACTCGATCATTGTGTTATTAGTTCAAGTAGATTAATGTATCACTATAAACATGAAACACCCTTTGAAAATCTTAGCTATTTTCTCTTAAAAGAGTGTTTGTGGGAATCAAGAAAGATTTCGATTAAATATCAAATCATTATTCAAACTATGATTGGTATCATTATCAAATCTAATTGACATGTTTTTAAGTGTAGACATAAATGTGGTTTATTAATAATATACATCGGATCATAACTCACACTTGTGTTGATGATGGTATATTGAATCCACTTGTTCAAATTATTAGACATATTTGTTTAATAATTGCTTATAATGCACAATGGAGTCGGTTTGACAACTTGGATGTTTCATCCGAAATACTCAAGTAATTTACATTGCAATGCAATTTGTAAATGTTTCATTTCCGAAAGACCAATCAAGAGTGTTCCTTTGTTTTGTGTAAACGTTCTTTATACACTTCAAAGTTATTGGCCTCAAGTTCTATTAAGGTAAATAACCTTAACTAGACTTATTTGACAAGATATGCAATGGTGCATTCTTTACCCTCATTAGGTTGTGCATTGTGTCTTCATACACTTTTCATCATTGCTACACTTTATTAGACAAATGTAGGAATTACATTTTGTCTAACTTGAGAATGACTACTAGAGAATTTATGCACTAGAATCTTAATTTGACCTAACGATTGAATTACTTCCATGTGGGAAGATGGGTTATTTTATAACTCTTAACGGTCGTGCTTAGCCTTAATTGAGCACCTCTAGTGATAGTCTCATACTCATTCTCTAAATTGGCTAAATGGCTCTTCCTAAATATGACGAATGATAGTTTACTTTGATGAACTTTTTATGTCATTAGGAGTCTTTTTCTTTTATAGCCATTAAGTTTTTCTTAGCCTTCTTCCTACGTGCTAATTGAACCTATTTGTTTTTCCTTTGTGTGTGTTCTAGTTTTTATTGCTCTTTAGCATAACTTTATGATAAGTTAGACTAGAACATTAGGATTTGCCGAATTGGAAAAATTCCCTTATCCTCCAAAACACACCCTCTGTGGGCGGTTCTTTATAGAGACCGCGGCTCCATATCGATATGGAACCGCCAGTGGAGATGAGGAACCACGGGCAGACACCTTTAAAAACGGTTTTTCTAAAACTTCCCAATTGTTCCATCACCCTTTGGAATCCTTGTTTCAAACCTTTGGTTACTCCCAAAATTTCTTGTGCTTTCTCTTCTTAACCCAAAGCATTTTGAAATCTCTTTCAAACCAAAGCAAAATTTCACAAATGAAAGCCTTCATTATCCACTATTTTCTAAATTCTCTTTCAATCCAAATTCACCAAAGAACACACCAAATTAAATCTTTTCTCCTTCTAAGGATATTGATTTTGGAAACTCTCTTTTTCCACCACTTCCCTTTTGTGTTCTTACTCAATCACATGATTATGTCATGCATCATGGAAGATATTGTCATTGTTGTCAATGTCAACATCTTTTCATGTCTTATATCTTTAATGAGTAGAATTACAAGATTATCACCAAGCCTTCTCCACCAAATTCCGCCACCACCTTGTCTTTCATTTAAGCATGTGGATTTCTTATTGCTAAGACAGCTTATTTAAGCAAATATTAGAATTTTAGTGTAACAAAGATTAAAATTATGCTTAAGTTTTAGGCTTGTGTTTCATACATCTTTGTATGATCTTTATTTTCTTGTATTTCCTTTCATGTTTTTCAACATGATTTGTCTTTGGGTCTTGGATCTCGTTTTCCTTGTGATCTTCCTTTTCTTCTTTATTTTCTCACTTTATTTTCAAGGAAGGTTAGATCTTAATCTAATTTCTATTCTAGTAAGATTGACAACATAAATATTTCTTTCGAAATATTCATGTAATTTTAACTTGCAATTGCAATTGTTAAAAGTCATATCCGAAGCATTGACTCTCAAGCCATTTAGCAACTCTTGTTAAATTGTTTGACCAAGTGATTTTCTTTTGAGTCGATATTCCTTTTTTGACACCCACTGTCCACGGTTCCTCAAATAACCTAGCGGCTCATTATTGATAATGAACCGCGGACCTATTTAACGAACTGCGACCAATAAGTCCCTTTGTTCGTTTTTGGTCTATCTCTATCTTTGACGAGTTTTCTTGAAGATTCCTTTTTTTTCTGTTGGGTTTCTTCTCTCGATTTCTTCAAGACTTCACTATAACCTAATAAGGTATGGTATTCTTGAATTATTTTGTGAAGTTATCCTTAACTTCTTTGTTGAGTCTCTTTTGATTTATTTTAATCATGCCTCTCTAAGTTAAGTCTTTCTCTTTTATCATTTCTAAACTAAGTCGAGTCGAGCCTCACCCTTTCCTCGTCATGTAACTGTTCTTTGAATATTCACAATGATTGAGAAGAGCTACAAAACTTTGAGCATGCAGTTTATCGTATGCTAAACACCATCCATCTTGGTCTTTCTATTCTTTGGTTTGTTTGATCTCTTTCTCCATAATAATGAGTCATCTTTTTGGTGTCGACATTCATAAGCATCCTTGCCTATAATGTCTTATATCTAGTATTTTTCTTAAGCGGGTCGATTTACCCTCGCTTTTGGATTTTCTTTATTTTTGTACCTTGATTCCCGACTTAAAACTTTTGGAGCTTTCTAAAGAATTATTTTTAAGGTAAAAAATGTCTTTGATTTGAGAATTTTTTTTGCCTCTCTCGTTGTTGAGAGTTGATTGCGGTTAAAATTTACAATTGGATTGGGTGATTTTAACAATTCTAAGTTTTTAACCTTTTGAGAGGATTTTGGTTAAATCTTGAATTTTCTTGGGTGTTTCCAAAAATTCTACGCTTTTAACCTTTTGACATATTATCATTACAATTGGTATGGATGTTTCTTCTCTACCTTTATTCCATCAATTGTGATTTGATCTTGTCAAAATCCTCTCCTTGTACTTTTTAATTTTTTAATTTTTTTTATTGTTAGCGTCGGGTGCATACTTCTTTCTTCAATGCTTGTCATTGTTTGTACAAACGACTTGTTTATCGTCCTTATTTTGTTTTTCCATCATAGTCATTCTTTTTCTTTTTTCGGCTATGTGGAATTGTTTTTATTGTCCGTGTCATACTCTCTTTAATTTGGTATTTTTGCCATGATATTAAAGTGGAGTATGTCCTCTCGACAACATTTTCTCTTTTTATAAATAGGACATTTCTTTTCTCTCTATAGTCCTTTTTATATTTTTTTGGTGTCCCCAAAATAAGTTGGGTTCTCTTTTCTATCTAATAGCCCTCTTATTTTTCTTAACTTGTAATATTTTTGACACTTCTAAAGTTTAAGATTGTTTTAGCTTTCTCTTGAGTCCCTCTCTTTGTACTCGAGATGTTTAAAGCTAATTCCGCGTGGGTGACATTGCTATACATATATGCTCTTGTCCACTAAGTTTGTTTTGTAGGACTTTTCTAACCCTTCTTTGTAGCTTGTCACTATCCTTGCTTCCTTGGTGCCTCAAGAAAGGGGGAGCTCATATCAAGGGGGAGCATTTGCAAGATTTCTAGTCATTACATTTCCGATCGTTGACTCACTTAAGTTGCATTCATCGAACTTCTTGCAAGTAATGAATTTTGGAATCTCGAAGATAAGAATTTTATTATGCATGGAGTTGGTTAACCTATGTTGATTGAAGACTTCACTAGGATGACGCAAGCTCAATATCTTTAGATGATGGGTCTATGGTTTGGATTCTCGCTTCTCAACCGACAACCACAATGGATGATTAGCTTTTTGGATGCATGTTCTATCGAAGTCGATCCTCTTCTATTACAAATAAAGACTACCTTTCGGATGCAAGCTCTTGTGACGTCAATTCTTCTCTACTTCAAATGACGTGTTATCGATGATCACCACTTTGGATGTGTGCTCTCTCGACGTTGATTCTTCTCTTCTTCAAAGACGTTGACTACCTTTTTGATTCAACAAAAGGGGGATAAGTAAGTGTAAACGATTAACTTATACATTATAATATGCGTTGCGGTTTACTTGTTTTCATCATCAAAAAGGGGGAGATTGTTAGTGCAAACATTACAATGTTTTGTCGATATAATCTCTTTGTGTTTTGTTGATGACAAAGTATAATTCGCAATACATTATATAAAATTTTAAGGTACTCGTAATCACTCAAGAATACATTAGTACACTTCTCTCGACATCTCCAAGATCGCATTCGGCATGAATCACTCAAGGTATGAATAAACATGTTATTAACCTAACTAAGTGATCAAGGATTAATATTTTCTTAAAACTTACATTTGGTTACAAAAGATTTTAATAAACTTTATTTTAAGAAAATGTTTTAATAAAAGCATAATGGAAATTTAAATTTGGAATATTACAAAGAATATTACCTAAGGCATATTCCAAAGAATATTCTTTAACTTGAATTTGGCATATTCCATATGCCAAAGGAATATCGTTTGAGTGTATAAACTACCCTAGATGGCATATCCCCACTAAAGGACAAAAATGAACAGACTCCAAGCCGGAGGTTCCTTAAAAGAAATCGCGGTTCCTTATTGATAAGGAACCACGAGGGCATTTAAGGAACCCCGGGTCTTTATAGCCGTTGCATTGTTGTCCTATAATAGTGGATCATTTCCAGTTTTTCTTTCAACCCTTTTTGCATAGTTTCTTCAAAAACATCTTTAAACTCCTTGATTAGTTAGTTTAGATTAATCTTGTTTAAGATGTGATTCTCTTCTTCAATCCTCTCATCCTCTCAAGTGCAAAGAGAAGAACACTTTCATTACCATGAAGTGTTGGGTTCATAACATGATGAAAATATCTCCTTCTAGATCAAGTCATTGTTTTCCTACTATGTATATGTGGAAGATCCAAGTGTTGGGTTCACTTGGATGTGTTTGTAAGGGTAGTAGATCCAATAGATGGGTATCCTTGGATTAGGTGTTAGTTGTGTAGATCCAAGTTTGTTAATGCTTGGATATAGCGTAAGAGTCATAGATTTAAGTGGTGAGTACTTAGATCTATATGGTTTATGTGTTTATGCCACAAAACACAGGGTTTGTTATATTGGGCCATAAAACATAACTAGGGTGAAGAGTTGTGTAGGTGTGTAGTTATGAAGAGTGGTGTAGTTGTGTAGTTATGAAGAGTTGTGTAGATCTAAATTGGTGTGTCAATTTGGAAGTTGTGTTGATGGGTGTAGATTGTTCATACCTATGATTAGGACTCGACATATAGCCTTTTGTCGGAAAATGGTGAAGTGGGCGACATTGTGTAGATTGGTCCTACCTAAGATAGGACTCGACTTTTTGCTTAGAGTCGGAAATTGGATAAGCGATGTTGTGTATGGTTTCTCCACCTTAAGGAGTTTGTTGACTAGTGAAGTAACTCTCGAGTAAGGTGTACTCGAGGAGTGGAGTAGGGCGAAGAGGAGCTTCGTGACCGAACCACTATAAATCATCATGTTTGTACTTTCATTTACATTTATGTCTTTACCTTTTTAGATGTATATATAGTTGCATACTTGATGTTGTGTGTTGTGTGCATATCATAATCTAAACATCTAAGCTGCGGAAAAGCTAAGGTTTAGTACGTGTGTGCTTCATGTTTATATTATGGTCAAGTGTACATCACTTAGTCTAAACATCCTAGTTGCAGAAAAGCTTATGCTTTGTACGTGTGTGCTTAGTGTTTAGACTATTGCGTGATATACTATTGATTTGATGTGTTTGTGTGTTTACTTGTAGTATTTATTTTTCAATCAAACACATCTTATATCTAGTCAAGCTTGATCAAGAATTTGATACAAAAGATTTTTAAAGTTTAACATGTAACAAATGGCATCGTACATTGTCGGCGGTTCCTTAAAGGGACACACGGTTCATTAGTGAAAAGGAACCGCGGGTACGTTTAAAGAACCGCGCACAGTGGGTTTATGCGAAATGTTTTGAAAAGTAACTAGAAACTATTCAACCCCCCTTCTAGTTTATACAGACGGATAACACTTAAATAGAATTCGGTATTTTAATTCCTTTAAAATACAAAATAATTCTACCAAACATATGATTTATAAGGCCACTTGCCCTTATAAATCCTAGTCCAATGATCTATTATGTTGAAATCTGACACTAGATGGTGCAAATTTATGTGTGATACAGGGTGCATTTCTTACACAGAAGAAAATTTCCATCGTATTCGACGTAGATTGGATTAGTAACTCAAGTTATGGTAGTTCCTTGTTCATTAGGATTTACGGACCTTTTTTCCTTGCTGATTTTATGCTTAATATTTTTCCAATTTTTGCACAGGATAGCGCTAAATTACCATGTTCATCAACTTTTGGGATATTTTAATGACTTCTTCCAATATATTGTGATTTTGGAAGTGGTAATATTTAAAAATCTTTGATAAAACTCCTTGATAAAATTTTATAACAAAATCTTCTGATGGAGTCTTCTTAATGGAATTTCAGATGAAATTTCATGACATAATTCCATGATAAAATCTTCTGATGAAGTTTTATGATAAAATTTTCTAGGGAAGTTCTGTGGTATAATCCTTCATCATTTTAATAGGATAAGATATAACTCTACTAACTCTTGAAATTTCCTCGTGTATGTCTCGAGGTTATTTCCTTTTATCATTAGAAAGCGGAGTTCTTCTTTTACCTTCTTGATTTAGAGAATAATCTTTGTAAGAGATATTTGAAATTTTTTCAAGCGATCTTATGAACTTCTTTTATCTCAATAGGTTGAGCATAAAGAATTTACCAAGATAACTGACGAAGTGTTATCTTCTTATATCAAGCTTCATATTATTACAAATACGATCAATATGATAGAGAACTGAATTGGCTTTCTCAATCCAACGGGTGATACTAATAGCATCTTTTCTTCCTTGGATATCAAAGACTAACTAGTCATCGAGTATTCTTCCGAATAATACTTCTTATTGACAATTTGCACTTGCAGGATTGCTGCCACATCATCGTCAATTCTTTGTAAAGTACTTTTAGGGTTTAGAATGAATGATAAAGAATAGAAATAATTTAGAATCCAAGGTATACTCATATCAGAAAACATTTGTCACATATGTATATGGATACATATAAATGCTTATCGAACACAAGGTATATCTTTTAGTTTATATAGGAAACTTACAATGTTGATTATCATTCATATCCGAGAACAAGAAATCCAACTATGAAATAGAATTTCAAGGTTTACTATGGATTTTTAACGATATGACTCATACATAATCGTAACATCATTTATCCATGATATGGAATGGAGGAATATAACGGAAAATGTAAAAACTCGCTTGATAAAACAAACTTCTCTTTTACATATAATATATTCTGTAGAAGAATCCTTTTGATAGACAAAATACGAGAATAGAATATTTCTAGAAAACATGGGAAGTTTCCTTACTCTTTCTTCACACTTGCGGCTTATATTCAACTGATAATTCGTATTATCATAGAAGATAACAGAAATTCCAGAAATATACTTTAACAAGTATATGCTTTTCCTAGAATTAACGCAGTTTCATTCATAATCATTTGTGAGAAAACCAAGATATAGGAATCTCTTACTTCTCTGAAATAAATATAAAATGACAGGATTTGATGAGAAACACAGCTTGTTGAAAATACGTTTTTACGTATTTAGAAAGATTTGGTCACTCCGATAATATATTAAGTAGTAGCTCGAAGTCTAGTTACTTTATATTAATCAAACAAGGAAAAGTCTGGTCAATGTCATGTATGGCCGGCCCAACTTGTAAGCCCAATCCCATCTCATGGGCTTGGTATATAAACCCTCTCCTTAGTTGGAGAGGGTGTGGTTCACATTGTTTTTCACATAGTAAAGTGTGTTTTACACATATTTCTCTCTATAAGTGTGTGTGTGTGTTCTCACCATCTTTCTATCTCTTTCTCTCTTTATAATATAATCAAGATATCCAATATCCTACAAATGGTATCAAGATCCATGGGATGATTATATTATTTATATGTTTGAGTTCTTGATTTTGTGTCTATTTTGATTCAAATATTCGATCCAATTTTTTTGTGTTTTTTTTATGGTTTAATCTTGATACAAATCTTCTACATAGTAGTGGTAGAGATTTGGTATATTTACTTTGGCTAAAAACACAAAATTTTTGGGTGTTGGATCATTTTTTGGCTTAAAATCTAGAATTGGTTGGGTTTTATCCGAGAAAAGTGGAAGTTGAGTTATTGATCGTACTATTGCGATAATCCATCGCAGTGTCATTAGGGTTTTGATATTGTGACACTTTTTGCGATAGACATTGCGACACTTATTGCGACACTTGACATTGCAACACTTGACATTACGACACTTAACATTACGACAAGTTACTCTGCGACAGGTGACATTGCGACAAGTGAATTTGCGACAGGTGACATTGCGACAAGTGACTTTGCGACAGGTATTGCTATAACTATTGTGATAAACCTCATTACGACAGTTATTGCGTCGGCCTCAAACATTGCCAAGGTTTTGAACATATTTTAGGGGATTTCAACAATTTTCTTGACTTCTACACACGACAATAAACACATTTACTTTCTCTCATTGTTTGATAAAAGTTTTGTAAATCTTAACTTATCAAAATGGAGTTTACTTCACTTACGGATAAGTCCATCCTCTCAGGTACGGATAATCGTCCACCAATGTTGGTGAAGACTATGTACGAGGATTGGGCTACCCGAATGGAACTTTATATGTTGAACAAAGAGAACGGACATCTCATTTGGGTATCGGTGCTCAATGGACCATTAGAATATGGTACAGTGACGGAAGGTGCAGTTACTCGTCCTCGCACAACGGGTGAATTGACCGGAGATATGAAGATTCAAGATAAGTGTGATAAACAAGGTGAAAACATCATTCTCCAAGCCCTTCCTCCAGATGTCTACAAATTAGTGAGCAAAAATAAAAGTTCCAAAGAGTTATGGGATAGAATTCATATTCTAATGCAAGGCACCTCGTTAACTAAACAAGAATGAGAGTGTAAACTATATGATACGTTTGATAAGTTTGTCTATGTTCTCGGTGAGACTCTCAACGATTATTGTTTGAGATTCACTCTATTGATGAATGAGCTTAACATCTATGGCATGGAAATTCCGACGTTTCAGTTAAACACCAAGTATTTGAAAACTCTTCCTTTAGAATGGAGCAAGTATGTGACGGCTATTAAATTGGCTAACGATTTGCATCAAACCAACGTGGATCAAGTTCAAGCTTTTCTTCAACAACACGAATGCCACGTGGTCGAGGCTCGGTTGACAACACCTTAAGTTCATGATCCACTTGACATGTATGCTTCTCAACAAATGACTCGCCAATAAAACATGGCTTACACTTATCAACAACCATCATACTTGCAGCAGCAACCACAACACACCTATCAGCAACCACAACAACCATCTTATCAACCACTAATGATGCCACAACAAGCATTTCAACAAAGTGTTCTTCAACAGCCTTATCAACCAACACACCATGCATCACCATCACAAGCCATCACTTCTCTAATGGGCTATACTCCTCAGCAAGGATATTTTCCAATTGAAGCACCACCAGCACAAGCCTTTTATTCCAATGAACTCCCACCAATTCAAGCACCGGTTTTTACTCTAAATGATACACCTACTGATGTCTTAAACCATCTCACTACCTACTTGTCAAAACTTGTTTCAACAAGAGGATTTCCAGCAACGAACAATCAGCTCCGCACTTCTTCAAATCCTCGACAACAAGCCACTATTCAAGATGATCAAGTGACGGTGCAATTCATTCAGGGAAGGCAAAATTAATATGGACCCACTACAAGGACCGTGAACGCTCAAGCTGTAAATTCTCAAGCTAGTGGAAATGGAAGCACTATTGATCCTCAAAAGGTTGTGACTTGCTAAAATTGTCGAGGAAAAGGTCATATGGCTAGGGAATGCACTCAGCCGAAACGGAGAAGGGATGCAACGTGGTTTTGTGAGAAGATGGATTTGGTCGATGCTCAATCTAAGGGAAAGATTTTGGATTCAGAGGAATTAGCATTTCTTGCAGACCAAGGGCAGTAGATAATAAAGGCATTGCAATCGTCTCTACTCTAATTCATCATATCAAGAAGATGATCTTGATGCATATGATTCGAATTGTGTTGACATTCACTCAACCCAAGCTGCTCTCGTTGCTAATCTCTCTCACTACGATTATGATGTCATTAGTGAGGTACCAACCACATCTAATATTGTTCATGATAATCCACATCAAGTTGAGCATGAAAATGACAACCTCGAACAGCATTCGGGAACTAATAACTCAAATGATATGGTGTAACACCCCCAAATTTACACAACTCAATACAGTGGAAGACTCGTTGGTGTTACGGGATAACACATTACTCACATCATAGACAACGCTTAAAAATCGCGTCGTTTCATAATAAAGCATTTTCATTCATAATATCAAATTTACATAGGTCCCAAGTCATATTATTTCATACAAACTTTACAAAGCATTTGAATGGAAATTGTTATTTAAGTGCGGGCCATGAATTCTTGTCGTCTTCCCGAGAATTACCTTCAAGTACCTGAGATAAAACATGTTAAAAGAAAAGGTCAGCGATAACGCCGAGTGAATTCATAGAGTTTAATAAAACCATTAATATATCATCGGTATATAATTATTACTGAAAATCATTTTTGTACAAATCATTGTAATAGGCCATCAAATAGCCAAAGTCATTCTATACAAATCCTTATCAAAATCATAATATAGGCTTTCGCCTTCAAAATCATTATAGGATCCATTGTCGTTAAAAACATCATACAATACGTTTTATAACGTTCTATAGATTAAATAAAACCGTTATATGACTATGGTTATATAAAACCAAAACACAAACATAATATCAAAAATAAGACCCTGTATTGCTAGTCAGGCAATATATCATAATTCAATGCATAAAGCAGTATTTCGTTATTTTTGGATTATTATAGGCTGCATGACATTGTTACCTTACTACAACAAACAACGGGTAGCTAGCCCGAAACTCAATTTGCCCATCTAGATTAGCGTGTCATCACAAATATCACGCTATATAAATCTTCTCATACATAAATTCGCTTACCAATCAATGTGGCACGACGGGGATCAACCATCAAGGCGCGAACTGGGGTGATCGTCTCCAAATAGTACTATTATATGCATAAGCGTCTACCAAATCCCGGTAGTTCACAATTCATGCTAATGGGACTTTTAGTGACATAACCTAACTTTAATAATCCATTTCATTCATTTATCGGGTCATATAATCATTCATCGGGTCATACAATCATTAGGGTCCAAATCAATAAACAAACAATCGGGACAACTTGTGTCTTATTTCATAAAAACTAACATGTTATCTCCCTCGCGGGTTTATAAAACATTTCATAAAAACATTTAAAAGAGTGCGAGGCTATGAACTCACGTTGATTGGGAAAGGCGGTTATCGGCGATACGGATGTATGGTACTCGTCTTAGACTTTTGTCCAATGACTTTATAAAAATAACAATTATGTATACATATGATGATTTTATATATATGATGATCAAGTGGGTTTATACATTCTCATTTACTCATTTTTGTGTTATGTATTGGTAACGTTTATATTAGTTTCACTAGTTTATCTTGTTTATATGTTTTAGGCCCAATAAGCCTATTACAAGCCCAATACTTTTGATTAACCCAATTATACTTTTAATATCAGTATTATACTTTACATGTTGGGCCCAAGTGGGTTAAGCCCAATAAGTAAATTTATAAGTGTTTAGCCCATTTAGTTGGATTAATAGTCCAATAATGCTAATTTAGCCCGTTAATGTCCGTATGTTATATAGTTCGGGTTTTATCGGTTTTACTTGTATTAAGTACTTATATATCAGTATATGACTTTTAAAAAGTTTACATTAGACGGGTCCGATCGTCTAAGTTTCAATTGACGAAAAACGTTAATTTTATGGTACTAGCCGAAAAGACGTAAAAATCATGTTTATAGTTTTTATAACTTATAAAACTTACCAAACAACCATTTTTATATAATGTCCATTTATTTATTCTTATGCATATTTATATAAATGAAATATATAAGTTAGTGGGTTTTAATTCACATTTTATACTATATTTATTTGAGTGCTTATATAATAATATTAAACATTAATTTCACAAAATCTGTCCTAAACTTTAAGTTCACTAAAATGTCCATATCTAGAGTTCTTTAATGAGACAAGACCATAAATTTTTATCACATAAACTGTGACAATCCGTCAATTTATGGTTGATATTTTATTCCCAAATATTATTTAAAAACATTATTTTAATGTTACAATATGAACTCACATATTTTTGGGAAGAAATTTGGATTTGCGTCTTGGAGTAGCATCGACTACGTCTAAACCGGAGGATTCAACGTTACGTGCTTACGTTTACATACACCGTCCTTGGTGACAGTCCGACATTTCAGAAAATAAATTTATCCGTGAATATTATTTTGGAGTTTTAAATTTGTGTTAGTTCATAAACTCACAAATTTACGAGAAGAGATTAGGACTTACGATTTTATTTTAACGTCCTTTACGACTAAACCGGAAACCTTAGGATTACGTATTTACGTTTTCGAACTCCGTTTTTGATGAGACAATTTTTATTGGATTCGTTTTGTCCCGTTGATTCATAATTTATAAAAACGTTTTTCGTAAAACAACCCGAGGGCACGCAAATCAAGGAAACTAGAATCGAGAAGTACCCGTAAATAAATGGGATGAGACAAGTGGGACACTTGTCCCACCCCACTTCAAAACCGGCCCAAACTACACCTCAACACACTTGGTGTCAAGTTTGTAAGCTAAGTAAGACACTTGTCTTACAAAGCTTACAAATGAAGCTTAGTCTTCCACAAAACCACTCACCATACCATTAGCTCTCATTCTACCACATGCAAACCACACATTTTCTCTCTCACTCCTCCATTCTTGCCGTCCCATCCTCACCCAAAAACACCATCATTGATCAAAAATCAACCATGAAATCTTATGTTATGTACACATATGTTGAAGCCACTTTGAAACCCTATTGATTGGTGGTGCTTATAACATCCAAGGAGAAGTTTTCATGGAGTAGGAGGGCTGATTTTCCACAAGTTTTCTAGGAAGAATGGTGGTCATGAAGAAGGTCTTGGTGCATCACAAGTTTCTCCATCAAAATCCATGTTTTGATCAACCTACATCATCATGGTGGTATAAAGATTGTCCTCCTCATCTTCTTGTTATTTTTGGTTATGTAATCATGTATTTATTTCCTATTGTATATATTTATGATGATTATATGATGATAAAAATGTTATGTGGGGATTTGTTGTTGATAATCATGGATAAAAAGGTGAAAAACTATAAGAAACAAGGTTAAAATCTTGGTTAAATTTGATGGCTGTATAAAATAGTAAAGAAGTAAGTCATAAACTGATAAAATGATGAAGTGGAATAGATTTACAGTAAGCTATGGGTCTTCTACACATGTGAGAGTTGGCCATGCAATGGAATCAAAATAATGAGTGAGATATGATCAAAACAAGTTTAGGGTATAAATCTGAAGTTACTGTTTTGGACGATTTTTAGAAAATACTTAAAGGATGATTCAACAGTATCTATAGAAGAGTTAAATGTAGCACATATCATGTAGTTTATGTGATAAACATTTTAGCTTCTATCTCCATGTAGAACTCAAGATATGGCAGTTTTGGTGAAGATGAAGTTAAAAATCAGATTTTTGGAAATTAAAGAATAATACTATTATATAAGCACTCACATTTTAATATATAAAATGTAAAATAAAAACCCACTAACTTATAAAAATTATTTATATAAATGTATAAAAGGTTAATTAAATGGGTAAATTATATAAATGGTGGTAAAATAATATTTATAAGTAATAAAAACTATAAACTTGATTTTTTCGACTTTTTCGGCTATCGCCGTAAAATTAACGTTTTTCGCCAAATAAAACTTAGACGACCAAACCCGTCTAATGTAAAGTTTATAAAAGTCATATACTGATGTATAGGTAACTAATACAAGTAAAAACCGATAAAACCCGAACTATAAGAAATACGGACGTTAACGGACTAAATTAAGCATATTGGACTAATAAATGGACTAAATAAGATAAAAACTTGTAAAAAGAACTTATTGGGCTTAACCCATTTAGGCCTAACTTGTAAAGCATAGATACTGATAATATAAGTACAAAAATGATTAATACAAGTTAAGAACTTATAATAGGCTTATTGGACCTAAAACACGTAAATAGGTAAAACGAGAAAACTAGTATAAAAGTTATCAACACATAACTCTAAAATGAGTAAACGAGAATATGTAAACCCACTTGATCATCATATATATATAATCATCATATGTATACATAATTGATATTTTTATAAAGTCATTGGACAAACGTCTAAGACCGAGTATTATTTGTCTAGGTTTCCGTGATTGAAGCACGTACCGTACGTCCGAATTGCCGATCACCCGCCTTCCCATATCAACGTGAGTTCATAGCCTCGCACTCTTTTAAATGTTTTATAAATGCTTTATAAACCCGCGAGGGAGATAACATGTTATTTTTTATAAAAGTTTGGACACCATTTGTCCCAATTGTTTGTTTATTGATTTTGGACCCGAATGATTGAATGACCCGATTGTATGACCCGATAAATGATTAATGGACCCGATAGATGAAATCAAATGGATTATTAAAGTTAGGTTATGTCACTAAAAGTCCCATTAGCATGAATTGTGAACTACCGGGAGTTGGTAGACGCTTATACATTTAATAGTACTATTTGGGGACGATCACCCCAGTTCGCGCCTTGACGGTTGATCCCCGTCGTGCCACATTGATTGGTAAGCGAATTTATGTATGAGAAGATTTCCAATAGCGTGACCTTTGTGACGACACGCTACTTTAGATGGGCAAAATTGGTATCGGGTTAGCTACCCGTTGTTGGTTTAGTAAGGTAACAATGTCATGCGGCTTATAATAATCCAAAACTAACGAAATGCTAATAGACGCTCCGAATTACGATGTATTGCCTGACTAGCAATACAGGGTCATACTATTGATATTATGTTCGTGTTTTGGTTTTCATAACCATATTCATATAACGGTTTTTATTTAATTTATACAACGTTGCAAAACGTATTGTATGATGTTTTTAACGACAATGATTCGTATAATAATTTTTAAGGCAAATGCCTATATTATGATTTTCGATAAGGATTTGTATAAAAATGATTTTGGCTATTTTATGGCCTATTACAAAGATTTGTATAAAATGATTTTGGCTATTTTACGGCCTATTACAATGATTTGTACGTATTGATTTTTGGTACAAATTTTATACCAAAGTTATATTGATGGAATTTATGAAACTCTATGAATTCACTCGGCGTTATCGCTGACCCTTTTCTTTTAACATGTTTTATCTCAGGTACTTGAAGGTAATTCTCGGGAAGACGACAAGAATTCATGGCCCGCACTTAAACAATATTTTTCCATTCAAACACTTTGTAAAACTTTTGTATGAAATGTAATGACTTGGGACCGATGTAACTTTGATGTTTATGAATGGAAATGCTTTTATTATAAAACGACGCGATTCTTATGCGTTGTCTATGATGTGAGTAATGTGCTATCCCGTAACACCAACTAGTCTTCCGCTGTACTAAGTTGTATAAATTTGGGGGTGTTACATAAACTACATGATATGTGCTTCATTTTATTCCTTTATAGGCAGATTTGCACTCTAAACTTGTTTTGATCATATCTCACTCATTTTGATGAGTCCATTGTATGGCCAACTCTAACATGTGTATAACACCTAATACTTATTGTATATTGATTCCACTTTACTATTTTATCTGTTTAACATTTGGTTACTTACTATTTTTATACAACCATCACATTAAGTAAGATTTTAACCATTTTACATGTGGTTTTCCATCTTTTTACCCATGTTTGTCAACACCAAATCCCCACATAATATTTTTATCATCATTCATCATCATATACATATACATAAATAAAGAAAATACAAGATTACATAATCAAAATAACAAGAGGATAGGAAGAACAATCTCTATACCACCAAAGTGATGAAAAGATGAGGTTGATGATGAACAAGACTTGGTTTTGGGTAACCAATCTTATGAGATATCAATAACACTTCTAGGATCACCAAATACTTGTAGACTCCTCCAAAAATCAGACCTTGTTCTTCATGAAAACTCCTTGAGAAATGAGCCACAAACTCCATTGAAAACTCCTTTTCACATGTTAGGATCACCTCCAATCTTCATCTTTTTAAGTAACTATTAACATATGGGAGCATATGGGACGGCCTAGAGAGCAAAGTGAGAGAGAGATTGTGAGTTTAGCTAGTTTTTGCATGTATGTGAAAATGGGAGAGAATGTTTGATGGTTTACAAGTTAGTGGTTTGTAAGATGTAAGGACATGTGTCCTTTAAGCATGTATAAGCTTGCCAACACATGTGTGGTGTGGCTAGTTTTGGCCGCCCATAGTGGGGATGGGACAAGTGTCCCACTTGTCTCATCTCCACTAATTTACGGGTACTCCTCGATTCTAGTTTCCTTGATTTACGTGCCCTCGGGTCGTTTTACGAAAAATGTTTTTATAAATTATGAATCAACGACACAAAACGAATCTAATAAAAATTGTCTCATCAAAAACGGAGTTCGAAAACGTAAATACATAATCCTAAGGTTTCCGGTATAGTCGTAAAGGACGTTAAATTAAAATCGTAAGTCCTAATCTCTTCTCGTAAATTTGTGAGTTTATGAACCAACACAAATTTAAAATCTCAAAATAATATTAACGGACAAATTTATTTTCTGAAATGTCGGACTGTTACCAAAGACGATGTATGTAAACGTGAGCACGTAACGTAGAATCCTCCGGTTTAGACGTAGTCGATGCTACCTCAAGACGTAAATCCAAATTTCTTCCCAGAAATGGGTGAGTTCCTAATATGACATTAAAATAATGTTTTTAAATAAAACTTGAGAATAAAATATCAACCATAAATTGACGGATTGTCACATGTGTTATCCAATCCAACACATTTGAGTGAACATCAACCAAATGCTACAACGGGTTTGGAATCTTATGATCAATATGATTTGGTAATGGTGCCTAAACATATTATTGATAACATGAATGCGGCCGTCCTACAAACCGTAGATTTAAATGCCAATCTAACCACTGAACTTGCGCTGTATAAGGAAAAGGTCAAAACTTTTGAAATGGTCCCTCAAGTAGAGAAAATAACTTGTTTTGAATTTGACCAATTTTGTTTTGAAAAGATCGAACATTTAAACGAAATAGAATCATTAAGAGCTAATCTTTCTAATGAATCTAAAGAAAAAGTGTTGGTTGTAAATGATTTTCAAAAACTTAAAAAGGATTTCGAAACTCTCGAGTCTATAAAGTTTGAATCGGAAATTAATGCTACCAATATTCTTAAATTCAAGGAACAACAGCTATTAAAACAATACGCTTCCACAGAAAAGATTCATCTTTTAACTAAATCATTTAAAGAACTAGAACTTAAGCTTCTTCAAGATTTACCACCTAATCGCGGTTATGCAAAACAAGCTCAGGAATATATTCTTTGTCTTTATGATGTGACCCTAATTGGCAAATCGAAAGAAGCACCTAATGTTCGTGATACTGAGGAGACAATGTCACTTGCGGAAGAAACTCGATCTAAAATGCTTTCAACATTCCATAAGCTTGATTATGTTCAGCATAATAAAGATCAATTTGATAAAAAGACCCAAATTCGATTATAAAAGGAATTAGCTCAATTATCAGCTTTTGTGTCCCCATGTTTGTCAAATGAAAACCTTCCTAGTATGTCCCCTACACTTGTCAAAAAGGATTTAACTAAGTTAATTACACCGGTAAGTAAGGCGTCAGATAGCTTAAATGCGGTGCACCAACACTTTGCCGATTTTGACAAGGTCATTAAGGAACGTATGACGGCTTCGGCCATAACGGAAGGTGAATGGAATTTTGAGCACACTAGAGCTGCGTTTCGAGACGAAATTGTTCCGTTTGTAAACAATATTAAACTTGTCTTAGCAATATTGATCAATATTTGCTTTTGGAAATAGATGAAGTTAAACGTGTTTTCAATGAAATGGATGATGCTTATGAAAACGGTTTAACTGAAATATAACGAATTTGACGCCAAAATGATCAGCTTCTAAAGCAAGTGATGCCGCATGATATTGTTTCCGTCTGTGTGAATGATAGTGTTGATAATGATTCTATTGTGCATAATGTTGACTCTGTGGATAATGTGGTAGATAGTACTAGTCACAAATCTGACGTTGAATCTTTAAAGCTTCAAGATTCTTATACTTCGCTTTCAAAACGTTTTCATGAGATTAAAAAACAATGTATTTTGCTTGAATGTAAGCAACAATTTATTCAAGAGATCTTTGAAACGTCATTCGAAGGTGTTAATATAGATTATCAAAATTTTCAAAAGGATTTTCGATTGACTTTACAATCAAAATAGTGTCAGCCAAGTGACAAGGTTGCTAAATTATTGCCAATAGACATAGAGAAATCTAAGGAGATTAACTATGTGAACATACTTGAGGCCGCTGAGATTTTTAAACTTGATCTAGATAATCGAGTTTCCAAGATTTTTTCCAAAGTTGATAACTTAAAACAGAAAAATACACAACTCTTCGATTCAGTAAAGCCCGCATGTGCTAATACCACTACGCAGAATCAATCATTGATTGAAAGATTGAATCGAAAGACGGTGGAAATATCTGATTTGAGGGAACAAATTTGTGATAAAAATTTGGCTTTGGCTGAGTTAAAGGAAACACTTCGTACCCTAAAAAGTAAGCATGTTGTAGATAACGCAGCCATTGATGTTGGTATAATCGTACACGTTTTAGGAAAAAAACGCGTATGTGGCAAGTATTAAATTCGACGATTTAGGAAAACCGACAAATCGAATAAGTGCGAGTTCATTCTCGAAGGAGGTGTATCTATTATATGCCAATTATATAAAAATAAAGTTTGGATTAGTGTCGTTTTTGGGTTTGAAGAGAGAAAATTTAAAGACGAGCTACACTACGATTAAACTACGACGAATGACGTAAAAACGTAAACGTAAATACGTAAAACGCGACGAAATTAAAAATTAATGCTAAAAATAAATTAAAAATTAAAACTAAGATTAAAATAATACAAATAAGAATAAAAATTCAATAAATAAATTTTAAAACCTTTTATTAATTAAATATTAAATTTTAAATGCTAATTAAAGCCCTAAATATAAATATAATTAACAAAAAGCCCAAAATTATATTATCAAACTAATATCTTACTTATATTAGTTAAACACTAAAAAGTAATTTTCCTAAATTTTTAAAGCTATTTTACTATTTTTTAAAGGCTAAAAACAATTTTTAAACTAAAATAATCATAAAAATAATAAAATCATGAGAAAAATAAACTTACTTTTCTAAAAATCTTAAAACACTTAACTAAAACTAGGAAAAATGAAAAAGTTGAAAAAGTAATTTTATGCCTAATAAGACAAAAATAGTTTAATTAAAAACTAATTTTAAATTAAAATAATTCTAAAAAATAATTAAATAAAAGGAAAAATGAAATTTTTTTCTAAAAATCATAAAATAAAATAGTGTACCTATGAAAATTGAAAGATCAAGAAAGTTTGATTTTATACCACTAAAGACAAAAAACCTTAAAAATGATAGTGACAAGTCTGTGGACTTTGTCATGTTGTGTAGCAGTGGGAACAATGATACTAATAGTAGGAACTTCTTCCCACTGCTAGACCTCATAAAACAAAAAAGGACGATTTAAGAGCTTGTTTTTGGATGATTTTTGGTAACAAGGGCACCCCGACACTCAATGGAGTGTGGGGAGTCAAGATTAAGCTAAAAACAGGCAGATCCAAGCAATATAAAACACACAAATTAGCTAAATCTAGTTACTGATGAACAAAGGGGTCTGCTAAGGCTGCTATCTGTTATAATTGGCAAATACGTGAGATTTAGACTACACAAACTAACACCTTAACATACCAAATCTGAAAAACAAAAGCTTATAAACCCACACTAACATGAACTCTAACAGATTACAAAATTTGAACCTTTAAAATTCAAAATCAAACCTTATAATGGCCTGATGATTTCTATGCAGGTTTATGATAAAAATTTACCAAGTGAACTTCTAAATTTCACTATCAATCTCAAAACAAGTTGAAATACTACCTATAACAACCCTAATAGAGTATGTTTAAGCTGTTATAACCCTACTCTTGTGTCACCTAAGGCAAGTATACAGCAGATCCAAACACCCCTATCTCTATAATCTAAACAAATTTTCAACAACTACCACAAATCAAAACCAAATATTTCTAACCCTACTAAAACATGTAGGACCTAACAAATTTAAGCTATCAAAACCTCATAAATTCATCAAAAATCACAAAAAATGGGAGGGTTTAAGCCTTTTTACCAGCCGATGCCTTCTCCTTGACCTTTTTGTGAACTTATGATAAATGTATAGAGAGCCCTTGCTGGCTGGTCTACAACAGACCAAAGGGTATCAATGTCTTTATCAAAAGATCAAAGGAGAGCGGTTAGGATGGAGTCTACAACAGACAAATAACCACCACCCTTTGTACATGTTGATAACACAACACAAGAAAACCAAGCCAAGCTCAATAGGCTAGGCTCACAAGCTGTTTGCCAAGCATCTTGTGAGTTAGCTTAATGAATAGTGAGGTTAGTGGTAAAAAATGAAGTGAACCAGATTTTAGAAAAATCTTAGGGAAGAAAAACCTTTGCCAAAAATTCAAGTAAACTCAATCAAGAAAGTAACAAACCCTTATAGGCTTCACAAGCTTATAGTTTGTCAGACTATAAGCTTATGAACAACTTATACGGATTTGGGTCTCAAAGATTTTTTTTTTGCCAAATGTTTGAAACAAAAAATCCACCTTGATAATTTTACACTAAAGTTTGCAATGAAAAGTAAACATTTAATCTAAAATATGAAAATAAGTGAGGAACTAAAAATTTTTGCAAGTTTTAAAGTAATACTCTAAATATTCATTAACTTGAAAATTTTACAAAAATCTGGAACAAAAACAAAAAGGGGTACATGCACCACCTTTTATACTACAAAAGAAATCCCTATCTTGCCCTTGATGCTGTTTGAATAATCTTGGCCAAAGTTTCATCCCGTGAAATGCCAGTTTGAATGAGATGTACTTGTGATGATCTCGACCACTCTTTGATGCCTTTTGGAGAAAAAAAATCCTTGTGGTTTGTTGGATGGCTGTCATTCTTTTATTGTTTAGCTCATCAGTGGGACATGGGAGCCTTGGGGGAGGCCAGCTGGCTAGAGGGGACCATCTTTTGGGGGTTGGAATTGGTTTTAGGGGTTTTGAATTAAGATTATGGAGATTATGGACCAAAAGCCCTTTGATTTGTATTAATGGTGGATTAGTGTTTATGAGAATGGATTTGGGGGTGATGAGTGAACAAAAATGTTAGGCGCCTAAGAATCAATAAACAATACTTGTTTAAAACAAGTATACTGATTAGGGGTGTTGACTTGTTTGACCGGTGAGGGATGAGTGGAATGGGGACGTGGCGGGTGTGTTGAGGTGGAGGAGTGTGAGTGGTGGAATGGGGTAGTGGGGTGAGGTGGCAAGGTGTGATAGAAGGGATGAAGTATGTATGTCTGGGCAATATTGGTCCCTTGTCTTTCATATTTTATTCACTTCAAGTTTAATTAGCCAAAACTTACTTTTTCTTTGTTAACAACTTTTGTCTAATTGGAAAAGTGGTCCTTGTCTTCTTATATATCTTGAATAAGGACTAGAAATGCACTTTGCTCAATCTCCAAGGGTCAATCTTATATAATGTTCAAACTTTAAAGACCCAATGCAAATAATGATAGATAAGGGGTATAAAGTGACAATTCTTCAAACTTGGAGGACCAATCTTGTCAAATCTTCAAACTTCAAGGAATTGATTAGAAAATCATGATTCGGGTACAGTTCTTTGTGCGGCTTCGTTTCCCGTGTTCGTTTTTGCTTGATTCTTGTTATCTATTGTTGATTTCATGATATCCGTACATAAAATACACAATGAACAAATACAAGCATATATTTGGGTATTTTATGACATTTTTAAGCGTTTTAAGCCCTATTTAGACGATGAGACTATGTATAATTGCAGTCTCATCATTCCCCATGCTAAACCATTATCCTGTCCCCACACAATGCTAGAATTAGGTATCGTAGCACTTCCAAAATCAATTTTTAGGTGACATTTATTGAAAACGTAAACTTTAAATAAACTACTACATGCGTTTTAGACATAATGTATTGTTTTCATCGCAAATGGGACGTTTAGGATCATAGAATAAGAACACGTGAATGCTTCGTTAAAAATAATTTCGTCATCCTTGATTTTCACCCAATTCCATACTAAGCATGAAACAAGATCATTGTCATTATAAGTTAGTAATGCTAACACTACTCATATGCTCTAATCACGTACTTAGACTCCCTTATTCCTAAGGTGTATCTCTTATATTTTATTTTTGTCTTAATGATCACGAGGATACATCATTGACTTATGCGTGAATAGAGATTAGGTCCAAAAATAGATCCTTAACGGTGTAAACAAAATAATTGAATTAATAATTCATCCTAACAGACAACGATGTCAAAAAAATAAGTCAACTTGAAGGATCGATAAACACGGTTTTGCACATGAGACTTATTACCAATTTGGAATTGGTTTACCGCCACCTTTTATTTAACCTCTCCATGAGGTGTTTATTATGGCTTTGGTCTTGCCCTTGTCTTTTATTTAACCTCGCCATGAGGTATTTATTATGACTTGACATATATCCTCACGCTAAGGCGAATTTTGGATCTTTAAGGCTTTAAGATTTAAGACATTCACTTTCAATTTTGCATTGATTTTTCGGCCTTGTGAGCTTCGAATATTTGCTTGATTTAGGTGAAGAGGAACTTAAATTATTATTGGGGGAAGCCTTTGATTATTCGGGTTGCCAATACTTCAAACCCGTGACGCTGGCGATACCTTAATGTTTTCCTAATTTAATTACATGGAAGCTACTAAAACAAATTAGAAACCAACAATAGAGACTAAACCGCTAAATCAATATTTATTAACAATTTATTTATAAAAGCGTAGGGAGAATAAGAAAATAATTAGGACACATGAGTTTTTGAAAGAATACGAGTACTCTACGTTTATCATAGTAACTTATAATTAACTCTATCATTTCTCGTCCTCAATTTAATGAGACTTAGCCTAATATAGTTAAGGGAATGAAGCTATGTGCTCAACACGCACGATCGAGTCAAAATTACTCTTATTCTCACCATCAGAAAACCTACATTCGTGTCTTAAACACTTATGAAAAACGAGAAATTTTTTAAAATTTGGCAATTTTTAGCCTTATTTTGCATAAAACGATAACAAAAAGATGAAAATAGGATTGCATGATGACGTAAGCAAGGTGAAGTATCTACTCACCCCCATACTAAAACTAAACATTGTCCTCAATGTTTTGATTCTAGGGGTGAAAAACCCCCATACTAGAGACGAAAGTCGAATGCTTAATCTCGAGCATGGAAAGGGTAAAACGAATAATCTAAAAGCCATTTATGAATTATGCTAATTAGATAAACGTTAGAACATAAAAGGATATCATCGGATATCGGTATCTCCAAAGGCAACGATCGAAGCTCGAGTGATCCGATAAATGAACACGAGAGGCTTCAATGATGACGATGAATCCTAATAAATCACAATCACAAACAACCACGGAACAAAGGTTGGAACAGCACAAGTCCCCGTATTACACTATTAGAAAGCAATAATATTTACAAGGATAAGCATGAGAATCCCCCACGAGGCACCTTGTTTTTGATAACCGAGTCAAAAGCTCGACTCGAATCCCTATAAATGTGATCATTTAGGGATTATCATGGTTTGGTCATTTTTAGTTGGGCTTACATGATACACAATGCCCAAAAGTACATGGAGTACTTTCACACCAAGCAAACGAAAATATTTTCCACTTATTTCGTCGGTGCAAGACCGAGATTTCCCTTTACAAGCAATTCTGGGATCGAATATCTCATCCTCGGTGGAGAAATGTTATGGAACATAAGGGGCTTCCCCCACACTAAATCCACACTCACACTCGTCAAAAGGAGTAGACGAGGTGGTAGCACTCATATAACGCGGTGATGACGGAGTTAGACTTGTAGAAAAATCATTTAAATTAATTTTAAAATCCTTTTCTTTTTCATCGTTCAAAAACTCTTTATGAAAACCTGATTTGATGATGTCGAAATATTTGGAGTTTCTAAGACGATGTTAGGCACACTAAAAATTCTCACATTTAACTCGCAGTTAGGGGGTGGTGGATTGTATAAGTTCTCAAAACATTTATCAACAAAGAACACCACCCCCTTGGGGTCAACATATTTGTCATCATCATGAACGTCGATCTCTTTTATTTCTTCATCATAGATAGGCTTGTCAAAACAAGATTTGTCATTTCCCTCATTGAGGATTTTAGAAACTCTCTCGAAAAGATCACGATCAAGCACAAAACCATCATTCTTTTGTGGGGATCGTTGATAAGTTAGATCCTCATGAATGTGGTAAACGTCATTCTCATTTGAGGAGTGTTGATTAGGTAACTCCTCGAGAATGGGATTTTGGGTCACGTGAGTTGGTTCGTCATTATGAATGAGACGTTCTAACTCATCAAGTTTGGCCTCGATATTGGAAAATTCAACCTCACTCGTAGGTGGAAGTGGAGGTAAAAGAGCAAGCTCTTGTTCAATAATTTCCTCAATCTTGGGCTCGAATTCAAAATCATCATACTCACCACACGAAGAATAATTTTTAGGAGAATCAAAAATAACTTGAGGATTTTTGAGTATGTGATCAATTTCCCCATAATCGCCATCGTCATCATCAAAGAAAGAGTCGATGTGAGTAGTCACAACCATGGTCTTATAAGTCAATCGACTATGCTTAGGTGACTCTTCAATGACGAGAGGATTGATGTTGATAAAACCTTTAGCCTCAACATGTGTTGGCTAGGAAATGGAGGCTCTTCAGTAGAACTAGAAGTTGAAGCCTCAAAGACGTGGTCCTTCAAAGGTGGTGAAGACGAGTCCATATTGGTCATTGTCGTGATGGCACTAACGTCGCCCTTCGGAATTATTTGTTCACTTTGTTCTCCGAATATATCCCAAAATAATTTTTCATCCATAAATTTACGAATAACCTTTTGAATTAATTAAACGTATTCTTTTTCATTAAAATCCTCATCTTTAAAACCGTTCATTTTCATCCTTTCAAAACATGCATCTAATCTCATTTTTTCCGCTATAGTATGACCTTTGATATTGTCAAATTTTGAAATATCAGGTTTAGAAACCTCAGTTTTATCATGATCATTTGAAACTTGGGATCTACTCGCGAAAAAGTCCATTCTATCCTCCCCATATTTCATAGTTAATTTCCCACCGTGAACGTCGATTACGGCTCGAGCCGTCGATAAAAAGGGTCGACCTAAAATAATGGGACATTTAGGGTCACACTCATAATCGGAAATGGCAAAGTCTGCGGGAAAAACAAACTTTCTAATTTCAACATAATCATCCTCGACTATTCCAATTGGTTCTAAAGATGTACAATTTTCTATCTCGATAGTCATGTTCGTGGGGGTTATGTCTAGGCAATTTAATCAATTTACAAAGAGATGAGGCATGAGATTGATGCTAGCACCTAAATCGGCAAGGGCTAAACATCCCTTAATCTCAGAATAATCACAAGGTAAAAGAAATTGGCCTGGATCCTCTTCATTTCTCGGCATATGCCGTTTGGGTTTTTTTAAGAAGGATCGAAGCACAAGTTTCCTCAAGGGTCACTTTGGTGAGGTTGATAAAGCTCTGTTTTTGAACCGTGGATGGAATTTGAGATACACGAGGGTGTGCACTTTTTTCCTTGGTCGCCATGTTCATACCTTCGACTTTAGAACATGAAGGCGTTTTAGAAGTCGAGGGTTGAGAAGAAGGAACAACTCTAAATCCATCAAGCTTTGGGGTAATAACACCACTTTTTCTGATAGACGAGGCGGCTTTAACATGTTCCTTCGGATTTGTAACGGTGTCACTAGGTAACGAACTCGATGACACACCCGAAGACTTGTTCATAATGGCCGAAAACATCTTTTTAATATCGATTTGTCCTTGCTCAATCTTTGTATTTTAATTTTTCAACGTGTTGGAAAAGTCGTTTTTCAAAGTACCAAATTGTCCCTCTAATTGTCTAATATTATCCTCATTCATTTTCATATATTCTTGAAACTCGTTTGACGAAATATTTTGATTAAAGTTCCCTTGGTTTTGATAACTTCTTTGAAAATTCCCTTGATTACCGCTTGAAAAATTGTTACCTTGATTAGCGTTGTTTTGAAAACTCGATTTTTGATTGTTGTTATCTCGATTTTTCCAACTTAAATTCCGACCTTGATTATAACCTTGATATGAGAAATTCCCTTGTTGATTAATTCCTTGAAAATTGTTACGGTTTTGATTCGAAAAATTGTTGCCTTGGTTATGATTTCCTTGTGATGGATCCGCGTTGTTTTGATTTTGAAAATTATTGTTTCCATTTAACGCGTTTACACTCGACGTTTGGCAACCCGTAGCCGCACACTCGTAATAATTATGAGGTCCACCAGACAACGTACACGATGCCTCAACCGCTTTCACCATAGCGGGAGCGTCTTTCTTTTGCATCTCAATGAGAAAAGACGTAAACACATTCGTCAACTTGTCGACTTTCGCATCAACCCTCTCAATATCGCGATTAGAATTACTAACATTGGAGACATTGGCAACACTCTGTGTGTTGCGAAGTTGGTAAACCTTGGATCTATTCTCGATAATCATTAAAGCGTCTTTCGGAGTTTTAACAAAAAGTTGCCACCGGCGGCGGAATTTAACGAATCTTGTTCTTGAAAACTAAGACCGTTATAAAACGTCTCGATTTGGCGTAACCCGGAAAATCCATGGTGAGGACATTGCCTAAGCAATTCCTTTAAACGATCCCACGCGTCTCTAAACGATTCATTAGACTTTTTTTCGAACCTCGTGATCTCGTTTTTGAAAAACGTGGTCTTGGATGGCGGAAAGAAATGACTAACAAACTTGGAAACGAGATCCTTCCACGTAATTATGGAATCAGGTGGCTCTTTCTCGTACCAATCCTTGGCGGCACCATGGAGCGAGTAAGAAAAAAGCATAAGCTTAACGACATCTGTAGGTCACGTTATCCTTAAGATTGTCTATGTGTTGTAATGATCTAAAGAGAGGGAGAGAGATGACGAACTAGAGAGAAAGTTAGAGAGAGAAATGAGAGGATTAAGAGAAAGGAATGTTTTATTAATTAAATAAGAACCAACAACCCCTCCTAACATGCCAGGAGGGGGTATATATAGCCCACCCTACATGTGGGCTTTATGGGTTATACTATTACATTTTAGATCACGAGCCCATACTACGTATATATCATTGGAGTGACCGATCCTTCCTAAATACGTAAAAACATATTTCCAACAATCTCCCCCTAAGGGAGGTCACTCCAAGTTACAATGTCTTAAATAGTCTATAGCTCGTGATCTATGCTAACAATGATGTGACCGATACTTTCTTCGGAAAAACGTATTTCTAACAATCTGCCCCTAAGGGAGGTTACACAATTTTACGAAATCTTAAACCTAGCATACTATGCTTGAGTCTTCGATCTTTTTCTTGTGAATATGCATATGAGATCTTTGACTTTTGTCTTGAGCATGTTTCCTTGCCTTTACCGTGTGCATTCATCACTTGTGATATTCGCCTCCTCGTGACTTCATGTTCCACATACTTATACCTTGATGAATTTTTGAAAGCTTCAGAGTTTGATATAGCGGAAGACTTGATTTTAGGCTTTCTTGAATTTGTTGAAGTATAAAGTGCATACAGTATAAGCATGTGTTGACGACTTCTACATTTTACACCGCAATGCCACCTTCTTGTTACGATGCATAAGACAGTTAGCAACAAAACATATACACGGATGAAATGGCCTTGAACATTTCATTCTAATTCGGTAGCATTTTACCTTCGGTCGGTGAAGACCGTTGGACGATATTAAATATCGTACTTGTGGCAGGTAGTTTCAATTAAGAACCTCCTAGACAAGATTTTGCGGGTAAACCCGTTCTCTTTATTCGACCGTCCAAAGCTAACTGCGAACATAAAGAGTGAATCATTTGGATAATATTATCCGCATGATTTGTAGCCGTCAAATCCGATTCATGGAACAAGTTTGATTGATTAAAGAATCGCACCATCGTTGCTGTCCAGTTGTCACGAGCTTGCTTCATATAGAATCTTGCAAGTTACCTACCAAGTGCTGTTTGATGTTAACACTTGAAGGATTTCCACTCATCAATGTGAACACTATAGAGTGCCACTCTAAGTGTTCTGGCAAGATCACTAAGATATTGCGTAGAGGCCTGGAATGTGTTTAAGTTCAGTTTAGAAATAAACCAATGTTGCTTTCCAGTTATCACAAGCTTGATTCATAAAGAATCACACAAGTCACCTACCATGAGCTTTTTGATATTCGCTCAAGAAGGATTTCCATCTTAAGTGTAAATACTTTCGTATTACTCGGATGTTCAGGCAAGATCATGAAGATTTTGCGAAGGACTCTTAAGATCTTTCTTACTTTTCACAGTGTGTGATGAAGCAATGAATTATGAAAGTGTGTCCTAATGAGATATTTGATGATCTCAAATGGCTCTAGACTCGATCGTGCATTTTGGATTTTAATGATCGGGGGCTGGAGAGGAGTGCCACCATTTCAATACCAATTTATTCGGAGTGAATAAGTCAATAGATAATGCGTTGTCTTTGTGTGATAAAAAACAAATATCTTCTGAGAGATATCTGAGTTAGCTGGGAGGGGTTGTGCGCTGGGTCCATGATGTCTTATCTTCAATATCAAGCATCATTAAAAATGATCTCAATAGCATATGTGTTGACCCGGTTTCTGCCTAAGTTGTAAAGAGGGCTTCTTTCTTTTCACCCTTTATCTTTACAATTCTTTTTCATTCTTCAACCCCTTAAACGCTTACCAATACGTCATAACTAGAATCTAGTTATGATTGTTCCAGTGCTAACTTAAGTACTTGGTCGGCATTCAGCTACGTTCACAATCTTTCCTAAGGACTACTATTTCTAGCTATGGAATGTCCTTGAGAAGATTCCTCTGATTCTAGAAGAATCATTTGACTTTAACCTATCCTACCATCCTTATGTCACCACAATCTTCACCGTCGTGAATAGAGATGTTTTGGGTAAGTGTATGTCACTATGAAATCTATTTTGATATCCAAATTCATTTTGCTCCCCCTTAACATATTCCACGATATTCGAAAACATTTTGCACATGTCGGGATGAGCCAGCACATTAAGTCAAAACATTATTGATCTCAATATTAAATCACATTTTCTCCCCCATGTTAAAAATATTAATGCAATCGATGTTTTTAATATCAATTGATTAAATTGCATTTTAAGAAAATTTGGGAAGAAAAATGCAAATCCAGTTATCTTCATGATTTACACAAGCTCCCCCTCAAATTAATGAGGTTGTACTTGATACGTAAATTAAATACCTTTTAAACACAAGTGTAAGGTATTTATCACGTGCAAAGATCATATATGATAATGTATTCACAAGATTAGCAATTTACGAGGTTGGACCTGAATGATGGAGAACCTCATATGATAGAATCACATGGTTCTTGTTCACGAATGTTGGTCGCCTCGTCACATTTTAAGTTATCTATTGACACAATGTGTACGATTGATATCGTTGTCTTGACACCAATTTGTGAACTCGGCACTTTCGGCATCGAATATTCTGAACGCTTGACAATTGCTCCCCCTCAATTGTTGACCCGTGTTCTATTGAAAGAGTTGTAGTCGCTGTTTGAGTAGTCGCATCGTCGAGTATGTAGATACCAATTGTAAATTGCTATGGTTGTAGAGGTGATAACTTCATAAAAACAAGATTTCTCTTGTTTTAACAGATAAATGGACTGAAGCATACATATATCCGTGTTAGATTGTGTTATAATCGTAAACACAATCCCTTACATGGTTATAAAGTAAACCATGCCCGAGAAAATTAATTCCCGTTGTTGAGTCAAAGCTTTCATAAGAAATACTGGACTTTAATATGAAAAACGGGTTGTAGTCTGAAATAACTACAAGCCATATGGAGCATGTTTTAAATCTTTTAAACTTCTGCTCGAACTTTATTTACAACCCCGTGTCATTATTAAACGACATTTCTAGGATCGTAAATATTATCGATTTCAGAAGACATGCCCTTTTTGTCATCCAGTTACTTGAGCTTAAGATTTTGAATATCTTACAAAACGAGCTCATGTCCGAGAAGTTGTAAACTTCCCGTTGTTAGGGATAATTTACCATCGGCAATAAACTTTCCTTTTAACTGAAGTGCGAGTTCTAAGCTGACATTTACTTAGAAGTCGTTTTCATGAGCTTGAAAACTTTGGAATGTTTTAACGTAAAGCTCATGACCGAGAAAGGTAAGTTTCTCGTTATGAAGAAAAGTTCTATTATTTAAAAGATACACTTTACTTTATGATCATAAAACTTGGAATGTTTTAATACAAGCTCATGATCAAGAAAAAATAATTTCCCGTTACGAGGATAAGTTATCATTAAAGATAAGCTTTCCTTAATATGAAGTCAGAGTTACAGTCAGATATTTAACTGTAAGTCATTGTGCATGAGCTTAAAAACTTCGAATGTTTTTAATATTAGCTCATGCCCGAGAAAAATTAATTTCTCGTTGTAAGGATAAGTTATCATCGGCGATAAACATTCCTTTTGTTGAAGTTTGGGGCATAATCTGATATGTGATTATACGCCATTTACATGAGCTTAAAACTTTTGAATAGTTTTAATGTAAGCTCGTGTCCGAGAAAATTTAATTTCTCGTTTGTGAGGATAAGTTTATCATCGGCGATAAACTTTCCTTTCTTTGAAGCGCGGGTTACAATCTGTCATGTGACTGCAAACGTTGTGCATGAGCTTAAAAACTTCGAATGTTTTTCATATAAGCTCATGCCCGATAAAAATTAATTTCTCGTTGTGAGGGTAAGTTATCGTTGTATATATAAACTTCCCTTTGTTTGAAGATCGGGTCATCATCTGATATTTAACGATGAGCCATGTACACGAGCTTAAAACCTTTGAGTAGTTTTAATGTAAGCTCATGTCCGAGAAAAATTAATTTCTCGTTTGTGAGGATAAGTTTATCATCGGCGATAAACTTTCCTTTATTTGAAGATCAGGTCATCGTCTGATATTTAACGATGGGCCAAGTACACGAGTTTAAAACCTTTGAATAGTTTTGATAATAGCTCGTGTCCGAGAAAATTTAATTTCTCGTTTTCAGGGTAAGTTATCGTTGCATAGATAAACTTCCCTTTATTTGAAGTCGGGTCATTGTCTGTCATTTAACAATGAGCCGTTTACACGGGCTTAAAACCTTTGAATAGTTTTAATTTTAGCTTGTGTCCGAGAAAATTTAATTTTTCGTTTTTGAGGATAAGTTTATCATCGGCGATAAAGTTTCCTTTATTTGAAGAACGGGTCACATATTGTGATTTGACTATGAGCCAAAATACACGAGCTTAATAGAAAATCCCCTGAGACACTTATTTCTAAGATATCAGCTTCTTCATCAACCAAACTCTGAGAGTGTCCTTAACTGAATGGTATACATCGATTGGAACGTTGTGTTCTTGTTGAACGTTAACTTTGGTACCTGCATTCTCATTAGAAAGTTGTATGCTTTTATGTGGTTTAGCGATATCTATTTTAGAACCATGTGGGGGTTCACAGTTGGCCTTACTTGTGCCAAAGGGGACTTGAATATGTAATTCACTTATCTTAGGTGTCAATGGTTTCCTTTTGTAGACTAACCTAATCTTAGGCTTAAGTGATATATCAACCTTTCCATTTCCTCCTCATTTTTCTTAGTAGGATTAGAGACAATCCTAGTTAAAGGGCATTCGCTTCCTACAAGCGTGAAAGTTCTACCCGTGGGGCACCACATTTTACCAATGGGTTTGATTCTAGCTACCCACTGGGATTTACCTCTAGCCCGAGAGTTCACCTTATTGAGGAATTTCTTGACACAAGAGTCATGATTTTCCTTAGACACATTTCCTACATGTTTCACAAGTAGCATGTTTCAAGTCCGAATAAGATCTAGAATTCCTAAATGATTGATTGATGCTCCTAGGATACGACATGCTACGGTTAGCAGTGTTGGGTGATCTAGAAGGCATTTGACTAGGTTGGAAATTTCTATTTCTTACTTGTGTCTTTTGCTTAGTTTCCTTTAGACCAAATTTAAGGTGAACGTAATTTGAACTAGTTAGAGACGTATTCTTTGAACTATGTCTAGGGAGGCTAGATGCAATCATGTGATTAGGTCTTTCAAAAGCTGTTTTACTCACATTAGGCCTAGTTGATGGAGTGAGTGGTCTAGAAAGATAAGCCAAATTAACTTGGGAGGCGAACTGCGGTCTCGAGGATTTTTGTCGCTCGGATCTAAATGCAGTCGGTTGTCTAACAGACTGATTTTGAGGCGGTTTCCCCAAGATTGATGGTTTTTCAAGCTTAGTGTCCACACTAGTTCCTTTAGTTTTCCCCAACTTGTTTTTCAGAGAAGCTATTGCAAAACCCTTTTCATGAACCTGAGCCTTTAAATCACCATTTTGAGTAGTTAACAAGGTCGTTGACTCTAGAGTTTTAGACCTCATCCCTACAATAGAATTATTTAACTCATTACAACACTGTTTTAAGGTCTCGTTTTCCTTTTGTAAGATGTCTTGGGATGCCAATTTTGATTCTAGCAAAGTAATTTGTTTCACAAAATTATCTTTTTCAGCTTTAGAATCCTGAATTTTTTGATTTAATTTTCGTTCAAAAACAACGTTTGAATTTTCAAGTTTTTCAAAATACTTTTCAAATTTCTACTTTTTCTTTGAAAATTCAATTTTGGCATCCTCAAGCTCTTTCGATTGCTGAGCTAAAATCGTTACAAGCTCTTCAATCCTAGAAGCAGAATTGGTTAAAGAAGCAGTCGTAAAACAATTAGCAGGATTGTTAATTAGCGCATTCATTTCAGACAACATATGAAGAAGATTATCTGTACCTGACATGCTACTTGATTCCTGTTTTATCCTGATTCTATTCCCTTATGACTTCTTCTTGTATCGTCTTGCAATTCTCCTTCTCGAAATGTCGAGTTTAATGATTCCGTTGAATTTCGATGAATGATAATTGTGTTAATTGTAAATTAGATCCCTTGATTAGTGAACAAAGATGATTAAATCCCCTATGTATGTATACTCGAGAAACCAAAAATTCTTGAATTCGTAATATCAAATAAGCAGTCACGTCTTTTTGTCACGTCACAAACCGTATCAAAATCAAAGTCGGCTCAACCAAAAGACTAGAAACCGGCTAGAAAAAAATATAATAATTTTTACCAATAGGCCCTGTTATGAAAAAGAAGTCGAATATAATTTATACGCGACTCATACCAATATAGCCATTTAACCGTCCATCAACCAATTCAGCCTAAAAATAATGTTGAAATATACTTGTAGCCCACTTAAGTTGGATTGTTATAAAACACAGTCCATCAAGTATAAGTTGGATGGTAATCCAAAATTAAACAAGAAAAAGAGGTAGACGACATTGCACCATACAATTTTAAGAATAAATGGGTTAATGGTCAAATTAAAACGTGGCCAACTCAATCAATTAATAAACACACCTTCGGTTAAGTAATGAATTAATAAACATGTGGCTTTTCAAGATGGTCTAACTAACATGTGGCCCATCACACCTTCGGTTAAGTAGTCAGCCAATGTTTGGAATATATATCTTTACCCTAATTTTATGCCCACTAAAAACATAACCTAATTTCACTTCTATCACAAATCCTCCGCCCCCGTTTTTCTTATCTCATCTCCTCAGCCACCAAACTACTCTCATAGCTTATCCCAATCTCACAAATCATACATACTCAGCCACCATAAAAATCATCAAACACATATTCATCTCATCTCAATCATTCCAATCTCAACCATCTAAAACCAAAATTAATGCATCATCTAAAACGTTTGATAATACAAGGTTTTTGCCAAGTATAAAAATTAAGTTCGTTGAATGTATGTCTATTCGTATTGATTACTTGTTAACGTGCGACTCAGTCGTCCTTTCGTGGGAAACAATATTTTTGTCGTTGTAGTAAATGTAAATGCAAAACTTTAAAGTAAATGACGGGTAATTAATGCTAAAACTGATTAAAAAGTAAGTGGTGCGAAATTAAAGCATTTAAAAGTAAATTATATAAATGAAAAAAAATTAAAGCTCGACGAAAAGTAAATTTGACAATGTAATAAAAATGAAAATTTGAAAACATAAAATAATGCAAACTTAAAAATAAAACTAAGTCAAAATATTAAATACCTACCGTCAGAATACCCTCCATCGGAATCCGATCAGAATGTACGCCGTCAGAATGAACACTTACCACAACTATCAGAATGAAGGTCCACAATTCCTATCGGAATAACGGACATTGAATCTGTCGGAATAATTGAAACAGAATCGGAATAGTGTCGGAATCGAAGTATCAGAATGCTGATAAAAATGAAACTATCAGAATGTGTACACACCAGAAACTGTCGGAATATCAAACAAACACTAGCGTCGGAATCCCAATCGGAAAAACCGTCGGAATCCTAAACCCTTTTGCGATACACAGTATTGGAATACTGGTCGGAAAGGGGAAACCCTTTTCTGATGGATGTTAAATGCAATAAGCAACAAGGATAAAATAAGCTATGAACCAAATAAGCACTCAACTAAAACCTTAACCTAAACACGTATTAGAAAAAGATAATAAGCCAAAATTTAAAAACTTTTAAAAACACTAAATGATAAAAATATTTAAAAAACAACTTTTTTATAAAATAACTTTTATAAACACTTAAGTAAATTTAAGAAAGACACAAATAAGCTATAAAATCAATAATCCAAAACAATCAAAAACATAAAAACATAACACTTAATCAAATAAGCATAACAATAAGCACATAAATATAAAGATTAAGCAAAACAAGAAAGGAAGAATGAGAGATTTATAAAAACTTGATTAAAAGAAAAGATTCAACAACAAAATTAAACTTACTTGAAATTAAATGCAAGAAATTAAAGGTGCAAGCCAAGGAAATTAAATGACAATTAAGTAAATGACATGAAATTAAACGTGGAAGAACTATGTGTCAAATAGCCAACACCTCCTAATGTGTCATTAGCAGGGTATTTATAGGTGATTGAGGAGGTTAGCATGTGTTGCCCCTTTCTTTCTTCTCTCGTCTTTTCGTCTTTATAAATTCTTCGACTTTTTCGACTCTCTCTCGGGATTATTTGAACTCGTCTTATAATTTCTTCATTTATTAGACTTGAGTTCTTCGACTTCATTAACCTTCCGTCTTTAGACTTTTTTCTTCGATAAATCTTCAGAATAGGCCTTGGACATCCGTTCTTTTTGCACTCTTGATCTTTTGACTTCGTCTTTTACCATTTTCTTCGATAAAAGCCTGTGAAAGCCCGTGTTTTCTTCCTTTTTCACATTTTGGTCCTAAATCACAACAAAAACACAAACCACGCATAATTCCGACATTTACGACATAAAATACACGTTTTGGCTTGGTTATTATTATAATTAAGTGGTAAAAGGATAAGTGTTTTCACACTTATTAAATCCCCTACGCTTGACCATTGCAATGTCCTCATGCAATGCATTAGTTACAAAGAAAGATTTACATTTTTCATCATAATCAATCCATCTTGGCCTTTATTAAACGTAATACATTAAGAAAATTATAAAATATTAAAAGAAAAAAAATCAAGTAAAAAGATCAAAAACTTACCTTAGGGTTTTGAAATGTCATGAATGATTATCACCATCAAGTTTCACGTTCCCCATACCAAGCTTAAAAACGAGATCATTGCTATTATAAGTTAGCAAACTATCACAAACTCATGTGGGCCAATTATTTACTTAGACTCCCTTATTCCTAGGTATATCTCTTATATTTTATTGTTGTCTTGAATGATCACGAAGATGCATTGTTGACTTATTTCGATAGTTATTTAGGCATAAAATAAAGTAGGACGATTTAATCAATAGTTAGGTAAAGGACAAAATCTTTTAAAACTGCTTCTCGGGACCTCATAAACTTCATATCTTGGCATAACTCGCTTCACGATTTGAGACATTTCTCGGACCGATATTTGGCATTGACTTCATACTTTAAATCTTGAGAGACGGTCATGAAATAATGGTTTTCTCTTCATAATAGGAATTTCTTCACTTGAACTTTTTGAGAGATTCTTCATATTTGGACCACGACTTCTTCATTTTTCTCCAATCTTTATTTAGGATTTTAATATACAACGATCCGCCTCCTTTTAGGACTTGGTTCTATTTATCCTCATAACTTGTTAGGGCCTTTTTGGATAGACTTCTCCATGATCTTTACGGGAGTATTTGCTTTTCATCGTGTGTCTGATCCTTCATATTGATTTTTGATAAATGATTCTTCACATCACTTGGGATCTTTAGCAACAAAATGTAGCCCTCATGTCTTGTCAGGACCATTTCGGACTCGCCAATCTTTGCATCCCGCTTCAATAAGTTATGCATTGGCTATGAACTCTAATTAATACCGAGCAACTTTTAAACGATCTTGGGCTAGAAGCTAAGTAACTTTTCAAATCGTACGATCTTATTTATTGCAATTAAATTTATTAACAAGCGATGGGAGAAAAAGCTTATAATCAACTCACATAAATTCATGAAAGAATACCGAACTTATAATTGACTCTATCATCTCTCGTTCTCCACAGTTTAAAATCTCAAGCAATGAGACTCGTGGATGCTTAGCCTATTAAATCAAAGTTTTGGGGTTTCAAGTCATCTATAGGATCTTGCAAATTCTTAGACTTTTCCAAGTTTAGAATTTGTATTTTAAAGTTCCCTTGATAAACGACTTTCTAGGATCAATTATAAGAACTTGCGAAAAGTTCTTGTTCTTAACCCGTTAAAGTTAAGACTTTCGCGTTTTAAAGTTCCCTATATAAAATCCTAGCAAAACTTGACTTAAACACATTAAGGATACTAGATAGAGTAAACTTAGAAAAGTAAACTCGGGTTGAGTCAAAAGATTCACAACTTTTAAAAAATAAAACCACTTTATTAAAATTTATTCTCGCAAAGAAAGAAAATAACAATAACAAAGGTAAAACTACTAGGCCAAAATAGATCAAAAATTTTGAAAGATGTCGAAAAATCAATTTTCCGGTTAAAATGAGGACAAATACAAGGAAAAACCCACTTAACTTCGATAGAAGTCCCCCATACACTTAATATAAACATTGTCCTCAATGTTTAAGCATGTGGAAGTAACCTCCCCTACACTTAGGACATTGTGAACATTGTTTAAATCTTGCTAAGGAAGAGACAACTAAAGTGATTTCTATTTTAATATTGAAGAATATAAAATAGAGAATCAAAAGAGTTTAGGATAGAACCGGGAAAACGGGTACACGAAATCGCGGGTCGTCAAAAGTCATCAAGAATGTATCTTTGAAAGCTTGAATCCCTGCACATGATAAGAAAGAAAAGAACAAACACATACTAGGGTCTCCCCCTACACTTATTATAAAATACAGAGAAAAAGGATAGATACTACGGGTTGCCTCGCGAGAAGCGCTTGTTTTTGTTAACCGAGTCGTGAGCCTGACTCGACCTTGATTAGCATAGGAAGAAGCTTGAAACACATCCACCGGGATCAAATACATGGTTTTCATCCATCAAGTAGCACAAGCTTAAGGCGAACAAGGCAAGCCAAAGAAGATTAGGCAAGGTTCCCTTAAGCAGTTGTTGAGCATGGTGGTAGCCAGTGTGATGAGGTGCAAGCATATCTCCATAAGTTCCAAAAATCTTTCCTTTTATTTCATCAGATGGATACTGAGATGGCTTAGAAATTGCAATACCGGGATCGAACACCTTTTCCTTTAGGGGAAATAACACTCAGGCTCAGTAGACCTTGAAGAAGATCCGCTCATAAATCGCACAACCTCGTCCTCAGAAGGTGGATAGAGAGGTGTGAAAACATAAGTACTGCGGATGGTGGTGTCTTCCAGCTTCTTCTCCTTTGGAACGGGTTTCTTCATATCCAAAGGAGGATAAAGAGTATCATCAAAGTCCAAAGGAGGAGAATCATTCTCATTTGGGGAGTAAGTGTTAAGAAAAGTAGCAAAGTCTTCCTCAAATGAGTAGTCATCCAAAGTAGGATCAAGTATTGTTGGCGGAGGATTTTCATCAAAAGTATGTGCAAGGTCATCATGTGAAGAATCACTCAAAAGAGTATCGACATCATCAAAGTCATCATAAGTTGGCATGTCTTTATACTCAGAAGAAAAATCATCAGAATCATCCATATCAGAACTAGAATCATCGTCATAGTCATCACAGATCGGTGGAGAACAGAGAATCATCCACATCATCTTGGAAAAGTGGATTGTCATAGCAAGTATCGAAAAGAGGATTGTTATAGACGACAAAATCATCAAGCACATTAATCATATTCGCTGATTCTCATCCATTGGATTTGGTTGTGATCTTCCCCATTTTAAATACTGGTGCATCATTCCCGACCCTTAAGATTAGCTCACCCTCGGCAACATCAACTAAGGCTTTTCCGGTTCTCAAGAATGGCCGACCAAGTATTAACGGAATACGAGGGTCCATTTCATAATCAACAACAACAAAGTCGACCGGAAAAGTGAAGGTGCCAACTTTAATGAACACATCTTCGGCAATACCAACGGGGTAAGCGAGAGTACGATTTGCAAGCTCAAGAGTCATTTCTGTTGGAGTAAGGTCGGGTAATGATAGTATTTTCCAAACACTTAAAGGCATCAGATTTATACTTGCCCCGAGATCGGCTAAGGCAATAAATTCTTTGGTTTGGTTAAAAATGCATGGCAACACAAAACGACCGGGATCTCCAAGTTTTTCTGGAAGTTCTTTAAGAAGGACTGTAGAACAGTTTTCATTTAGGCGTGTGTTGACAAACTCAGCCATCTTTTCCTTCTTGTTAAGCAATTCCTTGAATGCTTTGATGAATTTTGGCATTTGGACAAGTTCTTCAACGAGGCTAATGTTGAAATTCATTTGAGAGATCATCTTCATAAACGAAGTGACTTGAGCATCCTCTTTAGTAAGCAATTTGCTCTTGTCTAACCGAGAAGGATAAGGGATGTTGGGTTTAGATGGTGTAGGTGTAGCAGGTAGAGGTTGAGATGTTGAAGGTTTAAAGGTAGAAGGTGGAGTTGGTGAAGGGTGTTTCTTGGGAACTTCTGCTGGTAGAGGTGGAGACGGTAATGGAGAACTAATACTAGGCGTGGGAGTAGGAGGGATAATAGGTGGTGGAGGAGGTGTAGATGGAGTAACTAAGGGAGGGATAGATGGTCCTACTAAGGTTGCTCCACTTCGTGTATTAATAGCATTCACCTTCGCTCTTGGGTTGGTGACAGTATTTGAAGGAAGAGAGCCCGAAGTAAAGGGTTGAGTAGTTGGTAATAAACTAGCCAGAGGTTTGTATATAATGTCAAAGAGGTTTGTATATCATGTCAAAGCCCGGATCTAATATCATTACCTTGCTTAGTGATATCTCTTTTCAAGTTGATGATTTGGCTTTGCAGATTCTTAACTAGCTCTCCTTAGGTCCTCATGAAAGCTTCAACATCATGATTAATGGGTGGTGCTTGTTGAGCGGGTGGGTGATAAGGATTAGAAGCTTGAGGTGGGTTTCGGTTGCTTTTATTTTAGTTGGTGGGGTTGTTGTTTTGAGGAGAAAAATCGGGTGAAAGAAAGTTGTTAGAACTGTAACTTAGCAAGTTACGATCACCTTGAGGTCGTGCTTGATAGCTTTCCGTTGAATAGTTAACATGAGCCACATACACGTTTTCCAGATTGTCATGAGTAGAAGGACAATCAGTGTATGAATGAGGACCCCCGCAAATCTCACAAGAAGTTGTTACAACTTTAGCTTGTTGTTGTTGATTTGTAGCCAAGAGTTGCATATTTTTTCTCATTTCGACCATTGCGCGGGTCAATTCGGTGATATCAGGGTTTGAATAAGTAGAAGAAACATTGACTCTCGGGTTTGATCTTGATGATGCGGATGAATCCCAATTTTTGTGGTGAGTAGTCATGTTCTCGATAAGATCTCTACACTCCTTGGGTCTTCTTTTCATAAATGTGCCACCAGCGGCGACATTAATCGTATCACGATTACGAAAAGTTAAACCATTGTAGAAAGTATCAATTAAGGTGACGGGGAGCATGTTGTTGTTGTACATCGATGGATCAAAACATTATATCGTTCCCAAGCATCAAAAAGTGATTCATCAGGTTCTTTAGTAAATCCACTAATTTGATTCCGAAGGCTCGTGACCATGGATGGTGGAAAGTAGCGCGACAAAAAGCATTGAGTCATCTCATCCCAAGTATGAATTGAATTCTTCGGAAGACGATCAAACCATTTTTCGACATGGTGGGATAAGGTGTGTGGAAATAGGTGAAGGCGAAGAAAATCCATGGTAACCCCAGGCAACTTCATGCTCTGAGTAATTGTAATGAATTTGTCGAGGTGTTTGTTGGCATCATCATCCGGCAATACGCGAAATGGACAAGTGTTTTGAACTTGTTGGCTCATGTGATGCTTCAACGAAAACTCTGGAGCCGTTATTTGCATCGGCGCAATCGGTCCTCCTCGTCCGTTCATGGTTGGTTGACAAAGCTCCTTCATCGTTCGAAGATCGGGTGGGGGAACATTGTTGTTCTTATTCATGTTGGGTGGGGTGGATTATTGTTGTTGTGCACACCAGCCATATCTAAATCTTCACGAGTCTCGGGCTCTGAATAAGATGAAGATCTAGTATGCATACACCTGCAAAAGCAAAAAAAAAAAGATACCAAAGAAATAGAGAATATATATGTACGTGTAAAAATAAAAATAAAATCTTTTTGGATTTTTGAAAATTTTTAATTTTTATGGATTTTTAACAATTTTTAATTTTTATGGATTTTTGAAAATTTTTGAGCAAGAAAAATAACGTTCACGAGTGAACGGATCACAAAATTCAACGTGTCTCTCACAAAAAACCGTTAATCTTTACGAAAAGAGCCGGCAGCGGCGCCATTTAATAGAAGGTTTTTGCCAAGTATAAAAATTAAGTTCGTTGAATGTATGTCTATTCGAATTGATTACTGGTTAACGTGCGACTCAGTCGTCCTTTGGTGGGAAACAATATTTTTATCGTCGTAGTAAAATTAAATGCAAAACTTTAAAGTAAATGACGGGTAATTAAAGCTAAAACTGATTAAAAAGTAAGTGGTGCGAAATTAAAGCATTTAAAAGTAAATTAATTAAATGACAAAAATTAAAGCTCGACGAAAAGTAAATTTGACAATGTAATAAAAATGAAAATTTGAAAACTTAAAATAATGCAAACTTAAAAATAAAACTAAGTCAAAATATTAAATACCTACCGTCGGAATACCCTCCATCGGGACCCGATCGGAATGTATGTCGTCGGAATGAACACTTACCATAACTATCGGAATGAAGGTCCACAATTCCTATCAGAATAACGGACCTTGAACCTGTCGGATTAATTGAAACAGAATCGGAATAGTGTCGGAATCCAAGTATCGGAATGCTGAAAAAATGAAAGTATCGGAATGTGTACACACCAGAAACTGTCGGAATATCAAACAAACACTAGCGTCGGAATCCCAATCGGAAAAACCGTCAGAATCCTAAACACTTTTCCGATACACAGTATCGGAATACTAGTCGGAAAGGGGAAACCCTTTTCCGATGGATGTTAAATGCAATAAGCAACAAGGATAAAATAAGTTATGAACCAAATAAGCACTCAACTAAAAACTTAACCTAAACACGTATAAGAAAAAGCTAATAAGCCAAAATTTAAAAACACTAAATGATAAAAATATTTAAAAAACAACTTTTTTATGAAATAACTTTTATAAACACTTATGTAAATTTAAGAACGACACAAATAAGCTATAAAATCAATAATCCAAAACAATCAAAAACATAACACTTAATCAAATAAGCATAACAATAAGCACATAAACATAAATATTAAGCAAAACAAGAAAGGAAAAATGAGAGATTTATAAAAACTTGATTAAAAGAAAAGATTCAACAACAAAATTAAACTTACTTGATATTAAAGGGAAGAAATTAGAGGTGCAAGACAAGGAAATTAAATCACAATTAAGTAAATGACATAAAATTAAAGGTGGAAGAACTATGTGTCAAATAGCCAACACCTCCTAATGTGTCATTAGGAGAGTATTTATAGGTGATTGGGGAGGTGAGCATGTGTTGCTCCTTTCTTTCTTCTCTCGTCTTTTCGTCTTTATAAATTCTTCGACTTTTTCGACTTTGTCTCGGGATTATTTGAACTCGTCTTATAATTTCTTCATTTATTAGACTTGAGTTCTTCGACTTCATTAAACTTCTGTCTTTAGACTTTTTTCTTCGATAAATCTTCAGAATAGGCCTTGGACTTCCGTTCTTTTTGCACTCTTGATCTTTTGACTTCGTCTTTTGCCATTTTCTTCGATAAAAGCCAGTGAAAGCCCGTGTTTTCTTCCCTTTTCACATGTTGGTCCTAAACCACAACAAAAACATAAACCACGCATAATTCCGACATTTATGACAAAAAAATACACGTTTTGGCTTGGTTATTATTATAATTAAGTGGTAAAAGGATAAGTGTTTTCACACTTATTATTTGATTAAAACACCCCATGAATATGACAAACCAAATACAGTCCCACATTTATATCACTCCCAGAAATATAAAGAACGGGTTTGGATTCATGATCATTCTATGTGGTCTCGGGTAGGTTTAATTGCAATTTGTTTTTGTGTGTCAAGGAATCAAAGATTGGATTTAACAGATTTGTTATAATCTACTCTTTTCATTCGAATATTAAAAGAGGTATTTCCTTCGATATATAAATCGATGATGATTATGCTTTCAAATTATGAAGATCTTATAGATCTTCGAATGGTCTCATACCAACGAAAGAAATACTGAGATTTTGAATGATTTATAAATTCGAGTTCTGAGAGATGGATATTATTTAGTTAGATGTAGATGGGTGATAGGTGATGATGGGATTTAGGATAGAGTCTGGTTTAGATATTCTCGAAGTCTAGTCAAGTATCTGTTTCGAGTGGTTTTTGACACTGTTTTTTGTTTGAGTCTGGGTCGAATGAGTTCGTGAGTCGAGTCAGGTTGTTGGGTTGGATTTTGTATTTAAGATGGGTTTTTGATTCGGGTCACTTGTTGGTCAAGTCGAGTTTCGTGATCGAGTTAAGTTCTGAGAGTGAGTCAGATGGGTCTGTTGTGGTTGTTTCTAGAGTCGAGTCTTGTGATCTGGGTTGTAATTGGAGTCGAGAATGGTGACGAGTGTAGTCTGGTTTAGGTGTTGGGAAAAAACTGATCTATCACAATGTCACCTTCACAATATGTGTTGCAATATGTATCACAATATGAAATCAAAGTGATTTGTCGCAATGTGTATCAATATCTGTTGCAATATTTGTTTTAATTATCCATCGCAATGTGACCAAACTCCAACTATCGCAATGTGTGAGTACCAACAGACCAACTATCGCAATAATGACAAACTAGAGTAATTGTCGCAATAGACAAAAAGTAACTATCGCAACATTGATCTCAATCTGAAAACCCTAGGCATTGCGACAGACATTTAACTAACTGGCAAAAAAACAAAATCTTCAGAAAATTAAAAGAAATCAGTACACTGTGTAACCTTAAAAAAACACCCCGAGAATTCCCAAATGACCAAAAAATTTTGCGATTTTGACCAAATCAATTAACCCAAATCACTACCACAACTATGTAGTCGATTTGTCTACAAACTTAAACCACAAAAACGCAAAAAAAATTCAAGATTTGAGCTTGATTAAATCAAAACCCACAAAAATTAATCAAAACAAACACAAGAACAAACCAATCACCATGGCTCTTGATACCATTTGTAGGTCCACGTTATCCTTAAGATTGTCTATGTGTTGTAATGATCTAAAGAAATGGAGAGAGATGAAGAAATAGAGAGAGAAAGGAGAGGATTAAGAGAAAGGAATGCTTGATTAATGAAATGAGAACTAATAACCCCTCCTAAAATGTTAGGAGGGGGTATATATAGCCCACCCTACATGTGGGCTTTATGGGTTATACTATTACATGTTAGATCACGAGCCCATACTACGTATATATCATTGGAGTGACCAATCCTTCCCAAATACGTAAAAACATATTTCCAACAACATCGGTGTCGACGTTTTTAAACTTTCTCGTAGCCAAAAGACGATCAAAATTCCGAATGTGATCGTGAGGATTATCCACCTCACGACCTCGAAACTTCGTTGCTTGAATTAACGATAGCATTCCACTCTTAATCTCAAAATTCTCCACTTCGAATGTGGGAATTACAATCGCGTCTCCATAACCCTCGGTGGGCGCTTGGAGCAATTCCATCATTGAACGATTGTCGGCCATCTTGTCGTTAGTTTTGACAACGATATTAGGAACGTCAGATTCTAAACTTTGTCTCCGTCGTTGATTCCTTCGATTTCGATTGCCTCGATTCGAAGCGTCGCTAGAATTAGAATAATCCTTCGATCGAGTGCGCATGCACTAAGGTAGAGAATGGGGGGGGGGGGGGGGATTAGCAAAGAAGATTCTTTTTTGGGCTTTTCATTTTTTCATTTTTTTTGGTTTTTGATTGTTTTTTAATTTTTTTGGATTTTTGGTGTAATACGTAGACTCAAATCTATAAATCTCTCTTCGAATCAATGTCTCAATTAAAGGAGCCTCATGAAATGAAAACGATCACGTGGAGTGAACGTCTTCGATGACTTTAGAGCGTTGGTGGAACACCAAAACGTTCAAGAGGGTTTAATCTTTGAAACACAAGCAAATATATATGATACGTAGATAATATTTTGGTTGGCAAACCTTCGATTAGTCCTTTTTCTCAAAACACGCACAAGCAAGCGGGGGAAACGAGGCGACCACTTAAGAGCCTTTTTTCCTTTGGTCGTGAATACAACCGCCTTATATCCACCTTATAGTTTGTGTTAATCAAAATTAAGCCTCACGAAAGTATTTATATATTTTGCCTTTTCTTTTTTCTTTGGATTCGAATACAATAATTGAGTGATGAAATCCCAATTAAGGTTGCGTTTTCACGCTTTTGGAGATATTGTAAATTTATTGTGATACGCATACAATATATTAATAATATTGATAAGAAAACGAAAATGAATAATGGGATATCTACAATATAGTAAAAAGATTGTTACGTGTTTAATTTAAGAAAACTAAACACGATTTATTTGGATATTTATACTATAATAGAAAAAATAACAAACGAGTATGTACGATATTTACGCTTTCCAAAAATGAAAAGCAAAAACGAACTAGTCACACAAACACGATATGTATATAAGGCACTAAACACCTCCCCGGCAGCAGCGCCAAAATTGATGTAGGTATAATCGTACACGTTTTAGGAAAAACGCGTATGTGGCAAGTTTTAAATTCGACGGTTTAGGAAAACCGACAAATCGAATAAGTGCGGGTTTATTCTCGAAGGAGGTGTATGTGTTATATGCCAATTATATAAAAATCAAGTTTGGATTAATGTCGTTTTTGGGTTTGAAGAGAGAAATTTTAAAGACGAGCTACACTACGATTAAACTACGACGAATGACGTAAAAACGTAAACGTAAATACGTAAAACGCGACAAAATTAAAAATTAATGCTAAAAATAAAATAAAAATTAAAACTAAGTTCATAATTATATAAATAAGAATAAAAATTCAATAAATATATTTTAAAACCTTTAATAAATTAAATATTCAATTTTAAATGCTAATTAAAGCCCTAAAATTAAATATAATTAACAAAAATCCCAAAGTTATATTTTATCAAACTAATATATTACTTATATTAGTTAAACTCTAAAAAGTATTTTTCCTAAATTTTTAAAACTATTTTTCTATTTTTTAAAGGCTAAAAACACTTTTTAAACTTAAATAATCATAAAAAATAATAAAATAATGAGAAAAATAAACTTACTTTTCTAAAAATCTTAAAACACTTAACAACCGAGAAAAATGAAAAAGTTGAAAAAAGTAATTTATGCCTAATAAGATAAAAACAGTTTAATTAAAAACTAATTTTAACTTAAAATAATTCTAAAAAATAATTAAATAAAAGGAAAAATGAAATTCTTTTTCTAAAAATCTCAAAATAAGTAAAACAACAAAGGAAAATTGAAAGATTTGAAAAATACTCCTTTTTAGAAATAAAAGATAAAAACAGAACTAAATAAAACTAATTAAAATGAAATAAATGCTAAAAAATAATAAAATAACCAGAAAAATAAAAATAACTTTTCTAAAATTCTTAAAATAAAACACTGAAACAATAAAAATTGAAAGAGCAAGAAAAGTCTGATTTTCTACCACTAAAGACAAAAAACCTTAAACCTGATAGTGACAAGTCTGTGGACTTTTGTCCTGTTGTGTAGCAGTGGGAACAATGATACTAACAGTGGGAACTTCTTCCCACTGCTGGACCTCAGAAAACAAAAAAGGACGATTTAGGAGCTTGTTTCTGGATGATTTTTGGTAACAAGGGCACCCCCACACTTAGTGGAGTGTGAGGAGTCAAGATTAAGCTAAAAACAGGCAGATCCAAGCAATAGAAAACACACAAATTAGCTAAATCTAGTTACTGATGAACAAAGGGGGTCTGCTAAGGCTGCTATCTGATCTAATTGGCAAATAGGTGAGATTTAGACTACACAAACTAACACCTTAGCATACCAAATCCAAAAACAAAAGCTTATAAACCTACACTAACATGAACTCTAACAGATTACAAAATTTGAACCTGTAAAATTCAAAATCAAACCTTATAATGGTTGACTGATTTCTATGCAGTTTTATGCTAAACTTTTACCAAGTGAACTTCTTAGTTACACTATCAATCTCAAAACAAGTTGCAATACTACCTATAATAACCCTAATAGAGTATGTTTAAGCTGTTCTAACCCTACTCTTGTGTCACCCAAGGCTAGTATATAGCAGATCCAAACACCCCTATCTCTATAATCTAAACAGATTTTCAACAACTACCACAAATCAAAACCAAATCTTTCTAACCCTACTAAAACATGTAAGACCTATCAAATTTAAGCTATTTGAACCATGAAAACCACAAAATACAACAAGTATCGAAACCTCATAAATTCTTCAAAATCACAAAAAATAGGAGGGTTCAAGCCTGTTTACCAGCTGCCTTCTCCTTGACCTTTTTGTGATCTTATGATAATGTGTAGAGAGCCCTTGCTGGCTGGTCTACAACAGACCAAAGGGTATCAATGTCTTTATCAAAAGATGGAAGGAGAGTGGTTAGGATGGAGTCTACAACAGACAAACCACCACCACCCTTTGTACCTGTTGATAACACAAAACAAGCAAACCAAACCAAGCTCAATAAGCTAGGCTCACAAGCTGTTTGTCAAGCAGCTTGTGAGTTAGCTTAATGAACAGTGAGGTTAGTGATAAAAAAATAAAGTGAAACAGATTTTAGAAAAATCTTTGGGAAGAAAAACCTTTGCCAAAAATTCGAGTAAACTCAATCAAGAAAGTAGCGAACCCTTATAGGCTCCAAAAGCTTATAGTTTGTCAGACTATAAGCTTATGAACAACTTATACGGATTTGGGTCTCAAATAATTTTTTTTGCCAAATTTTTGAAACAAAGAATCAACCTTAATAATTTTAAACTAAAGTTTGTAATGAAAAGTAAACATTTAATCTAAAACATGAAAATAAATGAAGAACTCAGAATTTTTGCAAGTTTAAAAGTAATACTCTAAATATTTATTAACTTGAAAATTTTAAAAAAATCTCGAACAAAAACAAAAAGGGGTACATGCACCACCTTTTATACTACAAAGCAGAAAATTCTAGATAGTAAACCCTAATAAAAAGAAATCCCTATCTTGCCCTTGATGCTGTTTGAATAATCTTGGTCAAAGTTTCATCCCGTGATATGCCAGTTGGAATGAGATGTACTTGTGATGATCTAGACCACTCTTTGATGCCTTTGGGAGAAAGAAATCCTTGTGGTTCGGTGGATGGCTGTCACTCTTTTGTTGTTTAGCTCATCAGTGGGACATGGGAGCCTTGGGGAGGCCAGCTGGCTAGAGGGACCATCTTTTAGGGGTTGGGATTGGTTTTAGGGGTGTTGAATTAAGATTTTTGAGATTATGGACCAAACCCCCTTTGATTTGTAGTAATGGTGGATTAGGGTTTATGAGAGTGGATTTGGGGGAGATGAGTGAACAGAAAATGTTAGGCGCCTAAAAATCAATAAATAATACTTGTTTAAAACAAGTATTAATACTAATTAGGGGTGTTGACTTGTTTGACTGGTGAGGGGTGAGTGGAATGGGGACGTGGCGGGTGTGTTGATGTGGAGGAGTGTGAGTGGTGGAATAGGGTAGTGGGGTGAGGTGGCAAGGTGTGATAGGAGGGATGGAGTATGTATGTCTGGGCAATATTGTTCCTTTGTCTTCCATATTTTGATCACTTCAAGTTTAATCAGCCAAAACTCACTTCTCCTTTGTTAACAACTTTTGTCTAGTTGTAAAAGTGGTCCTTGTCTTCTTATATATCTTGAATAAAGACTAGAAATGCACTTTGCTCAATCTCCAAGGGTCAATCTTGTACAATGTTCAAACTTTAGGGACCCCAATGAAAATAATGATAGATGAGGGGTATAAAGTGACAATTCTTTAAACTTAGAGGACCAATCTTGTCAAATCTTTAAACTTCAAGGACTTGATTAGAAAATTATGATTCGGGTCCGGTTCTTTGTGCGGCTTCGTTTCCCGTGTTCGTTTTTGCTTAATTCTTGTTATCTGTTGTTGATTTCACGATATCCGTACCTAAAATACACAATGAACAAACACAAGCATATTTTTCGGTATTTTATGACATTTTTAAGCGTTTTAAGCCCGATTTGGACGATGAGACTATGTATAATTGCAGTCTCATCAGCCACTATCTCAGCATCGTCCTTTTGTGCGATCTAAAGGAACCTCATCGCCGTCACACCACTTAACAACGGCCCTAGGACTAAACCATCTCAAACATTGGTCACTAAAGATAAGGCAAAATCAAAATCAGCTTCTAATATTCCCGTATTGCCCTCTGTAGGAGTAAACACCACTACTAAGGCTCAAAGATCTAAGCTTAAAAGAAACAAGAAGAATGATAGGATCTTGCCCTCATCTAGTAGTCAAATAAGAAGAAAGTAGAAGAACACCTTTTGAATAAAAAGAATCATGTAGCTAAACCTAACGGCTCTGCGGTTGTGTAGCGTTATAAGCCTATTGTGAATTCTTATTTGAAATGTTGGAATTGCAATGAATGTATGTTTTCTAGTCGCCATGATTCTTGCCTTATTGACCACGTGAATGAGATGAATGCCCGGAAAAATGGTTTAGAGTGGAAACCGACTGGGAAAGTGTTAACCCAAGTTGGCTAGATGTGGCATCCCACTGGTAGAAATTTTACTATAGTAGGAAATGCGTGCCATTTAACTACGATCACTCCCACTACAGAGAATAAAGCGTGCCCTTTAACTAGGAGTACCAAGGCTGCCAAAACACAAGCGTTTCCTTTAACTAGGAACACCAACACTACTGTAGGAACTAAGTGCCCTTTAAATAGGTCTACTCCCACTGTAGTGCCCACTAATAATCCAAAACCTCAGAAAGTTGGAACAATAAAACCTGTTATTGGTAAAACTCACATTAGAAAAAGCTGGAAATCTAAGGATAACACAAATGTTAGCAATTCCGATAATATTATATATGTATTTGCTAACACTCTGGAACCAATAGTATCCAATTCATTGTCTACTGTTGTTGATGAAAACAGGTGGTCCAAATTGTTCGTTGGTATCTGGTTGCTCCAAGCATATGACCGGAGATCACTCTCAACTCAGAAATCTCGTCAGCATGTTTCTTGGTACGGTTCGATTTGGAAATGATCTTATTGCAAAGATAATGGGTTACGGTGAATATCATATTGGGAATGTTATCATTTCTAGAGTGTATTATGTGGAAGGTCTCGGTCACAACTTATTTTCAGTGGGACAATTTTGTGATTCAAGACTTGAAGTCGCTTTTCGTGAGCATACCAGCTTCATTCGTAATTTGGAAGGGGTACATTTATTGAAAGGTACTCGAGGGAATAATTTGTACACTTTGTTTCTACAAGATATGATACCCGCTTCTCCCGTATGTCTTTTCTCCAAAGCATAAAAGACTAAGTCATGGTTTTGGCATCGCCGGTTATCTCATCTTTACTTTGACGCTATTAATGATTTGGCGAAAAACGAACTTGTTCGTGGTCTTCCTAAATTTACATTTCACAAGGACCATTTGTGTTCCGCGTGTACAATGGGGAAAACACTAAGAAATCATACAAACCCAAGACTGAAGACACCAACCAAGAGAAACTTTATTTTTTGCATACAGATCTTTGTGGGCCAATTCGTGTTAAAAGTCTTAGTGGTAAAAAGTACATCCACGTCATTATGATTACTCTCGGTTTACATGGGTGAAATTTCTTGCAACAAAAGATGAGGTACCTAAATTCATCATCTATTTTCTCAAGATGATTCAAGTGCGTCTCAACACTACTGTTCGGCGTATTCGTACAGATAATGGAACCGAATTTGTGAATCAAATCTTGCGTAATTATTTTGAAGAAGTTGGTATATCTCATGAAACATTCGTTGCTCGTACTCCACAACAAAACGGTGTCGTTGAAAGGCAAAATCGCACACTTATGAAAGCTGCTCGAACAATGTTAATTTACGCAAAGGCTCCATTGTTTTTATGGGTAGAAGCAGTATCTACAGCAGTTTACACCCATAACCGGTCCCTAATTCGAAAACGCCATGGTAAAACACCTTATGAGCTTCTACATGGAAAAGTACCAGATTTATCATATCTTCATGTATTTGGTTCTCTTTGCTATCTAAATAATGATGGTGATAATTTGGGAAAACTTCAACCAAAGGTTGATATTGGTATTTTCATTGGTTATGCACCCACAAAGAAATCATACCCAATCTACAATTGTAATTCTCGAAAGATCCTCGAAACTATGAATGTTGATTTTGATGAGCTGACAGCAATGACTTCTGAGCAAAGCAGCTCTAAACCCGTACTTCATGAAATGGGAGCCAGTAACATTAGCTCTGGTCTTGTCCCAAACAACCCTACTTCATCATCATTTACACCACCTTCTAGGAATGAATGGGATACGCTGTTTCAAGTGTTCTTTGATGAATTCTTTACTCTTCCAAGTATTTTTGCTCCAGAACATGAGGTAATAGCTCTGGTTACCGAAGTTGTAGCTCCAGCAATCGAAGCACAATCAGATACGTCTACACCTACAATTGGTCAAGATATACCTTCAACGACTAATTCTTAACCAACACCTGAATCAACTACCCATGTCATGCCTATTGATGATGAAGAGGATGGTGATTATCACGACTTGGAATTCGCTCAAATGCGTGAACTTCCATTCTTTGGTGTACGAATTCCCGACCATAATCAAGCTGGGTCGTCCACCTCAGAGGAAGCTCCTACTACGGTCTACTCCAATCCACGGATTCGTGAACATAACAGCAAGTGGACAAACGATCATCCTGTAGATTCTATTATTGGTGACCCTAATCGTCCGGTAACCACACGAAGTCAGTTACAAGAAAGTGCAATGTTTTTTCATTTTGATGCTTTTCTCAGTGAAGTTGAACCTAAGACGTGGCAACAAGCATTTACCCAATCTTGTTGGATAGAAGCTATGCAAGAAGAGCTTATTGAATTTGTACGTCTTGATGTATGGGAACTTGTCTCATGCCCGGATCAAGTGAAATTACTCACTTTGAAATAGGTTTACAGGGGTGAAACTCGGTGAGTTAGGCGGAATATTGAAGAACAAGACTCGACTAGTAGCTCGTGGATACAAACAATTACTGGGCATCGACTTTATGGAATCCTTTGCACCGGTTTCCCATTTGGAAGCTATTAGACTATTCCTCGCTTATGCAACCCACACGAATATGATCCTCTATCTAATGGATGTGAAGACGACATTTCTCAATGGTGAAATCAAGGAAGATGTCTATGTTCAACAGCCGGATGGTTTTGTGAACTCTAAATATCCTAATCAAGTGTTCAAGCTTAAGAAGGCTCTCTATGGGTTGAAGCAAGCTCCACCCGCATGGTATGATCTATTGTCAAAATATCTCATTAAGCAAGGCTTCGCTAAAGGCAAGGTGGATCCCACGTTGTTCATTCATAAACGAGGTAAAGATATAATTATGGTACAAATATATGTGGATGATATTATATTTGCTGCCTCGACCCAAACCTTATTGGATGAGTTTGGGACACTCATGTCTTCCAAGTTTAAGATGTCAATAATGGGCAAGGTATCATTTTTCTTAGGACTTCAGATATCTCAGAGTCCCAGAGGTATCTTTATCAATCAATCCAAGTATGCCCTTCAATCGCTAAAAATATAAAATGGAATCTTGCGACCCCGTGGATACTCCGATGGTGGAAAGAACTAACCTTGATGCAGATCCAAATGGGACTGCTATTGATCCGACACTTTATCGTGGAATGATCGGTACCCTTCTGTATATATCACAGCTAGTCGACCTAATCTTCAATTTGATATATGTATGTGTGCTCGGTATCAAACTAGGCCTACTGAGTTACACTTAGCTACTGTTAAACAGATCTTTTGGTATATTAAAGGAACCATTAATCGGGGACTTTGGTATTCTAAGGACTCTTAGATTGCACTAATGGAAAATGCAGATGCGGATCACGCGGGTTGTCAAGATACAAGGCGTAGCACGAGTGGAACTTTGCAACTACTAGGAGATCGACTAATCAGTTGGGCATCGAAACGGCAGAAAAGCGTTGCAATTTCATGTTCGGAGGAAGAATACATAGCTATGTCCAGTTGTTGTGCTCAAATTCTTTGGATGAGATCGCAATTAACTGACTATGGTCTAGGTTTCAACAAAATTCCGATGTACTGCGACAACAAAAGTGCAATTGCCTTATGCTGCAACAACGTTCAATTCTCCCAGTCGAAACATATTGACATTCGCTACCACTTTATCAAGGAGCAAGTGGAAAATGGAGTGATCGATCTTTACTTTGTCCGATTTGAGTATCAATTGGTAGATATTTTCACGAAGGATTTGGATCGCGCTCAAATTGAATTTTGGCCGACAAGCTAGGATTAAGAACTTTCTCGCCTGAGACTCTAAAGGAATTGGCAGATGAAGCGAAAGAATAGTGGTGGTAAACTATTCTCCGTATCCTTGGTGATCATTTGTATATATTGTTTATATTTTTATACACAAAAGCAAAATAAAAATATAAAACCATATAAAAACCATAAAAAATGAAAAATTAAGAAAAATCCAAAAAAAAATTACTTTATTTTTCAAAGGCATGTCTTTTGGTATGATAATATATACGTCTTTAGAAATGTTGATTAATATTGACACGACGCCATAAATAGAGTTCATACAAAATTTGTAAATATTTCATAAAACATGCATAAATGGCTTGTAGTTATGTTAGACTGCAACCCGCTTTTCATATTAAAGTCAAATATTTATTATGAAAGCTTTGGCTCAACAACGGGAATCAATATTCTCGGGCATGGTTTACTTTATAACCATGTAAGGGGTTGTATATACGTTATAACACAATCTAACACGGATATATGTACGCATCAGTGCATTTTATTTGTTAAAACAAGAGAAATCTTGTTTTTATGAAGTTATCATCTCCACAAACCGTAGCAATCTACAATGATATGTATATACTCGACGATGCGACTACTCAAATGACGACTACAACTCTTTCAATAGAACATGGGTCAACAATTGAGGGGGAGCAATGGTCAAGCATTCAGATTCTTCGATACCGAAAGTGCCATGTTCACAAATTGGTGTCAAGACAACAATACCAATCGTACATGTGGTGTCAAGAGATGACTTCAGACGTGACGAGGCGACCAACATTTGACGACAACAACCATAGAATCTTATCATATGATGTTCTCATCAATCAGGTCCAACCTTGTCAATTTACGCTTATATGGTGAATTTGTAATTATTTTACAAATCGGTATCATATCTCACACATTGGTATCATGAAGATAAAATGGACTTGCATTTTTCTTCCCAAAAACTTTGTTAGAACTTTATTAAATCAATTGATATAAAAAATATCGTTTGGGTTAGTATTTTTAATATGGCGGAGAAAATGTGATTTAATATGGGAAATGATTAATCACAAATGATTAACTTCGGGCTCTACTCCCACATGTGCAAAATGTTTTCTTAATTTTTTCGCATTTAGATGCACATGTGTAGGGGGAGCAAATGGATTTCATGTTCAAAACATTCATGGTACAAAATGCTTTGATTTTACAATCACAAGTGCCTTGAATGGTTTTCAAAGAAGTTTTCATGGTGACAATATACTTACCCGAAACCTATTTATCTCACGAAGATGAAGATTGTGGTGACATAAAGATGGTAGGATAGGTTAATTCCAACGATTCTTCCAAAACTGGAGGAATCTTCCCAAGGACATTCCATAGCTAGAAATAGTAGTCCTTTGGAACGATGGGGAAAGATTGTGAACATAGGTGAATGACGACCAAGTACTTAATTTAGCACTGGAACAATCACAACAAGGTGCTAGTTATGACGTATTGGTAAGCATTGAAGGGGTCAAAGAATGAAAAACAATTGTAAAGATAAAGGGTCTAAAGAAAGAATCCCTCCTTACAACCTTAGGCAGAAATCGGGTCTACTCATATGCTATTGAGATCATTTTTAATGAAGTTAGACATCATGGACCCAATGATGCAATGCACAACCCATCCCAACTAACTCAAATATCTCTTAAAAGGTATTTGTTTTAATCACATGGAGACAACGAATTATCTATCGATTTATTCACTCCGAATATATTGATATTGAAATGATGACACTCCTCTCCAGCATCCGATCACTAAAAATCCTCAATGCACGATCGAGTCTAGAGCCAATTTGAGATCATCAAATATCTCATTAGGACACACTTTCATAATTCCTTGCTTCTTCACACATTGTGAAAAGTAAGAAAGATCTTAAGAGTCTTACGCAAAATCTTCATGATCTTGCCTGAACATCCGAGTAATACGCAAGTATTTACAATGAAGATGGAAATCCTTCTTGAGAGAACATTAAAAAGCTCATGGTAGGTGACTTGTGCAATTCTTTATGAATCAAACTTGTGATAACTAGAAAGCAACAGTTGTTTAATTCTTAATTGAACTTAAACACGTTCCAGGCCTCTATGCAATATGTCATTGATCTTGCCAGAACACTCAGAGTGACACCTTAGTGTTCACAGTGATGAGTGGAAATCCTTCTAGTGTTAACCTCAAACAACACTTGGTAGGTAACTTGCAAGATTCTATATGAATCAAGCTCGTGACAACTGGAAAGCAACGATGGTGTGATTCTTTAATGAATCAAACTTGTTCCAGGAATCGGAATTGACGACTGTTGATCCCTTTGATTGGATCTATATTGTGTAAAGAACTAGTATAGTAGTTTGTGATCAAACTAAAACACTTTGAGAACTCTTACTCAAACTAAATAAGTTATGCGGAATCTAACTTATAAAGCACAGAAGAACAGAATTACTTTTAACTATTCGATTCTCTTATTAATCGACTTGAATGAGGTACATGAATGACATTGTACCTATGTTCCTTTTATAGAGTAAGGAACCCTACAAACCTTTAGAATATTCTATAAAGATAACTATATCACAGGCGATATATTATTAATATTCTAACTATTTAAGTATATCACATAAGATATACTCTAACTATAACTATGACATATCTTATACAAAGATATATTCGTCCTAATCAATATAGCAGTACTTACTTTATAAGTAGCAGTACTTACTATGTACTGCGTTAACACTAACGGTACTTGCATAATACTAACAGTACTTAAATTACACTGACGAGACTTGACACTTAATAAATAATTCCCAACAATCCTCCCCTAAACAAGAATGATAACTTGTTGTCTTCTTGTTTCTCTTGTACTGGATGTATTTAGAATACATGTCTTTACTCTTTCCTTCATCCTTGGATTGAACTTGTTAATTTGTATTCGTATCCAACTGAATGTAGCCAAACACTTCAATGTAGATCTTCTTTTGATAAGATAATCTTTATACATCATGAATATCATCTTTGTCTTCAAACTATGATCTTCTTGTGTCTTGTAAACATTCATTTATCTTTGCAACATTAGTAATTGTCTTCTTGAGTTAAATCTATGAACTCTGAATCATGAACTTCAGTCTTGATTTGATGAGACAAAACCTTCTAAGTATTTTCTTCTTTGAATACTTCTTTTCTTGCAATCTTTATAACTGAAATAAAACAGTTAACAACAAAAACCAATCTGTATTCGATTTATGATTTTTAGCAAATCACTAGCTATCAATGGATTTGATAAATTCTTTACCAGATAGTCGTACACTCTGGAATAGCCAATACTTTATTCATAAATAATAAGGTGTACTGATAATCTTACAATTTTTGGTAAATGGTCAACCATCAACGGATTTGATGAAGTCTTTACGTAGTACCGTTTGTCTAGGACTAGCCAACTCTTTGTCTTGAAACAAGGTGAGTTAGAACCATATAGTTTTTAGCAAACTACCAGCTTTCAACGGATTTGAGAAGTCTTTACCACAAACCGTTTGCTTATGGACTAGCTAGTTCTTATGTGTGCTAGACATGGTGAACTGAGAACCATTTGTGAAGTGTGACTAAAATTAAAACACTTAAGTCTATTTCTCAGCTTCTTCCTCATCTTTTAAATCCTTGATTTGTTGTTTAACCATTTTGATCAACTCCAAAGCATAAACAGATTCTTTTGTAACTTCCAATTATTGTTCCAACATTCTTTCCAACAATCTTCTTTTGAATGGGCAAGTCTTCACTTGCAGCATATAGTATGTAACATCATCTATATCCAAAATATGCAATCCACATGACCTATAATATCTCTAGTAACTAGGAACCTGATACTCTAATACCTTCAACATTTCTTGATCACAGTTTTGTAGCTCTTACATAAAGAGAAATTCCCTATATAATAGTGATACTTTAGTTTTACCTGCACTAGCTTCTTGAACTAACCTGAAAAGAACCTGAATATCTTGTTTGTCAAGAATGTGAAGAATATCCTCCAAAAGTCTGAATATCCTTGTTGTGCCATCAGTTCTTTGAATTCCATGAACATCAAGTCCTTGAGACATAGAGTAAATACATTTAGCAATAGATGACCTCTTTCCAAAAATCTCTGTATCAATACATTGATCTTCAAATTTTACAATCTTCAAGAACTTCTTCAAGCTCTCATCATCATCACAATCTTCTGTTGTTGATTTAGCCCTCTTGGCTTTCTTCTTTTTCTTTTTTGACCTTTTTCTTTTAACACCCTTAGAGGTTCCCTAAAGTTCTGTTGAACCCTCTTCCAAGTTTATATGTACCGTCTCTTCAGTATGTACTATTGACTGTGTATGTACTGCTTGTACATTTTCAGTCTGAGCAATATCTTGAGCTTCATCTCCTTCATTCATTCTTTGAACAGTCTCTTCCTCCCTTGAACTTACCTTCTCCTTTCTATTCTTCCTCACATAAGTGGTCTTGATAGGTGGAGATGGATTTGTAGGTTCAGCAGTACTTGGCTCAATTCTAGGAGTACTTCCAAATTGTCTTTGTTGTTGCAGATGTCTTCTATGTCTTTCAACAGCTATTCTATCTGCTTTAGATCCAATATCAACAAAATTCAATTCAGTTCTCTTATTTTGCTCATACAAAGTCCTGATTTCTTCAAAATTCTTCTTGACCAGCTGAATATGAGTAAAACCCTTAACTCTCATAAAAAATTCATCATTTGATTTCTAATCTGCATAGTAGTTGGAGGCTTAATCTTTTCTCTTATTCTCTTTTCAGCAAAGAATCTTTGTTGCTCCCTTACCAGATCATCAATCAACTTTGATTTCTCTTCTTCATCATAAGCATCTCTCTCTTTAGCTATCAATGAGTCTGTAAGAAGCTCACTTGCATGTAATTTAGCTTGAATCCTATCATACTCTTGTATGTTCCATTCTTGCTATATTCTCTTAGCTTCTAGCAAATGTTGCTTTGCTGCAAGTTCTTCTTATAATTCATCTTCACGAATTTGTGCTTGCATTCTGAAAGCATATTCCTCATCATGGTCCAATTGATTAAATCTGTACATGACTTTGCTTATATCATCATCTGAATCACTTTCATTTTCAGATTTTGATAATAATTGCTTCTTCCCTTTATCCTTTGGATTAATTTTACGTAGCTTCTTCTTCAGCTTGGAAGGTCTTTCCTCATCAGCTTGCTGTTGAATAACTATACCTTTGGTAGGGTGTGAAGCTTGAAATTCTTACCTTGAATTTGATCCTTTTTTGCAAGAACTTCTTGTTGTGTCTTTTTCTCTGCCTCTGCTTGTTTAGTCTTCTCAACTGAATTCTTCTTTCTTAAGTCAAGCAGTAATTGGGCTAAAGTCTCATCCTCTCCAAAAGGAGTTTGACTTTCTAGTGAAGGATGATCACCAGCGGTACTTGCAATCGGCTTAGTTGGCTTAGTAGCACTTGGGTCTTCAACAATGTCAGCAGTACTTGCAGTCGGCTTAGTTGGCTTAGCAGTACTTGGATCTTCAATAATGTTGACTTCACCAGTATTAGACACACTTGTTTCTTCAATCACTTGTGTATCACCATATACCCTTTCTTCCATGGAAGCCATCATTTCAACTTGCACCTCTTCAATCTTGTCTGATCTAATGCTCATTCTTGATCTAGACAGTACTTTGCAAAGTTTGTTTTGTGACAATCCGTCAATTTATGGTCGATATTTTATTCTCAAGTATTATTTAAAACCATTATTTTAATGTTATATTATGAAGTCACTCATTTTTGGGAAGAAATTTGGGTTTACATCTTAAAGTAGCATCGACTACGTCTAAACCGGAGGACTCTCCGTTACGTGCTTACGTTTACATACACCGTTTTTGGGGACAGTTCGACATTTCAGGAAATAAATTTATTCTTGAATATTATTTTGGAATTTTAATTTGTGTTGGTTCATAAACTCACAATTTACGGGTTGAAATTAGGGCTTACGTGCATAATTTAACGTCCTTTATGACTAAACCGGAAACCCTAGGTTTATGTATTTACGTTTTTGAACTCCGTTTTTGATGAGATAGTTTTTATTAGATTCGTTTTGTGCCGTTGATTCATAATTTGTAAAAATGTTTTTCGTGAAACGACCCAAGGGCACGCAAATCGAGGAAACTAGAATCTAGGAGTACCCGTAAATTAGTGGGGATGATACAAGTTAACACGTGCCCCACCCCCACTAAGGGGCGACCAAGCTTAACCAACACATCTTTGATGTGTCAACTTAACATGAAAACTAAGGACACTTGTCCTTAGTTTCACACCAAAACCACCTTAACTCTTAAAACTAGTAACTCATACCATTACCCTCGTTTCATACATGCAAACAACTCCAATCTCTCTCTCTACTCCCCCTATTGCCGTCCCATATCATCATAAACACCACCATTTGATCAAAAATTAAACCATGAATCTTGTGATTAACTTGCACAAGATGAAAACCCTTTGAAGACTTGTTGATTTGAGGTGATCCTAACAACTAAAAAGGAGTTTACATGGAGTTCAAGGACTTTTTTCATGGAGGTGTTCATCGATTTGAAGGACCCAAGAAGTTATCTTGAAAGGTTGAAGATTTGGTGGCAAGATCAAGCCTTGTTCATCCAATATCTCATCCTTTCCATCATATAGATTGGTATAGAGATCAATTTCATTCTATCACCCTATTGTTTTGAATATGTATTCATGTATTTTCTTCAAAAATTTATATGTATATGATGATGAATGATGATCAAAGTATTATGTGGGGATTTTATGTTAATAGATTTGGTTAAAAAGACTAAAATCTACATATAAAGATGTTAAAATCTTGATTAAATTTATAGGCTGTATAAAACAGTAAGTAACTATATGAACACTTAGTAAAAAGGCTTGGATTATTGAATATACAGTTATATATATGATTTTTACATATGTGGTGAGTTGGCCACTCAATGGAATCAGTAAAATGAGCAAGATATGATCAAAACACTATTGATGTACAAATCTGTATAGTCTGTTTTGGACGAATTATTTAAAATACTTAGAGGATGATTGAGAAGTAGCTAAGGAGTAATTTATAGCAGATATCATGTAGTTTGTGTTGCTCAAATTTGAGCTTCTATCTCCTTGTAGAACTCAAGATATGGCAAAAATAGTGGACATGACTTTGATAATCAGATTTGTAAATAAAACTATATAATATAATAAGGGCACTTAAGTAATATTATTATAAAATAAATATATAAAACCCACTAACTAATAATAATATTTATAGAAGAGTTGTATACTAAAATAAATAAACTTGGCATTTTATAAAAGTAAAAACTCAAATGTTTTCTAAAGTTATAAAACTATATATAAGTTTTATGTCTTTTCGGCTAAAACCGAAAGATTAATGTTTTCACCAAATAAATCTTAGACGGTCGGAACCGTCTAATGTAATATTTTTATAACTCATATACTGATGTGTAAACGTATTTGACAAGTAAAAACCGATAAACCCGATCTTTATAACTTATGGACCTTAATGGGCCAAAGTAGCCTTATTGGACTATTAGCCCAACTAGTTTGGCTTAACACTAATGGACTTACTCATGGGCTTAACCCACTTGGGCCCAACATATGAGTATAGGCCTGGTATTAAAAAGTATAAATGGGCTAATATAATGAATTAAACTCTTAATGGGCTTATTGAGCCTTAATATGTAATTGGGTTGAAACTAGTATAACTAGTTTACATTAACTAACACATAACAAATATAATGTTGTATCAGGAGATAAAATCCCACTTGATCATCATCATAGTTATGATATCATCATATATACATAACCATTATTTTTATAAAGTCATTGGACAAGAGTCTAAGACCGAGTATTATTTTTATAGGTTTCCGTGATTGAAGCACGTACCGAACATCCAAATCGCCGATAACCCGCCTTTGCCAATCAACGTGAGTTCATAACCTCGCACTCTTTTAAATGTTTTATAAAATGTTTTATAAACCCGCGAGGGAGATAACATGCTAGTTTTAATAAAATAGGACACCAGTTGTCCTGATTATTGCTTATTGATATGGACCCGAATGATTATATGACCCGATGAGTGATTTTATGACCCGATAAATGAAATGAAATGGATTATTATTAGTTAGGTTATGTCACTAAAAGTCCCATTAGCATGAATTGTGTATTACCTAGATTTGGTAGACGCTTATGCATATAATAGTACTATTTGGGGAAGATCACCCCAGTTTGCGCCTTGACGGTTGATCCCCGTCGTGCCACATTGATTGGTAAGCGAATTTATGTATCAGAAGATTTATATAAGCGTGATTATTGTGACGACACGTTGTTTTAGATGGGCAAAGGAATTACGGGTTAGCTACCCGTTGTTTGTTATAGTAAGGTAGCAATGTCATGCGGCTTATAATAATCCAATAACGAAAACACTGATATACGCATTGAATTATAATATATTGCCTGACTAGCAATACGGGGTCTTATTACTGATATTATGTTCGTGTTTTTGGTTTTACATAACCATTTTAATATAACGGTTTTTATTTAACTCTATACAACGTTATAAAACGTATTGTATGATGTTTTTACGACAATGGTTCGTATAATAGTTTTGAAGGCAAAAGCCTATATTATGATTTACGACAAAGATTCATATAAAATGTCTTTGGCCTATTTTATGGCCTCTGACAAAGAATTGTACAAAATGATTTTCGGTGATGATTATATACCGGTGATATTTTAATGGTTTTTATTAAACTCTATGAATTCACTCGGCGTTTTCGATGACTTTTTAACATGTTTTATCTCAGGTACTTGAAGGTAATTCTCGGGAAGACGACACGAATTTATGGCCCGCATTTAAATAACAATTTCCATTCAAATGTTTTGTAAATTTTTAAGACATATATTGACCTGAGGACCTATGTAATTTGATATTCATGAATGAAAAATGATTTATTATTAAACGACGCGATTTTTAAGAATTGTCTATTATTTGAGTAATGTGCTATCCCGTAACACCAATGACTCTTCCGCTGCTTTGAAATGTGAATATTTGGGGGTGTTACAGTATGGTACCAGAGATCTCGTTATAGAGAACGAAAGATTTTTAAAACCAAGGTTTTGAATAAAACATTTCAAAATCTTTTAACCATAAATATTTTGAATAAAATGTTTAAAATCTTTTGACTATGACGGTGCCGAAGAATTCCCGAGTTACCGACAAGGCCAGACTGAGAAGTGTTATTTTAATATATATATATATATATATATATATATATATATATATATATATATATATATATATATATATATATATATATATATATATATATATATATATATATATATATATATATATATATATATATATATATATATATATATATATATATATATATATATATATATATATATATATATATATATATATGTATATATATATATACATATATATATATATATATATATATATATATATATATATATATATATGTTTATATATATATATATATATATATATATATATATATATATATATATATATATATATATATATATATATATATATATATATATATATATATATATATATATATATATATATATATATATATATATATATATATATATATATATATATATATATATATATATATATATATATATATATATGTTGTAATTTGATTACATGATTGTTTGATAATTATTTTAATACTTATACGAGATATTTATACGACGTAGATTGTCACAAGAAACCCTAACTCCCTTAGCAAATCAATCGAAGCTATTTCTGTAGGAATTCTGGCTATTCCATATCTAAACCAAGTTGTGGATATTTATGATCCCAACAAAATGGTTGATATTCGTAGAAATATTTATATTAGTTAATTATGATCTTGAAGAAGAATTGGCGAGATTAAATCTGATATCGATGTCATGACGATCTTTCCTTATAGAGCGGAGTTTGACAAAACGTTACCACCTGGAAAGGTGTCATCTGATTCGTTGTTACCTAATTCTTAAATTTGAAATCGAAAAAGGTAAATGTTGCACTTGAGGCTGTCATTGGAGCCATTACCCAAAGGCCTCATCCCACTTGTACCTTTCCGAGAGGTCTAATTGAATGTGTGAGTCATTTCATACTAGTGATTCATTTGATAACTATTGTTTTAAGAGCTATAGGATTGGAAATTAAGTGTTGTTCATATCGAGCTTTTATTGCCCTTTCGAGGTCTAAGAATAAGGTTGAAAGTATTGGAGAATGAGGTAGGATATCGCATTGAGTATAAGTTGGTTGAAACTTGAATAAAGTCAAATTTAACTCGTATGGAATACGAGATTGTTAAGAGGAAGTCGTTAAGTCATGTGGTTGAATTATATGGTTTTAAATGATTGTTGGTTCGTGTTAAGGGTTGTTCCTAGGCCATTGTCCAATGACGAGGATGCTCAGTGTCCAAGCAATAAATTGAAGAAATCTTCTTCTGAATAGGGACCGATGGATCTTCCAGGAGATTTGGAACACCTAATGACTCATGTAGATTCGTATTCATTGTGGTATCTTTTAAAATCCCTAACTTAACTGAGACATCATTTGGTAGGATGAGTCCTTGGAATTGTATGACATGGCGAAACGTAATGTGTTACGGTACAATTTCTGACTTGTTTGTGATTAATGAAAAGACTAACTTTGATTGCTAAATTCTACATGTATCGATGTTATCTATCTTTTCTTACTTCTTCTTAATGTTCGCATTAGTGATGCAACCATTGAACAAGTACTCATTTCGGATAGAGTTGCGTTGTAGATTCTTCTCTTTGTATTCCTGAGTACCATCGAGGTCATGAACCTCATGATTAATTGGCTAAGCTCATTTCCTATTATATTGTAGTTAGTTCTTGGTGAACAACTTTTCATCACTCTTTTGTAGATCACTCATTGTTTTTTATAAAGTTAAAACAGTATCCCTTGATAAAAATTAAATTTTCGTCACCATATGGATTATTCAAAGTGAGATTTATGAGTAATCGTTGTAACACCCCCAAATATTCATACTTTAGTTCAGCGGAGGAGTCGTTGGTGTTACGGGATAGCACATTACTCAAATCATAGACAACACATAAAAATCACGTCGTTTAATAATAAAGCATTTTCCATTCATGAATATCAAATTTACATAGGTCCCAAGTCATAGTATTTCATACAATTTTTACAAAACATTTGAATGGAAATTGTTATTTAAGTGCGGGCCATAAATTCTTGTCGTCTTCCCGAGAATTACCTTCAAGTACCTGAGATAAAACATGTTAAAAGAAAAGGTCAGCGAAAACGCTGAGTGAATTCATAGAGTTTAATAAAAACCATTAATATATCATCGGCACATAATTAATACCAAAATCATTTTTGTACAATCTTTGTCGTAGGCTATAAAATAGGCCAAATACATTTTATACGAATCTTTGTCGAAAATCATAATATAGGCTTTTGCCTTCAAAACCATTATACGAACCATTGTCGTAAAAACATCATACAATACGTTTTATAACGTTGTATAGAGTTAAATAAAACCGTTATATGAAGATGGTTATGTAAAACGAAAACATGAACATAATATCAGTAATAAGACCCCGCATTGCTAGTCAGGCAATATATTGTAATTCAATGCGTATAGCCGTATTTTCGTTATTTGGATTATTATAAGCCACATGACACTGCTACCTTACTACAACAAACAATGGGTAGCTAACCCGAAACTCATTTGCCCATCTAAGTTAGCGTGTCGTCACAAAATCATGCTATGGAAATCTTCTCATACATAAATTCGCTTACCAATCAATGTGGCACGACGGGATCAACCGTCAAGGCGCGAACTGGGTTGATCTTCCCCAAATAGTACTATTATATGCATAAGCGTCTAACATATCCCGATAGTTCACAATTCATGCTAATGGAACTTTTAGTGACATAACCTAACTAATAATAATCCATTTCATTTCATGCATCGGGTCATAAAATCATTCATCGGGTCATATAATCATTCGAGTCCAAATCAATAAACAATCGGGAGAACTGGTGTCCTATTTTATTAATACTAACATGTTATCTCCCTCGCTGTTTTATAAAACATTTCATAAAACATTTAAAAGAGTGCGAGGCTATGAACTCACGTGGATTGGGAAAGGCGGGTTATCGGCGATTCGGATGTACGATACGTGCTTCAATCACGGAAACCTAGACAAATAATACTCGTCTTAGACTCTTGTCGAATGACTTTATAAAAATAACGACTATGTATATATATGATGATATTATAAGTATAATGATGATCAAGTGGGATTTTTATCTCTACATACACATTATAGTGTTATGTGTTAGTCAAATTTGTGACTAGTTATACTAGTTTCAATCCAATTCCATATTAAGGCCCAATAAGCTTATTAAAAGCCTATTAAGAGTTCAACTCCTTATATTAGTCCATTTATATTTTAAATATAAGGCTTTTACTCATATGTTGGGCCCAAGTGGGTTAAGCCCAATGAGTAAGTCCATTAGCGTTTATCCAAACTAATTGGGTCAATAGTCCAATAAGGCTACTTTGGCCCGTTAATGTCCATATGTTATAAAGCTCAGGTTTTATCGGTTTTTACTTGTAATATGTATTTATACCTCATTATATGAGTTATAAAAAGTTTGCATTAGACGGGTCCGACCGTCTATGTTTTAATTGACGAAAACGTTAATTTTACGGTTTTAGCCGAAAAGACATAAAACTTATGTTTTTAGTTTTATAACTTATAAAACTTATCAGTTTGCCATTTTTAAAAAAGGTCCCTTTTATTTATTAAAGTACGTACTTATTTATATGTAATATATAAGTTAGTGGATTTTAGGTATACATTTTATATTATATTAACTTGAGTGCTAATATTATACTATATACTTTTATTTTTACAAATCTGATTATTATTTTCACTTTCATCATTTTTACCATATCTTGAGTTCTACAAGGAGATAGAAGCTCATTTTTGGGTGGCGCAAACTAAATATTATGTGCTACAATTAACTCAGATTTAGCTACTGCTCAATCAATTTCTAAATGGCCCTAACAGTTCGTCCAAAACAGACTACTCAGATTTGAACTTCAATATTGTTTTGATCATATCTCACTCATTTTAAGGATTCCATTGTGTGGACAACTCTCACATATGTACAAGTCTTATAACTTAATGTATATTAATTTATCCAAGTCATTTTAACAAGTTATGATAGAGTTCTTTACTGTTTTATACATCATACATTTTTAGCCATGATTTTAACATCCTTTCATGTAGCTTTTAATCATTTTAACCAAATTTATCAACACCAAATCCCCACATAATATTTTTATCATCATTCATCATCATATACATATACATAAATAAAGAAAATAAAAGATTACATAATCAAAATAACAAGATGATAGGAAGAAATAATCTCTATACCACCAAAGTGATGAAATGATGAGTTTTTGGATGAACAAGACTTGGTTGTTGTTATCACATCTTTAACTTGGCAACTGAACTCCTTGAGATATTCATATGCAGTAATGCCTTCTTGAAAATCAGCTCCTAAACTCCATGGAAACTCCTTTTCACATGTTATAACCACCTCCAATCTTCATCTTTTCAACTAGGCTTCAATATATGTTGATTATAGCCTTTGTTTATGGCTAGATTTTTGATCAAATGGTGGTTGTGGTAGCATGGTGGACGGCCAAAAGAGGGTTATAGAGAGAGATGAGTTGTTTTTGCATGAGAGAAAATAAGTTAGATGGTATGTGTTTAGTTTTTATGTGTTGGGTGGTTTTGAATGAAAACTAAGGACAAGTGTCCTTAGTTTTGTTAATAAATGTACACATCAAGAGTGTGTTGGTGAAGCTTGCCGCCACTTCTTATTGGGGTGGCAAGTGTAAACTTGTCTCATCCCCATTAATTTACGGGTACTCCTCAATTCTATTTTCCTCGATTTACGTGCACTCGGGTCGTTTTACGAAAAATGTTTTTATAAATTATGAATCAACGGCACAAAACGAATCTAATAAAAATTGTCTCATCAAAAACGGAGTTCAAAAACGTAAATACGTAAACCTAGGGTTTCCTGTTTAGTCGTAAAGGACGTTAAATTATGCACGTAAGTCCTAATCTCTTCTCGTAAATTTGTGAGTTTATGAACCAACACAAATTTAAAATTCCATCATAATATTCAAGAATAAATTTATTTCCTGAAATGTTGGACTGTCACCAAAAATGGTGTATGTAAACGTAAGCACGTAACGTAGAATCCTCCGGTTTAAACGTAGTCGATGCTACTTCAAGACGTAAACCCAAATTTCTTCCCAAAAATGAGTGAGTTCATAATATAACATTAAAATAATGTTTTCAAATAATACTTGAGAATAAAATATCGACCATAAATTGACGGATTGTCACAGCATTTACCCCTAAACAGGATCTTTGTCCTCAAATATCGATTTATCTTACTACTCGCTTCTTATAGAGTTAAAGCCATGTGGGTATTTCCTCCACATTCGGTCTTTTCTCACAAGTGTAATCCATTACAATACGCGAGTTTCATCAAACATAACTACGGGAATACGATCAGGCTTAATGTTGACTTAATTTCTCTATCCATGATGTTCACGGGTTTTTTATGAATGCAACTTTTCGCCGATCTAAACTTCACTAAGAAACAATCGAATATTCACTTGATAGATATTTCATCAAGTTCGATACACGAAACATAATTCACGCAGCTCTTGAAGTCCTAGGGTAGATCCAGCTTATATGCCTTTCAAACCAATCTTTTAAATTATCTCAGTGGTCCCATACAACGGGGACTTATTTCCCATGATCTTTCAAATCATCAAATCAATTTTCCATGGTGAAAATTTTTGGCATAACTTCGCTACCCATCCTGCACTTCAAGATCTACATTTTATATTCACATAACCTTCTGCCCACTACTAGTAATCAAAAATCAGATCCTAATTTCAACAATCAATTCAAGTCTCGCGGTTTAGGTATTTTGTAAGGTTAGGTTTGTCATCATAGGCAACCTTAAACGTAAAGGCATGTCCAACTCACAATGGGTGTATGTCGGGTGTCTTCATTCCAACTCCTGCTTATAGATGCTCTAATATTTAGATCTTAACAAGATTCATCCTCGATCCTAATACGATAATTATCAAAGATGATTTCTCCAAAGGAAAATGATTATTCCGTTCATTACCAAAGGTCGTTCCAAATGACTTCTAGTAGTTTGTATCGTTACTTTACCTCGTCCCTTCGATTGGGGTGGTAAACAGTACTCTCATCAAGGATCGTTCCAAATGACTTCTGAGAAAATCTCTAGAAATTCGATGTGAAGCGAGGGTCTTGATAGGGATGATCGATACGGGCACACTATGTTTACACAACTCCTTTAAATACAAAGAGTCAATTTCTTCATCGAGAATCTATCATTAACATGAATGATATTAGTAGATTTGCTCAGTCTGTCGATGATGACCCAAATCGAATCAAATTCAGATGATGACCTTTGCAATAGTTAGACGTTTACTAATGTATGAGGCGATGTCTGCCTTCATAATTTGCCATCAGTACAACTTCTTCAGTTAAAGATACACTTAAATCAGAAATGACATGAATAGAATACTTAAACTTATGAGATTCCAACATGACTAAATCTCAAAATCTCCATATTTAGGCAATCCCAAGTGGCCTTTAAAACATTTAACGCCATCGACTTCTCAATTCTAATGGTACACATTAGCCGCGAACCGCTTTTATTATTTATATTATCCTTTTTACAAGAATCGGCTATATTTTAAATTGCTCGGTAAATTATTTTGCACAGTCATTATTAAGGAACACATCCTAATTGATTCTTTATCCTTTCTACATAATGCGTCAGTATTTACATTCACCTTTCTTGATGAAATATTTATCATGACCACAATGCACTTAGAAATTCTTTCTTCATATTTTCTAAGCTTTAGTTTCGTCTCAACTATTATTTTTATCAATTTTACTCAACCCGACGTCTAAAGCGTCGATAATTATTACCAGTAATTAAATAATAAATATTTAATTTTTATGAAACGTAAACGTAAAATTTTAAATTTATTCGTTCGACCAATTATATAAAAATGTTCAAAATAAATTTAAATTTAATTAACAAGATTTTTGTTGATTTATCGAAAATAATTAAAATAATTAATAAGATCCGTAAATGTTCGAAAAATCTTTGTTCATACTATGGTCAAAATTTTCTTAGATGAAAAGCAAAAATTGTCGTTTCAAATTCCAAGTCATGGTTTAAATGGTTTCCAAAATCCCTCTTAGGTTGTCTTGAGGTATACACAAACATTTACCCCTAAAAGAGTTTAGTTAAATGATTTGGGTATAAGGGAATAATCCCTTAAAAATTATTTCGGTAAAATATTTTTGCATTTTCTTTTTGGTATAACCCAAAGCCTTATTTGCTCTAATCTTTGAAGAGTCGATATATATTCCATTATCTAGTAATCACACGGTCAAATAATGTAAATGATCAAACTTTAAATCATATGTTAAATACTCAAGGTACGGGTTTTCATTGTTCGGTCAAATCAGGACAGTCTATAAACGATTATTAACTCCTTCCTATTCTTAAAAACAAACAAATGGTCCTTAATGATCACAAGCATGAATTTATGAAATTACAGCCTACACACGTGATTCACCAAATTTATGGATGCTACATGTGCATTGGTTAATCCAAACAACATAACATGAAACTCATAATGTTCATTACGAGTCCCGGATGTAGTGATTGGAATAGATAATCTTTTTCGCGGATGCGAAGTTGATGATAACCATGTCGTGGATCAAATCTTTAGAACATACGCTAGAACCTTATAAATGATCGAACAAATCTTCCATCTTGGGTATTAGATATAGATTTTGATCGTCAATTTACCTAGTTCACGGTAATCAACAAATATAAGGAAATGATAACACCATAGCTCTTCATGATGACGAGCTTGAGAGAATAAAAGCTTTTTCTGACAACTCTCTCAGTCGCACGGTAATTCTTTTAATTCTGATGGTGCTGACGTATAGTGCACATGCCACAGGTGTAGCACCGGGAATATAATCAATACCAAATTCAACTTGACTTAATGGTGAAAGTCTAGGTAATTAATCAGCAAATACATCCTAAAATTTTAAATAACAGAAACATCTTTTAATAAATTCACTTTTAAGTTCCTTCTAGATTACAAGATCTATGATCAGTTTATAACCATTCATGGTATAATTTCAAGTCTAAATGCAGGATATGGTCATCCATCAAGAATTATTTAGATCACTTTTAATAATCAACATCTTATCTTTTAGGGGAATTCTACTCGAGTTCCCATCAAATTAGAGAATGACATTAGCTCATGATCAATCAATTCATTCTACTGGCACTATCAACTTTCTAGTTTCGTTACCGTTGATAAGATGTGAACTTCTCAAAAGACTAATAATAACTCATAACCTTTCACAATTCATGGATATCTGGAGACATAACTAACATCAAAAGAGTATGGTCAACGCATAATCTACGCGAGAGAATTTCAAATCAGATACAAACGAAAACACTAACAAATATGAATATATCCTATGTTTTCATGAATTTAGTACGCATTCGAAAGCTCCTCGGATCGTTACCCAGGTCATTCAAATGAAATCCAATCAAAAGAAATGATAGGAACGTCGATACACCCAGTCGGGTATTAATACTCGATTATTAGATACTTTTCCAAAGAATCTTATCATTTATAGAAATGAATAAGAAGGGGATGTCAATTGTCAATTAAGACAATTTCCACATATGAGTAAATTCGATTCAGAAGAATAAATAGTACGGGCACATATGTAGGTGTCTCTAACAATATGTCCCTATTTTGCACTTCTTGCAGATCTCATAAAAATTCAATCTTTCACAATCTTCAAAGAAAATTTAGTGTTTATTAATAATTTCATGGTGACTACTAATCAGCCTTGCATGGTCCCTTCCAAATTGTATGTAGGCGTGCAACTATATACAATTTTAGGATTAACGATGCAATACTCAGTTCGTCAAAACTTTGTCATCATGTTTAAAATAAAAATGTGTTCATGCTTAATTTTGAAATAAGAATCAAAATAAATTTACATAGATGTTCTTTGTTATGGAAACAATTAAGTTTTCCAAGGTGTTTCATAAACAACTTTATTTCGATAACGATTACTTATAAGTCTCACTTTAAATAACCCATATGGTGACAAAAATTCAATTTTTCTCAAGGGATATTGTTTTAACTTTATAAAAACAATGAGTGATCTGCAAAAGAGTGATGAAAAGTTGTTCACTAAGAACTAACTACAATATAATAGGAAATGAGCTTAGCCAAATAATCATGAGGTTCATGACCTCGATGGCACTCATAAAGAATAATCCACAACGTAACTCAAGTCGAGATGAGTACTTGTTCAATGGTTGCATCACTAATGCGAACATTAGGAAGAAGCAAGAACATATAGATAATCATCAATACATGTAGGATTTAGCAATCAAAGGTAGTCTTTTCATTAATCACAAACAAGTAAAAATTGTACCAAACACATTACGTGTTGCCATGTCATACAATTCTAAGGACTCATCCTACCAACTGATGTCTCAGTTAAGTTAGGGATTTTAAAAGACACCACAATGAATACTAATCTACAAGAGTCATTAGGTGTTCCACATGTCCCGAAACATCCATCGGTCCCAATTCAGAAGAAGATTTCTTCAATTTATTTATTGGACACTGGACATCCTCGTCATTGGACAATGGCCTAGGAAAAACCCTTAACACAAACCAACAATCATTTAAAACCTTATAATTCAATCACAGGACTTAACGACTTACTCTTAACAATCTCATATTTCATACGAGTTAAATTTTACTTTATTCAAGTTTCAATCAACTTATACTCAATTGGATATCCTACCTCATTCTCCAATACTTTCAACCTTATTCTTATACCATGAAAGGGAAATAAAAGCTCGATATGAACAACACTTAATTTCCAATCCTATAGCTCTTTCAACAATAGTTATCAAATGAGTCACTAGTATGAAATGACTCACACATTTAATTAGACTTCTCAAAAAGGTACTAGTGGCATGAAGTTTTTGGGTAATGGTTCTAATGATAGCCTCAAGTTCAACATTCACCCTTTCGATTCTTCAAATTTAAGAATTGGGTGACACCGAATCAGATGACACCTTTTCTAGGTGGTAAGGTTTTGTCAAGCTCCACTCTATAAGGAAAGATCGTCATGACATCAATATCATATTTAATCTTGCCAGTTCTTCTTCAAGATCATAATCAACTACTATCAACATTTCTACGAATATCAACCATTTTATCGGGATCACAAATATCCACAACTTGGTTTAGATCTGGAATAGCTAGAATTCCTACAGAAATAGATTCGATTGATTTACTAGGGGAGTTAGGGTTCCTTGTGACAATCTACGTCGTATAAATATATCGTATAAATATTAAAATAATCATCAATCAATCATGTAATCTAATTACATCATATATATATATATATATATATATATATATATATATATATATATATATATATATATATATATATATATATATATATATATATATATATATATATATATATATATATATATATATATATATATATATATATATATATATATATATATATATATATATATATATATATATATATATATATATATATATATATAATTCAAGTTATATATATATATATATATATATATATATATATATATATATATATATATTAGAATAACACTTCTCAGTCTGGCCTTGTCGGTAACTCGGGAATTCTTCGGCACCGTTATAGTCAAAAGATTTTTAGACATTTTGAGAAAAATGTTTATAGTTAAAATATTTTGAAATGTTTTATTCAAAACCTTAGTTTCAAAAATCTTTCGTTCTCTATAACGAGAGCTCTGGTACCAAACTGTAACACCCCCAAATATTCATACATTAGTTCAGCGAAAGAGTCCTTGGTGTTACGGGATAACACATTACTCAAATCATAGACAACGCATAAAAATCGCGTCTTTTAATAATAAAGCATTTTCCATTCATGAATATCAAATTTACATAGGTCCCAAGTCATAGTATTTCATACAAATTTTACAAAACATTTGAATGGAAATTGTTATTTAAGTGCGGGCCATAAATTCTTGCCATCTTCCCGAGAATTACCTTCAAATACCTAAGATAAAACATGTTAAAAGAAAAGGTCAGCGAAAAAGCCGAGTGAATTCATAGAGTTTAATAAAAACCATTAATATATCATCGATACATAATTAATACCAAAATCATTTTTGTACAATCTTTGTCGTAGGCTATAAAATAGGCCAAAGTCATTTTATACGAATCTTTCTCGAAAATCATAATATAGGCTTTTGCCTTCAAGACCATTATACGAACCATTGTCGTAAAAACATCATACAATACGTTTTATAACGTTGTATAGAGTTAGATAAAACCGTTATATGAAGATGGTTATGTAAAACCAAAACATGAACATAATATCAGTAATAAGACGCCGTATTGCTAGTCAGGCAATATATCGTAATTTAATGCGTATAGACGTATTTTCGCTATTTGGATTATTATAAGCCGCATGACATTGCTACCTTACTACAACAAACAACGGGTAACTAACCCGAAACTCATTTGCCCATCTATGTTAGCGTGTCATCACAAAAATCACGCTATGGAAATCTTCTCATACATAAATTCGCTTACCAATCAATGTGGCATGAAGGGGATCAACCGTTAAGGCGCGGACTAGGGTGATCTTCCCCAAATAGTACTATTATATGCATAAGCGTCTACCAAATCCTGGTAGTTCACAATTCATGCTAATGGGACTTTTAGTGACATAAGCTAACTAATAATAATTCATTTCATTTCATGCATCGGGTCATAAAATCATTCATCGGGTCATATAATCATTCGAGTCCAAATCAATAAACAAACAATCAGGACAACTAGTGTCCTATTTTACTAAAACTAACATGTTATCTCCCTCGCTGGTTTATAAAACATTTCATAAAACATTTAAAAGAGTGCGAGGCTATGAACTCACGTGGATTGGGAAAGGCGGGTTATCGGCGATTCGGATGTACGGTTCGTGCTTCAATCACGGAAACCTAGACAAATAATACTCGTCTTAGACTCTTGTCGAATGACTTTATAAAAATCACGGCTATCAATATATATGATGATATTATAAGTATAATGATGATCAAGTTGGATTTTTATCTCTACATAGACATTATAGTGTTATCTATTAGTCAAATTTGTGACTAGTTATACTAGTTTTAATCCAATTCCCTATTAAGGCCCAATAAGCCTATTAAAAGCCCATTAAGAGTACAACTCTTTATATTAGTCCATTTATACTTTTAATATCAAGCTTTTACTCATATGTTGGGCCCAAGTGGGTTAAGCTCAATGAGTAAGTCCATTAGTGTTTATCCAAACTAATTGGGTCAATAGTCCAATAAGGCTACTTTGGCCCGTTAATGTCCATATGTTATAAAGCTCGGGTTTTATCGGTTTTTACTTGTAATATGTATTTATACCTTCGTATATGAGTTATAAAAAGTTTACATTAGACGGGTCCGACCGTCTAAGTTTTAATTGACGGAAACGTTAATTTTACGGTTTTAGCCGAAAAGACGTAAAACTTATGTTTTTAGTTTTATAACTTATAAAACTTATCAATTTGCCATTTTTATAAAATGTACCTTTTATTTATTAAAGTACATACTTATTTATATGTAATATATAAGTTAGTGGGTTTTAGTTATATATTTTATATTATATTAACTTGAGTGCTAATATTACACTATATACTTTTATTTTACAAATCTGATTATTATTTTCTCTTTCACCATTTTTACCATATCTTGAGTTCTACAAGGAGATAGAAGCTCAATTTTGGGTGGAACAAACTACATATTATGTGCTACAATTAACTCAGCTTTATCTACTTCTCAGTCAGTCTCTAAATGGCCCTAACAGTCCATCCAAAACAGACTACTCAGATTTGAATTTCAATATTTTTTTGATCATATCTCACTCATTTTAAGGATTCCATTGTGTGGCCAACTCTCACATATGTACAAGTCTTATAACTTACTGTATATTAATTTATCCAAGTCATTTTAACAAGTTATCATAGAGTTCTTTACTGTTTTATACAACATACATTTTTAGCCATGATTTTAACATCCTTTCATGTAGGTTTTAATCATTTTAACCAAATTTATCAAAACCAAATCCCCACATAATATTTTGATCATCATTCATCATCATATACATATACATAAATAAAGAAAATACAAGATTACATAATCAAAATAACAAGATGATAGGATGAAATAATCTCTATACCATCAAAGTTATAAATTATGAGTTTTTGGATGAACAAGACTTGGTTCTTGTTATCACATCTTTAACTTAGCAAATGAACTCCTTGATATCTTCATATGTATGAATACCTTCTTGAAAATCAGCTCCTAAACTCCATGGAAACTCCTTTTCACATGTTATAACCACCTCCAATCTTCATTTTTTCAACTAGGCTTCAACATATCTTGATTATAGCCTTTGTTTATGGTTAGATTTTTGATCAAATGGTGGTGGTAGTGGTAGCATGGTGGACGGACAAAAGAGGGTTAGAGAGAGAGATGAGTTGTTTTTGCATGAGAGAAAATAAGTTAGATGGTATGTGTTTAGTTGGTTTATGTGTTGGGTGGTTTTGAATGAAAACTAAGGACAAGTGTCCTTAGTTTTGTTAATAAATTGACACATCAAGAGTGTTTTGGTGAAGCTTGCCGCCACTTGTTATGGGGGTGGGCAAGTGTAAACGTGTCTCATCCCCATTAATTTACGGGTACTCCTCGATTCTAGTTTCCTCGATTTACGTGCCCTCGGATCGTTTTACAAAAAATGTTTTTATAAATTATGAATCAACGGCACAAAACAAATCTAATAACAATTGTCTCATAAAAAACGGAGTTCAAAAACGTAAATACGTAAACGTAGGGTTTTCGGTTTAGTCGTAAAGGACGTTAAATTATGCACGTAAGTCCTAATCTCTTCTCGTAAATTTGTGAGTTTATGAACCAACACAAATTTAAAATTCCATCATAATATTCAAGAATAAATTTATTTCCTAAAATGTCGGATTGTCACCAAAAACGGTGTATGTAAACGTAAGTACGTAATGTAGAATCCTCCGGTTTAAACATAGTCGATGCTACTTCAAGACGTAAACCCAAATTTCTTCCCAAAAGTAAGTGAGTTCATAATATAACATTAAAATAATGTTTTCAAATAATACTTGAGAATAAAATATCGACCATAAATTGACGGATTGTGTAACACTCTAATTTTTCATATCGGTACAGCGGAAGGGTCTTTCAGAGTGTTACGGGATAGCACAATAACTCCAATCATAGACAACACATAAAAATGGTTGTACAAGGTTTAACATACATTCATTCGATAAAAAAAAGTTTTAAAGTGTACAACAGGTCCCAAATTATACAGGTCATTAAGTTTACAAAACATAGATCGAATGAACATTTTTAATATTATGTGGGCCATCAGAGTCGATCTCCATCCGGATTACCTTCAAGCACCTGAGATAAAAACATGCAAAAATCATATCAGCTAATGCCGAGTGAATTCATAGAGTTTAATAAAAACCGTTATATAAAACAATCGTTAAAATCAGAACACAAGTATAATATCGGAAGTAAGTCCTCGTATTGCTAGTCAGGCAATATATAAATCAAGCATACATCTTAAACCGTCCATGAGACCGTAGCCTAAATATTACCATTATAGGTAATATTATCATCGTTATTTGCATCGTTATTGTATTGTATATAGGATTATTATTAGCCGCATGACATTGTTACCTTACTTATGAGTACAACGGGCCGCGAACCCGACAAACAATTTTCCCATCTAAGTTAGCGTGTCGTCACAAAAATCACGCTATGGAAATCTTATCATACATAAATTCGCTTACCAATCAATGTGGTACGACGGGGATCAACCGTCGAGGCGCGAACTGGGGTGATCGTCCCCAAATAGTACTATCATATGCATAAGCGTCTACCAAATCCCGGTAGTTCGCAATTCATGCTAATGGGACTTTAAGTGACATAACCTAACTACTAATAATCCTTTTTATCTCGTTTATAGGGTCATAGCATCATTCGGGTCCATATCATTAAGCATACCATCGGGACTACTTGTGTTATATTTTTATCAAAATCTAGCATGTTATCTCCCTCGCGGGTTTACAAATCATTTTATAAAACATTTAAAAGAGTGCGAGGCTATGAACTCAAGTTGATAATGAAAGGGGGATTATCGGCTACGGGCGTGCTTCGGTCACGGAAACCTATATAAATAATAATCGGTCTTAGACTTTTGTCCAATGACTTTATCAAAATAACAATATACATATGATGATTTTTGTACATATGATGATGATCAAGTGGGTTTATATATCCTTGTTTACTCATTTTAGTGTTTATGTATTGGTAACTTTTTACTAGTTTACTAGTTTTACCTATTTACATGTTTTAAGTCCAATAAGCTTATTATATGTTGTTTAACTTATATTTGTTCATCTTATACTTATATTATCAGTATTCACACTTTACATGTTGGGCCCAAATGGGTTAAGCCCAATAAGTTCTTTTTATAAGTGTTTAACTTATTTAGTCCAATTATTAGTCCAATATGCTTACTTAGCTCGTTAATGTCCGTATGTCCTATAGTTCGAGTTTTATCGGTTTTTACTTGTATTAGATACTTATATATCAGTATATGACTTTTAAAAACTTTTCATTAGACGGGTTTGATCGTCTAAGTTTCAATTGGCGAAAAACGTTAATTTTACGGTAATAGCCGAAAAAGTCGTAAAAATCATGTTTATAGTTTTTATAACTTATAAATATTAATCAACTACCATTTTTATAAATTGTCCATTTATTTAAACCTTATACATATTTATATAAATAAAATTCATAAGTTAGTGGGTTTTAATTTCACATTTTATACTATATAATTTGAGTGCTTATATAATAGTATTAAACATTAATTCTTAAAAATCTGATTTTTATTTTCATCTTCACCATTTTTAGCATATCTAGAGTTCTATAATGAATTAGAAGCTCATTTTTGGATGGAATGAACTTCATATTATGTGCTACAATTAACTTAGTTATAGCTACTGCTCATTTTAATTTTAACTATCCTTAACAGTCTCTACAAAACAGTCTATCCAGATTAGCACACTCATCTTGTTTTGATCATATCTCACTCATTTTAATGATTCCATTGCATGGCCAACTCTCACATGTGTATGATATCTTGTACTTACTGTAAATGGATTCCACCATGAAAATTTATCAATTCAAGTTTTGGTTACATACTGTTTTTATACAGCCAACAAATTAAGCATGATTTTAGCCTTGTTTCTTATGATTATTAATCTTTTTAAGCATATTTATCAACACGTGATCCCCACAAAACATTTTTATAATCATATATTCATCATATACATATACAACAAGAAAGAAAATACATTTGATCTTTACAAAAATAACAAGAGAAAATGGAAAGGATGATCTTCTTTACCAACCAAGGGTATATCTTGTTTTTGGAAGACAAGAACTTGATGAACACCAAATGTATCCCCAAGATCATCAAACACCAAGAAAGTATGTTTAGAAATCAGCCATAGGACACAAGCAAATCACCTCTTTTGTTGTTAAAATGGCCACCAAGTAATCAAGGCTTTAAGGTAACTCCATAATATAGCTAGATAACAAGTATTTTGTGGCTAGAAAAGATCAAAAGGGGTGTTTGTTCTTGAAGTGGGACGGCAATGGGGATGGAGTTGAGAGAGTATTTAGTTGTTTTTGCATGAGTGAATGGTGGTAAATGAGAAGCTAGTTGTTTTTGTTAGTTTGGTGGGTAAAAACAAGCTTAAGTGTTAAGCTAAGCTTACACTTGTAAGCTAAATGTTTACATGATGCCACATCTTTGATGTGGTGTCATGTTTGGCCGTCCCTTTTGTGTAGTGGGGTGGGATGATTTATTTTGTCCCACCTCACTAACTTACGGGTATTCCTCGATTCTAGTTTCCTCGATTTGCGTGCCCTCGGATCGTTTCACGAAAAACGTTTTTATAAATTATGAATCAACGGCACAAAACGAATCCAATAAAAATTGTCTCATAAAAAACGGAGTTCAAAAACGTAAATACGTAATCCTAAGGTTTCCGGTTTAATCGTAAAGGACACTAAATTATGCACGTAAGCCCAAATTTAAATCCGTAAATTGTGAGTTCATCAACCAACACAAAAATAAGTTTCAAAATATTATACGATAAAATAATTCTCTACCTGAAAATGTTAGATTGTCACAGATTGTCACAATCGTTATCGAAATAAAGTTGTTTATGAAACACTTTGGAAAACTTAATTGCTTCCATAACGAAGAACATCTCTGTAAATTCATTTTGATTCTTGATGTAGAGTTTTTACCCCTTTAGGAAAAGGAACGCAAAATAGGGCAAGCGTTAAGTGTCGGTTTTGGAAAACCGAGCACTAATGACCCAAAATGGGGATCGTTCTCAAGGAGGCTTAGTGTGTGTGTAATGAATTGATTATCCTTGTGATTATATTTATGAGAAAGAGAAATAGAAATGGGATAAGAAGAGAATGACGGTTACAGAAACGGATTACACTAAGACGATAAATGTTTTTCCCTAAAAATTCCTAAAAATCACTAAAAATCCACTAAAGTATTCTAAGAGTTTATAAAAAATCCAAACTTGCCAAAACCTTTTAATTAATTAAATAATGACTTTTTAATGCTAATTAAAGCCCTAAAAATCAATATTAACTATTAAAAAGTCCAAAACAAGATCTTAAAGTTTGTAAACCTTTAAAATAACCTAATTAAGCTAAAAAGTATTTTTCAAAATTTTAAAACCACTAAAAACTATTTTTAAATAATTAAAAACTATTAAAATCAATTAAAACTTAAAATAATTCTAGAAAATAATTAAAAGACCCTAAAAATATTTGGAAAATTACAAAATTCCTAATTAAGTGTCTACAATCTAGGAAAAATATAAAAACTTAGAAAATCAGACTTTTAATTTTTAACAATAAAATAATATTAAAATATTATTAAAAATCCAAAAATCATAAAAAATTCTAAAAAGTTGCAAACTAGCTTAATTTAACCTAAATAACTCAGAAATGCACTTGAAATTACCTAAATACCCTTAATGGGCCTAGAAAATGGGCTAAACCCAAAACAGATCCTTAATGGGCCAAATTTAAGCCCAAAATGAAAAAGTGGCCCAAATAAGCCCAAAAAACACTACTTGACTCAAAATTTGATTTTAAACAACTTTTTCCAAAGGCCCAAAAGCTGAAAGTGTGAAATAAGCTAGCTTATACCAAACAGCTTATTCTTAATAGGCTTTTTGGCCCATTAAGCTATAAGCTAATGCCATAAGCTCAAATTAGACACACAAGCTTCTTTTGTCCTAAATAAGACTTCTATAAAAAGAAATTTGAATTAAGCCCAAGGAATAAGCCTGAAAATGCAATAAGCAATCTACAAAAAACGACAAAATAGTCGTTTTTGAGTTCTAGGCCACCCCAAGAGCTGATTCAAGTTTCTAAAGCTTTTAAATGACTTATATAAGCTATTTCAAAAAAAAGATTTCAAATAAGCTGACTCAATAAGCGGGAAAAGCAAATAAGCACTTATGAAAAAGTCAATTAAGTTGGTTTTCTAGCAAAAAGTCAAAGTCAAAGTCCAATAAGCTCCAGTCTAATCAAATGGGTCAAATAATGAAGATCTATCACAAAAAATAAGTTGTTGCAGGTCTAGATAAGCTAAATAGCTTACTGATAAGCTGATGACAAATTAACACTAGCAGGGGCTAGTTTTGGGTGTTGAGCAGTTAAAACTTTTTCCACTGCTTGACTTGTTTGACTTTTTGTCTTTAGTGACTTTTTTGGAGATTCAGATTTCACAAAAGCACCCAAATGATCTTTGGATCAAAAGGAATCAATAACAATCAAAAAATCACAACCACAATCACCCAATTGATACAGTTTAATCAATAAAGCACCAAATCTAGCATATACATGAACAAGTAAGCAGATTAGGTTCAATAAGCACTTAGAGCAATATTCAGCCAACCAAACTCAACCAAATGCATACACAAGCTATTATAAACTCAAATGAACAAGTCTAAACAGGTTTCATGCAATGATTCAAAGTTTTAAGCAAGATTCAAGCAAGATTAAGTTACTGATGAACACTAACACATGCAGTTTTATACTTTGCTGATGTATTTGACCAATAAGCCAGATTCAAACCTCAAGATCTATCAAATAAGTTATAATAATGATGTTTTAACAACTTTCAACCCTAAGCATGCACAAATACTAGATTTCACCAAAATCTTAGGTCAAAAACAGTTAAACTCAACAAGTTATAGAAGATTGTTTGATTCAAGGTTTCAAACCCAAAAACTTGCAGCAAAACACTCTCAACCAAGCATATATCAGATATAGAGCACAAACACAAACTTTCCACAACGCAATAACAAGATTTCAACTCAAACAGGTAGACCCAAACACCCTTTTAACTTTCCAAAGCAAATTATAAACAAGAAAAAGTGTGATTCAGTTTACCAAATGATTAAACTAGCATACTAACAACATTAACATGCAAGATTAAGCAGATTCAAGCCAAGAAAACAACAAGAACAACAGTAGAGCACAAATCCACAAAAAATCCAATTTTTATCAGATTTTCAAGGTTTCAAGACAAACCTCATGGATGTACATCCACACCCACGAATTTATGAGCTTATGTGCTAGCAAGAATAAGCACAAGCTTCCAATGACAACCCTGCTAAGATTCAACAAGGTTAGAGGCACAAAATCATAACTGAAAGGTGACTTTTTGGAAAATAAACTTGATTGATGCAACCTTGTTACCCCATACTTGATTATCCCTAAGTTATAAGCCTCACCACACCTTAATATCACAATTAGGATGCTATGATCAGCCCTATAACCCAAGAATTCCAAGGTTTGAACAAGAACTTAGCAAAATATCAAATTTTGATCCAATGTGTAATTTCTTACACAAGGTTTAAAAAACGTTTTAAGGTACAATTACAGTTAACAAATATCATAAACAAGCTTAAAATAAGGTGGCACTTGGTATTTCTTCAACACACTTTCATTAACAGAAAAGAGGATTTACAAGTAGTTGAACAAGGAAAAACCAAAAGCAAATTGTAAATGTTGCAGCCCTATGCCTTTATATAGGCTACAATGAGACTAAGTTACTGAATAAAAACGTGAACCTTAAGTGATTAATCTTCCAAATATGCCCTTGTCGATTTGAAAACCTTGGACTCATGTGATGTTTCCTTGGACGTTTGTGGAGTGGATAGCTGTTGGAATTTGATCTAAGGGCTCAAACAAAGCTTAAAATGTAAGCTTGTATATGGATGGTTGATTTTCTGGCTTGTTTTGGCAGTTTCCCCAAAAGTGTGTAGCAAGGGTTTATCATGTGAGCACATGAGTGACATGGCAAGGGATTTTGAAGTGGGGATATGTTTATGTTGAGGTTAATCACAAAACTGGACAAGATCATGGTCTAATTCATAGTAATTAGTAAATCCCCAATTCGGATTATGAACTCCAAGAACAAGATTTTGATCTTGTTTTAAGTTTAAATACATGTTAACTGCCACTTTTAAAATTAATTAATTAAGTTTGTTAAACCCGGTTAAGTGGAAGGTAACATGGCAAAATGGTGGAGTATGATTGGTGGAGAGTGTGAGTGGGACACATGGCAGCTTGTCACTGGTCTAGGTATCTTTCATGTTGGCCAGCTTTAACCCCCCTTCTTTCTATCTTCTTTCACTTTGAGTTTAAATGTAGAAAACTGAATTACTTTTGTAAATAAACTTTTAGTTTTCAAACTTTGGCCAAAAATACTTTTCCAAAGTATTTTCAGGGGTATTTCTTGCCATTTTGTGATTCTTGAAGGGCTGTTTTGGCATTTTGTTGATGGATTATGGTCTTAACTTTTATAATTGGCATTTTGGAGGACTGAAATTGCCAACTCTTCATTTATGAGGGACCATTCTTGCCAAATGTTGAAAGTCAAGGGTCCTTTTTGTAATTTTGGGATTTTCAAAGTACCAATCTTGTAATTTCTTGTTCTTTGAAAGACTTCATGATATAAATGACTTTGTGGAGGGTAATGGTTGACAATTTAGCTTTGATGAGGGGCTAAACTTGTCAATTCTTCAAAGTGGAGGGCCCTTTTTGTAATTTTGACAAACTTTAGGGTCCAAACTTGTAATTATGAAGATACAAGGGTATAAAGTGTCAATTATTCCATATTGGAGGACCCTTCTTCATAAATCTTCAAGTCTTCAAGGGTTTTCTTGGGAAAATTCTTCATTAGGGCTTGGTTCATTGCGCGACTTCGTTTCCCGTGTCCGTTTTTGCATGATTCTTGTGATCTTTTGTCATTTTCTCAATATCCGTACATAAAATACACAAGCAACAAACACAAGCATATATATGGGTATTTTGATGATATTTAATGCATTTTAAGTCCTATTTGGACGATGAGACTATGTATAAAAGCAGTCTCATCACTCCCCCATATTAAACCATTGCCGTGCCCTCACACAATGCTAGAATAAAGTATCGTAGCATCTCCAAAATTCATTTTTATTCACTTTATTGAATGATAAACTAGCTACATTACTACTATTGCTACTACTACTACTTGCGTTTTAGACATAATGTATGATTTTCATCACAAAATGGGACGTTTAGGTTCATAGAATAAAAACACGTGAATGCTTCGTTAGAAATAATTTCATCATCCTCGATTTTCACCCCAATTCCATGCCAAGCGTGTAACGAGATCATTGTCATTATAAGTTAGTAATCCTAACACTACTCATATGCCCTAATCACGTACTGATCCTCCCATTTTCCTAAGTTGTATCTCTTATATTTTATTTTGTCTTGAATGTTTCACGAGGATACATTGTTTGACTTATGCGATAATAGAGACTTAGGTCTAAAAATAGAGTCCTAACGATGTAACCAAGACCATCAAATCAATAACCCCTCCCAATAGACAACGATGTCAAAAAATTAAGTCAACAAGAAGGATCGATAAACACGGTTTTATAACGGTTTTGAACATGAGACTTATTACCAAGACTTTTATACGCCCCCTAACGGAAGGGACTTATTATCTTTGGTTTACCTCCATCTTTTATTCAACTTCGCCATGAAGCTTTTATTATGACTTCGGTCTTGCCTTGCCTTTTATTATCCACCTCATCGGTAGTTTTATTAGCCAAAGACGTATATCCTCACGCTAAGGCGAATTTTGGATCTTTAAAGCTTCTAAGATTAAGGCTTGATTCACTTTCAATTTTGCATAGATTTTTCGGCCTTGTGGGGCTTCAAATTGTTTGCTTAATTTAGGTGAGAACTTGAAATCTTATTATTGGGTGAAGCTTTTGATTATTCGGGTGCCAATACTTCAAAACCGTGACGCTGGCGATACCTTAATGTCTTCCCAATTTAATTACACGGAAGCTACTAGAAAAGACTAGAAACCCAACAATCCCAACTAAACCGCTAAGTCAATATTTATTAAGCAAAAAATATTTACATGCGAAGGGAGAATAAGCAAACAACGAGAACACATGAGTTTTTGAAAGAATACGAGTACTCTACTTTTAGCATAGTAACTTATAATTAACCCTATCATTTCTCGTCCTCATTTAAGAGACTTAGCCCAATGTGAAGTTAAGGAATCAAAGTTAAGTGCTCAACACGCACGGTTGAGTAAAAAATTACTCTTGTTCTCGCCCATCGGAAAACCTACATTTGTGTCTTCAAACACTTATAAAACATGAGAAAATTTTTAAAATTTGGCCATTTTTAGCCTTATTTTGCAACAAAACGATAAACAAAAAGATAAACTTTGGAAAGCATGAAGGTTTGGCAAGGCAAGTATCTATTCACCCCCATACTAAAGTTAAACATTGTCCTTAATGTTTCGAGTCTAGGGGTGCAAACACCCCCATACTAGAGACGTAGTCGAATGCCTAATCTAGCATGGAAAGGGTGTAACCGTTAAATTTAAAGCCGTTTATGAAGTGTGCTATAAACCTAAGGTTAGAACATCAAAGGATATATCATGGATATTGAGAAAGTATTCAAAGCAAACGATCGAGTGCTCCCATAAAACGAACACGAGAGGCTCCAATCGTGAAGATCATGATCATCTAAAGTTCACAATTCACAAACAACCACGGAACAAAGGTTGGAAGGGCACAAATCCCCTCACGTTACTACATTAGAAAGCGATAATATATACATAGGATAAGCATGGGATTCCCCCACGAGGCACCTCGTTTTTTATTACCGAGTCATGAGCTCGACTCGATCCCCTCAATGCTAATTATCATTGGGGAAAGTGACTTGGTCGAGGTAGTTCAAGGATGGAACTTCCCCGCCAAAGTAGTGCTTCAACCTATGTCCATTCACCTTGAAATTGGGGCCATCATTTTGAGCTAGCTCGATGGTCCCATATGGAAAAAATTGAGTCACGGTGATTGGACCGGACCAACGGGATTTCAACTTACCGGAAAAGATTTTCAAGCGAGAATTAAAAAGCAAAACTTGATCCCCAATGTTAAAAACCCGGTTTTTAAGTTTAGAATCATGCAACTTTTTAGTTTTTTCTTTATAAATCAATGAATTTTCATAAGCAATGTCCCTCAATTCATCTAATTCATTTAATTGCATTTTCTGGTGTTTTCCCGCGGTCTCCATATCATCATTACAATGCTTTAGGGCCCAATAAGCCTTGTGTTCCAATTCAATAGGCTAGTGGCAATTCTTCCCATACACAAGCTTATAGGGAGTACACCCAATGGGCGTCTTATGAGCGGTCCTAAAGGCCATAAAGCATCGTCCAACTTATCCGACCAAGATTGTCGGTTTTCCCCAACGGATCTCTCCAAGATCCTCTTCAACGCTCGGATTGAAACCTCGACTTGCCCACTTGTTTGTGGGTGATAAGCCGTAGAAAGCCGATGTGTAACCCCATATTTCCTTAGGACGTGGTCGTTACAAAAATGGGTTCCACGATCGCTTATGATCGCACGAGGGGTTCCAAACCGAGAAAACAAGCTTTTAAAAAACTTGACTACCACACGAGCATCATTGGTGGGCAAAGCCTTAGCTTCCACCCACTTAGATAGGTAGTCAACCGCAACAAGAATGTACTTATTACCACGAGATGATGGGAACGGCCCCATAAAGTCTATACCCAAAACGTCAAAGATCTCACACACTTGGATGATATTTTGTGGCATTTCATCTTTTTGTGAGGATTTTCCTTGTCGTTGGCATGAATCACACGACTTCACAAGATCTTGTGCATCTCGGTAAATAGTAGGCCAAATGAAGCCGGCATCAAACACCTTCTTAGCCGTGAGGTTAGCACCGTGGTGACCACCCGTGGGTCCCTCATGGCAAGCTCTAAGGATGTTAGAAGCTTCGGTGCCAAATACACAACGTCGGATGATTTGATCCGCACAAGTTCGAAACAAGTAAGGGTCGTTCCAAAAGTAGAACTTGACGTCATGAAAGAATTTTTGTTTTTCTTGAGTTGTCATACCCTTGATGATGAAGTTACCCGCATGGTAATTTGCAAAGTCCGCAAACCATGGGGTGCAAGAATCAAGCTTAGAATTCACTACACCAAGTGTCTCGAGTGGAAATGTTTCGATGATTTCCTTGGGCTCGTAAACACTTTGGTGAGGATCTTCCAAACGAGAAAGATGATCGGCCGCTAGATTCTCGGCTCCTTTTTTGTCAACAATTTTGTGATCAAATTCTTGAAGGAGGAGAATCCAACGAAGTAATCTCGGCTTTGCATCTTGTTTAGCCATAAGATACTTGATAGCCGAATGATCCGTATACACTATGTATTTTGTCAAGACGAGATAAGGTCGAAATTTCTCAAATGCATACACCACGGCAAGGAACTCCTTCTCCGTTGTAGTGTATTTAAGTTGAGCCTCAGTCATCGTCTTGCTAGCATAGTGAATAGGCAAGAAGTGTTTTTCATGACGTTGCCCCAATACGGCCCCAATAGCGTAATCACTAGCATCACACATGAGCTCAAAGGGGAGGTTCCAATTGGGAGCAACAAGAATGGGAGCTTCGGTAAGTTTCCTCTTAAGGATTTCAAAGGCTCGTACACAATCTTCGTCAAAGACAAAACGTGCCTCTTTTTCAAGAAGATGTGTAATGGGTCGAGAAATCATTGAAAAATCCTTGATGAATCGATGATAAAAGCCCGCGTGGCCTAGGAAACTCCTAACTCCCTTGACGGTTTTGGGATGAGGTAATTTGGTGATGACGTCTACCTTAGATTGATCTAATCAATCCCCCCTTTCGAGACCTTGTGCCCTAAGACGATTCCACTCTTAACCATAAAATGACACTTTTCCCAATTGAGCACAAGGTTGGTTTCCTCACAACGTTTCAACATTCTCTCAAGATTCGACAAACACGAAGTGAACGAATTACCAAACACGGAAAAGTCATCCATGAAGACTTCCATCGTCTTCTCGATCATGTCATGAAAAATAGCCATCATGCACCTTTGAAAGGTTCCCGGTGCATTGTAAAGTCCGAATGGCATTCTACGATAGGCAAACGTTCCATATGGACACGTAAACGTAGTTTTTTCTTGATCATGAGGATCGATGTGAATTTGGAAGAAACCGGAAAACTATCTAAAAAGCAATAGAAATCGTTTCTCGCAAGACGCTCCAACATTTGGTCCATGAAGGGCAAGGGAAAATGGTCTTTTCGAGTGGCTTCATTCAACTTACGATAGTCAATGCACACTCTCCATCCGGTCACGAGTCTAGTGGGAATTAACTCGTTGGCATCGTTTGGCACAACGGTCATTCCTCCCTTCTTAGGGACACAATGAATAGGACTCATCCAAGGGCTATCGGAAATAGGGTAAATCATTCCCGCGTCAAGGAGTTTAAGGACTTCCTTTTTGATGACGTCGTGAATTTTGGGGTTCACCCTCCTTTGACATTGGATTGCGGGCTTGTAATCCTCCTCCATTAAGATTTTGTGGGTACAAAACTTGGGATCGATTCCCTTAATGTCGGATAACTTCCACGCAATTGCCCCTTTGTGATCCTTTAGAACATCGACAAGTGCGGTTTTTCATCATTCGAAAGTTCCTTCGCAATAATAACCGGCAACTTGTCGCCCTCCTCCAAATAGACATATTCGAGATGAGGAGGTAAGTCTTTCAACTCGAGGATAGGTGGTTCCTCAAGTGAAGATTTGGGCTCGATACTCATAACCTCCTCGGGTGGAGGAAATGGGAAATCGTTAAGAGAATCCTTGATAATCGAGAAGTCCTCATCGTTGTCGAGGTGTTCGTTACAAGTACGTGGAACATCGAATTCTTCCAACGTAAAACCACCACCTTCAAATGGAGTGAAGGTTGGTGTCGAATTATCAAGAATTGCATCTAACATAGTGGGATTGCCACTAGTTTCTTCATCACCAAAACCTAGAACTTCTTGTTAAAATTCCTCGCAAACCACGTCGATCATATCAATGAGGTTTATGGTTGCAACGGAATAAACATGAGAAATTTGAGAGTTTTGAGTTGCGTTTATAACAAGTTCCTCGTCGTTGAAACGTAAGGTGATCTTTCTAGCATGAACATCGATCAAAGCTATAGACGTATCTTAAAACGAACGACCTAAATTGAGAGGAACTTGAGGATCCATGGGAATATCGACAATGATAAAGTCTACGGGATAGTAGAACATCCCCACTTTCACAAAAACGTCTTCCGCCAATCCACATGCGGGAATCGTGGAATGGTCGGCCAACTCGATATACATTAGTGAAGGAGTAAGATTAGGAAGATTGAGCGACTTGAAGATTGCAAGTGGCATCAAGTTAATGCTAGCACCAAGATCGGCGACGGCAAAGCATTCCTCCATATTTTGGATTGCACAAGGGATAAAAATTTTACCCGGATCACCGACTTTTTGAGGTATGCGGTTAAGATAAACCGATGAACAACTAGACAATTGGTGCAATTTCTCCTTGTTGTTCAACATACTCTTAAAGTTAGCAGCAAATCGAGACATCATGACCAAAGCATCGGCGAAACTCACATTAATGTGCAAATCATGAAACATTTTCATAAAAAGCTCAAATTGGTAATTGTCGCGCTCTTGACGTTTCTCCTTCCTAAGTCTCGATGCAGAGGGCAAAGGTGGTGTGGGTTGAGGCATAGGCATAGCCTTTGGAATCTCGGGTTCCAGTGTTGGTAATGGGTCAACCGTAGGTGTGGCATGAGCGGTACTTCGTGGGATTGGGACATGCTCCTTTTGGACCACCACCTCGGGTTCTTCCTCAAATGCTTCCTCCGTAGGAACAATTGGTTGAGGAGTCGGTTCCTTAAGTGTCTTACCACTACGTGTGGTAATCACTTTCATCTCACCCTTAGGGTTTGATACGGTGTTGCTAGGAAGACTACTCGATGACGGTTTACACATAATTGCCTCAAACATAGATGAGATTTTATCTTTAAACTTGGATTGCCTCTTCTCGGCTTTAACCATTTCTTGTTTTATCTCATGTTGCCTTTGTTCCATTTTTTGTTGGTTTTGTTGTAACCTAGTTACTGTTCCTTCCATCTTGTTGGTATGGATCTTAAGTTCATTAGCTAACTCATTTTTCAACTCTTTCTTCAAGTCGTTCTTAAACTCGGATCTTAGGCTAATGATTTCTCTTTGAATATTGTCAAACCTAGCATCATTCCCATTAGCGTATTCAACAAATACATTTGGAAGATCTTTCAACGTTTGCAAACCTTATTTGTTGTTTTGAAAATCATTTTGATTTTTGTTTAAAACTTGATTATTAGCCCCTTGATTACCATAGTTTCCCTTGTTGAAATTGTTTTTGAAACCAACTTGATTGTTGCGATAGTTGTTGTTAGCATTTTGATTTGAACCAAAACCCGGTGGAGTCAATTGATTAGATCGGGTAACTTGACCGTTTTGGTTATAAGTTCCCGTGGCCACGTAGGCACTCGAAGTGTTACCACCGTTGGTACTGTACTCGGAGAAATCATGACCTCCACCACAATACATGCATGAAACCTCAACCGCTTTAGCCGTAGCGGGAGCACTTGGTTCACCAACTTTAAACTCAATCAAAAGTCCTTTAAGCTTATCAAAAATCTTGTTTTCCAAGTTTGCCTCAATTTGGCAAGCATCGATGGTAGTAGACAAAGAAGGTGATGCCAAAGACGAAGCCTTACGAACACTAGACGTGCTACGAGGACTATACACCATAGATCTATTCTAAATTATCACCAAAGCTTCCTCAACCGTTTTACACAAAAAAATTACCACCCGCGGCGGCATTTAAATAATCCCTTTCATGATCATTAAGTCCATTGTAAAACGTGTAAATTTGATGCAAGTCGGAAAAACCGTGATGAGGACATTAATGTAACATTTCCTTAAACCTATTCCAAGCCGTTGAAAAACTTTCATTAAACTCTTGTGAAAATTTTGAAATCTCGTTTTTCAAGTGCGTAATCTTAGAGGGCGGAAAAAATAGGTTCACAAACTTAGACACGAGATCCTTCCACGTCAATATAGAATTGGGTGGCTCTTTCTCTAACCAAATTTTAGCGGGCCCCGCTAGAGAATAGGAAAAAGCATCATCTTAATCGAGTCATTCGAGACATCCTTAAACTTGCAAGTGGCGGTAAGACGATTGAATTGGCGGATATGGTTGTGTGGGTTGTCCTTCTCATCACCACGAAATTTGTTGTTTTGGATCATCGACAACAAACCAGTTTTCACCTCAAAATTCTCCGCAAGGATACCGGGAATCACAATAGCCTCTCCATAACCCTCGGTGGGTGCTTGAAGTAACTCCATCATAGTTCGATTCGCCATGGTTGGTGCTTCTCTTACAATGGGTTCGTCAATAGGAGACTCCTCACTAGAAAGATTAGGAGTGGGAGTTTTGTTCTTTCGTTTACGTGCACGTCTTGCTTGATTACGAGTTAGCATAAACGTCACGTACAATGAGGGGACGAGCAAAGAAGATTCTTTTTGGTGTTTTGTATTTTTCAATTTTTTTTTGTGGTTTTTGATTGTATTAACCTTTTTGGATTTTGGTGAATGTATTAAGTAGACATAAATCTACAAATCTCCTCCTTAGTCAAATCTCTTGATTAAAGAAGCCTCAAGGAATGAAAACGATCACGTGAAGTGAACACCTTCGATGACTTTAGAACGTTGGTGGAACACCAAAACGTTTAAGAGGGTTTAATCAATTGAAACCAAGAAAATATATATGATACTTAGTAATACTTTGGGAGGCAAAACCCTCGATTAGCTCTCAAAATCAAATACTCACAAGCAAGCGGGGAAACGAGGCGGCGCGAAGCACTTAAGAGCCTTTTTCCTTAGGATATATTTTATAATATCTGCCTTATACCCACCTTATAGTTTGTATTTTATTCAAAATTCAGCTTCACGAAAGCATTTATCTATTTTTGCCTTTTTCTTTGGTTTGAGATTTGAATACAATGATTGGGTAATGACTTCCCAAGTCAAGGTTGTGATTTATCACGTATTTGGAGTACTTGTGAATTTATTGTTCTACGTATACAATATAGTAATAGTATTCACACAAAAACCGAAAACCGATAATATGTATTAGTAGAGTGCTACTAATACAAATACTATTTTGGTTAGTATATAAAACAACAATTCCAAATCAAAACACAACACGCCTCCCCGGCAGCGACGCCAAAAATGGATGTAGAGTTTTTACCCCTTTAGGAAAAGGAAGGCAAAATAGGGCAAGCATTAAGTGTCGGTTTAGGAAAACCGAGCACTAATGAGCAAAAATGGGGATCGTTCTCAAGGAGGCTTAGTGTGTGTAATGAATTGATTATCCTTGTGATTATATTTGTGAGAAAGAGAAACAGAAATGGGATAAGAAGTGAATGACGGTTACAGAAACGGATTACACTAAGACGATAAAGGCGTACACGTAAAACCGTAAAAAGCACCAAAATTAAATTTTTTTCCTAAAAATTCCTAAAAATCACTAAAAATCCACTAAAGTATTCTAGGAGTTTAAAAAAATACAAACTTTCCAAAACCTTTTAATTAATTAAATAATGACTTTTTAATGCTAATTAAAGCCCTAAAAATCAATATTAACTATTAAAAAGTCCAAAACAAGATCTTAAAGTTTGTAAACCTTTAAAATAACCTAATTAAGCTAAAATCAATTAAAAAGTCCAAAACAAGATCTTAAGGATGTCTCGAATGACTCGATTAAGACCACTAAAAACTATTTTTAAACAATTAAAAACAATTAAAATCAATTAAAACTTAAAATAATTCTAGAAAATAATTAAAAGACCCTAAAAATATTTGGAAAGTTGCAAAATTTCTAATTAAGTGTCTACAATCTAGGAAAATATAAAAACTTAGAAATCAGACTTTTAATTTTTAACAATAAAATAATATTAAAATATTATTAAAAATCCAAAAATCATAAAAAATTCTAAAAAGTTGCAAACTAGCTTAACTTAACCTAAATAACTCAGAAATGAACTTGAAATTACCTAAATACCCGGGCCTAGAAAATGGGCTAAACCCAAAACAGATCCTTAATGGGCCAAATTTAAGCCCAAAATGAAAAAGTGGCCCCAATAAGCCCAAAAAGCACTACTTGACTCAAAATTTGATTTTAAACAACTTTTTCCAAAGGCCCAAAAGCTGAAAGTGTGAAATAATCTAGCTTATACCAAACAGCTTATTCTTAATGGGCTTTTTGGCCCATTAAGCTATAAGCTAATGCCATAAGCTCAAATTAGACACACAAGCTTCTTTTGTCCTAAATAAGACTTCTGTAAAAAGAAATTTGAAATAAGCCCAAGGAATAAGCCTGAAAATGCAATAAGCAATCTACAGAAAACGTCAAAATAGTCGTTTTTGAGTTCTAGGCCACCCCAAGAGCTGATTCAAGTTTCTAAAGCTTTTAAATGACTTAATTAAGCTATTTCAACAAAAAGTTTTCAAATAAGCTGACTTAGTAAGATGGAAAAAGCAAATAAGCACTTATGAAAAAGTCAATTAAGTTGGTTTTCTAGCAAAAAGTCAAAGTCAAAGTCCAATAAGCTCTAGTCTAATCAAATGGGCCAAATAATGAAGATCTATCACAAAAAATAAGTTGTTGCAGGTCTTGATAAGCTAAAATAGCTTATTGATAAGCTGATGACAAATTAACACTAGCAGGGGCTAGTTTTGGGTGTTGAGCAGTGGAAACTTTTTCCACTGCTTGACTTGTTAGACTTTTTGTCTTTAGTGACTTATTTGGAGATTCAGATTTCACAAAGGCACCCAAATGATCTTTGGATCAAAAGGAGTCAATAACAATAAAAAAATCACAACCACAATCACCCAATTGATATAGTTTAATCAATAAAGCACCAGATCTAGCACAGACGTGAACAAGTAAGCAGATTAGGTTCAATAAGCACTTAGAGCAATATTCAGCCAGCCAAACTCAACCAAATGCATACACCAGCTATTATAAACTCAAATGAACAAGTATAAACAAGTTTCATGCAATGATTCAAAGTTTTAAGCAAGATTCAAGCAAGATTAAGTTACTGATGAACACTAACACATGCAGTTTTATACCTGGCTGATGTATTTGACCAATAAGCCAGATTCAAACCTCAAGATCTATCAAATAAGTTATAATAATGATGTTTTAACAACTTTCAACCCTAAGCTTGCACAAATACTAGATTTCACCAAAATCTTAGGTCAAAAACAGTTAAACTCAACAAGTTATAGCAGATTGTTTGATTCAAGGTTTCAAACCCAAAAACATGCAGCAAAACACTCTCAACCAAGCATATATCAGATATAGAGCATAAACACAAACTTTCCACAACACAATAACAAGATTTCAACTCAAACAGGTAGACCCAAACACCCTTTTAACTTTTCAAAGCAAATTTTAAACAAGAAAAAGTATGATTCAGTTTACCAAATGATTAAACTAGCATACTAACAACATTAACATGCAAGATTAAGCAGATTCAAGCCAAGAAAACAACAAGAACAACAGTAGAGCACAAATCCACAAAAAATCCTATTTTTATCAGATTTTCAAGGTTTCAAGACAAACCTCATGGATGTATATCCACACCCACGAATTTATGAGCTTATGTGCTAGCAAGAACAAGCACAAGCTTCCAATGACAACCCTACTAAGATTCAACAAGGTTAGAGGCACAAAATCAAAACAGAAAGGTGACTTTTTGGAAAATAAACTTGATTGATGCAACCTTGTTACCCCATACTTAATTATCCCCAAGTTAGAAGCCTCACCACACCTTAATATCACAATTAGGATGCTATGATCAGCCCTATAACCCAAGAATTCCAAGGTTTGAACAAGAACTTAGCAAAATATCAAATTTTGATCTAATGTGTAATTTCTTACACAAGGTTTAAAAAACGTTTTAAGGTCCAATTATTGTTAACAAATATCATAAACAAGCTTAAAATAAGGTGGCACTTGGTATTTCTTCAACACACTTAACACACTTTCATTAACAGAAAAGAGGATTTACAAGTAGTTGAACAAGGAAAAACCAAAAGCAAATTGTAAATGTTGCAGCCCTATGCCTTTATATTGGCTACAATGAGACTAAGTTACTGAATAAAAACGTGAACCCTAAGTCCTTGATCTTCCAAATATGCCCTTGTAGAATTTGAAAACCTTGGACTCATGTGATGTTTCCTTGGACGTTTGTGGAGTGGTAGCTGTTGGAATTTGATCTAAGGGCTCAAACAAAGCTTAAAATGTAAGCTTGTATATGGATGGTTGATTTTTAGGCTTGTTTTGGAAGTTTCCCCAAAAGTGTGTAGCAAGGGTTTATCATGTGAGCACATGAGTGACGTGGCATGGGTTTTTGAAGTGGGGATATGTTTATGTTGATGTTAATCACAAATCTGGACAAGATCATGGTCTAATTAATAGTAATTAGTAAATCCCCAATTTGGATTATGAAATCCAAGAACAAGGTTTTGATCTTGTTTTAAGTTTAAATACATGTTAACCGCCACTTTTAAACTTAATTAATTAAGTTTGTTAAATCTGGTTAAGTGGAAGGTGACATGGCAAAATGGTGGAGTATGATTGGTGGAGAGTGTGAGTGGGACACATGGCAACTTGTCACTGGTCTAGGTATCTTTCATGTTTGCCAGCTTTAACCCCCCTTCTTTCTATCTTCTTTCACTTTGAGTTTAAATGTAGAAAACTGAATTCCTTTTGTAAATAAACTTTTAGTTTTCACACTTTGGCCACAAATACTTTTCCAAAGTATTTTCAAGGGTATTTCTTGCCATTTTGTGATTCTTGAAGGGCTGTTCTCGCATTTTGTTAATGGATTATGGTCTTAACTTGTATAATTGGCATTTTGGAGGACTGAAATTGCCAAGTCTTCATTTATGATGGACCATTCTTGCCAAATGTTGAAAGTCAAGGGTCCTTTTTGTAATTTTGGGATTTTTAAAGGACCAATCTTGTAATTTCTTGTTCTTTGAAGGACTTCATGATATGATTGACTTTATGGAGGGTAATGGTTGACAATTTATCTTTGTTGAGGGGCTAAACTTGTCAATTCTTCAAAGTTGAGGGCCCTTTTTGTAATTTTGACAAACTTTAGGGACCAAACTTGTAATTATGAAGATACAAGGGTATAAAGTGTCAATTATTCCATATTGGAGGACCCTTCTTCATAAATCTTCAAGTCTTCAAGGGTTTTCTTTGGAAAATTCTTCATTAGGGCTTGGTTCATTGCGCGACTTCGTTTCTCGTGTCCGTTTTTGCATGATTCTTGTGATCTTTTGTCATTTTCTCAATATCCATACATAAAATACACAAGCAACAAACACAAGCATATATATGGGTATTTTGATGATATTTAATGCATTTTAAGTCCTATTTAGACGATGAGACTATGTATAAAAGTAGTCTCATCAATTCTTATTCCAGAATTAAGCATGAAACTATTTTTATTTTAAACATAATGACAAAGTTTTGACGAACTAAATATTGCATCGTTAATCCTAAAATTGTATATAGTTGCGCGCCTACGTACAATTTGGAAGGGACCATACAAGGTTGATTAGTAGTCACCATGAAAATTGTTAATAAACATTACGTTTTCTTTGTAATTGTGAAAGATTTAATTTCTATGAGATCTGCAAGAAGTTTAAAAAGGGACATATTGTTAGGGACACCTACATATGTGCCCGTACCATTTATTCTACTGAATCGAATTTACTCATCTGTGCGTATTGTCTTAATTGACAATTGACATCCCCTTCTTTTTCATTTCTTTAAATGATAAGATTCCTTGGAAACCTATCTAATTACCTAGTGTTGATACCCGACTGGGTGTGAAACTAGGGTTTTACTAGGGTTTAGCAATTAATGTTCGTTTTTCCTCGACTCGACTCGAATTTGATTTCCGGCTTAACGTATCGACTTAACTTTGTTTTTGGTAAACGAAAACTTTGGAATTTTTTAAACTAACTTAAATCTATTTAATTAAAAGAAAACTATATTAATTAACTATTTAAACTATTAATTTGAAAATAAAATTTAACTAATTAATAAAACTTAAAAACTTTTAATGAAAATCTATTTTTAAACTAAAATTAATAAATTGAAAACTAATTTTAAATCTAAAATTTAAATAAGAATTTAAAACTACTTTTAATTCTATATAAAAAAAAACTATTTAAAATTATAAAAGAAATTTAAAACTAATGTAAATTTATTAAAAACATAAAATAAAACTATTTTAAATAAAAGTAATTTTAAAACTAATTTAGAGATTATAAAAGTAAGTAAAATTAAAATATTTTTTTGTCTTTTTGTATTCATAAATACTGTATTTAAAGAAAATAAAAATTTTTAATTAAAACTTAATAAAACTAAAAAAACATTTAAGTAATCGAAATTAAGTAAAACTGCCAATTAAAAAAAATGATTATATTAATTAATGGATGCAAAGATAAACACAAAAGGAAGCTAGTAGAGATGGTTGAGGCATTAGCCTGTTGTGCGAGAGGTCCTGGGTTCGAACCCCAGGACAAACTAAATCTTTTTTTTAGATATTAATTGTTTTGGACAGATTTGTAACCAAAAGATTAAATGGATTTGCGCAAGCAGTAACATCAGCAATTCACAAAAAACAAATAAGCAGTTTAAAATTAAATTAAGCAAATAAGAGATGAAAATAGGCAAATGCTAAACAAAAATAACCAAATCAAAAGCTGAGGCAGCTACACAAAATAAGCAGGCAACAAATTACTAAGCAGATATAACATAAATTATGAAAATAACTAGACCTTAACCAAACGAATAAGCAGAAAGAAATAAGCTATAAGTCCTAGTTCTACTTCAATCGAAACAACAAAATAATGAAACCTAAGCAGATTCCTATAAACTAGCAAAATCAAAATCATATAGCAACATAAACTTAATCAGCAACTAATTTATATATAGCAACTCCTAACAATATCACTATCAAACAAACAGATTAGAACTGAGCAGATTTAGACTTAACCAAAATATAATAAAATCAGATAAAACGTAAAAAGACCAAAACAAATTTTAAATCAAAGAAACACTCAACAGTAATATTAATATAAACTAAAAGCAGAAATTTAACTAAATAATAATCTAAAACAAGAAAATTAAAAAGGGATTTAAAACCTTGTGTCGATATCCGTTGTGATGAAGGTAGGCGATGTGCCTCCTTATGACCCGAAGCAAACACCACCGTTTATCATCTCGAATATCATCAACATAGCTTTATCTCGAACCACTTCTTCGAACCAAACAAACCCAATCGATCCAAGCTATTCGAACAGTATCCTCTTTCTTAAATTTTTTTTTTAATTAAACGAACAGTAATAGTTATAAATTGAAGCAGATTATATAAAAAAATGAACAGTAACTTGATAATATGAATTAAAAGGAGCCACGAAAATTAATTAAATCACTTTTTCATTGATTAAAATAAAGAGTACAATACTTGAAAATTTAAAGAAATACAAATTTAAATCTAAACCTAATTTTACTGAAAATTAAATCTAATTTAAATCCTACTCCTAATTAATTAAAAAAAACTGAAAAATAAATAAAAGCTTGAATGATGATTTTCTACACAATGATTTGGGGGTTTTTATAGGAGAAACCCTCAAACCCTTCTTCTTAGCTTCCAAAGTAAGCAAATAATACTAGCCCTTCAATCTTCTCTTATCTCTCTTCTCTTCAAATCTTTGGCTGAGATTGCTCCACTATCACGGATTGCCAGCGTGGTGTATGTTTATTGGTGGGATTGTTTTTGGTGAGGTGTTCCCACCAATCATAACAAGTGAAAGTAGCCACGTCGGAGAGAGAATGAGGACCTATGATGGTGGATCTTGCGAAAAATTGGGGGAATTAATTCCTTATTGATGAATTACCCAATAAGGGTAAAAGCCCCTTATTAATTGGGTTAATTTTGATAGATAAAATCTACGGTTTTAAGGGAGGTGGTTGTGAGTGAAAAGTGGGAGAGAAGAACAGTGAGTGTTTATTCACAGAGTAAGTAACAAAAATGGGGGTGTTGGTAAAGTTAAAAAATAAAAACGATTTTTATTAACTCGTGTGTGTGAGTGGGTTGGATTGGGTGTGGGTGAGAGTATGGTAACATTTTATTGTGTGAGGGTTGATCGTGTGTGGGAGGGTATAGGGAAAGAATGGGTTTATTTATTTGGCGAGGTTAAAAGGTTAAAAAGGCACGTGTTGGGGTGAATGTAGGGTAACAAGATAATAATCGTTTTTTTAAGAAAGAATAAAGTGTGTAACGTTTGTGGTGAAAAGTGATTTTATAAAACACATTTATAAAGCACACGTGTGTGGTTGAGGGAGGCAGACAAACGTTGGTTAATGAGATGGTTGACCAGGAAATAAATGTTGACCAGGTTTGTGTGTTTAAATGGTTAAAAGTGAATTCATTCTTTGTGTATAAAATTGGGCTTGGCCCAATTTGCAAATAACCCTTATTCGAATATCATTTCAGTTTGGGCTTTTGGGCTTTTTATCTTCCAAATGTGGGACCCACGTGGCTTGAAATCTTCGTAAAATTGAACTTCATTATTAACGAACTTGATTTTGGCTTCCTTAATCATTTCCTTCAAACTCGTGTCGGTTTAGCCGGTTTTCGTGAACTTGGGCACACCTTGGTCTTTTGACTTTGTCTTCGACTTTTCTTCAACATTTGACCGTAAAATCCCGTGTTTACTTTCCTTTTGATCATTTGTACATATTTTACACAAAAACACAAAACCACGCGAAATTCCGACATTTATGATAATAAACACATGATTCGGACTTGTTTTTCCTTGATTTTAGTGGCAAAAGGATAAGTGTTTACACACTTATTAAATCCCCTACACTTGACCATTGCAATGACCCCATGCAATGCATTATTTCAAAGCAAAAAGTTACATTTTCCTTATAATTAATCCATCTCGGCCTTTATTATTATTATAATAAGTGTGAAAACACTTATCCTTTTACTGCTTATTTCCAATAATAACAAGACCAAAACGTGTGATTTATATCGTAAAAGTCGGAATTATGCGTGGTTTGTGTTTTTATTGTGTTTTAGGACCAAAATATGAAAAAGGAAGACAACACGGGTTTTCAAGGTCTTTTATCAAAGAAAACGGGAAAAGACGAAGTCAAAAGATCAAGAGTGCAAAAAGAACGGAAGTACAAGGCCTATTCTGAAGATTTATCGAAGAAAAAGTCTAAAGGCGGAAGTTTAACGAAATCGAAGAACTTAAGTCTAATAGAAGAAGAAAATTAAAAGACAAGTTCAAATCCCGAGACGACAAAGACAAAGAATTAAAGTCGAGTCAAGAAAACGTGAAGAAAGCAAGAAAGAATATGCAACACATGCACTCCTTCCACCTTCCCTATAAATACCCTCCTAATAGTCATTAGGAGGGTGGTTAGTTAGTCTTTAATTTTAGTTTTTCACTTTTTAGTTTTAAGAGAGAGAAAGTCTTAAACTTTCTCTCACTAAGTTTCATCTTCTCTCTTAATCTTTCAAGATTAAACATTTGTATTGCTTATTTTCATTAATCAAAGTCCTAGTTAAGCTTTTAATCCTTAATCTCCTTCTACTTTTCTTTGATTTTAGATTGATTTTTGGTGCGAATTTCAATAGATCCGTGTTGTTCTTAATGATTTCGTGCTTAAAAAGTTAATCTTTTGATCATTTCATAAGTTTTCATTTGATTAAGCTTTAACATTCTTGTGCTTATTGGCTTAGTTTTATGATTAGCTTATTTACTTTATAAAAAGTTTTCTTAAAAAGTACCTATTTTTATTATTTGATTCCAAGTTTGCTTATTTTGAGGTTAGATAAGTTGAGATTAGTGCTTATTTGATCCGGTTTGTTTTTGGTTCGTTCTAGTCTTGGGAATAAGCTTATCACAATAGCTTAATTCTTAGCTTCCCAACGAATCCCATACATTTCGGAAAGGTGTAAAACCCCTTTCCGATTAGAGCATTCCGAGCAGCCACCATACCACCCTTTCCGATTGCCAATCGGAAAAGGGTTTCGAGTTTCCGACCAGCCCCTACTGTTATTCCGATCTGCACCCCCCTTATTCCGATCAAAGTGATCGGATTAGGGTTAAAGTATTCCGACGGGAAGTTTTTAGCACATTCCGATTTGGGCATTTGTGTAGTATTCTGATTGAATTTGTTTCCATTTATTCCGATTGCCCCCAACTTGCGACATTCCGATCTGACCATTTGTGGTTATTCCGATTGGGGGTGTGTTCTCAACATTCCGATTGGTTTCAGTTGTTGGATATTCCGATCAGTTCCTTTCCCATATTCATCGGAATATATTCCGATCTGGGCTTGTTTTAGGACATTCCGATCATCTTCATTATTTGCACTTTCCTATTAGAGTTGATTTTAGTTTATTGTTTTTACATAGTTTCCAAGTGTTAGTTTAATTTAGTGTGCTAGTACTTTTCTAATATTACCTTTAAGTTTCCAAGCTTTTATTTTTACTCATCATTTTAGTATTAATCTTTATTCTTCCATTTTACTCAACGACACTTACTTATTACTTGCTTATAGTTTAAAATAGACAAATCAACCAACCATTCTCTTGATTCACCAAAAGACGATTGAGTCGCACTTAAGACCGGTTTTCAATTCGAAAGGATTCGGACGATAAGATTTTATACCTATCCTAAAGCGAAGTATTAAATGGCGCCGCTGCCGGCTCTTTTCGTTACGATTAACGGTTTCTAGTGAGAGACGCATTGAATTTTGGGATCCGTTCTTTGAACGTTATTTTCCTTGCTTTAAAAATTTCAAAATCCAAAAAAAAAAATATATAAAACTCTTCAAAAGACAAAAACATTAAAAAATCATAAAAAGCAATTCTTTTCCAAAGGTTTTGCACCAAAAAGATTATATAGATATTCTCTTTGTGTATATTTTTCTTCTGCAGGTGTATGCGTACTAGATCTTCGAACTATTCTGAGCCCGAGACTCGTGAAGATCTAGATATGGCTGGTGTTAATAACAACAATAGTAACCCATCTCTACCCAATTTGAATAACAACAACAACAACAACAACAACAACAATGTCCACCTACCTGATTTACGAACAATGGAGGAATTGTGTCAACCCACCATGAACGGACGCGGAGGCCCGATTGCGCCAATGCACGTCACGGCTCAGGAGTTTTCGTTGAAGCATCACATGATCCAGCAAGTGCAAACTAACCCATTTCGTGGAATTCCGGATGATGATGCCAACAAACACCTCGACAAATTCATTACCATTACCCAAAGCATGAAGTGCTCCGGTGTTTCTATGGATGACCTTCACCTTCAACTCTTTCCCCACTCGCTTTCTCACCATGCCGAAAAATGGTTTGACCGTCTTCCTAAGAATTCTATTCATACGTGGAATGACATGACTCAACGCTTTTTGTCGCGCTACTTTCCCCCATCCATGGTCACTAGCCTTCGTAACCAAATCAGTGGATTCATGAAAGAGCATGATGAATCGCTCTTTGATGCTTGGGAACGATACAATGATTTGATCGACCGCTTTCTAAATCACAATATGCTCCCCGTCACTCTCATTGACACCTTCTACAATGGTCTCACTTTTCGGGATCGTGACACGATCAATGCTGCCGCCGGTGGTACCTTTATGAAAAGGAGACCGGAGGAGTGCCGAGAGTTGATCGAAAACATGACTACTCACCACAAGAATTGGGATTCATCCGCATCCTCAAGATCTAATCAGAGAGTCAATGTTTCATCTACTACCTCCAATCCTGAAATGACTAAAATTTCTCGACAACTCGCTGAAATGAACAAGAATTTCATGGCCATGGCCACAAACCACTTTCAACAAGCTAAAGCCGTTGCTATTTCTTGTGACACATGTGGTGGTCCTCATTCTTACAATGATTGTCCTTCTACCCAAAGCAATTTTTCTGAAAACGTTAACGCAGCTTACGACACTTATCCCACGGGAGGCTATCAAGCCCGCCCTCAAGGAGACCGTGGCTTGCTAAGTTATTGTTCTAACAATTATCTTGCTCCTCCTGGTTTCCCTCCTGCAAACCAAAACCAACAACAAAGCTACAACCAATCCCAACCTCGTGCAAACAATCAATATCAAGCCCAACGCAACCCATACCCACCTCAAGGAAATTCTCAAGCTTACCAAGCTCCACCTCTCAATCCACCGATGGCAGTGAGTCCAGACGTCGAGACATTCATGAAGACTAATCGGGAGATGGTGACGAATCTTCAGAGTCAAGTCCGCAACTTGAAGGGCGAAATGGCGAAACAAGGGAACGATATTCGAGCCGAGCTAAGGAATGACATGGCAAAACACATCAATGAAATTAATGCAAACATGAGAGACTCTTTTAATAATCAAGCGGTTCACCTTCGTGATATGATTAATTCGTTCATCCAAGGTAATCAACCCTCTTCTTCGGGTACTCTTTCGAGTAATACCGTTGCGAATCCAAGAGGGGAGATGAAAGCAATCACCACTCGTAGTGGAAAAGGTTATATGGAACCCGAGTTTCCTACACCTCCACCCGTGATTGTGAACAAGGAAAAAGAGAAACTTTCCTCACCTCCTTCACCTTCTATCCCCATTTCCCCACTACCCGTGGTTGTGAGTGATCCTATTCCCTTAAAGCCTTCTTCTTCATCCAATATACCTTATCCTTCAAGGTTGAGGAAAGAGAAGCAAAAGAGCAAGGATGATATTCAGGTTTCAAACTTTCTAAAAATGTTTAAACAATTGAATTTTAACATCTCCTTTGCCGAGGCTCTCGCTCACATGCCCAAATACGCTAAGATGTTTAAAGATCTTCTAAGTGATAAGGAAAAGCTTCTTGACATCGCTCAGACCCAATTTAATGAGAACTGCTCCGCAGTGCTCTTAAGGAAATTGCCCACAAAACTTGGTGATCCGGGTCGCTTCTTGATTCCTTGCAACTTCCCGGGAGTAGAGAATTGCATGGCCCTAGCCGATCTAGGTGCCAGTATAAACTTAATGCCTTTAAGTGTTTGGAAGCAATTATCTCTCCCCGAGCTAGTCCCCACCAAAATGACTTTGGAATTAGCCAACCGTACGGTTGCTTATCCAGTGGGGATAGCCGAAGATGTCTTTGTTGGCGTTGACAAATTCACCTTCCCGGCGGATTTTGTCGTCGTTGACTACGAGATGGATCCAAGTGTTCCATTAATCGTTGGACGTCCATTCCTGAGGACCGATCGCACTCTCATTGATGTAGCCGCGGGCGAAATAATCATGAGAGTTGGTGACGATAAAATTGTCTTCAACATGGGTAATATTTCTAAGCAACCCTATTCATATGAGAGTGTTAATGATATTGATGTTCTTGATGAGGCTTGTGAAGAACATTTTCATGATGCTTGCAAAAGTACTCTTTCTTCTCTACCCAATGTTGAGACCGTTGCCTCAATTACTCCGGCATTGACTCCTTTTGGAGAAAGTGACTTGGATGATTTCGAAGCTAGCTTGGGTCCTCTAGATATTAAGTATGATAATTTGTCCACCAATTGGGATGAAGACATTCGTACTATTGAGAGACTTCTCAATGAGGACCCATTTTCTCCTCCTTCTACTAAAGAGGTGACTAATGATGATCCATCGTTAGTTACACCATCTATTGAGGATCCTCCCACTCTCGAGCTTAAGGACCTACCTCCTCATCTTGAGTACGTTTTCCTTGAAGACGACGAGAAGTTACCGGTCATCATCGCAAAGGACCTGAAAGAAGACGAAAAAGCCCGACTTGTCGCTGTGTTGAAGAAGCATAAAAGAGCTATCGCTTTGAAAATCTCCGACATCCGTGGAATTGATCCTCACTTTTGCCCACATAAAATTCTCATGGAGGACGACTTTAAGCCCACAATTCAAAGCCAACGAAGGGTGAATCCTAAAATCCATGAAGTCATCAAAAAAGAGGTTATCAAACTTCTTGATGCGGGTATGATTTACCCTATTTCGGATTCACCATGGGTTATTCCAGTCCATTGTGTGCCTAAGAAAGGCGGTATCACCGTTGTGCCCAATGCCAACAACGAGTTGATTCCTACCCGTCTCGTTACTGGGTGGAGAGTTTGTATAGACTACCACAAACTCAATGATGCCACGAGAAAGGATCATTTCCCTCTACCTTTTATGGACCAAATTCTTGAACGTTTAGCGGGTAATGAAATTATTGCTTTCTTGATGGTTTCTCGGGTTATTTCCAAATACCCATCGATCCCCAAGATCAAGAGAAGACAACATTCACTTGTCCCTATGGCACATTTGCTTACAAACGAATGCCTTTTGGCTTATGCAATGCCCCCGGGACTTTCCAAAGGTGCATGTTGTCTATCTTCCATGACATGGTTGAGCAAACCATGGAAGTCTTCATGGATGATTTCTCGGTCTTTTGGGATTCTTTCTCTTCTTGCCTTGCCAATTTGGAACGTATGCTTAAGCGATGCGAAGACACTCGCCTTGTTCTAAATTGGGAAAAATGTCATTTTATGGTAAAAGAAGGCATTGTGCTAGGACACAAAATCTCTAAAGCCGGTCTTGAAGTCGACCGTGCTAAAGTAGATGTCATAGCCAACTTACCTCCACCTTCAACCGTGAAGGGTGTGAGAAGTTTTCTGGGTCATGCGGGCTTCTATCGTCGATTCATTCAGGATTTCTCTAAAATCGCTCGCCCGATGACCGACCTCTTGGAAAAAGATACTCCTTTTATCTTTTCTAAAGAGTGTCTCGAAGCCTTCAATCTTCTTAAGGATAAGCTAACTAAGGCACCGGTCTTGGTTACCCCTAATTGGGAGCTGCCTTTTGAATTGATGTGCGATGCTAGCGACTTTGCTATTGGTGCGGTCTTGGGCCAACGAGTGAATAAACACTTCCAACCAATCCACTATTCTAGCAAAACAATGACGGGGGCTCAATTGCATTAAACGACAACCGAAAAAGAGCTTTTAGCTGTTGTCTATGCTTTTGAGAAATTTCGCCCCTATCTTGTTTTATCCCCCACCATCGTATACACGGACCATTCCGCGTTGAAGTACTTGATGACAAAGCATGATTCTAAGCCAAGACTTATTCGCTGGGTTTTACTCCTTCAAGAATTCAACATTGAAATTCGTGACAAGAAGGGAGCTGAAAACCTGGCCGCGGATCATCTGAGCAGACTTGAGGATCCATATCAAGGGGAACATCCGAACAAAGAGATTAATGACTCTTTCCCCCTTGAGACCTTAATGTCTATAAATCTCAATCTTGATGGCACCCCGTGGTTTGCGGACATTGTAAACTACTTAGCGGGTGGTATTCTCATCAAAGGGTTAACATCCCAACAAAAGAAGAAGTTCTTGAATGATGTTAAGACTTACTTTTGGGATGACCCTTTTCTATTCAAACAATGTGCTGATCTGATCATTCGTCGATGTGTTGACGGACCGACAGCTTTTGACATCCTCCAAGCTTGCCACAAAGGACCCACCGGTGGTCACTTTGGTCCCAACTACACCACTAAAAAAGTGTTTGATTCTGGATTCTATTGGCCCACCATTTATCGTGACGCTCACGAAATGGTTAAGCATTGTGATGCTTGCCAACGCCAAGGCAAGATCACACATAAGGATGAGATGCCTCAAAATTTCATACAAGAATGTGAAATCTTTGATGTATGGGGCATCGACTTTATGGGGCCATTTCCATCCTCCAAAGGGAACAAGTACATCCTCGTCGCCGTCGACTATGTTTCTAAATGGGTTGAAGCAAAGGCTCTCCCTACGAATGATGCGAGGGTGGTTGCGAACTTTTTGAATCAGCTTTTCGCTCGATTTTGCGTTCCTCGTGCTATCATCAGTGACCGCGGGACTCATTTTTGCAATGATCAATTTGTAAGAGTCATGACTAAGTATGGTGTCACTCACCGTCTTTCCACCGCTTATCATCCCCAAACCAATGGGCAAGCCGAGATATCCAACCGTGGATTGAAGCGAATTTTGGAGCGTACTGTGGGAGAGCGTCGCGCCGCGTGGGCCGATAAGTTGGATGATGCCCTGTGGGCTTTCCGTACTTCTTACAAGACCCCGATCGGTTGTACACCTTATCGTCTTGTGTACGGGAAAGCCTGCCACCTCCCAATCGAGCTGGAACATAAGGCGCACTGGGCCTTGAAGTGGGCTAACTTCGACATCAACAAAGCCGATGATCATCGCAAGATTCAACTCAACGAGCTCAATGAATTGAGGAATGAAGCTTATGAGAACTCGCTGATCTACAAGGAGAAGACGAAGATCATTCATGACGCAAAAATCAAGAACCGAGAGTTCCACGTTGGTGATCAAGTCTTACTCTTTAACTCTCGGTTGAAGATCTTATCTGGCAAGTTGAAGAGCCGCTGGTCTGGTCCATTCATAGTCGCCAAAGTCTTTCCTTATGGGACCATTGAGCTTTCTCAGCCGAATGGGCCGAATTTCAAGGTGAATGGCCAGCGTCTGAAGCTGTACTTTGGTGAGGACATCTCTCAAGAGATGATTCCATCCCTCACCATGTTCCCCATGAACTAAAAATGGGTCGAGTCAGGCTCGTGACTCGGTGAACAAAAACAATTGCTTCTCGGGAGGCAACCCGTGTTCTATCCTTTACTGCTTTCATAATAAGTGTAGGGGGAGCCCCGCATATGTTGGTTGTCTTGTTTCTTGTGCTGTGCAGGGATTAAAGCTTCGACAAGCGTCTTGATGACTTTTGACGAACCGTGATACCATGTTCCCATCTTCCCGGTTCTATCCTAAACTCTTGTGATTCAATATTTCATATTTTATATATGTTCACATTGAATTCACTTTAGTTGTCCTTTCCTTAGCAAGAATTAAACAAAGTGCAAAATGTCCTAAGTGTAGGGGAGTTTACTCCCACATGCTTAAACATTGAGGACAATGTTTATCTCAAGTGTAGGGGGGACTTCTATCGAAGTAAGTGGTCTTTTCCATGAATTTGGCCTCATTTTAACCGGAAAATTTAATTTTTCGACATTTTTCAAAATTTTTAATCTATTTTGGCCTAGTTGTATAGTTGTATTTGCCTTTGTTATGTTTCCATTGCTAGAATAGTTTTTCAATAAAGTTGTTTTAGATTTTTCTTAGTCGTGAACATTTTGACTCAACCCGAGTTTACTTACCTAAGTTTACTCTAGCTAGTATCCTTAACGTGTTTAAGTCAAGTTTTGCTAGGCTTTTATATAGGGAGCTATAAAACGCGAAAGTCTTAACTCTCGCGGGTTAAGAACAAGAACTTTTCGCAAGTTCCTATAATTGATCCTAGAGAGTCGTTTATCAAGGGAACTTTAAAATGCGATATCTAAACTTGAAAAAGTCTAAGAATTTGCAAGATCCTATAGATGACTCGAAAACCCAAAACTTTGATTTAATAGGCTAAGCATCCACGAGTCTCATTCCTTGAGATTTTAAATTGTGGGGAACGAGAGATGATAGAGTCAATTATAAGTTTGGTATTCTTTCGTGAATTTATGTGAGTTAATTATAAGCCTATTCTCCCTCCGATTGTAAATAAATTTATCTGCAATAAATAAGGTTGTACGATTTAAAAGGTTACTTAGCTTCTAACCCCAGATCGTTTAAAAGTTGCTCGGTACGGATTAGAGTTCATAGCCAAGGCATAACTTATTGAAGCGAGATGCGAAGATTGGCGAGTCCGAAAAGGCCCTAACAAGGCATGAGGGCTACATTTTGTTGCTAAAGATCCAAAAGTGATGTGAAGAATCATTTATCGAAAATCAATATGAAGGATCGAGACACACGACGAAAAGCAAGAACTCCCCAAAAGTCATGGAGAAGTCTATCCGAAAAGACCCTAACAAGGTATGAGGATAAATAGATCCAAGTCCAAAAAGGAGGCGGATCGTTGTATATCGAAGTCCAAAATAAAGATTGGAGAAAAATGAAGAAGTCATGGTCCAAAGATGAAGAATCTCTCAAAACATCAAGTGAAGAAATTCCTATTATGAAGAGAAGACCATTATTTCAAGAACGTCTCTCAAAGATTCGAAGTATGAAGTCGCTGCCAAATATCGGTCCGAGAAAGGTCTCAAATCGTGAAGCGAGTTATGCCAAGATATGAACTTTATGAGGTCCCAAGAAGCAGTTTTAAAAGATTTGGTCCTTTAGCTAACTATTGATTAAATCATTCACTTTATTTTCGGACTAAATAACTATCGAAATAAGTCAAACAATGCATCATCGTGATCATTCAAGACAAAAATAAAATATAAGAGATACACCTAGGAATAAGGGAGTCTAAGTGAGTAATTGGCCCACATGAGTTCGTGATAGTTTGCTAACTTATAATAACAATGATCTCGTTTTTAAGCCTGGTATGGGGAAACGTGAAACTTGAGGATGATAAACGTTCATGGCTGACAAAACCCAATGTAAGTTTTTAGTTTCTTTACTTGTTCTATCTTTTCATTTAATAAAGGCCAAGGTGGGTTATTTACGATGAAAAATGTAAACCGTGCTTTAAAATTAATGCATTGCATGAGGGCATTGCAATGGTCAAGTGTAGGGGATTTAATAAGTGTGAAAACACTTATCCTTTTACCACTTATTTCCAATAATAACAAGACCAAAACGTGTGATTTAAATCGTAAAAGTCGGAATTATGCGTGGTTTGTGTTTTCATTGTATTTTAGGACCAAAATATGAAAAAGGAAGAAAACACGGGTTTTCACGGGCTTTTATCGAAGAAAACGGGAAAAGACGAAGTCAAAAGATCAAGAGTGCAAAAAGAACGGAAGTCCAAGGCCTATTCTGAAGATTTATCGAAGAAAAAGTCTAAAGGCGGAAGTTTAACGAAGTCGAAGAACTTAAGTCTAATAGAAGAAGAAAATTAAAAGACAAGTTCAAATCCCGAGACGACAAAGACAAAGAATTAAAGTCGAGTCGAGAAAAAGTGAAGAAAGCAAGAAAGAAGATGCAACACATGCACTCCTTCCACCTTCCCTATAAATACCCTCCTAATAGTCATTAGGAGGGTGGTTAGTTAGTCTTTAATTTTAGTTTTTCACTTTTTAGTTTTAAGAGAGAGAAAGTCTTAAACTTTCTCTCACTAAGTTTCATCTTCTCTCTTAATCTTTCTAGATTAAACATTTGTATTGCTTATTTTCATTAATCAAAGTCCTAGTTAAGCTTTTAATCCTTAATCTCCTTCTACTTTTCTTTGATTTTAGATTGATTTTTGGTGCGAATTTCAATAGATCCGTCTTGTTCTTAATATTTTCGTGCTTAAAAAGTTAATCTTTTGATCATTTCATAAGTTTTCATTTGATTAAGCTTTAAGATTCTTGTGCTTATTGGCTTAGTTTTATGATTAGCTTATTTACTTTATAAAAAGTTTTCTTAAAAAGTACCTATTTTTATTATTTGATTTCCAAGTTTGCTTATTTTGAGGTTAGATAAGTTGAGATTAGTGCTTATTTGATCCGGTTTGTTTTTGGTTCGTTCTAGTTTTGGGAATAAGCTTATCACAATAGCTTAATTCTTAGCTTCCCAACGAATCCCATACATTTCGGAAAGGTGTAAAACCCCTTTCCGATTAGAGCATTCCGAGCAGCCACCATACCACCCTTTCCGATTGCCAATCGGAAAAGGGTTTCGAGTTTCCGACCAGCCCCTACTGTTATTCCGATCTGCACCCCCTTATTCCGATCAAAGTGATCGGATTAGGTTTAAAGTATTCCGACGGGAAGTTTTTAGCACATTCCGATTTGGGCATTTGTGTAGTATTCCGATTGAATTTGTTTCCATTTATTCTGATTTCCCCCAACTTGCGACATTCTGATCTGACCATTTGTGGTTATTCCGATTGGGGGTGTGTTCTCAACATTCCGATTGGTTTCAGTTGTTGGATATTCCGATCAGTTCCTTTCCCATATTCATCGGAATATATTCCGATCTGGGCTTGTTTTAGGACATTCCGATCATCTTCATTATTTGTACTTTCCTATTAGTGTTGATTTTAGTTTATTGTTTTTACATAGTTTCCAAGTGTTAGTTTAATTTAGTGTGCTAGTACTTTTCTAATATTACCTTTAAGTTTCCAAGCTTTTATTTTTACTCAACATTTTAGTATTAATCTTTATTCTTCCATTTTACTCAACGACACTTACTTATTACTTGCTTATAGTTTAAAATAGACAAATCAACCAACCATTCTCTTGATTCACCAAAAGACGATTGAGTCGCACTTAAGACCGGTTTTCAATTCGAAAGGATTCGGACGATAAGATTTTATACCTAGCCTAAAGCGAAGTATTATATTACTACTACTACTATGATGAAAAGATCAAAACTTAATAGGAAACAAAAGTTATAACCTTTTATTAACTTGAAAATTATTCGATGGAAGAAACTCGGTAATGAAATCTAAGACTTGAATTAGGGCTTTGGTGTCATGAATATAAATCACCCTCAAGTTTCACGTTCCCCATACCAAGCTCAAAAACGAGATCATTCAAACTACAAGTTAGCACAACTAACACTTACTCATGTGGTTTAATTCATCACTTAGACCCCCTTATTCCTACGGTGTATCTCTTGTATTTTATTTTTGTCTTGAATGATCACGAGGATGCATTTTTGACTTATTTCGATAATTTATTAAGGCCGAAAATAAAGTGGAACGATTTAATCAATAGTTAGCTAAAGGACAAAATCTTTTAAAACGGCTTCTCGAAACCTCATAAAGTTCATATCTTGGCATAACTCGTTTCACGATTTGAGACCTTTCTCGGACCGATATTTGGCTTGTACTTCAAACTTCAAATCTTGAGAGACGATCTTGAAATTATGGTCTTCTCTTCATTTTGGTATACATCTTCATTAGGAGTGAAAGATGCTTCAAACGTTGACCACGACTTCTTCTATCCTCTTCTTTTTTAGGATTTGATATACAACGATCCGCCTCCTTTTCGGACTTGGATCTATTTATCCTCATACCTTGTTAGGGTCTTTCTAGATAGACTTCTCCATGATCTTTAGGGGAGTAATTGCTTCTCGTCATGTGTCTTGATCCTTCATATTGATTTGGATTAATGATCTTCACAATCTCTTAGGATCTTTAGCAAAAAAAGTGAATCCTCATGCCTTGTGAGGGCCTTTTTGGACTCGGGTATCCTCATGCCTTGTTAGGGCCTTTTTGGATAAGCCAATTTTCGCGTCCCGCTTCAATAAGTTATGCCTTGGCTATGAACTCTAATTAATACCGAACAACTTTTAAACGATCTTGTCTAGAAGCTAAGTAACCTTTTAAATGGTACAACCTTATTTATTGCAAATATATTTATTAACAAGTGATGGGAGAAAAAGCTCATAATTAACTCACATAAGTTAATGAAAGAATACCAAACTTATAATTAACTCTATCATCTCTCGTTCTCCACAATTTAAAATCTCAAGGAATGAGACTCGTGGATGCTTAGCCTAATAAACCAATTAAGGTCCATATGGTTAAGGATACTAGCTAGAGTAAACTTGGATAAGTAAACTCGGGTTGAGTCAAAATATCCACGACGGGCCTAATATATCAAAGATATCTAAACTTGTTAAAACCATTTTTATTCATTTATTTATTTTTGACTTTATTCTTGAAATGAAAAATATAAGATGCGATGATAAAAGGAAAGAAAATAAATAAAAATACTACTAGGCCAAAATAGATCAAAATTTTGAAAAACGTTTGAATTTTTTTTTTAAATTTTCCGGTTAAAATGGGGTCAAATTCATGGAAAAGGCCACTAAAATTTCGATATAAATCCCCCTACACTTAATATAAACATTGTCCTCAATGTTTAAGCATGTGGGAGAATAAACTCCCCTACACTTAGGACATTGAGTACGTTGTTTAAAATCGAGCTAAGGAAAGGACAACTAAAGTGATTACATTTATTTGTTTTATTTATATACAAGATTGAATCACAATAGCAAAAACTTATCGAAGGAACCGGGTACACGGGTAACACGGGTCTCGTCAAAGGTACCAAAAGTGGATCATTAAGCATATGTCCCTGCACACAACATCACAACACAAACAACAAACAACCTATACGGCTCCCCCCTACACTTATTGGTAAAAATAGATAAAAGATAGATCATCGGGTTGCCTCCCGAGAAGCGCTTGTTTTTGTTAACCGAGTCACGAGCCTGAGTCGACCCCGAATTAAATGGTCCATGGGGATGCCTCGAATGTAATACTGGGATCAAAAATCTTATCCTCGGTCCCGGAGGAACATAATAAATGAGAGGCACGAGGATAAGTCATAGAAGGTAAAAAGGTCCTCTCAAAATACGAAAAGTATGTGAGGTCGTGATCCACGGGAGGTGGGGTGGGTAAAGGAGACAAATTGTCATCCCCCAAAGACATAGGATGGTCACTATTCGGCAAAGCCGTAAAGTTATCAATCAAAGAATGGTCAATGTCACCTCCCGGGTCAAAGCATTCATCCTCATGAACGTGAATCTCTTCGATTTCTTCATCATAGATAGGCTCGTCAAACAAAGGTTTGTCGTTCCCTTCATTGAGGATTTTAGAAATTCTCTCGAAGAGATCACGATCAAGTACGAAACCATCATTCATTTGTGGGATTTGTTGATAAGTTAAATCCTCACGAATGTGGTAAACGTAATTCTCATTAGAGGAGTGTTGATTAGGTCACTCCTCGAGAATTGGATGAGAATCGATGGTAGAATCAAAAGTAATTGGCGAAGAGGCAAATGTGAATTTGTCAAAATCCGAGTTCTCAAAATCAATATCAATATCAAGTTTTAAAACACCATTTGCCTTCTCATCAATACCATGATCACAATTAAGCTCATGCGAGAAATCCAATAACACGGGATCATAAAAAGCATCCTCGTGATGGAATTTCTCGATAATCGGGGTATAAAAGTCATCACTAAGAAGTAAAGAAACCGATAAATCATTAGTATCATGGTTTTCAAAAGTCGGTTTTGGTAAAATAGGAGAATCATCCTCATCCGATCCCGAGGTATAATTAAAAATGTAGTCGGAATCACAAGATAACTCATCCCTATCTACAAACTCCTTAGGTGTAGGACAACTTATGTGTTCTTCTTCTATGCACTCATTATAAAGTTCTTCACACTCCTTAAAAATTGGTTTATCAAAACATGTCTCGCTAAGAGGTTTTGAAGAAAGCATAAAGTCATTTGAAAGGGTAGGTGAAGGAGGCATAAAAGAAATGGGGTCATCAACGGGTAATGAAGGCTCAAGAATAATCTCGGGAATTTCCTCAATAGGTGAGGAAAGAGGAGAGCTAATAGTATTCGTGGGTGTCAACACCGGAGGGTGAGTAAAACTCATGATAATCTTCGGGCCTTGTCTCTCCTTTATTGGCGGAGAGATGGAAGGATCCACAGTGGGAACATCACTACTAGTAGTGGTGTTGGCCTCAATATCATCACTCAAGCTCAATAACAAATTGATCTTGATAGGTTTCTTCATTATTTGAAAACCCTTGATTTTGAAATTCCCCATAAAATCGTTGATCATATTGTGGTGGGTTACTAGTCGTAGGAAAACTAGGGGAGCCAAAATAAGTATTAGTATCATAACACATACTTTCCTCACTATAATAAACCTCCTCATAAGTTTTGTCACAATTAAAATAAGCATGAGGCCCACCACAAGTCTAACACTCCTCGGACATAATCTTATAACGCTCTTCTTGCAATATTTCCCAAATCGGACGATTATCCATGGTAGTGTCGAAAGAAAACGAAATAACAATAATTATTATGCTACGTAATATATAAAAGAAAAATCTTTTTGTATTTTTTAGAAAAATATATATATATAAGAAAAATCGAAAGAAATCGAACTAAGAAAAATAACACTAATACGTAATATTTTTGGTGTAATACTTTTAGGAAAAAGTATTACTTTTGGATTTTTTTAATTTTTTTGGTGCATTTCTTAGGAAAGAAATTGCTTTTGTTGATTTTTAATTTTTTTGTATTTTTAAGTTTTTGATTTTTTTTTGTATTTTTGAATTTTGTTGCAAGAAACGTAACGTTCAAAGAGAACGGATCCCAAAATCCAAACGTCTTCACGAAAAATCGTCAATCGTACGAGCGAAGCGGCAGCGCGCCATTTTGAAACTAGGGTTTTACTAGGGTTTAGCAATTAATGTTTGTTTTTCCTCGACTCGACTCGAATTTGATTTACGGCTTAAGGTATCGACTTAACTTTGTTTTTGGTAAACGAAAACTTTGGAATTTTTTTAAACTAACTTAAATCTATTTAATTAAAAGAAAACTATTTTAATTAACTATTTAAACTATTAATTTGAAAATAAAATTTAACTAATTAATAAAACTTAAAAACTTTTAGTTAAAATATATTTTTATACTAAAATTAATAAATTGAAAACTAATTTTAAATCTAAAATTTAAATAAGAATTTAAAACTACTTTTAATTCTATTTAAAAAAAACTATTTAAAATTATAAAAGAAATTTAAAACTAATGTAAATTTATTAAAAACATAAAATAAAACTATTTTAAATAAAAGTAATTTTAAAACTAATTTAGAGATTGTAAAAGTAAGTAAAATTAAAATATTTTTTTTTCTTTTTGTATTCATAAAAATTGTATTTAAAGAAAATAAAACTTTTTAATTAAAACTTAATAAAACTAAAAAAACATTTAAGTAAACCAAATTAAATAAAACTGCCAATTAAAAAAAATGATTATATTAATTAATGGATGCAAAGATAAACACAAAAGGAAGCTAGTAGAGATGGTTGAGGCATTGGCCTGTTGTGCGAGAGGTCCTGGGTTCGAACCCCAGGACAAACTAAATCTTTTTTTTAAAATATTAATTGTTTTGGACAGATTTGTAACCAAAAGATTAAATGGATCTGCGCAAGCAGTAACATCAACAATTCACAAAAAAACAAATAAGTAGTTTAAAATTAAATTAAGCAAATAAGAGATGAAAATAGGAAAATACTAAACAAAAATAACCAAATCAAAAGCTGAGGCAGCTACACAAAATAAGCAGGCAACAAATTACTAAGCAAATATAACATAAATTATGAAAATAACTAGACCTTAACCAAACGAATAAGCAGAAAGAAATAAGCTATAAGTCCTAGTTCTACTTGAATCGAAACAACAAAATAATGAAACCTAAGTAGATTCCTATAAACTAGCAAAATCAAAATCATATAGCAACATAAACTTAATCAGCAACTAATTTATATATAGCAACTCCTAACAATATCACTATCAAACAAACAGATTAGAACTGAGCAGATTTAGACTTAACCAAAATATAATAAAATCAGATAAAACATAAACAGACCAAAACAAATTTTAAATCAAAGAAACACTCAACAGTAATATTAATATAAACTAAAAGCAGAAATTTAACTAAATAATAATCTAAAACAAGAAAATTAAAAAGGGATTTAAAACCTTGTGTCGATATCCGTTGTGATGAAGGTAGGCGTTGTGCCTCTTTATGACCCGAAGCAAACACCACCGTTTATCATCTCGAATATCATCAACATAGCTTTATCTCGAACCACTTCTTCGAACCAAACAAACCCAATCGATCCAAGCTATTCGAACAGTATCCTCTTTCTTTAATTTTTTTTTAATTAAACGAACAGTAATAATTTTAAATTGAAGCAGATTATAAAAAAATGAACAGTAACTTGATAATATGAATTAAAAGGAGCCATGGAAATTAATTAAATCACTTTTTCATTAATTAAAATAAAGAGTACAATACTTGAAAATTTAAAGAAATACAAATTTAAATCTAAACCTAATTTTACTTAAAATTAAATCTAATTTAAATCCTACTCCTAATTAATTAAAAAAACTGAAAAATAAATAAAAGCTTGAATGATGATTTTTCTACACAATGATTTGGGGGTTTTTATAGGAGAAACCCTCAAACCCTTTTTCTTAGCTTCCAAAGTAAGCAAATAATCCTAGCCCTTCAATCTTCTCTTCTCTCTCTTCTCTTCAAATCTTCGGCTGAGATTGCTCCACTATCACGGATTGCCAGCGTGGTGTATGTTTATTGGTGGGATTGTTTTTGGTGAGGTGTTCCCACCAATCATAACAAGTGAAAGTAGCCACTCGGAGAGAGAATGAGGACCTCTGATGGTGGATCTTGCGAAAAATTGGGGGAATTAATTCCTTATTGATGAATTACCTAGTAAGGTTAAAAGCCCCTTATTAATTGGGTTAATTTTGATAGATAAAATCTAGGGTTTTGAGGGAGGTGGCTGTGAGTGAAAAGTGGGAGAGAAGAACAGTGAGTGTTTATTCACATAGTAAGTAACGAAAATGGGGGTGTGGGTAAAGTTAAAAAATAAAAACGATTTTTATTAATTCGTGTGTGTGAGTGGGTTGGATTGGGTGTGGGTGAGAGTATGGTAACATTTTATTGTGTGAGGGTTGATCGTGTGTGGGAGGGTATAGGGAAAGAATGGGTTTATTTATTTGGGGAGGTTAAAAGGTTAAAAAGGCACGCGTTGGGGTGAATGTGGGGTAACAAGATAATAATCGTTTTATTAAGAAAGAATAAAGTGGGTAACGTTTGTGGTGAAAAGTGATTTTATAAAACACATTTATAAAACACACATGTGTGGTTGAAGGAGGCAGGCAAACGTTGGTTAATGAGATGGTTGACCAGAAAATAAATGTTGACCAGGTTTGTGTGTTTAAATGGTTAAAACTGAATTCATCCTTTGTGTATAAAATTGGGCTTGGCCCAATTTGCAAATAACCCTTATTCGAATATCATTTCAATTTGGGCTTTTGGGCTTTTTATCTTCCAAATGTGGGACCCACGTGGCTTGAAATCTTCATAAAATTGAACTTCATTATTAACCAACTTGATTTTGGCTTCCTTAATCATTTCCTTCAAACTCGTGTCGGTTTAGTCGGTTTTCGTGAACTTGGGCACACCTTGGTCTTTTGACTTTGTCTTCGACTTTTCTTCAACATTTGACCGTAAAATCCCGTGTTTTCTTTCCTTTTGATCATTTGTACCTATTTTACACAAAAACACAAAACCACGCGAAATTCTGACATTTATGATAATAAACACATGATTCGGACTTGTTTTTCCTTGATTTTAGTGGCAAAAGGATAAGTGTTTACACACTTATTAGGGTGTATCGACGTTCCTATCATTTCTTTTGATTAGCTTTCATTTCAATGACCTGGGTAACAATCCGAGGTGCTTTCGAATGCGTACTCAAATTATGAAAACATGGGATATATACATATTCATTAATGTTTTCGTCTTTATCTGATTTGTAATTCTCTCGCGTAAATTATGTGTTGACCTTACTCTTTTAGTGTTAGCAATGTCTCCAGATATCCTTGAATTTGTGAAGGATTACGAGTTATTATTAGTCTTTTGAGAAGTTCACATCTTATCAATGGTAATGAAACTGGAAAGTTGGTAGTGTCAGTAGAATGGATTGATTGATTATGACATGATGTCATTGTCTTAATTGATGGGAACTTGAGTAGAATTCCCCTAAAAGATAAGATGTTGATTATCAAAAGTGATCTAAATAATTCCTGATGGATGACTATATCCTGCATTTAGGCTTGAAATTATACCATTAATGGTTATGAACTAGTCATAGATCTTGTAATCTAGAAAGAACTTAAAGTGAATTTATTAAAAAGATGTTCTTCTTATCTGACATTTTCTGAGGTATTTGCTGATGAATTACCTAGACTTCTGCCAATAAGGCAAGTTGAAATTGGTATTGATTATATTCCCGGTGCTGCACATATGGCGTGTGCACCCTACTTCAGCACCATATGAATCGAAAAAGTTACCGTACAACTGAGAGAGTTGTCGGAGAAAGCTTTTATTCTACCGAGCTCGTCATCATGAAGAGCTATGGTGTTATCATTCCTTATATTTATTAATTACCGTGAACTGAATAAATTGCCGATCAAAATTCATATCCATTACCCAAGATGAAAGATTTGTTCGATCATTTACAAGGTTCTAGCGTATATTCAGAAATTTGATCCACGACATGGTTACCATCAACTTCACGTCCGCAAAGAAGATTATCTATTCCGATCACTACATCCAAAACTCGTAATGAACATTATGAGTTTCATGTTATGTCGTTTGGATTGACCAATGCACATGTAGCATTCATAAATTTGGTGAATCACGTCTGTAGGCTGTAATTTGATAAACTTATGCTTGTGATCATTAAGGACCATCTGTTTGCTTCTAAGAATAGGAAGGAGTTAGTAATCATTTATAGACTGCCCTGAATTGGCCGAACAGTGAAAACCTGTACCTAGAGTATTCATCATGTGATTTAAGATTTGAACATTTACATTATTTGACCGTGTGATTAACGATAGTGGAATCTATATTGACTCTTCAAAGATTAAAGCCATTAAGGCTTTGGCTATACCAAAAAGAAAGTGCGAATATGTTATTACAAATATTTTATCAAATGATTATTACAGAATTATTCCCTCATACCCATATCATTTAATTAAAATCCCTTAGGAGTAAATGTTTGTGTGTACCTCAAGACAACCTAGGAGGATTTGAGGAAAACATTTAAACCATGACTTGAAATTTGAAACGACAATGTTTTCTTTTCAACTAAGAAAATTTTGACCAAAGTATAAGCAAAGATTTTTTGAACATTTACAAATCTTGTTAATTATTCTCGATAAATCAACAAAAATCGTGTTAGCGAAATTCAAATTTATTTTGAACATTTTTCTATAATTGAACGAACTGAGAAATTTAAAAATTTTTACGTTTACGTTTCATAAAATTTGATATTTATTACTTAATTACTTGTAATATTTATCGACGCTTTAAACGTCGGATTGAGCAAAACTAATAAAGATAATAGTTGCGACGAAACTAAAACTTAGAAAATATGAAGAAAGAATTTCTGAGTGAATTGTGGTCATGATAATTATTTCATCAGGGAAGGTGAATGTAGATACTGACACATTATGTAGAAAGGATAAAAAAATCAATTAAGATGTGTTCCTTAGTAATGACTATGCAAAATAATCTGCCCAAACAATTTAAAAATAGTTGATGCTTGTAAGAAGGATAAAATAGATAATGAAGGGTCTCATGGCTAATGAGAACCATTAGAAATGAGAGCCGATGGCGTTAATTGTTTAAAAGGCCGCTTGTGGTTGCCTAAGTGTGGAGGATTTCGAGAGTTAGTCATGTTGGGATCTCATAAGTTTAAGTATTCTATTCATGCCATTTATGATAAAATGTATCTTTATCTGAAAAAGTTGTACTGATGGCCAATTATGAAGGTAGACATCGCCTCATACATTAGTAAACGTCTAACTCTTGCAAAGGTCAAGGCTGAACACCAAAATCCATAAGGATTGCTTCTACAGCTTATTATTCCTGTTTGGAAATAGAATAGGATCACCATGGATTCTTGTCACAAATCTTCGAAGGTCATCATCTGAATTTGATTCCATTTGGGTCATCGTCGACAGACTGACCAAATCTGCTAATATCATTCCCGTTAATGATAGATTCTCGATGAAGAAATTGACTCTTTTGTATTTAAAGGAGTTGTGTAAGCATGGTGTGCCTGTATCGATCATCTCTATCAAGATCCTCGCTTCGCATCGAATTTCTAGAGATTTACTCTGAAGTCATTGGGAACGAGTCTTGATGACAGTACTGTTTACCACCCCCAATCGAAGGGCCAGGGTAAAGTAACGATACAAACACTAAAAGTCTTGTTTTATGTTTGAATAATTGACCCTTGGTAATGAACGAAATAATCGCTTTCCTTTGGAGAGATTATCATTGATAATTATCGTATTAGGATCGAGATCGAATCTTGTGAAAATCTAAATATAAGAACACCTGTAGGCGGGAGTTGGGACGAAGATACCCGACATACACCCATTGTGAGTTGGACATGTCTTTTAGGTTTAAGATTGCCTATAATGACAAACCTAACCTTACACAATACCCAACCCGCGAGACCTGAAATGATTGTTGAAATTAGGATCTGATTATTGACTGCCAGTAGTGGGCAGGAGGTTATGTGAATATGAAATGCAGATCTTGAAGTGCAGGATGGGTAGCGAAGTTATGCCAAAAATTTTCACCATGAAGAAGGGAATTGATGATCTGAAAGATCATGGGAAATAGGTCCCCGTTGTACGGGACCATTGAGATAATGTAAAAAGTTGGTTTTAAAGGCATATAAGCTGGATCTACCCTAGGACTTCAAGGACTGCGTGAATTATGTTTCGTATATCGAACATGATAAAATGTCTATCAAGTGAAAATCTAATTACTTCTTGATGAAGTTTGGATCGGCGAAAAGTTGCATTCATCAAAAACCCGTGAACATCAAGGATAGAGAAAGTAAGTCAACTTAAGCCTGATCGTATTCCCATAGTTATGTTTGATGAAACTCGCATAATTGTAATGAATTACACTTGTGAGAAAAGACCAAATGTGGAGGAAATACCCACATGACTTTAACTCTATAAGAAGCGAGTAGTAAGATAAATCGATCTTTGAGGACAAAGATCCTCTTTAGGGGTAACTGCTGTGACGATCCGTCAATTTATGGTCGATATTTTATTCTCAAGTATTATTTAAAACCATTATTTTAATGCTATATTATGAACTCACTCATTTTTGGGAAGAAATTTGGGTTTACATCTTAAAGTAGCATTGACTACGTCTAAACCGGAGGACTCTACGTTACGTGCTTACGTTTACATATACCGTTTTTGGTGACAGTCCGACATTTCAGGAAATAAATTTATTCTTGAATATTATTTTGGAATTTTAATTTGTGTTGGTTCATAAACTCACAATTTACGGGTTGAAATTATGGCTTACGTGCATAATTTAACGTCCTTTACGACTAAACCGAAAACCCTAGGTTTACGTAATTACGTTTTTGAGCTCTGTTTTTGATGAGACAATTTTTATTAGATTTGTTTTGTGCCGTTGATTCATAATTCATAAAAACGTTTTTCGTAAAACGACCCGAGGGCACGCGAATCGAGGAAACTAGAATCGAGGAGTACCCGTAAATTAGTGGGGATGACACAAGTTAACACTTGCCCCATCCCCACTAAGGGGCGGACAAGCTTAACCAACACATCTATGATGTGTCAACTTTACATGAAAACTAAGGACACTTGTCCTTAGTTTCACACCAAAACTACCTTAACTCTTAAAACTAGCAACTCATACCATTACCCTCAATTCGTACATGAAAACAAATCCAATATCTCTCTCTACTCCCCCTATTTCCATCCCATATCACCATAAACACCACCAGTTGATCAAAAATTAAACCATAAATCTTGTGATTAACTTGCACAAGATGAAAATCCTTTGAAGACTTGTTGATTTAAGGTGATCCTAACAACTAAAAAGGAGTTTACCTGGAGTTCAAGGGCTGATTTCATGGAGGTGTTCATTCTTTTGAAGGACCCAAGAAGTTGTCTTGAAAGGTTGAAGATGTGGTGGCAAGATCAAGCCTTGTTCATCCAATATCTCATCCTTTCCATCATATAGATTGGTATAGAGATCAATTTCTTTATATCACCCTATTGTTTTGAATATGTTTTCATGTATTTTCATCAAAAATGTATATGTATATGATTATGAATATTGATCAAAGTATTATGTGGGGATTTTGTGTTAATAGATTTGGTTAAAAAGACTAAAATTTACATATAAAGATGTTAAAATCTTGATTAAATTTATAGGCTGTATAAAACAGTAAGTAACCATATGAAAACTTGGTAAAAAGGCTTGGATTATTGAATATACAGTTAGATATATGATTTTACATATGTGGTGAGTTGTCCACTCAATGGAATCAATAAAATGAGCAAGATATGATCAAAATACTATTGAGGTACAAATCTGTATAGTCTGTTTTGGACGAATTATTTAAAATACTTAGAGGATGATTGAGCAGTAGCTATACTTGGAGTTATTTGTAGCACATATCATGTAGTTTATGCTGCTCAAATTTGAGCTTCTATCTCCTTGTAGAACTCAAGATATGGCAAAAATGATGGACATGACTTTGATAATCAGATTTGTAAATAAAACTATATAATATAATAAGGGCACTCAAGTAATATTATTATAAAATAAATATATAAAACCCACTAACTAATAATAATATTTATAGAATGAGTTATATACTAAAATAAATAAACTTGGTATTTTATAAAAGTAAAAACTCAAATGTTTTCTAAAGTTATAAAACTATATATAACTTTTATGTCTTTTTGGCTAAAACCGAAAGATTAACGTTTTCGCCAAATAACACATAGACGGTCAGACCCGTCTAATGTAACATTTTTATAACTCATATACTGATGTGTAAACACATTTGACAAGTAAAAACCGATAAACCCGAGCTTTATAACTTATGGACCTTAATGGGTCAAAGTAGCCTTATTGGACTATTAGCCCAACTAGTTTGTCTTAACACTAATGGACTTACTCATGGGCTTAACCCACTTGGGCCCAACATATGAGTATAGGCCTGATATTAAAAAGTATAAATGGGCTAATATAATGAATTGAATTCTTAATGGGCTTATTGAGCCTTAATATGTAATTGGGTTGAAACTAGTATAACTAGTCTACATTGACTAACACATAACAACTATAATGTTGTATGAGGAGATCAAATCCCACTTGATCATCATCATACTTATGATATCATCATATATATATAACCATTATTTTTATAAAGTCATTGGACAAGAGTCTCAGATCGAGTATTATTTGTCTAGGTTTCCGTGATTGAAGCACGTACCGAAAATCCAAATCGCCGATAACCCGCCTTTCCCAATCAACGTGAGTTCATAGCCTCGCACTCTATTAAATGTTTTATAAAATGTTTTATAAACCATCGAGGGAGATAACATGCTAGTTTTAATAAAATAGGACACCAGTTGTCTCGATTATTGCTTATTGATATGGACCCGAATGATTATATGACCCGATGAATGATTATATGAACCGATGAATGAAATGAAATGGATTATTATTAGTTAGGTTATGTCACTAAGAGTTCCATTAGCATGAATTGTGAACTACCGGGATTTGGAAGACGCTTATGCATATAATAGTACTATTTGAGGAAGATCACCCCAGTTCGCACATTGACGATTGATCCCCGTCGTGCCACATTGATTGGTAAGCGAATTTATGTATGAGAATATTTATATAAGCATGATTATTGTAACGACACGCTGTTTTAGATGGGCAAAGGAATTACGGGTTAGCTACCCGTTGTTTGTTATAGTAAGGTAGCAATGTCATGCGGCTTATAATAATCCAATAACGAAAATACTGATATACGCATTGAATTATAATATATTGCCTGACTAGCAATACGGGGTCATAAAACTGATATTATGTTCGTGTTTTTGGTTTTACATAACCATTTTCATATAACGGTCTTTATTTAACTCCATACAACGTTATAAAACGTATTGTATGATGTTTTTACGACAATGGTTCGTATAATGGTTTTGAAGGCAAAACCCTATATTATGATTTACGACAAAGATTCATAAATGTATTTGGCCTATTCTATGGCCTCCGACAAAGAATTGTACAAAATGATTTTCGGTGATGATTATATACCGGTGATATTTTAATGGTTTTTATTAAACTCTATGAATTCACTTGGCGTTTTTGCTGACTTTTTAACATGTTTTATCTTAGGTACTTGAAGGTAATTCTCGGGAAGATGACAAGAATTTATGGCCCGCATTTAAATAACAATTTCCATTCAAACGTTTTGTAAATTTGTAAGACATATATTGACCTGAGGACCTATGTAATTTGATATTCATGAATGGAAAATGGTTTATTATCAAACGACGCGATTTTTAAGCGTTGTCTATGATTTGAGTAATGTGTTATCCCGTAACACCAATGACTCTTCCGCTGCTTTGAAATGTGAATATTTGGAGGTGTTACATGTTTCCTTTGAAACCATACTTGTCTTTGTGGTGGTGGAGTTGAAGATACAGGAAATTGAATGTTAATTTCCTCCAACTTCTCATAAAAATTACTCCAATTCACTTGAAGTGGTGATTGAGGTGTTGGTGCTGGCTAAGTTACCAGCATTTCTTCAACTTGTGGCTCCTTATGAGTATGCTGTAGTTCTTCCTGTTGAATCTCCATATTTGAAGGTCTATCCACACCAGTCTCTAAACCAGTTCCATCTTCATAAGTCTCCATGACATCTTCATCCAGCTCAAAATTGATGTCATTTCCAGAGATCCTTGTCTGATTATCAGAAGAAGGTGGTTGTTCTTCTTAATTCCTCTCCTGTTTGGTTGCATTTAGTTGCCTTTTCTTGTGGTTCCTGAATCTTTGCTTCTTGAGTGCAGCCTTCTGAATAGATCTATGTTACCTCATCCAAGGTGATACTTTGTTCCTGAACTTGATTAGGCTAGCTTCCAATTCATCAATTTTCTTGTCTTGAACATGCTTTTCTTTCTGCAACACCTGTACCTGTTGGGACAAACTAGTACACAAAGCAGTTAAATTTGCAACATCCACTACCTCTGGTGCTTATGCTTGTGGTGAACCACTAGCAACAATAGAAGCAGCAGGTGTATGGATCATCTCATCATTGTTTGGTAGAGCACCAACATTATGAGAAGAAGATTGTGAATCTTCTAGGGAATGTGAACTCTGGTGAGAAGGAGTTTGCTGAGAAGCACTAGCATTGATAGGTTCCTCACCTTCTTGATTGGTAGGTTGGGCTAACATATGAGCAAACAATGGTGTAACTATTCCTGTAAAGGCATTGCCTTGTTTGGTCAAGAAAGAGAAGGTTCTCTTTGTGAATGTAGGAGCATCCCATGTATCAGTTAACTCTGGTAGGTTAGGTATTTGGTCACTAACTAAAGTCTGAATAAATCTAGGATACATCAAAAACTTTTTAGTTCCTTCCAAATTCCTATTCATGCCTTCAAAAATTAATCTTGAAAAATTATAAACTTTGTTATTTGCTAGACAAATACCAGCTGATGCCAATGCAGCAAGAATTTGATCAAAATATGTACTTTTAGAGCTTAAACAGTGAATAATAGCATGAAAAAGCAATTTCCATTGAGGTGAAAATAAAGATTTAAAGAAAGTAAGACTTTCCCTACCACCCTCATAGCCCATGGCTGCAAGGCCATCATGAATCTCTAATACAAAGATTTTCACTAAGTATAAAAGTTCGTTGTTCCAATCTTTTCGAATTGATTACTAGTAAAAAGTGCGACTCAATTGTTCTTGGTGGAAAATAGAAGGGTTTGATTATCTATTTTAAGCTAAAGGTGAAAATGTTGTTGAGTAAATAAGTAAAGATGAAAGCTTGTAAATTTAAAACTAAAATTGAAGACTTTAAAAATTGAAAAGTAAATGATTAAAACTTATAAAAATGTAAACATTAAAGATTTAAACTAAAACAAGACAAATTAGAATAATTCTAAGTAAAAAGGCGGGAAAAATAAAAATTTAAAAACTGAAAGTACAGAACCTTATCCGGAATGTTATCCGGATTGAAGACAAGTGGCTTATCCGGAATAAGTTGGGAAGCTTATCCGAAATAATCTTCTTCTACTTATCCGGAAAAATGACTGAGAAGGCTGCTATTCGGAATAGGCAAGTAGGTGTTATCCGGAATACTTATCCGGAATGAAGAAGTGAAGGTTATTCGGAATACTATCCGGAATCCTAGAGCTGCAACTTATCCGCAATGAAGTTCTTGTGCTTATCCGGAATGTATTCCGGATTCTGATCCAGAATAACTCAAAATACCACTATCCGGAATAATCTGAAGTACCAACTATTCGGAATGACTGAGGAGAGCTGTTTATCCGGAATAATCTTCTAATGCTAAATCCGGAATAAGTGAAATCAAATCCTTATCCGGAATAAATGACTATCCGGAATAAAAGAAATCACCACTATTCGGAATGAAGTTCTGATCACTATCCGGAATAACAGGGATCTAAGGCTTATCCGGAATCATGGAACGGAGCTATAATCGGAATAACTGAGGAACATGGCTTATCCGGAATAAGGGATTAAAGATCCTTATCCCGAATAAAAGGGATTGTTACTATACTTGGAATAAAGGGGTTTTAATGAAACCCGGAATACACAAACTTAGCAAATAAGCAAATCCAAAAATACGCACATAACAAAACTTATACCAAAAAGATTTTAGAAAAAAGCGAATAAGCTAGAATTTAAAAAACTTATTAAAACATAAAATAATCTAAATATTTAAAATCAACTTTTTATCAAAATATTAAACTTATCAAAATTAACTTATTTTGAAAACCATTAAGCATTAATATTAAGAAAAATAAGCACTTCAATAAAAACTTTTTAAGATCACCAATTTAATAAGCACAATCAAATAAGCTACACAATCAAACCATTAACAAAATTACAATAAAACTACATGATTATCAAGATTAAGAAAAAGATTAAGAAAGGTAGAATGAGAATTAAGGAAATAAGCTTGATTGATTAAAGATTAATATCAAAAGATTACAAGATTAATGTTGATAAACTTGAAAAACTAGAGAGAAGAAAATTAAACACACTTAAAAACTAGAAAAATAAAACTACAACTCTAAAAACTAACCACCTAACACCCTCCTAATGACATATTAGGAGGGTATTTATAGGAGGTGGGGTGATTACATGCTTAAGCTATCTTCTTTCTTTCTTCTCGTCTCGACTCGACTTAATTTCTTTGTCTTTCTCGACGTCGTCTCGGGATTTGTCGATATAAGTTGAACTTGTCTTATAATTTTCTTCTATAATTAGACTTGAGTTCTTTGACTTCATTAAACTTCCGACTTTAGACTTTTTCTTCGATAAATCTTCAGAATTGGCCTTGGACATCCGTTCTTTTTGCATTCTCAATCTTTCGACTTCGTCTTTAGTCTTTTTCTTCGATAAAAGCCCGTGATAGCCCATGTTTTCTTCCTTTTGCAACTTTTGGTCCTAAAACACAATAAAAACACAAACCACGCATAATTCCGACTTTTACGACATAAAATACACGTTTTGGTCTTGTTATTATTGGAAATAAGTGGTAAAAGGATAAGTGTTTTCACACTTATAAATTCCCTACACTTGACCATTGCAATGTCCTCATGCAATGCATTAATTTCAAAGCACAAATTACATTTCTCATTATAAATAACCCACATTGGCCTTTATTAAATGCTAAATACTAAGGAAACTAAAAGAACAAACAAGTAAGAAATCAAAGACTTACATTGGGGCTTTTGGTTGTCATGAATGTTCATTATTCTCAAGTTTCACGTTCCCCATACCAAGCTTAAAAACAAGATCATTGTTATTATAAGTTAGCAAACTAACACGAACTCATGTGGCCTAATTATTCACTTAGACTCCCTTATTCCTAGGTGTATCTCTTATATTTTAATTTTTGTCTTGAATGATCACGGGGATGTATTGTTTGACGTATTTCGATAGTTATTTAGGCTGAAAATAAAGTGGGACGATTCAATCAATAGTTAGCTAAAGGACAAAATCTTTTAAAACTGCTTCTCGGGACCTCTTAAAGTTCATATCTTGGCATAACCCGCTTCACGATTTGAGACCTTTCTCAGACCGATATTTGGCAGCGACTTCATACTTCAAATCTTTGAGAGACGATCTTGAAATTATGGTCTTCTTTTCATAATAGGAATTTCTTCACTTGAAGTTTTGAGAGATTCTTCATACTTGGACCACGAATTCTTCATTTTTCTCCAATCTTTATTTTGGACTTTGATATACAACGATCCGCATCCTTTTTGGACTTGGATCTATTTATCCTCATACCTTGTTAGGGTCTTTTCGGATAGACTTCTCCATGATCTTTAGGGGAGTATTTGCTTTTCGTCGTGTGTCTCGATCCTTCATATTGATTTTTGATAAATGATTCTTCACATCACTTTTGGATCTTTAGCAACAAAATGTAGCCCTCATGCCTTGTTAGGGCCTTTTCGGACTCGCCAATATTCGCATCCCGCTTCAATAAGTTATGCCTTGGATATGAACTCTAATTAATACCGAGCAACTTTTAAACGATCTTGTGCTAGAAGCTAAGTAACTTTTCAAATCGTACAACCTTATTTATTGCAGATAAATTTATTAGCAAGCGATGGGAGAATAGGCTTATAATCAACTCACATAAATTCACGAAAGAATACCAAACTTATAATTGACTCTATCATCTCTCGTTCTCCACAATTTAAAATCTCAAGGAATAAGACTCGTTGATGCTTAGCCAATTAAATCAAAGTTTTGCGTTTTCGAGTCATCTATAGGATCTTGCAAACTCTTAGACTTTTTCAAGTTTAGAAATCGCATTTTAAAGTTCCCTTAATAAACAACTCTCTAGGATCAATTATAGGAACTTGCTAAAAGTTCTTGTTCTTAACCCGTGAGAGTTAAGACTTTCGCGTTTTAAAGTTACCTATATAAAAGTCTAGCAAAATTTGACTTAAACACGTTAAGGATACTAGCTAGAGTAAACTTAGATAAGTAAACTCGGGTTAAGTGATATTCACGACTTTGAAAAATTTAAAACCACTTTACTGAAAATTTATTCTAGCAAAGAAAGTAAATAACGATAACAAAGGAAAATACTACTATACTACTAAAAATTTTGAAAAAATGACGAAAAATCAAATTTTCCGGTTAAAATGAGGACAAATTCATGGAAAAGCCCACTTACTTCGATAGAAGTCCCCCTACACTTGATAAAAACATTGTCCTCAATGTTTAAGCGTATGGGAGTAAACTCCCCTACACTTTGGACATTGTGCACGTTGTTTAAATCTTGCTAAGGAAAGGACAACTATAGTGATTTCAATGTGAACATATAATATATGAAATATTGAATCACGACGGTTTAGGATAGAACCGGGAAGACAGGTACACAGGATCACGGTTCTTCAAAAGTCATCGAGAATGGATCTTTGAAGCTTTAAATCCCTGCACAGAAGAAGAAACAAGACAAAAAACACATACGGGGCTCCCCCCTACACTTATTATGAAAACGGTAAAGGATAGATCAACGGGTTGCCTCCCGAGAAGCGCTTGTTTTTGTTAACCGAGTCACGAGCCTGACTCGACCCAGAACTCAATTCAAGGGAAACGTGGTGAGGGATGGAATCATCTCATGAGAGATGTCCTCACCAAAGTACAACTTCACTCGCTGGCCATTCACCTTAAAATTGGGCCCATTTGGCTGAGAAAGCTCAAATGAGTCCTGCGGTCACTGATAATAGCAAGAGGAACACCGAATCGAGCAAAAAGCTGCTTCAAAAAGTTCACAACCACCCTCGCATCGTTCGTAGGGAAAGCCTTAGCTTCAACCCATTTAGAAACGTAGTCAACGGCTACGAGGATGTACTTGTTCCCTTTAGATGATGGAAATGGCCCCATAAAGTCGATACCCATACATCAAAGATTTCACATTCTTGTATGAAATTTTGAGGCATCTCATCTTTATGTGTGATTTTGCCTTGTCTTTGGCAAGCATCACAACGTTTAACCATTTCATGAGCGTCATGATAAATGATGGGCCAATGAAATGATGAGTCGAATACTTTCTTCGCGGTGTAATTGGGACCAAAGTGACCACCGGTGGGTCCTTTATGGCAAGCATCAAGGATTTGTACCGCTGCCGGTCCATCAACACATCGACGAATGACAAGATCCGCACATTGTTTGAAAAGGTAAGGGTCGTCCCAGAAATAATGTTCAATATCTTTAAAGAACTTTTCTTTTGTTGGGACGTTAACCCTTCCTTGAGAATTCCACCCGCTAAGTAGTTTGCAATGTCCGCAAACCACGAGGTGTCATCAAGATTTGGATTGATAGACATTAAGGCCTCAAGGGGGAAGAGTCATTGATCTCTTGGTTCGGATGATCCCCTTGATAAGGATCCTCAAGTCTACTTAGATGATCCGCGGCTAGGTTTTCGGCTCCCTTCTTGTCACGAATTTCAATATCGAATTCTTGAATGAGCAAAACCCAACGAATAAGTCTTGGCTTAGAATCTTGCTTAGTCAACAAGTACTTCAACACGGAAATGATCGGTATACACGATGGTGGTAGAAAGGACAAGACAGGGTCAGAACTTCTCAAAAGCATACACTACAGCTAAAAGCTCTTTTTCGGTAGTGGTATAATGCAATTGAGCCCCCGTCATTGTCTTGCTAGCGTAATGGATTGGTTGGAAATGTTTGTTCACTCTTTGGCCCAAAACCGCTCCAATAGAAAAGTCGCTAGCATCACACATCAAGTTAAAAGGTAGCTCCTAATTAGGGGTAACCAAGACCGGTGCCTTAGCAAGATTATCCTTAAGAAGATTGAAGGATTCAAGACACTCCTTGGAAAAGATGAAAGGAGTATCTTTTTCCAAGAGGTGGGTCATCGGGCGAGCGATTTTAGAAAAATCTTGAATGAATTGACGATAGAAGCCCTCATGACCAAGGAAAGTTCTCACACCCTTCACGGTTGAAGGTGGAGGTAATTTGGCTATGACATCCACTCTAGCACGGTCCACTTCAAGACCGGCTTTTGAGATTTTATGTCCAAGCACAATGCCTACTTTTACCATAAAATGTCATTTTTCTCAATTTAGAACAAGGCGAGTGTCTTCATACCTCTTAATCATGCGTTCCAAATTGGCAAGGAAATGAGAGAAAGAATCACCATAGACCGAGAAATCATCCATGAAGACTTCCATAGTTTCTTCAACCATGACATGGAAGATAGCCATCATACACCTTTGAAATGTCCCAGGAGCATTGCATAAGCCGAAAGGCATTCTTTTATAAGCAAATGTTCCATAAGGACAAGTGAATGTGGTTTTCTCTTGGTCTTTGGGATCGATGGGAATTTGAAAATACCTGGAGAACCCGTCTAAGAAGCAGTAATAGTCATTACCCGCTAGACGTTCAAGCATTTGGTCCATGAAAGGAAGGGGAAAATGATCCTTTCTCGTAGCATCATTGAGTTTGCGATGGTCTATACAAACTCTCCACCCTGTAATGAGACGAGTAGGAATCAACTCATTGTTTTCGTTGGGAACAACGGTGATTCACCCTTTCTTAGGCACACAATGGACGGGACTAACCCATGGTGAATCCGAGATAGGGTAGATCATTCCCGTATCAAGAAGTTTGATAACCTCTTTTTTGATAACGTCATGGATCTTAGGATTCACCCTTCTTTGGCTTTGAATAGTGGGTTTAAAGTCGTCCTCCATGAGAATTTTATGTGTGCAAAAGTGAGGATCAATTCCACGAATATCGGAGATTTTCCAAGCAATCGCTTTCTTGTGATTCTTTAGCACGGCGATAAGTCGAGATTTTTCTTCCTCTTTCAAGTCCTTTGCGATGATGACGGGTGACTTCTTGTTGTCTTCAAGGAAAACATACTCGAGATGAGACGGTAGGTCCTTAAGCTCTAAATCCGGAGGATTGTCGATGGGAGGCGTAGTCAAATTCGGTTCATCGATAGAGATATCCTTAGGAGATGGTGGAGAAATATGGCCCTCGTTGAGAAGTTTCTCAATGGTACGAATTTCTTCATCCAAATTGGAGGGAGAATCGTCATATTGCAAGTCCACATCTCCCAAAGTTGCTTCAAATTCTTTCAAGATGAAATCACTTTCTCCAAATGGAGTTAGTGATGGAGCGATAGAGGCAACGGTCTCAACAATGGGTAGAGAAGAAGAACCACTTTTACAAGCGTCTTTGAAATGTTCTTCACAAGCCTCATCAAGAACGTCAATGAAATTAACACTCTCGTTTTCAGAAGGCTGCTTAGAAAGTTTACCCATGTTGAAGACGATTTTATCGTCACCAACTCTCATGATTAATTCGCCCGTGGCTACATCAATGAGAGTGTGACCGGTCCTCAAGAATGGACGTCCAACGATTAATGGAACACGGGGGTCCATCTCGTAGTCAACGACAACAAAATCCGTCGGAAAGGTGAATTTGTCGACACTGAGGAAGACGTCTTCGGCTATCCCCACCGGATAAGCAACCGTACGGTTAGATAATTCCAAAGTCATTCGTGTGGGGACTAGCTCGGGTAGAGATAATTTTTTCCAAACACTTAATGGCATTAAGTTTATACTAGCTACTAGATCGACTAGGGCCATACAATTCTCTACCCCGGGGAAGTTGCAAGGAATGAGAAAACGACCCGGATCACCAAGTTTGGTGGGTAATTTCCTTAGAGCACTACGGAGAAATTCTCATTAAGTTGGGTCTGAGCAATATCAAGAAGTTTCTCCTTATCACTGAGAAGATCTTTAAACATTTTAGCATATTTGGGCATGTGAGCGAGAGCCTCAACAAAGGAGATATTGAAATTCAGTTGTTTAAACATTTTAAGAAAGTTAGAAACCTGAATATCATCCTTGTTCTTCAATTTCTCTTTCCTCGAGCTTGAGGGATAAGGTATATTGGGTTGGGATGAAGGCTTTGGAATGGAATTCTCACTCACATCCTTGGGTGGTGGAGGGGTGGAAGTAGAAGGTGGTGGAATTGGAGAAGTAGATGTTGGAGGTGTTGGAGAAATAGAAGGTGGAGAAACTAGAGAAGGAGATTCGTTTTCCTTTGTCGCAATCACCGGTGTAGGTGTAGGAAGCTCTGGTTACTTTAAACCTTTTCCACTGTGAGTGGTGATTGCTTTCATCTTCCCTCTTGGATTAGCAACGGTGTTACTCGGAAGAGAACCCGAACCAGAGGCTTGATTACTTGGGAAGAAACAAGCGATCATGTTCCATAAGTCATTCGTTTGACTTGCCAAAGTGTTTCGCATATCGGCTCGAAGATCATTCCCTTGTTTCACCATATCAGCTTTCATGTTGGCCATTTCCCGCTAAAGATTCTGCACTATCGCATGATTAGTCCTCATGTAAGTTTCAATGTCTTGGTGTAATGCGGTGGGTTGGTTGGGAGGAGGAGCATGGTAGGCGGGTGGTTGATAAGCGGGTTATTGGTAAACTTGGTTGGTTCTTTGAGGTGGATATGGGTTTCTTTAGTTTTGATATTGATTTGGAGCTCGAGGTTGATTTTGATTGTTGCGATTGAGGTTGTTTGGGTTTTTTGGGGGAAAGCCGGGTGGTGAAAGAAAGTTGTTTGAGCGATAGCTGAGCAAATTGCGGTCACCTTGAGGACGTGCTTGATAGCCTCCTGTAAAATAGTTACCGTTGGCGGCATACACATTTTCCAGATTGTCACGAGTCGAAGGACAATCGGTGTATGAGTGAGATCCCCCGCATATTTCACATGATTGACTCAAAACATTAAATTGGGCATTGATAGCTTTGGTGTTGTTGGTGGTTTGGAGAGCAAGTGATTCAACAAGCGAAGTAAGCTTATCAATTCTCTTGTCGCTCTCATTAGTGCTAGCACTAGCCACATTAGTCCGAACACTCTTGGTTTGCACTCTAGACTTGTTCTCAATAATATCCCATGCGGCATTAGAAGACTTGACCAAAATATTACCCCCCGAGTCACTATTTAGTGAATCTTGGTCATTCATGCTTAACCCATTGTAAAAAGTATTTATTTAATGTACTTTTTTGAAACCATGTTGTGGACACTTTCTTAAAAGTTCCTTAAAACGGTCCCAAGATTCACTAAATGTCTCACCGTACTTTTGTTCAAATGTAATGATTTCATTCCGCAAAGCGGTAGTACGTGAGGGTGGGAAAAAGTAGTTAATAAACTTGGTCTCTAAATCCGTCCACGTAAGAATACTTTGTGGCGGTTCCTTATCAAGCCAATTCCGGGCTTGTCCCTTTAAGGAGAATGGAAAAAGTTGCAAGCAAATCACTTCTTGTGATACCCCATTGTACTTAACCGTATTGGTGAGTTGAAGAAACCTTTTTATATGGTCATGAGGATCATCAAGTGAACGCCCCAAGAAAGGTTGAGCATAGACCATTTGAATGAAGCCGGATTTGAGCTCAAAGTTGTTGGCTCCAATCTTAGGTATGACAATAGCATCGATGTTGCCCTCTACGTGCGTTTGCGAAAGCTCGATCATTGGTTGATTGTCCATGGTGACAATAGGTGGAGTAATGACTTTGGCTTGAGCTACTTTCTTCTTACGAGCACGAGTACGCATGTACACCTACAAAAGGAAAAGAAAATAGACAAGAAATATTTTTGGTTTTTATGTTTTTCTATTTTTTTGTATTTTTGAAAATTTTACATTTTTTAGGATTTTTGAAAATTTTTAAGAATGGAAAATAACCTTCAAAGGTGAACGGATCCCAAAATCCAACGCGTCTCTCACTAAAAACCGTTAATCTTAACGAAAAGAGCCGGCATCGGCGCCATTTAATACAAAGATTTTCACTAAGTATCAAAGTTCGTTGTTCCAATCTTTTCGAATTTATTACTAGTAAAAATTGCGACTCAATTGTTCTTGGTGGAAAATAGAAGGGTTTGATTATCTATTTTAAGCTAAAGGTGAAAATTTCGTTGAGTAAATAAGTAAAGATGAAAGCTTGTAAATTTAAAACTAAAATTGAAGACTTTAAAAATTGAAAAGTAAATGATTAAAACTTATAAAAATGTAAACATTAAAGATTTAAACTAAAACCAGACAAGTTAGAATAATTCTAACTAAAAAGGCGGGAAAAATAAAAATTCAAAAACTGAGAGTACAGAACCTTATCCGGAATGTTATCCGGATTGAAGACAGGAGGCTTATCCGGAATAAGTTGGGAAGCTTATCCGGAATAATCTTCTTCTACTTATCCGGAAAAATGACTGAGAAGGCTACTATTCGGAATCGGCAAGTAGGTGTTATCCGGAATACTTATCCGGAATGAAGAAGTGAAGGTTTTCCAGAATACTATCCGGAATCCTAGAGCTGCAACTTATCCGGAATGGAATTCTTGTGCTTTTCCAGAATGTTTTCCGGATTCTTATCCGGAATAACTCAAAATACCACTATCCGGAATAATCTGAAGTACCAACTATTCGGAATGACCGAGGAGAGCTGTTTATCCGGAATAATCTTCTAATGCTAAATCCGAAATAAGTGAAATCAAATCCTTATCCGGAATAAATGACTATCCAGAATAAAAGAAATCACCACTATTCAAAATGAAGTTCTGATCACTATCCGGAATAAGAGGGATCTAAGGCTTATCCGGAATCTTGGAACGGAGCTATAATCGGAATAACTGAGGAACGTGTCGTATCCGGAATAAGGGATTAAAGATCCTTATCCGGAATAAAAGGGATTGTTACTATACTCGGAATAAAGGGGTTTTAATGAAACCCGGAATACACAAACTTACCAAATAAGCAAATCCAAAAATAAGCACATACCAAAACTTATACCAAAAAGATTTTAGAAAAAGGCGAATAAGCTAGAATTTAAAAAAATTATTAAAACACTAAATAATCTAAATATTTAAAATCAACTTTTTATCAAAATATTAAACTTATCAAAATTAACTTATTTTAAAAACCATTAAGTATTAAGATTAAGAAAAATAAGCACTTTAATAAAAACTTTTTAAGATCACCAATGTAATAAGCATAATTAAATAAGCTACATAATCTAACCATTAACAAAATTACAATAAAACTACATGATTATCAATATTAAGAAAAAGATTAAGAAAGGTAGAATGAGAATTAAGGAAATAAGCTTGATTGATTAAAGATTAATATCAAAAGATTACAAGATTAATGTTGATAAATGGTGTGATCGTGATAGTATAGTGATAATTAGATACGCTATAGGGTAAATTAGAAAATTACCTTTAGGAAAAAGTAATAGTCTAAAATTACCAAAAACGAATTCAATTAAACACGTGATGAACCAAGTTCGTTGTACACGAAGATCTTATGAATTTGAGACGTTTTGATTCGATTTGGACAATTGATTTGAATTGGTTTCAATTTTTAAACTAAAATTAAAGTCTACAAATTTAAAACTTATTTTAATCCTAAAGTGCGTGAATCGTAAACCCCAAATTATTTAAATCTAAACACAATTACTTAAAATTAACATTACTTAAAAATTAAATCTATTTGAAAATTCTATTAAATAAAAAAAACAAATTCATTTAAAATACTTTTACGCTATTTTAAAAATCTAAATATGAAACTAAATTATTTGAAATCTAAATTTATTAAAATCTAATTATTTTAAAAACTAAACACCAATTAAATTTCTACAAAATTGATAAAACATTTTTTTTAATTTTTTTATTATATTTTATTTTGAAACTATTTATTACTGAAATTTACTTTAATCCACAACTTAAATGAAACTACCAGTAATAATATTACTATATTAATTATGTAACATAAAGTATATTCAAAAGAGCTTGTAGCTCAATTGGTTAAAGCGTGAGGCTATGAACCGCGAGGTCACAAGTTCGAGACCCACAAGGGCCATTTTTTTGATAAATATTTTGTTGACAGTTAAAACGAGATGGAGTCACAAGAGGTGACTTGTTTGGAGCTGCTGTTTTTTTTAACAGCTTATAAGAACAATAATATTAAGCTATCAGATCAGTAGGATCTGATAGCAAAAGCTACACAACCAATTTAGCCAAACAGATAGGAATTTATTCAAACTATAAAAGCAATAACTTTAAACCATCGCAAACAACAGACTAGAAATAAAAAAAAATGCAGCTGAACTAAACATTTTATCAGATTATAACAAAGTTCTTTAAAAGAAAACGTTTAACTCAAGTTACAATCATCTTTAATTCAAGCAGTAAAACACTACGTTTAGAACAAATCTCAATTCTTAAACTGAGAAATTTAATTCCAAAATCATTCAGTAAAAAATGAACAGATACATCATATTATTCTTTCAGTTAAAGCAACATACAAATTATCAGTTAATTTGTTCAATCCATTTAAACATAACAGATTATTTCCATGTATTAAAACCAAACTTCAACTTATAGAAAAATTGCATAGCAAAGATCAGATTTCATCACAAATCTATAAGACTTAAACAATCACCCGACAGCTTCTATCAGCCGACCTATTCACCAGGTTACTAGCAAATACCAATCCTAAATAAAACAGATTTATCTAAAACATTTTAATCAAATTAATCCAAACTTACAACATCAGATAAAAAAAATCTTCTAAGTAAATCAGATAAATCAACTTAATCACTTAAATCCAAACAGTAACCTATTTAACAGATAAAAAAATATAACAGATCAACTAAGCAGTCTAAACATAATTCCTCAAACAATTAACCTAAGCATTCAAACATTTAACAAGATTAATCTAAAAACATGAAAAATAAAAGAGAAGAGCACCTTTTGTAGATCCCGTTGAGCAGAAGGTTAGCGTTGTGCTACCTTTGGAACGAAACGAAATCACCATCACCCTCCATTAAACACATTCGAACAACCACCGAATCAACGTACATCGTCAAAGCATATAATAATCGAACCAGCAAGATTTTTAAGTCTAACAGTAGGTTAGACCTTTTAATCCCAATCTCACTTAATCAATCATATAAACTACTCAATCAAGCTTATATGAATGATACAATTGCTTATATCAATTTATAAAATTAGATTATGCAGAAAAATTAAATCAGTAATTAAAAAAAATGTTATGAAGAAAAGTACCCAAACTGAAAGTAAATTTTATTAAACTCAAATCAATATAACAATTTATGAAAATTAAATTTACAAATTCTAACTACAAATTGACATAATAACTTTTACAGAAAGAAAGGGATACTTTTACATGGAAAAGATGAGGGTTTTTATAGGCGAACACAGAGGGGTGGGTTGGAGGTTGTTGGTGATGAGACGAAATCTAGACCCTTGATGTAGCATCTTCACTTTCTCTTTCATCATTGTTTTGATTCAAAGGCTGAGATATGCCTCTTTTCACACGGATTGCCAGCTTGGCACGCATCTGTGCTTCTTGTGCTAGTTGGAGGATGACTTGGCTCTCTCTTATTGGTGAGTGATGATGGATGAGGTGTTTCAGCCAGTTGATTGTTGCCACGTAACCATGCTCATTCCATCTTCTGGCTTCCGAAAACTTGGGGAATTATTTACTCCACTTGTGTGAATCACAGGAGTACATCAAAACCCCCAATTTATTTTGTTATTTAATGGATTAGGGTTTTTAGGGTTGGGGGTAAATGGGTTCTGGTTATTTTGGTGAGAGAGAAGGAAGATACATAGGTTGTATCGAAAGGTAGTAATGTGTGGGTGAAAATGAATAAATGTGAGTGGGTGGACGTTTATATTTTTGACCAAGTCACAAACGTATTTAACTTATTAAATTGTTACTGGAAAACAAAGCCAAATGGGTTTTGAGGCCCATATAATCGTCCCATCTATCTCATTTTATATCACTCTTGGGCCTGCTGGACTGTTAATAACAAATTAAGAACTTGTTTTTTCTTTGGGCTTCATCCGTCTTGTATTTTCAAGCAAATTGGGCATGTTGCCATTAAAAGTGAATAAAACTTCTTTAATGGGCTTTTAAGCCCATTTCCCAAATGTGGGGCCCACAAGCTCATACATCTTCATAAATATCAAATCCGCTAAAGTCGAGATTGTTTTTGGTTTCCTCGATCCTTTTCTTCAAACTCGTGTCGTTTTCGCCGGTTTTTCGTGATCTTGGTACCTACACATATTAAAACAAGAAACATGCAAATACAAGGCAATACTGATACATTTTATTCACTTATTCATTGTTTATTAATATAAATGATATGAGTATTTAAGCTCGTATTAAACTCCCCCTTGCTAAGCAATTGCCGTGTCCTCACGCAATGATAAAGTAAAACACTAACTACACTTTTATTCAACTTATGACACTTTATTTTGCAAAGACATAATGTATTGCTTTCATTATTTGAAAAATAACTTTTAGGATCATAAAACTCAAATAGATTCATCGTCCTCGACTTTTCACTTTTCCATGCCAAGTGCAAAAACAAGATCATTGTCAATCATAAGCCCCAAAATTAAATCAACTCATACAAGTAATTTGTGTTAAACTCAATCTCCTATTATTCCTAATTGTATCTCTAGATTTTATTTGTCATTCACCCAAAGGCTCATTTGACTTTATTTGATATTTATTAGTCCAAAAATGAAGGCAAGAACGGTGTAAACTCAACACTCAAAACCTAACCTCGACTTCAAAAACCGTTGTCACTAAAGAAAGCCCACATCATGGATAACGTAACACGATTTGAGGGATAAATCCCCGGACCCGAAATTTGGCTAATAATGAAAGTCCCTAATCCATGCTAGAAACCCTAAACTTTACTAATCAACACAAGGTATTACTTTTCAAACGTAATCTTATTATTGTATAATAAAGAATTACAAGTGTTATGGATAACACCGTTTGATGACAATGTGTTGTGCACACTTTGAACAACTATAAATCCTAACTTATGAATACAGTCGTAGCTGTTTGATTCTATAAGTTCTAAGCAATAATGTTATGAATATACTCAAAGTGTTGAACATTAATGCATGGATACACATCCTATTTATAGTGATAAGAGGTTGACCTAAATAGTACTTGATGGTGACTACACAAGCTTTCACTTTTCAGACATCAGTCACATGATGCTCTTCTATTCTTGGTAGTCTGCCATTATGCTTTAAGGAAACAGTTGTCAAAACAGTTTCCTTTTTCTTCATAGTCTCTAAAACACAAATGGCATGTCCAAAGTGTGCTGAGTGTTAACAGGGTATTGCCACCCCTGTTAACCCTCAACCCCTTAGAGTCCCTGATACATCTTGGCTGTTATCCATCACAGCCAATGAGTATGTCTTCAAGTAATCTTTGACTTCCTTGACAATGTCTCTGACATGGACTCTTCTGAGGTTTCTCACAGAGACTTGGATCTCTGTAAGTCTTGCGATACTTGCCTGCCTCCTGGGCACAGGCAAGGGACTACCTAACATCTTAATTATGTTTAAATCTATGATCAGGGAATCTAACAAGCTTAGATTCCCAACAATCTCCCCTTATTTAAATATAAATATTGCTAGATCTATCTAAGTTAAGGTAAGTGAGTTAACAGCTTCTTCTTACTCATAACAGGTCTAAACAAACATACCTCATGATTTTATTAGAACTTAAAAGAAATTACAAGTACATTACAAAAGTGAAATAAAATGTGAAGGTAAAATTGGGCTTTGAATTTCTTCAATAGTCATCATTTTTAATATTTTCTTCAGCTTCAGCTAAGTCTAATCTGTTATCCAACTCTTCCTGCAAAGTTTTTGCAAACCTTTTGGAATACTCTGTGTTGATCTTGAGTGACTTCTTGTGAGAAAGCAGCTGAATTGTTGATGCTAAGCACAGCTCATCTTCTCTTTGAAATGCATACTGGCAAGCTCTGTTCATGAATGCCATTCCTCTTTCAGGTTCTGTGTATGTCTGCCCATCAATAGGGCCAACTATACCATTTGGTAGGATTAAATCCCTGTGCATACCATCCACTTGAACATCATCTGTGACAAAAGTTTCTTTAACAAGTTGAGAAACTCTTCTTCTTTTGTTACCAGTCTTTGGGGGTTCTTGTTCAAAAAGTTGTGGTGGGGGATCTATCTTGAGTTTGGCAGCCGTTTCTGTAACACCCCCAAATTTATACAACTCAATACAGCGGAAGACTAGTTGGTGTTACGAGATAGCACATTACTCACATCATAGACAACGCTTAAAAGTCGCGTCGTTTTAATAATAAAGCATTTCCATTCATAGATATCAAATTTACATAGGTCCCAAGTCATTGTATTTCATACAAAGTTTTACAAAGCATTTGAATGGAAATTTTTATTTAAGTGCGGGCCATGAATTCTTTGTTGTCCTCCCGAGAATTATCTTCAAGTACCTGAGATAAAACATGTTAACAGAAAAGGTCAGCGATAACGCCGAGTGAATTCATAGAGTTTGATAAAACCATTAATATAACATCGGTATAAAATTATTACCGAAAATCATTTTGTAAAAATCATCGTAATAGGCCATAAAATAGCCAAAGTCATTTTATACAAATCCTTATCAAAATCATAATATAGGCATTTGCCTTAAAAATCATTACACGAACCATTGTCGTAAAAACATCATACAAAACGTTTACAATGTTGTATAGATTAAATAAAAACCGTTATATGAATATGGTTATGAAAAACCAAAACACAAACATAATATTAATAATATGACCCCGTATTGCTAGTCAGGCAATATATTGTAATTTGGTGCGTATAGTAGTATTTCGTAAATTGGATTATTATAAGCCGCATGACATTGTTACCTAATGATAGGTGTGAAAACACCCATCTTTTTACCACTTAATTATAATAATAACCAAGCCAAAACGTGTATTTTATGTCGAAAATGTCAGAATTATGTGTGGTTTGTGTTTTTATTGTGTTTTAGGACCAAAAGATGAAAAAGGAAGTAAACACGGGCTTTCACGAGCTTTTATCGAAGAAAACGAGAAAAGACGAAGTCAAAAGATCAAGAGTGCAAAAAGAACGGAAGTCCAAGGACTATTCTGAAGATTTATCGAAGAAAAAGTCTAAAGACGGAAGTTTAATGAAGTCGAAGAACTCAAGTCTAATTACTGAAGAAATTATAAGACAAGTTCAATTTATATCTACAAATCCCGAGACGACGTCGAGAAAGACAAAGAATTAAAAGACGAGAACGAGAAAGAGAAAAAAAGAAGGAAGCAACACATGCACTCCCCACTTCCTATATATACCCTCCTAATGACACATTAGGAGGGTGTTAGTCATTTAGGAGTAGTTAGTATAGTTTTAGGAGTAGTGTAGTTTAATTTTCTCTCTCTAGTTTTTTCACTTTCTCTCTCTAGTTTTTCTTTCAAGTTATAATCTTTAATCTTTAATCTTGTATTTTTGAATCTTTAATCTTCATCTTATTTCAAGCTTTTTACAATCTTTCTCATCCTACCTTTCTTAATTGATGTTTATCTTTAATCCGAAATTTTTATGCTTTTTGTTTAATTTTGATGTTTGATTTATTAAAAAAATTCATCTTTTTGTTTCCATCTAGGCTTGTATACGATTTAAGCTATAAGCTTGACATACTTATTGTCTTAATTCGTATCTAGCTTATTAGTTTTTAAGTTTTCTTAAAAGTTTTATCTTTATAAAGTTCATTTTATAAAGTTTGTTTAAATTGACTCTTGAAAGTTCTTAAATTTGTGCTTATTTCATTCGTCTTATTCTTATTTAATCAAGTTTTTGGTATTAGCTTATTGTCAAAGTGCTTAATCAGTTTTGCTTATTCTGCTTTTGATTTCCATCGTATCATGTTTAAGGGTTTTATCAGTTCCGATCAAGTAAGTGTGATCGCATAAACCCCTAGGGTTTCTACTTGCGATCCTTACTTCGATCACTTGTTGTGATCCTGGTTGCGATCCTGGTCACGATCCTGGTTGCGATCCTGGTTGTGATCCTGGTCACGATCCTGGTTGCGATCCTGGTTGCGATCTTGGTTGCGATCTTGGTCACGATCCTGGTTGCGATCCTGGTTGCGATCCTGGTTGCGATCCTGGTTGTGATCCTGGTTGCCATCCTGGTTGCGATCTTGGTCACGATCCTGGTTGCGATCCTGGTTGCGATCCTGGTCACGATCCTGGTTGCGATCCTGGTTGCGATCCTGGTCACGATCCTGGTTGCGATTCTAGTTGCGACCTATTTTTATACCGTATTGTTTTCAAATTTATGTTCCCCTCCATTTTTCTTTAGGTTTATTTTAAAATTGCTTTGTTTTATTTTATATTAATTTCAAATTTACTTTTAATTAAGTTTTTAACTACTTTAATTTCCTTTTTATTTCATTTAAGCTTTAATCAGTTTATCGCTTTTGTTATTTTGTCATTTACTTTAAAGTTTGCATTTTTAATTTAAATAGATACTCAACAACATTTTCATTTTTCCACCAAGAACGATTGAGTCACACAATTAACCGGAGATCAATTCGATAAGATGCCGAGAAAAACGAACTTTTAACCTAGTAAAATCTAGTTATCAAATGGCGCCGCTGCCGGCTCTTTTCGTGAAGATTAACGGTTTTTTGTGAGAGACGCGTTCGATTTTGGGATCCGTTCACTCGTGAACGTTATTTTTCATGTAAAAAATTTTCAAAAATCCATAAAAATAAAAAATAAAAAATAAAAATTCAAAAATACATAAACATTTGAAAAATCATAAAAGCTTTTCTTTTTCACAAGTTTTGCGCCAAAGATATTCTTCTTGCTTATCTATTATTCTTCATGGATTCGTCTTGCGTACGGTGTGGAAGACCATGGCATGGTTATCAAACATGTCATTAGTGTATTTGTGAGCGGTGCGGCTCTGATATCGACAATACACAATTTGGATTTTTTCCATTTTGCAATTCAACAAATTCGTACTTCTCCTCTTACAATACTTTCTCAACCTTTCCCGTATATGACAATCCTTATCCTCAAAATGCACCGGGTTTTCCGCAATACCCGTATTGCAATATTTGTTGGGGCCCTCATGATGTTTCTTCTTGTCAACCGATGAATATCTTTGAGCCAATTTCGTGCTATGATTCCGGTTTGTATAACTTTGAGCCCCCACATCACACCCTCAATCATCAATCCTCTTAGGGAATTAGTCTTGACCAACAACTCACTACTTTGAATGACGTTCTAGAAAGTTTAGCTCAAATCCGAGCTGACTTACATCAGGAAAGGCAACCTTGACTTGATGGTGACCAAATTTTGAAATCCACCTACACCTTTTTGAGACAATTTGTTCGTTTTCCCTTCTTTTCTACACCAAAATGTTTACTTACAGCATGGGATAGAATGGGTTTAATTAAACATACTCGGGGAGATGATCAAAAAAAATTGCTTCATGAGCTTCTTAAAGATGTGTAGGTTATCAAGGAGGAGTTAGTCGACTATATCACTCCTAATTGGAATGGTCCAGTCTATTATGATGATGATGACGAGGATGATATCTACACTCTCAACCCATCTTCTGACATTACTACTCCTACTATTGATATCCCTAATACGTCTAAGGATTGTGATACATCGAGTGAGATTAGTGATTTTGGTCTTGATAAATTCTTTGATGAGGTTTGTGATGTGCTAACTTTTGAGGAGCTTACGGAAGAGGTCGCTCTTAATGATGATAATTCTTCTCCATGCTATGAGAATTTCACTTTTGAAATCTCTGCTTCTCCTCCGGACGATGAAGGCGATGTTGATTTATTCTCTCCGACTTATGAGAAGTTCACCCCTGAACTTGGTCTTGTAGATGAGGTGGAAGAGGTTATTCTTCGCGACAAATTACTGAAAGTTCATCTTCTAATTGCTAAAATTGAAGCGTTGAATTCTCCTCCTATTAAAGAATCTTTACCTCAGTCTATTACACCCGTTGAGTATAATGACCCATTGCTGGAAGAAATCGACATTCACTCAATACCTCCAGGTATTGATGATGATGACATGGAGGGGGTTATTATTTTTGATAATTTGCTGCAGGAAGGTATTGTCCCAAGTCCCCCTCCCGAGCACCTTTCATCCACTCCTTTAGACACCATTACGGAGGATGAGTGCTTTGACCCGGGAGGTGACATTGATTATTTTATGATTGATAACCTTACGGCTTTGCCGCTATCTGAGCATCAATTGTCTTTGGGGGATGACAATCTGCTTACTTTACCCAACCCACCTCCCATGTATCATGATTTCACATACTTTTCGTATGTTGAAAGGACTTTTCTACCCTTCAAGACTTATCCTCTAGCCTCCCCTGTTGTATTTTCCTCTGGGAACAAGGACAAGGTCTTTGATCCCGGTATTACATTTGAAGCTTCCCCATGGACCATTTAATTCGGGGACGAGTCAGGCTCGCAACTCGGTTAACAAAAACAAGCGCACCTCGGGAGGCAACCTGATTATCTATCTATCTTTATCTGTTTTTATAGTAAGTGTAGGGGGAGACCCTTGTATGTGTTTGTTGTCTTCTTTCTTATCATGTGCAGGGATTCGAGCTTTCAAAGATCCTTTCTTGATTACTTTTGTCGACCCGTGATTCCGTGTACCCGTCTTCCTTGTTCTATCCTATACTCTTTTGATTCACTATTTTATATGTATTCAATATTAAAATAGGAATCACTTTAGTTGTCCTTTCCTTAGCAAGATTTAATCAAAGTGCACAATGTCCTAAGTGTAGGGGAGTTTACTCCCACATGCTTAAACATTGAGGACACTGTTTATATTAAGTGTAGGGGGACTTCTATCGAAGTTAAGTGGTCTTTTCCTTGTTTTTGTCCTCATTTTAACCGGAAAATTGATTTTTCGACATTTTTCAAAATTTTTGATCTATTTTGGCCTAGTAGTTTTACCTTTGTTATAGTTATTTTCTTTCTTTGCTAGAATAAATTTTAATAAAGTGGTTTTAATTTTCATACGTTGTGAATCTTTTGACTCAACCCGAGTTTACTTATCTAAGTTTACTCTAGCTAGTATCCTTAACGTGTTTAAGTCAAGTTTTGCTAGGCTTTTATATAGGGAACTTTAAAACGCGAAAATCTTAACTCTTACCGGTTAAGAACAAGAACTTTTCGCAAGTTCCTATAATTGATCCTAGAGAGTCGTTTATCAAGGGAACTTTAAAATGCGAATTCTAAACTTGAAAAAGTCTAAGAGTTTGCAAGATCCTATAGATGACTTGAAAACCCAAAATTTGATTTAATTGGCTAAGCATCCACGAGTCTTATTCCTTGAGATTTTAAATTGTGGAAAACGACAGATGATAAAGTCAATTATAAGTTTGGTATTCTTTCATAAATTTATGTGAGTTAATTATGGGCTTTCTCTCCTATCTCTTGCTAATAAATTTAATTGCAATAATTAAGGTTGTACGATTTGAAAAGTTACTTAGCTTCTAGCACAAGATCGTTTAAAAGTTGCTCGGTATTAATTAGAGTTCATAGCCAAGGCATAACATATTGAAGCGGGATGCGAAGATTGGCAAGTCCGAAAAGGCCCTAAAAAGGCATGAGGGCTACATTTTGTTGCTAAAGATCCCAAGTGATGTGAAAAATCATTTATCAAAAATCAATATGAAGGATCGAGACACATGACGAAAAGCAAATACTCCCCTAAAGATCATGGAGAAGTCTATCCGAAAAGACCCTAGCAAGGTATGACGATAAATAGATCCAAGTCCTAAAAGGAGGCGGATCGTTGTATATCAAAATCCCAAATAAAGATTGGAGAAAAATGAAGAAGTCGTGGTCCAAATATGAAGAATCTCTCAAAAAGTTCAAGTGAAGAAATTCCTATCATGAAGAGAAGACCATTATTTCATGAACGTCTCTCAAGATTTGAAGTATGAAGTCAATGCCAAATATCGATCCGAGAAAGGTCTCAAATCGTGAAGCAAGTTATGCCAAGATATGAACTTTATGAGGTCCCGAGAAGTAGTTTAAAAGATTTTGTCCTTTAGCTAACTATTGATTAAATCGTCCTACTTTATTTTTAGCCTAAATAATTATCAAAATAAGTCAACAATGCATCCTCGTGATCATTCAAGACAATAATAAAATATAAGAGATACACCTAGGAATAAAGGAGTCTAAGTGAATAATTGGGCCACATGAATTTGTGTTAGTTTGCTAACTTATAATAACAATGATCTCGTTTTTTAAGCTTGGTATGGGGAACGTGAAACTTGAGGGTGATAATCATTCATGACATTCCAAAACCCTAAGGTAAGTTTTTGATCTTTTTACTTGTTTTCTTCCTTTAAATATTTTGTCTCTTTAATAAAGGCTAATGTGGATTAATTGTGATAGAAAATGTAAAACTTGCTTTGTAATTAATGCATTGCATGAGGGCATTGCAATGGTCAAGTGTAGGGGATTTGATAGGTGTGAAAACACCCATCTTTTTACCACTTAATTATAATAATAACCAAGCCAAAACGTATATTTTATGTCGTAAATGTCGGAATTATGTGTGGTTTGTGTTTTTATTGTGTTTTAGGACCAAAAGATGAAAAAGGAAGAAAACACGGGCTTTCACGGGCTTTTATCGAAGAAAACAAGAAAAGACGAAGTCAAAAGATCAAGAGTGCAAAAAGAACGGAAGTCCAAGGCCTATTCTGAAGATTTATCAAAGAAAAAGTCTAAAGACGGAAGTTTAATGAAGTCGAAGATCTCAAGTCTAATTATTGAAGAAATTATAAGACAAGTTCAATTTATATCGACAAATCCCGAGACGACGTCGAGAAAGACAAAGAATTAAAAGACGAGAACGAGAAAGAGAAAGAAAGAAGGAAGCAACACATGCACTCCCCACTTCCTATATATACCCTTCTAATGACACATTAGGAGGATGTTAGTCATTTAGGAGTAGTTAGTATAGTTTTAGGAGTAGTGTAGTTTAATTTTCTCTCTCTAGTTTTTTCACTTTCTCTCTCTAGTTTTTCTTTCAAGTTTTAATCTTTAATCTATAATCTTGTATTTTTGAATCTTTAATCTTCATCTTATTTCAAGCTTTTTACAATCTTTCTCATCCTACCTTTCTTAATTGATGTTTATCTTTAATCCGAAATTTTTATGCTTTTTGTTTAATTTTGATGTTTGATTTATTAAAAAAGTTCATCTTTTTGTTTCCATCTAGGCTTGTATACGATTTAAGCTATAAGCTTGACATACTTATTGGCTTAATTCGTATCTAGCTTATTATTTTTTAAGTTTTCTTAAAAGTTTTATCTTTATAAAGTTCATTTTATAAAGTTTATTTAACTTGAGTCTTGAAAGTTCTTAAATTTGTGCTTATTTCATTCGTCTTATTCTTATTTAATCAAGTTTTTGGTATTAGCTTATTGTCAAAGTGCTTAATCAGTTTTGCTTATTCTGCTTTTGATTTCCATCGTATCATGTTTAAGGGTTTTATCAGTTCCGATCAAGTAAGTGTGATCGCATAAACCCCTAGGGTTTCTACTTGCGATCCTTACTTCGATCACTTGTTGTGATCCTGGTTGCGATCCTGGTCACGATCCTGGTTGCGATCCTGGTTGCGATCCTGGTCACGATCCTGGTTGCGATCCTGGTCACGATCCTGGTTGCGATCTTGGTTGCGATCTTGGTCACGATCCTGGTTGCGATCCGGGTCACGATCCCGGTTGCGATCCTGGTTGCGATCCTGGTTGTGATCCTGTTTGCCATCCTGGTTGCGATCTTGGTCACGATCCTGTTTGCGATCCTGGTTGCGATCCTGGTCACGATCCTGGTTGCGATACTGGTTGCGATCCTGGTTGCGATCCTGGTCACGATCCTGGTTGCGATTCTAGTTGCGACCTATTTTTATACCGTATTGTTTTCAAATTTATTTTCCCCTCCATTTTTCTTTAGGTTTATTTTCAAATTTATTTGTTTTATTTTATATTAATTTCAAATTTACTTTTAATTAAGTTTTTAACTACTTTAATTTCCTTTTTATTTCATTTAAGCTCTAATCAGTTTATCGCTTTTGTTATTTTGTCATTTACTTTAAAGTTTGCATTTTTAATTTAAATAGATACTCAACAACATTTTCATTTTTCCACCAAGAACGACTGAGTCACACAATTAATCGGAGATCAATTCGATACGATGCCGAGAAAAACGAACTTTTAACCTAGTAAAATCTAGTTATCACCTTACTACAACAAACAACTGGTAGCTAGCCCGAAACTCATTTGCCCATCTAAATTAGCGTTTCCTCACAAAGGTCACGCTATGTAAACCTTCTCATACATAAATTCGCTTACCAATCAATGTGGCACAACGGGGATCAACCGTCAAGGCGCGAACTGGGGTGATCGTCCCCAAATAGTACTATTATATGCATAAGCGTCTACCAAATCCCGGTAGTTCACAATTCATGCTAATGGGACTATTAGTGACATAACCTATCTTTAATAATCTATTTTATCTCATCTATCGGGTCATTTAATCATTCAGCGGGTCATACAATCATTCGAGTCCAAATCAATAAACAAACAATCGGGACAACTAGTGTCCTATTTCATAAAAACTAACATGTTATCTCCCTCGCGGGTTTATCAAACATTTCATAAAAAACATTTAAAAGAGTGTGAGGCTATGAACTCACGTTGATGTGGGAAGGCGATTATCGGCGATTTGGATGTACGGTACATGCTTCAATCACGGAAACCTAGACAAATAATACTCGTCTTAGACTCATGTCCAATGACTTTATAAAAATAACTTTTATGTATACATATGATGATTTTATATATATGATGATCAAGCGGGTTTACATATTCTCTTTTACTCATTTTGGTGTTTATGTATTGGTAACTTCTTACTAGTTTACTAGTTTTACCTATTTACGTGTTTTAGGTCCAATAAGCTTATTATAAGTTCATTAACTTGTATTAATCCATTTCATACTTTTATTATCAGTATTTATACTTTACATGTTGGGCCTAAATAGGTTAAGCCCAATAAATTAGTTTATAAGTGTTTTAGCCCATTTTGTTGTATTATTAGTCCAATAATGTTAACTTAGCCCGTTAATGTTCGTATGTTATATAGTTCGGGTTTTATCGGTTTTTAATTGTTATATATGCTTATATATCAGTATATGAGTTTATAAAAGTTTGCATTAGACGGGTCCAACCGTCAAAGTTTTATTTAACAAAAACGTTAATTTTACGGTAATAGCCGAAAAATTCGTAAAAATCATGTTTAGAGTTTTATAACTTATAAAACTTATCAAACTACCATTTTTATAAAATGTCCATTTATTTATCCTTTATAAATATTTATATAAATGTATTATATGAGTTAGTGGGTTTTAATTCACATTTTATACTATTTTTATTTGAGTGCTTATATAATACTATTATACTTTAATTTCCCAAAAATCTGATTTTTACTTTCATGTTCACCAAAACAGCCATATCTAGAGTTCTATATGGAGATAGAAGCTAAAATTTTTATGACATAAACTACATGATATGTGCTCCATTTAACTCTACTATAGCTACTGTTGAATCAGCCTCTATGTATTTTCTAAAAATCGTCCAAAACAGTGAACTCAGATTTGTACTCTAAACTTGTTTTGATCATATCTCACTCATCCTAATGATTCCATTTCATGGCCAACTCTCAAATGTGTACAATACATATTACTTACTGTATATCCATTAATCTATGCCATTTTATCAGTTCATGACATGGTTCTTTACTGTTTTATACAACCATCATTTTTAAGCATGATTTTAACCTTTTTACATATAGTTTTTCATCTTTTTACCATGATTATCAACACCAAATCCCCACACAATATTTTTATCATCATATATCATCATACATATATACATTTAAGAAGAAAATACATGATTACATAATCAAAATAACAAGAGGATGAGGAGAACAATCTTTATACCACCATGATGATGTAGGTTGTGATCAAGACATGGATTTTGATCACACAACTTGTGATAAATCAAGACCATCTTCAAGACCAACATTCTTCAAGAACTCCTTGTGGAAAATCAGCCCTAAGACTCCATAGAAACTCCTCCTTGGATGTTATAATCACCTCCAATCTTCAAGTCTTCTATAGGTTTCCATCTTATGCAAGTTAAACATACGATTTATGGTGGAAAATTTGATGAACATGGTGGTGGTGGTGGCAATAGGGACGGCAAAAGGAGGGAGATGAGTGAAGGATGAAGTTATTTTGCATGTTAGATTTGTGAGAAATGGTTTTTAGAAAGTGGTTTTGAGGTGTAAAAGCTTACAAGTTAAGCTTAGGACAAGTGAAGGACAAGTGTAGTAATACTTGTAAGGAGTTGACACCTCCTTTGGTGTGTTGGCTTATGTTGGACGCCACACTTAGTGGGGTGGGCAAGTGTAAAACTTGTCCCATCCCACTAATTCACGGGTATTCCTCGATTCTAGTTTCGTTGATTTGCGTGCCCTCGGGTCGTTTTACGAAAAACGTTTTTATAAATTATGAATCAACGGCACAAAACGAATCTAATAAAAATTGTCTCATCAAAAACGAAGTTCGAAAACGTAAATACGTAATCCTAAGGTTTCCGGTTTAGTTGTAAAGGACGTTAAAATAAAATCGTAATTCCTAATCTCTTCTCGTAAATTTGTGAGTTTATGAACCAACATAAATTTAAAATCTCAAAATAATATTCACGGACAAATTTATTTTCTGAAATGTCGGACTGTCACCAAAGACGGTGTATGTAAACGTGAGCACGCAACGTAAAATCCTTCGTTTTAGACGTAGTCGATGCTACTTCAAGACGTAAATCCAAATTTCTTCCCAAAAATGAGTGAGTTCATATTATAACATTAAATAATGTTTTTAAATAACACTTGAGAATAAAATTTCAACCATAAATTGACGGATTGTCACAGCATTTACCCCTAAACAGGATCTTTGTCCTCAAAGATCATCTTACTACTCGCTTCTTATAGAGTTAAAGCCATGTGGGTATTTCCTCCACATTCGGTCTTTTCTTACAAGTGTAGTTCATTACAATACGCGAGTTTCATCAAACATAACTACGGGAATAAGATCAGGCTTGATGTTGACTTACCTTCTCTATCCATGATGTTCACGGGTTTTTGATGAATGCAACTTTTCGCCGATCTAAGCTTCATTAAGGAATAGTCATATTTTCACTTGATAGGCATTTTATCAAGTTCGACATACAAAACTAATTCACGCAGCTCTTGAAGTCCAAGGGTAGATCCAACTTATATGCCTTTCAAACCAATCTTTTACATCATCTCAATGGTCCCATACAACGGGGACTTAATTCCCATGATCTTTCAGATCTTCAATTCATCTTTCTATGGTGAAAATTTTTGGCATAACTTCGCTACCCATCTGGCACTTCAAGATCTACATTTCATATTCACATAACCTCTTGCCCACTACCGGCAGTCAATAATCGGATCCTAATTTCAACAATCATTTCAGGTCTCGCGGGTCGAATATTTTGTAAGGTTAGGTTCTCCATCATATGAAACCTTAAACCTAAAAGACATGTCCAACTCACAATGGGTGTATGTCGGGTGTCTTCATCTCAACTCCTGCTTACAGATGCTTTAATTTTTAGATCCTAACAAGATTCGATCTCGATCCTAATACGATATTTATCAATGATAATCTCTCCAAAGGAAAACGATTATACGGTTTATTACCAAAGGTCAATCATTCAAACATAAAACAACACTTATAGTATTTTGTATCGCTACTTTACCTCGTCCCTTCGATTTGGGGTGGTAAACAGTACTCTCTTCAAGATTCGTTCTCAATGACTCTTGAGCAAATCTCTAAAATTCGATGCGAAGCGAGGATATTGATAGAGATGATCGATACAAGCACACCATGTTTACACAACTCCTTTAAATATAAAAGAGTCAATTTCTTCATCAAGAATCTATCATTAACAGGAATGATATTAGCAGATTTGGTCAGTCTGTCGACGATGACCCAAATCAAATCAAATTCAGATGATGACCTTTGCAATAGTTAGACGTTTACTAATGTATGAGGCGATGTCTGCCTTCATAATTTGTCATTAGTACATCTTCTTCAGATAAAGATACTTTAAATCAGAAATGACAAGAATAGAATACTTATACTTACAAGATTCCAATATGACTACATTTCTAAATCTCCATATTTAGGCAACCACAAACGGCCTTTTATACATTCAACGCCATCGGCTTCTCAATTCTGATGGTTCACATTAGCCGCGAACCCCTTTTTATTATCTATATTATCTCTTTTTACAAACATCAACTATTTTTAAATTGTTCGGCAATTTATTGTGTACCATCATTACTAAGGAACACATCCTAATTGGTTCTTTATACTTCTTACATAATGCGTCGATATCTAAATTCACCTCTCCTGATGATATAATTATCATGTCCACAATTCACTCAGATATTCTTTCTATATTTTCTAAGTTTTAATTTCTTCTCAACTATCATTTTTATCCGTTTTACTCAATCCGACGACTAAAGCGTCGATAATTATTCCAAGTAATTAAATAATAAATATTTAATTTTTATGAAATGTAAACGTAAAAATTTTTAAATTTCTCAGTTCGTCCAATTATAGGAAGATGTTCAAAAGAATAAATTTGAATTTAATTATCACGATTTTTATTGATTTACTGAAAATAATTAGTGAGATTCGTAAATGTTCGAAAAATCTTTATTTATACTTTGGTCACAATTTTCTTAGTTGAAAAGCAAAAAGTGTCGTTTCAAATTTTAGGTTATGGTTTAAATGGTTTCCTCAATCCCTCTTAGGTTGTCTTGAGGTATACACGAACATTTACCCCTAAACAGGAGTTTAGTTTAATGTTCTGGGTATAAGGGAATAATCCCTCAAAAGTTCATTTCGATAAAACATTTGTCAAAACATATTTGCACTTTCTTTTTGGTAAAAATCCAAAGTCTTAAAAGGGCTCTTAATTTTTGAAGAGTCAATATATTTCATTATCTTATTAATCACACAGTCAAATAATGTAAAAGATTAAGTCTTAAATCACATGTTAATTATTCAAGATACATGTTTTAATTGTTCGGCCAATTTAGGGCAATCTATAAATAATTATTAACTTCTTCTCATTCTTATAAACAAACAAATGGTCCTTAATGATCACGAGCATGAATTTATCAAATTACAGCCTACACACGTGATTCACCAAATTTATGGATGCTACATGTGTATTAGTTAATCCAAACGACATCACGTGAAACTCATAATATTCATTACAAGTTCTAGATGTAGTGATTGGAATAGATAACCTTTTTCGCGGACGCGAAATTGATGATAACCATGCCGTGGATAAAATCTTTAAAACATACGCTAGAACCTTGTAAATGATCGAACAAATCTTCCATTTCGAGTTATGGATATCGTTTTCGATTGTCAATTTACTCAGTTCACAGTAATCTATAAATATAAGGAATGATAACACCATAGCTCTTCATGATGACGAGCTCGGTAGAAGAAAAGCTTTTCCTGGTAACTCATTCAGTTGTACGGTAACACTTTCGATTCAGATGGTGCTGATGTACAGTGCACATGTCACAGGTGCAGCACCAGAAATATAATCAATACCAATTTCAACTTGCCTTAATGGCAAAAGTCTAGGTAATTTACCAACAAATACCTTCTAAAATTTCAGATAACAGAAACATCTTTTAATAAATTCATATTAGGTTCTTTCTAGATTATAATATCTATGACTAATTCACAACCATTCACGGTATAATTTCAAGTCTAAATGCAGGATATGGTCATCTATCAAGAATTATTTAGATCACTTTTGATAATCAACATCTTATCATTTAGGGGAATTCTATTCGATTTCCCATCAATTAAGACAATGTCGTCATGTCATAATCAATCAATCCATTCTACTGGCACTATCAACTTTCAAGTTTCATTGCCGTCGATAAGATGTGAACTTCTCAAAAGACTAATAATAACTCATAATCCTTCACAAATTCAGGGATATATGGAGACATAACTACCATTAAAGAGTAAGGTCAACGCATAATCTACGCGAGAGAATTTCAAATCAGATACAGACGAAAACATTTAACGAATATGAATATATCCCATGTTTTCATAATTTGAGTACGCATTCGAAAGCTCCTCGGATCGTTACCCAGGTCATTCAAATGAAATCAAATCAAGAGAAATGATAGGAAAGTCGATACATCCAGTCGGGTATCAACACTCGGTAATCAGATACTTTTCCTAAGAATCTCACTACTAGAGAATTGGACAAGAAAGAATTGTCAATTGTCAAATAAGACAATTTCCACAGATGAGTAAATTTGACTCAGAATAATAGATGCTACAGGCACATATGTAGGTGTCCCTAACACTATGTTCCTATTTTTCACTTCTTGCAGATCTCATAAAATTTAATCTTTCACAATCTTTAAAGAAAATGTAGTGTTTATTAATCAGTTTTATGGTGACTACTAATCAGCCTTGCATGGTCCATTCCAAATTGTATGTAGGCGCGCAACTATATACAATTTCAAGATTAACGATGCAATACTCATTTCGTCAAAATTTTATCATCATGTTTATAATGAAAACATTTTCATGCTTAATTCTTAAATAAGAATCAAAAATAAATTTACAAAGATTTTCTTTGTTATGAAAACAATTAAGTTTTTCTAAGGTGTTATATATACAGCCTCATTTCGTTAACAATCACTTATAAATCTTACTTTAAATAATCCTTATGTTGAAAATTCAATTTTTCTCATTGGATACTGTTTTATCTTATAAAAACAATGAGTGATCTGCAGAAGAGTGATGAAAGCTTGTTTACCAAGAATTAACTACGATATGATAGGAAATGAGCTTAGCCAATTAATCATGAGGTTCATGACCTCGATGGTACTCAAAAGAATAAATCACAACGTAACTCAATTCGAGATGAGTACTTGTTCAATGGTTGCATCACTAATGCGAACATTAGGAACAAGCAAGAAAAGATAGATAACATCGATACATGTAGAATTTAGCGATCAAATGTAGTCTTTTCATTAATCACAAACAAGTCAAATTGTACCGTAACACATTACGTGTCACTATGTCATACAATTTCCAAAACTCATCCTACCAACTGATATCTCAGTTAAGTTAGGGATTTTTAAAAGATACCACAATGAATACTAATCTACAAGAGTCATTAGGTGTTCCACATGTCCCAGAAGATCCATCGGTCTCAATTCAGAAGAAGATTTCTTCAATTTATTTCTTGGACACTAGGCATCCTCGTTAGTGGACAATGGCCTAGGAACAACCTTTAACACAAACTAACAATCATTTAAAACCTTATTGTTCAATCACAGAACTTAACGACTTCCTCTTAACAATCTCATATTCCATACGGGTTAAATTTTACTTTATTCAAGTTTCAACCAACTAATACTCAATGCGACATCCTACCTCATTCTTCAATACTTTCAATCTTATTCTTAGACCTTCAAAGTGCAATAAAAGCTCGATATGAACAACACTTAATTTCCAATCCTATAACCCCTTACAACAATATTTATCAAATGAGTCACTAGTATGAAATGACTTGATCATTCAACTAGACTTCTCGGAAAGGTACTTGTGGCATGAGGCTTTTGGGTAATGGTTCCAATGACAGCCTCAAGTGCAACATTCACCCTTTCGATTTCTAAATTTAAGAATTAGATGACAACGAATCAGATGACATCTTTCTAGGTGGTAATGTTTTGTCAAACTCCACTCTATAAGGAAAGATCGTCCCGACATCGATATCAGATTTAATCTCGCCAATTCTTCTTTAATATCACAATCAACTAATATCAACATTTCTACGAATATCAACCATTTTGTTGGGATCATAAATAACCACAACTTGGTTTAGATCTAGGATAGCTATAATTCCTACGAGAATAGCTTTGATTAATTTACTAGGGGATTTAGGGTTCCTTGTGACAATCTACGTCGTATAAATACCTCGTATAAATATCAAAATAATCATCAAACAATCATGTAATCAAATTACATCATATATATATATATATATATATATATATAATCCAAGTTATATATATTAAAATAACACTTCTCAGTCTGGCCTTGTCGGTAACTCGGGAATTCTCCGGCACCGTTATAGTCAAAAGATTTTTAGACATTTTTAGAAAAATTTTTATAGTTAAAAGATTTTGAAATGTTTTATTCAAAACCTTGGTTTTAAAAATCTTTCGTTCTCTATAACGAGAGCTCTGATACCAAACTGTAACACCCCCAAATTTATACAACTCAATACAGCGGAAGACTAGTTGGTCTTAGGGGATAGCACATCACTCACATCATAGACAATGCTTAAAAGTCGCGTCGTTTTAATAATAAATCATTTCCATTCATAGATATCAAATTTACATAGGTCCCAAGTCATTGTATTTCATACAAAGTTTTACAAAGCATTGGAATGGAAATTGTTATTTAAGTGCGGGCCATGAATTATTTGTTGTCCTCCCGAGAATTACCTTCAAGTACCTGAGATAAAACATGTTAACAGAAAAGGTCAGCGATAACACCGAGTGAATTCATAGAGTTTGATAAAACCATTAATATAACATCGGTATAAAATTATTACCGAAAATCATTTTGTACAAATCATCGTAATAGGCCATAAAATAGCCAAAGTCATTTTATACAAATCCTTATCAAAATCATAATATAGGCATTTGCCATAAAAATCATTACATGAACCATTGTCGTAAAAACATCATACAAAACGTTTTACAACGTTGTATAGATTAAATAAAAACCGTTATATGAATATGGTTATGAAAAAACAAAACACAAACATAATATTAATAATATGACCCCGTATTGCTAGTCAGGCAATATATTTTAATTCGGTGCGTATAGTAGTATTTCGTTAATTGGATTATTATAAGCCGCATGACATTGTTACCTTACTACAACAAACAACGGGTAGCTAGCCCGAAATTCATTTGACCATCTAAATTAGCATGTCGTCACAAAGGTCATGTTATGTAAACCTTCTCATACATAAATTCGCTTACCAATCAATGTGGCACGACGGGGATCAACCGTCAAGGCGCAAACTGGGGTGATCGTCCCCAAATAGTACTATTATATGCATAAGCGTCTACCAAATCCCGATAGTTCACAATTCATGCTAATGGGACTTTTAGTGACATAACCTAACTTTAATAATCCATTTTATCTCATCTATCGGGTCATTTAATCATTCAGCGGGTCATACAATCATTCGGGTCCAAATCAATAAACAAACAATCGGGACAACTAGTGTCCTATTTCATAAAAACTAACATGTTATCTCCCTCGCGGGTTTATCAAACATTTCATAAAAATAATTAAAAGAGTGCGAGGCTATGAACTCACGTTGATGTGGGAAGGCGATTATCGGCGATTTGGATGTACGGTATGTGTTTCAATCACGAAAACTTAGACAAATAATACTCGTCTTAGACTCATGTCCAATGACTTTATAAAAATAACAATTATGTATACATATGATGACGATATATATATGATGACAAGCGGGTTTACATATTCTCTTTTACTCATTTTGGTGTTTATGTATTGGTAACTTCTTACTAGTTTACTAGTTTTACCTATTTACGTGTTTTAGGTCCAATAAGCTTATTATTAGTTCATTAACTTGTATTAATCCATTTCATACTTGTATTATCAGTATTTATACTTTACATGTTGGGCCTAAATTGGTTAAGCCCAATAAATAAGTTTATAAGTGTTTTAGCCCATTTTGTTGTATAATTAGTCCAATAACGTTAACTTAGCCCGTTAATGTCCGTATTTTATATAGTTAGGGTTTTATCGGTTTTTACTTGTTATATATGCTTATATATCAGTATATGAGTTTATAAAAGTTTACATTAGACGGGTCCAACCATCTAAGTGTTATTTAACAAAAACGTTAATTTTACGGTAATAGCCGAAAAAGTCGTAAAAATAATGTTTATAGTTTTATAACTTATAAAACTTATCAAACTACCATTTTTATAAAATGTTCATTTATTTATCCTTTATAAATATTTATATAAATGTATTATATGAGTTAGTGGGTTTTAATTCACATTTTATACTATTTTTATTTGAGTGCTTATATAATACTATTATACTTTAATTTCCCAAAAATCTGATTTTTACTTTCATGTTCACCAAAACAACCATATCTAGAGTTATATATGGAGATAAAAGCTCAAATTTTTATGACATAAACTACATGATATGTGCTCCATTTAACTCTACTATAGCTAATGTTGAATCAGCTTCTAAGTATTTTCTAAAAATCGTCCAAAACAGTGAACTCAGATTTGTACTCTAAACTTGTTTTGATCATATCTCACTCATCCTAATGATTCCATTGCATGGCCAACTCTCACATGTGTACAAGACATATTACTTACTGTATATCCATTAATCTATGCCATTTTATCAGTTCATGACATGGTTCTTTACTGTTTTATACAGCCATCATTTTTAAGCATGATTTTAACCTTTTTACAAATAGTTTTTCATCTTTTTACCATGATTATCAACACCAAATCCCCACACAATATTTTTATCATCATATATCATCATACATATATACATTTAAGAAGAAAATACATGATTACATAATCAAAATAACAAGAGGATGAGGAGAACAATCTTTATACCACCATGATGATGTAGGTTGTGATCAAGACATGGATTTTGATCACACAACTTGTGATAAATCAAGACCATCTTCAAGACCACCATTCTTCAAGAACTCCTTGTGGAAAATCAGCCCTAAGACTCCATAGAAACTCCTCCTTGGATGTTATAATCACCTCCAATCTTCAAGTCTTCTATAGGTTTCCATCTTATGCAAGTTAAACATAAGATTTATGGTGGAAAATTTGATGAACATGGTGGTGGTGGTGGCAATAGGGACGGCACAAGGAGGGAGATGAGAGAAGGATGAAGTTATTTTTCATGTTATATTTGTGAGAAATGGTTTTTAGAAAGTGGTTTTGAGGTGTAAAAGCTTACAAGTTAAGCTTAGGACAAGTGAAGGACAAGTGTAGTAATACTTGTAAGGAGTTGACACCTCCTTTGGTGTGTTGGCTTATGTTGGACGCCACACTTAGTGGGGTGGGCAAGTGTAAAACTTGTCCCATGTAACACCCCCAAATTTATACAACTCGGTACAGCGGAAGACTAGTTGGTGTTACGGGATAGCACATTACTCACATCATAGACAACGCATAAAAATCGCGTCGTTTAATAATAAATCATTTCCATTCATAAATATCAAATTTACATCGGTCCCAAGTCATTATATTTCATACAAAGTTTTACAAAGTATTTGAATGGAAAAATATTGTTTAAGTGCGGGCCATGAATTCTTGTTGTCTTCCCGAGAATTACCTTCAAGTACCTGAGATAAAACATGTTAAAAGAAAAGGGTCAGCGATAACGCCGAGTGAATTCATAGAGTTTAATAAATTCCATCAATATAATATCAGTATAAAAGTATTACTGAAAAGCATTTTGTACAAATCGTTTTGATAGGCCATAAAATAGCCAAAGTCATTTTATACAAATCCTTATCGAAAATCATAATATAGGCATTTGCCGTAAAAATCATTATACGAGCCAATGTCGTAAAAACATCATACAACATGTCTTATGACGTTGTATACAATCAAATAAAAACCGTTATATGAATATGGTTATGAAAACCAAAATACAAACATAATATCAATAGTATGACCCTGTATTGCTAGTCAGGCAATACATCGTAATTCAGAGCGTCTATTAGTATTTCGTTTATTCGGATTATTATAAGCCGCATGACATTGTTACCTTACTAAACCAACAACGGGTAGCTAACCCGATACCAATTTTGCCCATCTAAAGTAGCGTGTCGTCACAAAGGTCACGCTATCGAAATCTTCTCATACATTAATTCGCTTACCAATCAATGTGGCACGACGGGGATCAACCGTCAAGGCGCGAACTGGGGTGATCGTCCCCAAATAGTACTATTAAATGCATAAGCGTCTACCAACTCCCGGTAGTTCACAATTCATGCTAATGGGAATTTTAGTGACATAACATAACTTTAATAATCCATTTAATTTCATCTATCGGGTCCATTAATCATTTATCGGGTAATACAATCGGGTCATTCAATCATTCGGGTCCAAAATCAATAAACAACAATCGGGACAAATGGTGTCCAAACTTTTATAAAAACTAACATGTTATCTCCCTCGCGGATTTATAAAGCATTTATAAAACATTTAAAAGAGTGCGAGGCTATGAACTCACGTTGATGTGGGAAGGTGGGTTATCGGCAGTTCGGACGTACGGTACGTGCTTCCATCACGGAAACCTAGACAAATAATACTCGGTCTTAGACGTTTGTCCAATGACATTATAAAAATATCAATTATGTATACATATGATGATTATATATATATGATGATCAAGTGGGTTTACATATTCTCGTTTACTCATTTTAGAGTTACGTGTTGATAACTTTTATACTAGTTTTCTCGTCTTACCTATTTACGTGTTTTAGGTCCAACAAGCTTATTATAAGTTATTTAACTTATTGTAATCCATTTTGTACTTATATTATCAGTATGTATACTTTCCAAGTTGGGCCTAAATGGGTTAAGCCTAATAGATTCTTTTTACAAGTTTTTATCCTATTTAGTCCATTTATTAGTCCAATATGTTTATTTAACTTGTTAATGTCCGTATGCCCTATAGTTCGGGTTTTATCGGTTTTTACTTGTTATACATGTCTATATATCAGTATATCAGTTTTATAAAGTTTTCATTAGACGGGTCCAACCATCTAAGTTTTATTTAACAAAAACGTTAATTTTACGGCAATAGCCGAAAAAGTCGTAAAAATCATGTTTATAGTTTTTATTACTTATAAACATTATTTCACCACCATTTATATAATTTATCCATTTGATTAACCTTTTATATATATTTATATAAATAAGTTTTATAAGTTAGTGGGTTTTTATTTTACATTTTATATATTAAAATGTGAGTGCTTATATAATAGTATTATTCTTTAATTTCCAAAAATCTGATTTTTAACTTCATCTTCACCAAAACTGCCATATCTTGAGTTCTATATGGAGATAGAAGCTCAAATTTTTATCACATAAACTACATGATATGTGATAAATTTAACTCTTCTATAGCTACTGTTGAATCATCGTTTAAGTATTTTCTAAAAATCGTCCAAAACAGTAACTTCAGATTTATACCCTAAACTTGTTTTGATCATATCTCACTCATTATTTTGATTCCATTGCATGGCCAACTCTCACATGTGTACAAGACCCATAGCTTACTGTAAATCTATTCCACTTCATCATTTTATCAGTTTATGACTTACTTCTTTACTGTTTTATACAGCCATCAAATTTAACCAAGATTTTAACCTTGTTTCTTATGGTTTTTCACCTTTTTATCCATGATTATCAACAACAAATCCCCACATAACATTTTTATCATCATATAATCATCATAAATATATACAATAGGAAATAAAATACATGTTTACATAATCAAAATAACAAGAAGATGAGGAGGACAATCTTTATACCACCATGATGATGTAGGTTGATCAAAACATGGATTTTTGATGGAGAAACTTGTGTTGCACCAAGACCATCTTCAAGACCACCAATCTTCCTAATCTCCTTGTGGAAAATCAGCCCCATGACACCATGAAAACTCCTCCATGGATGTTATAAGTTGCACCAATCTTCATCTTTTTGAATGGAGATTAACATATGTTGATTATAACATATGTTTATGGTTAAAATTTGTATGAAAGAGGTGTTTTGGTGGAGATGAGGGACGGCACATTGTGCTAGAGAGAGAGAGTTTGTGTGTTGATTGCATGGTGAAATGAGTAGCTAGTTTGGTGTAAATGGTTTTGAGTTAGCAAGTGGAAAGTAGCTTCATGTGTAAGCTAAGACATGTGTAGCCTTAGTTTATGAGGTTTTGACACATCAAATGGGTTAATTGTTTATACTTGGCCGGTTTTGGGAGTGGGGTGGGACAAGTGTCCCACTTGTCTCATCCCATTTATTTACGGGTACTCCTCGATTCTAGTTTCCTCGATTTGCGTGCCCTCGGGTCGTTTTACGAAAAACGTTTTTATAAATTATGAATCGACGTCACAAAACGAATCCAATAAAAATTGTTTCATCAAAAACGGAGTTCGAAGACGTAAATACGTAATCCTAAGGTTTCCGGTTTAGTCGCAAAGGACGTTAAAATAAAATCGTAAGTCCTAATCTCTTCTCGTAAATTTGTGAGTTTGTGAACTAACACAAATTTAAAACTCCAAAATAATATTTACGGATAAATTTATTTTCTGAAATGTCGGACTGTCACCGAAGACGGTGTATGTAAACGTAAGCACGTAACGTTGAATCCTCCGGTTTAGACGTAGTCGATGCTAATTTAAGACGTAAATCCAAATTTCTTCCCAAAATAAGTGAGTTCATATCGTAACATTAAAATAATATTTTCAAATAATATTTGAGAATAAAATATCAATCGTAAATTGACAGATTGTCACAGCATTTACCCCTAAACAGGATCTTTGTCTTCAAAGATCATCTTACCTTACTACTCGCTTCTTATTGAGTTAAAGCCATGTGGGTATTTCCTCCACATTCGGTCTTTTCTCACAAGTGTAATCCATTCTAATACGCGAGTTTCATCATACATAACTACGGGAATAAGATCAGGCTTAATGTTGACTTACTTTCTCTATCCATGATGTTCATGGGTTTTTGATGAATGCAACTTTTCGCCGATCTAAGCTCTACTAAGAATAATCAGATTTTCACTTGATAGATATTCCTTCAAGTTCGATATACGAAACATAATTCACGCAGTCTTTGAAGTCCTAGGGTAGATCCAGCTTGTATGCCTTTCAAACCAATCTTTCACATCATCTCAATGGTCCCATACAACGGGGACTTATATCCCATGATTTGTCAAATCATGAATTCATTTTTCCAAGGTTAAAAAATTGTGGCATAACTTCGCTACCCATTTGGCACTTCAAGATCTACATTTCATATTCACATAACCTCTTGCCCACTATCGGCAGTTAATAATCAAATCCTAATTTCAACAATCATTTCAGATCTCGCGGGTCGGGTATTTTGCAAGGATAGGTTCGCCATCATAGGAAACCTTAAACCTAAGAGACATGTCCAACTCACAATGGATGTATGTCGGATGTCTTCATCTCAACTCTTGCTTACAGATGCTCTAATATTTAGATTCTAACAAGATTCGATCTCAATCCTAATATGATGATTATCAATGATAATCTCTCCAAAGGAAAACGATTATACGGTCTATTACCAAAGGTCATTCATTCATACATAAACAACACGTATATTACTCTGTATCGTTACTTTACCTCGTCCCTTCGATTTGGGGTGGTACATAGTACTCTCATCAAGGTTCGTTCTCAATGATTTCTGAGCAAATCTCTAGAAATTCGATGTGAAGCGAGGATCTTGATATAGATGATCGATACAGGCATGCTATGTTTACATAACTCTTTTGCATTTATCATTAACGAGAATGATATTAGCAGATTTGGTCAGTCTGTCGACGATGACCCAAATCGAATTAAATTCAGATGATGACCTTTGCAATAGCTAAACGTTTACTAATGTATGAGGCGATCTCTGCCTTCATAATTGCCATTAGTACAACTTCTTCAGACAAAGATACTCTTAGTCATAAAATGACATAAATAGAATACTTATACTTACAAATTCCATCATACTATATCTCACAATCTCCACATTTAGACAATCATAAGTGGTCTTTAAAATATTTAACGTTATCAGCTTCTCAATTTTTAATGGTTCACATTAGCCGCGAATCTCTTTTATAATCTATATTATCCTTTTTACAAACATTGTTTGTTTTTATATCGTTCGGCAAATTATTTTGTACCTTCATTATCAAGAAATACATCTTAATTGATTCTTTATCCTTTTTATATAATATGTCAGTATCTATATTCACTTCTCATGATGTTATAATTATCATGTCCACAGTTCACTCAGATATTCTTTCTATATTATACGTCAGAAATTTCGTTCACTTTCCTCATGAAATAAATATCATAACCGTATTTATTCAAAATTCTATCTTTATATCTTCTATGTTTTAGTTTCGTCTTTACTATCATTTTTATCCGTTTTACTCAATCCGTCGTCTAAAGCGTCGATAATTATTATAATTAATTAAATAATTATTAGTTAATTTTTGTGAAGCGTAAACATAAAAGTTTTAAATTTCTTAGTTCGACCAATTATATAAAATGTTCAAAAATAATTTTAATTTAAGTAACAAGATTTTTGTTGATTTATCGAAAATATTTAATAAGATTTCGTAAATGTTCGAAAAACCTTTATTTATACTTTGGTCAAAGTTTTCTTATTTGAAAAGCAAAAATTGTCGTTCCAAATTTCAAGTTATGGTTTTAATGGGTTTTCTCAATCTCCTTAAGTTGTCTAAAAGTATACACAAACATTTACCCCTAAACAGAAGTTTAGTTAAATGGTTTGTGTATAAGGGAATAATCCCTTTAAAATCCTTTGTTAAAACATTCGTCAAAACATATTTGCACTTTCTTTTTGGTAAAAATCCAGAGTCTTAAAAGGGCTCTTAATTTTTGAAGAGTCAATTTATATTCCATTATCCTTTTAATCACATAGTCAAATCATGTAAAGTATTAAGTCTTAAGTCTTATGTTAAATATTCAAGGTACAATTTTTAATTGTTCGGCCAATTCAGGGCAATATATAAATAATTATTAACTCATTCTTATTCTTATATACAAACAAATAGTCCTGAATGTTCACGAGCATGAATTTTATCAAATTACAGCCTACACACGTGATTCACCAAATTTATGAATGCTACATGTGCATTGGTCAATCCAAACGACATCACGTGGAACTCATAATGTTCATTACAAGCACCGGATGTAGTGATTGGAATAGATAATCTCTTTCGCAGATGCGAAGTTGATGATAACCATGCTATGGATCAAATTTGCTAGAACCTTGTAAATGATCGAACAATTCTTCCATTTCGAGTTATGGATATCGTTTTCGATTGTCAATTTACTCAGACACAGTAATCTATAAATATAAGGAAAGATAACACCATAGCTCTTCAGAATGACAGGCTTGGTATAATAAAATCTTTCTCCGACAACTTTCTCAGTTGTACGGTAATTCCTTTAATTCAGATGGTGCTGACGTACAGTGCACAAGGCACAGGTGCAACACCGAGAATATAATCAATACCAAATTCAACTTGCCTTAATGGCGAAAGTCTAGGTAATTCATCAAAAAATACTTCCTAAAGTTTCAGATAACCGAAACATCTTTTAATAATTTTTGTTTAAGTTCTTTCTAGATTATAATATCTATGATTAATTCACAACCATTCACGGTATAATTTTAAGTCTAAATACAGGATAATCATCCATCAAGAATTATTTAGATCACTTTTGATAATCAACATCTTATCATTTAGGGGAATTCTATTCGAGTTCCCATCAATTAAGACAATGTCGTCATGTCATAATCAATCAATCCATTCTACGGGCACTATCAACTTTCTAGTTGTATTGCCGTCGATAAGATGTGAACTTCTCAAAAGACTAATAATAACTCATAATCCTTCACAAGTTCAGGGATATTAGGATACACAACTATCATCTAAAGAGTAAGGTCAACGCATAATCTACGCAACAAAATTTCAAATCAGACGCAGACGAAAACATTTAATGAGTATGAATATATTCCATGTTTTCATAATTTGAATACGCATTCGAAAGCTCCTCGGATCGTTACCCAGGTCATCCAAATGAAATCAAATCATATGAAATGATAAGAACGTCAATACATCCAGTCGGGTATCAACACTCGGTAATCATATACTTTTCCTAAGAATCTCACTACGGGAGAATTGGACAAGAAGGGAATATCAATTGTCAAATAAGACAATTTCCACAGATGAGTAAAATTGACTCAGAAGAATAGATGTTACAGGCACATATGTAGGTGTCCCTAACATTATGTCCCTATTTTTCACTTCTTGCAGATCTCTTTAAAATTTTAATCTTTCACAATCTTCAAAGAAAATGTAGTGTTTATTCATTAGTTTTATGGTGACTACTAATCAGTCTTGCATAGTCCATTCCAAATTGTATGTAGGCGCGCAACTATATACAATTTCAAGATTAACGATGCAATACTTAGTTCGTCAAAATTTTATCATCATGTTTATAATTAAAAACATTTTCATGCTTAATAAGAATCAAGAATAAATTTACAAAGATATTCTTTATCATGAAAACAATTAAGTTTTCCAAAGTGTTTTATAAACAACTTCATTTTGATAACAATCACTTACAAATCTTACTTTGAGTAATCCTTTTAGTGATGAAAATTCAATTTTTCTCAAGGAATACTGTTTTATCTTTATAAAAACAATGAGCGATCTGCAAAGGAGTGATGAAAGCTTGTTTACCAAGAACTAACTATAATATAATAGGAAATGAGCTTAGCCAATTAATCATGAGGTTCATGATATCGATGGCACTAAAAAAGAATAATCCACAACGTAACTCAAATCAAGATGAGTACTTGTTCAATGGTTGCATCACTAATGCGAACATTAGAAAGAAGCAATAAAAGATAGATAACATCGATACATGTAGAATTTAGCAATCAAAGGTAGTCTTTTTCATTAATCACAAACAAGTCAAATTGTATCGTAACACATTACGTGTCACTATGTCATACAATTCTCATAACTCATCCTACCAACTGATATCTCAGTTAAGTTAGGGATATTTAAAAGATACCACAATGAATACTAATCTACAAGAGTCATTAGGTGTTCCACATGTCCCAGAAGATCCATCGGTCTCAATTCAGAAGAAGATTTCTTCAATTAATTTCTTGGACACTGGGCATCCTCATTAGTGGACAATGGCCTAGGAACAACCCTTAACACAAAGCTACAATCAATTAAAACCTTATAATTCATTCACAATACTTAACGACTTCCTCTTAACAATCTCATATTCCATATAGGTTAAGTTTTACTTTTATTTATTCAAGTTTCAACCAATTTTATACTCAATTCGATATCCTACCTCAATCTCCAATACTTTCAATCTTATTCTTCGGCCTTGTAAAGGCAATACAATCTCAATATAAATCAACACTTAATTTCCAATCCTATTAGCTCTTACAATCAACAATTATCAAATGAGTCATTAATATGAAATGACTTGATCATTCAACTTAGACTTCTCGGAAAGGTATTAGTGGCATGAGGCTTTTGGGTAATGGTTCCAATAACAGCCTCAAGTGCAACATTCACCGTTTCGATTTCAAATTTAAGAATTGGGTGACAACGAATCAGATGACATCTTTCTAGGTGGTAATGTTTTATCAAACTCCACTCTATAAGAAAAGATCGTCATGACATCGGTATCAGATTTAATCTCGCCAATTCTTTTTCAATATCACAATCAACTAATATCTACACTTCTACGAATATCAACCATTTGTTGGGATCATAAATATCCACAACTTGGTTTAGATCTAGGATAGCTAGAATTCCTACGAGAATAACTTCGATTAATTTACTAGGGAATTTAGGGTTTCTTGTGACAATCTACGTCGTATAAATACCTCGTATAAATGTCAAAATAATCATCAAACAATCATGTAATAAAATTACATCATATATATATATATATAATCCAAGTTATATATATATTAAAATAACACTTCTCAGTCTTGGCCTTGTCGGTAACTCGGGAATTCTTCGGCACCGTTATAGTCAAAAGATTTTTAGACATTTTTAGAAAAATGTTTTTAGTTAAAAGATTTTGAAACATTTTATTCAAAACCTTAGTTTTAAAAATCTTTCGTTCTCTATAACGAGAGCTCTGGTACCAAACTGTAACATCCCCAAATTTATACAACTCAGTACAGCGGAAGACTAGTTGGTGTTACGGGATAACACATTACTCACATCATAGACAACGCATAAAAATCGCGTCGTTTAATAATAAATCATTTCCATTCATAAATATCAAATTTACATCGGTCCCAAGTCATTATATTTCATACAAAGTTTTACAAAGTATTTGAATGGAAAAATGTTATTTAAGTGCGGGCCATGAATTCTTGTTGTCTTCCCGAGAATTACCTTCAAGTACCTGAGATAAAACATGTTAAAAGAAAAGGGTCAGCGATAACGCCGAGTGAATTCATAGAGTTTAATAAATTCCATCAATATAATATCAGTATAAAAGTATTACTGAAAAGCATTTTGTACAAATCGTTTTGATAGGCCATAAAATAGCCAAAGTCATTTTATACAAATCCTTATCGAAAATCATAATATAGGCATTTGCCGTAAAAATCATTATACGAGCCAATGTCGTAAAAACATCATACAACATGTCTTATGACGTTGTATACAATCAAATAAAAACCGTTATATGAATATGGTTATGAAAACCAAAATACAAACATAATATCAATAGTATGACCCTGTATTGCTAGTTAGGCAATACATCGTAATTCGGAGCGTCTATTAGTATTTCGTTAATTCGGATTATTATAAGCCGCATGACATTGTTACCTTACTAAACCAACAACGGGTAGCTAACCCGATACCAATTTTGCCCATCTAAAGTAGCGTGTCGTCACAAAGGTCACGCTATGGAAATCTTCTCATACATTAATTCGCTTACCAATCAATGTGGCACGACGGGGATCAACCGTCAAGGCGCGAACTGGGGTGATCGTCCCCAAATAGTACTATTAAATGCATAAGCGTCTACCAACTCCCGGTAGTTCACAATTCATGCTAATGGGAATTTTAGTGACATAACCTAACTTTAATAATCCATTTAATTTCATCTATCGGGTCCATTAATCATTTATCGGGTCATACAATAGGGTCATTCAATCATTCGGGTCCAAAATCAATAAACAACAATCGGGACAAATGGTGTCCAAACTTTTATAAAAACTAACATGTTATCTCCCTCGCGGATTTATAAAGCACTTATAAAACATTTAAAAGAGTGCGAGGCTATGAACTCACGTTGATGTGGGAAGGTGGGTTATCGGCAGTTCGGACGTACGGTACGTGCTTCCATCACGGAAACCTAGACAAATAATACTCGGTCTTAGACGTTTGTCCAATGACATTATAAAAATATCAATTATGTATACATATGATGATTATATATATATGATGATCAAGTGGGTTTACATATTCTCGTTTACTCATTTTAGAGTTACGTGTTGATAACTTTTATACTAGTTTTCTCGTCTTACCTATTTACGTGTTTTAGGTCCAACAAGCTTATTATAAGTTATTTAACTTATTGTAATCCATTTTGTACTTATATTATCAGTATGTATACTTTCCAAGTTGGGCCTAAATGGGTTAAGCCCAATAGATTCTTTTTACAAGTTTTTATCCTATTTAGTCCATTTATTAGTCCAATATGTTTATTTAACTTGTTAATGTCCGTATGCCCTATAGTTCGGGTTTTATCGGTTTTTACTTGTTATACATGTCTATATATCAGTATATCAGTTTTATAAAGTTTTCATTAGACGGGTCCAACCATCTAAGTTTTATTTAACAAAAACGTTAATTTTACGGCAATAGCCGAAAAAGTCGTAAAAATCATGTTTATAGTTTTTATTACTTATAAACATTATTTCACCACCATTTATATAATTTATCCATTTGATTAACCTTTTATATATATTTATATAAATAAGTTTTATAAGTTAGTGGGTTTTTATTTTACATTTTATATATTAAAATGTGAGTGCTTATATAATAGTATTATTCTTTAATTTCCAAAAATCTGATTTTTAACTTCATCTTCACCAAAACTGCCATATCTTGAGTTCTATATGGAGATAGAAGCTCAAATTTTTATCACATAAACTACATGATATGTGATAAATTTAACTCTTCTATAGCTACTGTTGAATCATCCTTTAAGTATTTTCTAAAAATCGTCCAAAACAGTAACTTCAGATTTATACCCTAAACTTGTTTTGATCATATCTCACTCATTATTTTGATTCCATTGCATGGCCAACTCTCACATGTGTACAAGACCCATAGCTTACTGTAAATCTATTCCACTTCATCATTTTATCAGTTTATGACTTACTTCTTTACTGTTTTATACAGCCATCAAATTTAACCAAGATTTTAACCTTGTTTCTTTAGGTTTTTCACCTTTTTATCCATGATTATCAACAACAAATCCCCACATAACATTTTTATCATCATATAATCATCATAAATATATACAATAGGAAATAAAATACATGTTTACATAATCAAAATAACAAGAAGATGAGGAGGACAATCTTTATACCACCATGATGATGTAGGTTGATCAAAACATGGATTTTTGATGGAGAAACTTGTGTTGCACCAAGACCATCTTCAAGACCACCAATCTTCCTAATCTCCTTGTGGAAAATCAGCCCCATGACACCATGAAAACTCCTCCATGGATGTTATAAGTTGCACCAATCTTCATCTTTTTGAATGGAGATTAACATATGTTGATTATAACATATGTTTATGGTTAAAATTTGTATGAAAGAGGTGTTTTGGTGGAGATGAGGGACGGCACATTGTGCTAGAGAGAGAGAGTTTGTGTGTTGATTGCATGGTGAAATGAGAAGCTAGTTTGGTGTAAATGGTTTTGAGTTAGCAAGTGGAAAGTAGCTTCATGTGTAAGCTAAGACATGTGTAGCCTTAGTTTATGAGGTTTTGACACATCAAATGGGTTAATTGTTTATACTTGGCCGGTTTTGGGAGTGGGGTGGGACAAGTGTCCCACTTGTCTCATCCCATTTATTTACGGGTACTCCTCGATTCTAGTTTCCTCGATTTGCGTGCCCTTGGGTCGTTTTACGAAAAACGTTTTTTATAAATTATGAATCGACGTCACAAAACGAATCCAATAAAAATTGTTTCATCAAAAACGGAGTTCGAAGACGTAAATACGTAATCCTAAGGTTTCCGGTTTAGTCGCAAAGGACGTTAAAATAAAATCGTAAGTCCTAATCTCTTCTCGTAAATTTGTGAGTTTGTGAACTAACACAAATTTAAAACTCCAAAATAATATTTACGGATAAATTTATTTTCTGAAATGTCGGACTGTCACCGAAGACGGTGTATGTAAACGTAAGCACGTAACGTTGAATCCTCCGGTTTAGACGTAGTCGATGCTACTTTAAGACGTGAATCCAAATTTCTTCCCAAAAATAAGTGAGTTCATATCGTAACATTAAAATAATATTTGAGAATAAAATATCAATCGTAAATTGACGGATTGTCACATCCCATCCCACTAATTTACGGGTATTCCTCGATTCTAGTTTCCTCGATTTGCGTGCCCTCGGGTCGTTTTACGAAAAACGTTTTTATAAATTATGAATCAACGACACAAAACGAATCTAATAAAAATTGTCTCATCAAAAACGAAGTTCGAAAACGTAAATACGTAATCCTAAGGTTTCCGGTTTAGTTGTAAAGGAAGTTAAAGTAAAATCGTAAGTCCTAATCTCTTCTCGTAAATTTGTGAGTTTATGAACCAACACAAATTTAAAATCTCAAAATAATATTCACTGACAAAATTATTTTCTGAAATGTCGGACTGTCACCAAAGACGGTGTATGTAAACGTGAGCACGTAACGTAAAATCCTCCTGTTTAGACGTAGTCGATGCTACTTCAAGACGTAAATCCAAATTTCTTCCCAAAAATGAGTGAGTTCATATTATAACATTAAAATAATGTTTTTAAATAACACTTGAGAATAAAATATCAACCATAAATTGACGGATTGTCACAGCTTCATTGATCCAAGTAAACTTGGCCTTAATAGTCTTAAGCAGAAGAAAATTAGCCTGACCAGTTCTTTTGGCACCTAAGGCTTCAAGTTCTAACCATTCAGATAACCCAAGTGTCTTTAGCCTGAAGTTGTCAAACACATTCATGTTTCCCTGTTGGTTATCTCTCCATAAGATCATCTGTGGGGTGTTGGTGGATTTGTGAATGGTGTATTTGAACTTGGTTATCTTGCCAGGCGCATACCTGTTGTTAACGCAGGCATCATAATCAGCTTTGACTTTTCTTAGTGCCTCAACGCGTTTAACTTCCATTTCCCTCAACCTTTGTTTTTTCTTTTCTCTTTCAGGTGGATTCATCTTCCTTAGAGTAGCATCATTTAATTCTTTGACTGTCTTGAGTTCATTTAATCTCTTGAATTCCTCAGCCTGTTTCTCTATTTCTTCAGGAGTTAAAGGAATCTCATTGCAAGGTGTAAAGGTTGAAAATTGGGAAAGGTGTGTGGTGAATCCTCCTGTCTCTTGCATCGTAGCTATCTTCTTTAGTTTGGTGTCTGTGTCAACCAAAACTATCTCCTTTCCTTTCTTCGAGACAGAGGATTCCACACTAATGTTTTTCAAAACTTCAGCTCTTCTGATAAATGCTGTCTGAGCCTGAGTTTGTATTGCTTTGGGAAGGGAGCTAACAGTGAACTTTAGCTTCTTGGCAGCTGGTTCACCATCGTCCCCAGACTCGCTGGTGTTAACCAAAGCCAGGGACTTTGATGAATCAGCTCCATCTTGATTCTGTTGCTCCCCCTGAATAATATCCTCATCATAAGATAGGTTAATAGGTGTGATGACTTGGAGGAAGACAGGTGTAATGTTGTTGACAGCTGATGATGAGCCTTGTTTAGAAGATTCAAGGTTAAGTGTTGGTTCCTTCTCCCCCTCACTTTCATCCTGGCTACGCAGACGTTTGGATGAACGTGTTTGAAAATGCCTTTCAATCTGTTCCACAGAGGCAGCCATAGCACGTTTCCTTTTCCTTTAAGCCCTCACAATCTTCAGCAGAAGGTTGCTGTTTCCATTCGTATTGGCATGAACACGATTAAAAATGAAGTTTGCATGACGGCATTGCATGTTGCGAATAGCTTCAAAATGTCTGTGCATAGTTTGCTCATGTTCATGGAATAAGGCAGGGACCTCTGAGTCAGTTACATCCTTCATTCTTGTGGATAGGTGACTAAGTCCTTGTGCTACACCTTTTCGTGCACCCTCCTTGATGGGTTCAGTAACTGCCTCAGCAACAGCCTTTTGGATGATCCCTAGAAACGTGACAGTGAAGTTATGCATTTCAGACTTGATCACATCTAGCTTTCTTGATAAACGCTCAATGTCAAATTGATGATGAACAGGCTGAAGATTATGTATGTTGGGGCTTTGTTGAGCATAATCATCCCCCCTTGGTAAAAGATCAAAGTTAGTTTGGGCAGGATGATCAAACATGAGAAATTCAGCTGTGGGATCATCGGCTGGGCGTTGGAAGACTATTGTTGTGGAGGTAGCAGAGTTTGGAGTAACAACAGCGTCCTTGGGAGGAGGAGCATTATTTCCAGCTGGGGTGCACACAGCTATATCCTTGGGAGGAGAGACAGATTGTTGATCTTCCTCATCTTCTTCATCCTCCTCCTCAAACATCCCCACATGGATTTCATCTTCAGGCATTGACTCTAGATCAGAGACATCATCCACTAATGACAGCATTTCTTCTTCAATATTCAGCAGAGGCTCATTGTCATTAGGTTGGTCTTGAGTAATTGTATCAGCCTCTTTCTCCTGTTGTACGTGGGATTCAGTGACTGGCTGTACAATTTCAGCCTGTAAATTGTTATAATTAGTAACAGGTAAAAAAATAAGGGGAATGGTCGCCATTTCATTGTCCCAGAGAGGCTGAGGGTGATTACTCAGCCACTCCAAAGGATAAATCCTTGGGATTCATTTAAGTGTGAAAAATATATGGTTAATGATCGCCATTCGCTGCCCCTAGGAAAGCTGAGTGTGATTATTCAGCCCCCCCAAAAGGTTAAAACCTTTGGGACTATTTTGATTGTGAAACATATGTTGTTTATGGATCGCCATTCGCTGCCCCTAGGAAGGCTGAGGGTGATCATTCAGCCCCCCCCCCCCCCCCCAAAGGTTAAGAAACCTTTGGGACTCTTTTAAGAGTGAAACATATGTGGGTTAAGGTCGCCTGTTACGCTGCCCCTATGAAAGCTAAGGGTGATGATTCAGCTCCCCCTGAAAAGGATAAATCCTTTGGGATTCTTTTAAGGTGAAAAAGTTAAGGGTTAAGATCGTCTTATTACGTTGTCCCTAGAAGAGCTGAGGATGATGATTCAGCTCCCCTAAAAGTAAAACTTTTGGGATTCTTTTTCTGAGGGAACCAAGAGGCTGTGTGAAGTACAGCTGATCAAGGTTGAGACATAAGTGTATCCAGGTTGTTGTTAGCCTGAATACTGTCTAGAGGGTGCAGGGTCATCGGGGTGCTTTATAAACACAAATGAATCATTCCCTGGTGCAAAGACAGGGTGCATAGAAGTCTTAAAGAATTCTAAGTGCATAGATAGACTTCTATGGGTCGAGGATTACCCTAACTTCACCACTCTCTCCTATAGACAATTTGAGAGTGGCTGCTTGTGAACCTCTAAAAATGTACATTGATTACCTGTAAGATATCATCTGGATTAGGCTGGTTTCCTGTTGTCTCAGCTGACTTTGAGACACTAGACCCCTGTTGTTGGTCAGCAGAAGTATCTGATTCCACATGTGTATCTGGAACAGAGGAGGTGTCTTGGTTCACAGTCTTCTTTCCCTTGGCCTTAGCAACAGATTTGGTTTGGGAAGAAGATGGGATTTTCTTCTTCTTAGGCTGTTGGCTAGAAGAAGCCTTGGACGTCGTAGTATGCTGCCCAGAGGTCAAAGACTTAGACTTGCCAGACACACTAGAGGTAATCACCTTCTCAGAAGAAGGGAGCAAGGACTTCTTAGCTGTTGATAGTTTGTTGGCAACGTTCATCATATGAGAGGTGACAGGGACATCTTCAAATCCTATTTATTTATAGATGGCACCTGTGATGCGGTAGGGCTTCAGAGCAGTCAACATAGAGTTATGGTAGTTGTCTCCCAACAAGCTTTCAAAGATCAGCGACAAGAAGCGAACATAGCAGATATTCTTTTCCCTGACTTGATTTCTTCCCTTCAGCTGTTCAACAAGGTTGGAGAATAGAATGCTTCCAACATCAACATCAGCTCCCCAGATCAGCCCATAAGCTATAGATTGATGGTTGAAGGACATCTGATCTTGGGATCCCTGCATTCCTCCCAGGGATTTAACAATGTGGGTGAAGAGGACACGCCACATAGGTGTAAAGTACTTAATCTTCAGAGGAGATTTTGAGAGGACCTCAGCGGGTGTAAGGGCAGGGTTTACATCATGGAAGGGTTTGAGTGTGGCCAGGGCATCTTGAACAGCCTTTTTATCAACAACCTTAAGGCATTCATCACCATGTTTCAATCCAGCCACACTTGAGAAATCTTTAAGGGAGAAAGCAAATGGGTGTTCATTGCATGAAAGGCTAAAGGTTATTGTGTCATCTACCACTTCAACAGAGTACCAGAATTCCCTAAGGTATTCTTGGTAGAAGGTGGTTGGGGATTTGGTGAAGGCTTCACTTAAGTCACAGTTTTGCATGAAGTTTACCAGATCTGAGTAGGTGTCATTGGGGGCCTTGATCCATCCAATGGAGTTGTTTGAGGCGAGGATGCTTTCGTTGATCTCGAAGTTAACGTTTGCTGCCTTGGGAACGGAAAAAGCCATGGATTCAAGGTCGAAGGTGAAAGAAAATGGAGGATGTTTTAAGAGAGAGAAGAACTTAGAGAGAGAAATAGATTTGTGAAATGAGAATAGTGGTGGATGAGGAGAGACGAGAGACAATATATATATTCAAAATAAATAAACAGTTATTCAACCGCATTTAATGCAAAGTGAGAAAATGACTGCTCATGTGGGTCCCTTGACCTTTCAAAACTTATTTGTCTCCTCGTTATTCGAAAAATAAATGATTAAATATTTGAGAATATTTTTTGCATTTACTTGGAAATTAACTACCTAGTTTCATGTGAAAAATATTTAATATAGAATCAATCATTTAATGAACAAATTTAATATCAAGCCACAGACTTTGAGATATTGAGCATCCCTAGCTCAGCAACTAGCCTGTTGAACGAAGGTTCAGCCAAAGGCTTTGTGAAAATATCAGCTAGTTGCAGCTCAGTGGGAACAAAGTGCAGCTCAATATCTCCCTTCATTATATGATCCCTAATAAAATGATACCTGATATCAATGTGTTTGGTACGAGAGTGAAGAAAAGGGTCGTTGGAGATGGCAATGGCGCTGGTGTTGTCATAAAAGATTGGTACTTTGTCATATACAATTTCATAGTAAGCCAATTGACTTTTCATCTAGAGCACCTGAGCACAATAGCTGGCTGCAGCGACATATTCTGCTTCAGCTGAAGACATAGCCACAGAGTTTTGCTTCTTAGCACTCAATCCAACCAATTTTCCTCCTAGGATTTGACAGCTGCCTAAAGTGCTTCTCCTGTCAATATAGCATCCAGCATAGTCTGAATCTGAATAGGCCTTGAGATCAAAGCCTGATTCCTTGGGATACCATAGACCAAGGGATGGTGTTCCTTTGAGATACCGGAAAATTTTCTTAACCGCCACTAGATGGGATTCTTTTTGGTTAGCTTGGTACCTTGCACAGAGACATGTGGAGAATTCGATATCAAGACGACTAGATGTCAGATACATGAGTGACCCAATCATGCCTCTATATAAAGTCTCATTAACAGAGACCCCTGACTCATCAGGGCCCAAGTTGTTGGGTGAAAGCATGGGGCATTTCACTGATGCACAATCAGCTAAGTCATATTTTTTTAAAGTAAATCCTTAACATACTTTTCTTGACAAATTGAAATTCCCTTAGGACATTGTTTAATTTGAAAACCCAAAAAGTAAGTTAATTCACCCATCATACTCATCTCATATATCTTGGTCATTAATTTAGCAAAACGTTTACTAAGATTAACATTTGTTGACCCAAAGATGATATCATCCACATAAATCTGCACAATGATGAAATCACTCTTATCCTTGAAGGTAAAGAGTGTTTATCAATAGAACCCCTGACAAATTTATTTTCAGTTAAGAAATTAGAAAGAGTTTCATACCATGCTCTTGGAGCTTGTTTCAGCCCATACATGGCTTTGTGTAGTCTGTACACATGGTTGGGAAACTCGATGTTCTCAAATCCTTCAGGTTGAGCAACATATACTTCCTGAGCCAAATCACCATTGAGGAATGCACTCTTTACATCCATCTGATACAAAGTGAAGTTCATATAGGCAGCATAAGCCAGGAAGATTCTGATGGCTTCAAGTCTTGCAACTGGAGCAAATGTTTCATCATAATCAATTCATTCAGTCTGAGTATACCCCTGTGCCACCAGCCTGGCCTTGTTTCTGATGACGTTCCCAATTTCATCCATCTTATTTCTATAGATCCATCTAGTGCCTGTGATATTCTTTCCAGGTGGAGCTGGCACTAGTGTCCATACTTTGTTCCTTTTGAACTGATTGATTTCTTCTTGCATAGAAGCTACCCACCATTCTTCTACTAGAGCCTCAGCTACTCTCTTAGGTTCAATTTTTGAGAGAAATTCAGCAAAGAGACATTCATTGGCTGAGGCAGAATCTGAGTCATGAATTCGCTGTCTAGTAGTAACCCCTACATTAGGTTCCCCAATAATGTTGACAAGAAGAATGTGTTGATCTCTTGACCACTTATTTTGAGGAGCTGGGGACTCAAGGACAGGAACACTTGTGGGCACAGCTGGTACGATTTGAGTTTCATCCTGCTGACTAGGAGGGCTTTCTTCAAAGACTACTTCAGTGTCAGATTGTTCTTCAACCATATCAAGAGGTACAACTTCATTAACAACATGAGATTCTTCAGGGATTTGAAGAATTGGTGAGTCATCAATAGCAGTAGAAGAAGAAGGACTACCAGAGGTTTGTGGTTCTTCTTCATCAAGTTCCTGAGAGGTCGGAACTTCTATGTTGTGAGTAGACAGAGGGTCAAAGGCAAGAACATAAGGAGTGAGAGTGTTGGAGTGATGATGGTGATGACTGGAAGGTCTTGGTTCTGAGAATTCATCACTTGGGAAAGACACATTTTCATTAAAATCAATTTCATCACCCTCTGTTCCTGTTCTATGTATGACTTCATCATCTTCATTAAATCTGACATGAAAGGTTTCTTCTACTTCTTGTCTTCTGATGTTAAATACTCTGAAGGCTTTGGCTGTTGGAGAGTATCCCAAGAAGAAACCATCATCAGCTTTTTCATCAAACTTTCCAAGTTTATCCCTGTAGTTGTAAATGAACACAGGACACCCAAACACATGAAAATAGGTGACATATGGAGATCTTTTTCTGAAAACTTCATAGGAAGTTTTACCATGTCTTTTGACAATGATTGATATGTTTTGTGTGTAGCAGGTAGTGTGAACAGCTTCTCCCCAAAATTGCTTTGGTAAGGCTGCACCATTCAGCATAGTTTTGGCTGCTTCAATCAAAATCCTGTTTCTTCTTTCAGCCATACCATTTTGTTCAGGGGTGCCAGCTGAAGAGAAGTTCTGTGAAATACCTTTTTTATCACAAAAAGATTCAAGTTGATTATTCTTGAATTCAGTACCATTATCACTTCTTAGAGCTTTGACTCTAACATCATTCATATTTTCAACCTGTCTGATGAAGGACATGATGGTATCAGCTGCATCACTTTTCCTTCTGAGGAAGAACACCCATGTGTATCTTGAAAATTCATCATCTATGACCAAGGTGTATTTGTTGTGATTAATGGCCTGAGGTTTGACAGGCCCAAACAAATCTATGTGAAGGAGATGTAAGCACTTGTCAATGGAGAATGATTGCCTAGTCTTGAATGAAGACCTGTGATGCTTTCCTTTAACACAGGCAGAACAAGTCTTGTCTTTAGAAAACATCACAGAAGGTAGACCAGCAACCAGGTTTTGTGTGGCTATCTTGTTGATGTTCTTGAAGTTGAGATGAGACAATCTTTTGTGCCACAACTAATTGACACTTTCAGAGGCTTTAGCAAGAAAACAATTTGAGCTGTCTTGTAACACCCCATTTTGGAAATGGAAATATCACATTAATTATGGCGTGTCATCAAAGCATACAAGGTAAAATGTCTAAACATTACTTTACCATAAAAAGGAAAATACCGGAATCAAACATCGGTAGTCCAAAAGTAAAGCTCATCACACACAAACATAGTATAATAAAGGAAAGGACTAAACAATGTCCAAAGCATAAGTATCAAAAGAAAGGAAATGCATAATGTAAAGAAGGCTAGACAGCTTCCAGTCCATATGCTCGTACTCTTAGTGTCTACGAGCGTCCCTGAGTACCTGCCGTTTTGGGAACATCGAAAAGGAAAACGGCTGAGAAAATACGCTCAGTGCACGGATGTACAATAAAGCATGAATAGGATAAACATATAACATAATAACAGCGGAAGAAAACTAAGTCCCGAGTAACCTGGTTAAGTCTTAATAAAACTGGTTTATAGTTTGAAAGTCTTATGTTTATCTTATAAAACTGTTTGTCATATTTTACCATTAGCCAATATAGGTCATGAAAATCCACCGTGCATGAATAATTGGAGGGGTGATCTCATCATGCAAATTAGAGGGGCTGCCTCTAATTTAATATACTGGTTTTTGGGTACGAGGGATCAGCTCCTTGTGAAGGATGCAAGGCACACACCACATTTACCATGTAATCCTGAATCAAAACATGTAACTAGGATGCACCCATACGCCCCACATGATAAATATAAATAATTGGCCAAAAAGCTGATGGGACGCCACGAGCAATCACTCCGCCGTGGTGAAGTCATAACATCAGTGTCTCTAATGTTATGGTTATGGTACCTCCATAACAAGGTGAAACTGGTCATGCATGTATATGGCTATAGGTAATCTTAATTAAACATAAGCAATCAAACTCATAACTTATACTACCGGAAAACAGTTGGCTGCATACGGGGAATCCTAATAAGGAAAGAATGTCCATACTGAAAGGACGAGAATCCGTACCTTATGTCTAGTGAACGAGAAAGACGAACTGCGAGAATCCTACTTCCGAATCACTAGTGCTACATAAATACGTACATGAATAAGTATTTGCTTACTAAATACATAGCTGGTTTCCATAAATAGATTAGATGCCTTAAATAATTAAGTTTCTAAAAATAGCTGGTTTCCATAAATAGATTAGCTGCCTTATTTAATTAAGATCCTAAAAATAGAAAGTTTCCATAATTAGAAATAAGTTGGTTAAATAAGCTAGGTATATAAGCCTAAGTGTTTTTCATGATAAGTCATACGGTATATTGTATAGTTTAATAATTATTTCATGTAATCTAATTAAACTATAGGTTATAATATTTAATTAAAGTATAACATGTGTTTTATTAAATAAGTTAAATACTTAGGTTAAACTATGTATTATTATATATTAATAATATAACCTAAGTCATGTTAATTAATTATCTATATCCATGGTTTTAAAATAATTAATTAATTATAAGTCTTAAATATATAAATACTTAGGTTAAAATAATTTCATGATCATTAATAATTAAATAACCTAAGTCATGTTATTAAATTAATCACATCTTTTATTAATTTAATTTTAACATAAGTTCATAACATAAACAAAAACTAACATACACCATGAACCGGATCTAGGCTAAAACATGAACCGGACATGAATCGACACCGTACCCCGAACCAACTCGGGGTACCCCGTGTTTCCCCTTGCTGCCGTGGGACCCACACGCACCAACCAAGACCATATGGTCTTGGTGGTGGTCGGCTTGGCAAACCGAAACCCCTTCGGGTTCGGTTGCAGCCTGCGGCCAAAACAAACACCCCTTAAAACAACCCTTTGATTTAATTTAACACCAAAACATGTTAGATCTATGATTAATTATTATGTTTTTATAAAAACATCCCATGTTCATAATTAATAAAAGATTAAATTAAAATAAAAGGTTTATAAAGGTTTTACCGAATTCGTGGATCAAGAGAACGAAGAACCAACACGATAAATCACTAGAATTCTGAGATCCAAGATCAAGAACCACCTTGTATGGTGTCCTTAGGGTGGCGGCACAAAGAGAAGGAGGAAGGAGGGTTTTTAGGTTTTTCTTAAAAATCTTCTGTAAGTTATTTTTGAGTAGTAAAAATAAACATAACCCCCTTTAGTAAATTTGACAATGGTCTTGGCCCATTGCCCTTGTTTGGCCGCGGGTAGGGACCCCACATGGGGTTCCCGTACCTTTTTCCGTGTCTCGTTATTTAGTTACTCGTTTGTGTTTATTTATGTTCGTGTTTTAAATGTTCTCGTTACGTAAATACCGTGATCTAATATATTTAATTACGCTCGTAATAAATATATATACGTAATTAATAATAGTTCGTGTTTTAATTACGTTCATGATTTCATGATCGCCTGTTCGTGATTAATTATTGTTAAATAATTATTACGTGATCGTGCATATAAAATACTTATCGTGTTCTAACACGTACGTAATACGTAAACTCCTAACACGTAATCGTAATCATGCTATATTAGGAAAGTTTTAACTAGTACGTACGATCTTAAGGGTACTATGCATGGTAAAAGCATGCGGGTTTTACAACTCTTCCCCCCTAAAAAGAATAATTCGTCCCCGAATTATACATAAAGTAAACTGGAAAAAAAGAACATACCCGAATTCAAAATATGAAATGAGGGTAAGAAGCCCGGATAGACTCCTCCGTTTCCCAAGTGGCTTCCCGCTCGGTATGATCCCTCCATAGAATTTTGACGAATGGAATCGTCTTCTTTCTCATGACTCGTTCTTGTCTGTCAAGAACTCGTTCGGGTTCTTCTATAAAAGTGAGATCTTCACGTATCTATTCCAGTGGATACTGAACCATGTGAAGGGGATGATACTGGTACCCTCTGAGTAAGTACACATGAAACACGTTGTGCACATGCGAAAGCTGCAGAGGTAACGCCAATCGGTAAGATACTTCACCGACTCGTTCAATGATATCAAACGGTCCGATGAAACGAGGACTGAGCTTCCCTTTAATCCCGAAGCGTCTAACACCACGTGCCGTAGAAACCTTAAGGAAGACGTGCTCTCCTATGTTAAAGTGTATATCCCTACGATGCTTATCGGCGTAACTCTTCTGACGTGACCGTGCCTCCTGAATCTTCTGCTTAGCTACTGCGATCTTCTCATTTGTCATCTCTATGATTTCCGGTCCTTCTAGTGTTCACTCGCCAATCTGATCCCAGCAGATTGGGGCGCGACACATTCTGCCATACAACATCTCAAATGGAGCACACTTGATGCTTGCGTGCCAACTGTTGTTGTATGCAAACTCCACCAAACAGATGTATTCGTCCCAATCACCCGTCCATTCCAACGTTCGCTCCGACTGTCCGTCCGTTTGAGGATGAAAAGCCGTGCTAAGCTTAAGTTTTGTACCCCAAGCTTTCTGCAGACTTTTCCAAAAGCGAGAAGTGAATCGAGGATCTCTGACTGAGATGATGCTGGATGGTGCACCGTGGAGTCTCATGATCTCTCGTCTATACGTATCTGCGAGTTTACTTACCGGATCTTCCTTGCGGATCGGTAAGAAATGAGCTGATTTGGTAAGTCGATCAACGATAACCCAAATTGCATCGTGGTTCCTTTTGGTAGGCGGAAGACCGGTAACAAAATCCATGGTGATTTTGTCCCACTTCCACTCTGGAATATCTAACGGTTGAAGGAGACCGCCAGATCGCTGATGCTCGATCTTAACCTGCTGGCAGGTAAGACATTTGGAGACGTAAGTGGCCACATCCTGTTTCATACCACTCCACCAAAAGTACTGCTTGATGTCATGTTACATCTTAGTCGAACCAGGATGTATCGAGAATGGGGAGCTATGAGCTTCAGCTAACAAAGCTTCCCGATTTTCTTGATCATCAGGAACACAAAGTCTAGTGCCCTGCCATACGATACCATTTGCATCTACTCTGAATTCTGTCTGCTTCTCCAAATTCTATACTATCACCCAGATTTCTCCATCATCCTTGTGAGCTTCCTTAATCTTAGATAGTAACTCGGGTTCTACTCTAAGATTAGCCCAGTAACCGTGTTGTCCACGTACCATGATCTCGATGTCTAATCGCTCCAAGTCTCTGATGATTTCCTCTTCGATTTTAATGCCGTTGATCATTCCGGACTTCCTGCTAAGAGCATCTGCTACTACATTTGCCTTTCCGGGATGATACTGAAGATTAATGTCATAATCCTTCAACAGCTCTAACCATCTCCTCTGCCTCATGTTCAATTCACGCTGAGTGAAGATATACTTCAAGCTCTTATGGTCAGTGAAAATGTCACATGATTCTCCATATAAGTAGTGTCTCCATATCTTCAATGCAAACACGACTGCAGCAAGTTCTAGATCGTACGTGGGGTAATTTTCTTCATAAGGCTTAAGCTGCCGTGAAGCGTACGCGATCACTTTCCCATGTTGCATGAGAACACAGCCAAGTCCCTTCCCCGATGCATCGCTGTAGATTTGAAATCCACCCGTACTAGATGGTAGAGTAAGAATAGGTGCAGATACTAGCTTCTGCTTCAGGTCTTCAAAGCTCTTCTCTCGATCTTCAGTCCAGACGAATTTCTCCCTTTTCCGCATCAGTTTGGTCAATGGTAGTGCTAGGCAGGAAAAGTTCTCCACGAACCTACGGTAATAGCCAGCTAAGCTTAAGAAACTGCGGACTTCCGTCGCTGATGTCGGCCTTGGCCACTTAGTAATGGCCTCAACCTTCGCTGGATCCATAGTGATTCCTTCTGCTGACACAATGTGACCTAAGAATGCCACCTTGTCTAACCAGAACTCACACTTGGAGAATTTAGCATACAGCTGCTTCTGGCGAAGAATCTGTAGTACTGTACGAAGATGGTCTTCGTGTTCCTCCTTGGACTTTGAGAAAATCAGGATGTCATCGATGAAAATAATGACGAATTTGTCCAGAAATTAATAGAAGATTATGTTCATCAGATCCATGAACACTGTTGGAGCATTTGTCAGGCCAAATGGCATAACTACAAACTCGTAGTGGCCATAACGAGTACGAAAGGCAGTCTTAGCGATATCCTGCTCCTTGACCCGTAGCTGATGATAGCCTGACCTAAGATCAATCTTGGAGAAGTGTTTGACCCCTTAGAGTTGGTCAAACAGATCGTCAATGCGTGGCAGTGGATACCTATTCCGAATGGTAAATCTTGTTGAGCTCACGATAGTCTATGCAAAGACGCATACTGTCGTCATTCTTCTTAACAAACAAAACCGGTGAGCCCCATGGAGATGCGCTCGGTCGAATGAAACCTCGTTCAAGAAGTTCTTGCAGTTGATCCTTCAGCTCCTTCAGCTCTATGGGAGCCATGCGATAAGAAGCCTTGGAGATTGGTTCAGCTCCTGGAACCAACTCGATACTGAATTCCACTTCCCGTGCAGGTTGTATGCCCGGAAGTTCTGCTGGAAACACATCTTGGAATTCCGACACTATTGGTTGATCCTGAATCGATGGAGACTCAACATCCAGGTCGTGAACCGTAGCTAGATAACCCTCGCAGCCATGTGACAGTAGTGCATGCGCTTGCAGGGTGGATATGACTTGTACAGACCGTCCGGGTATGAACCCATTATGAATGTACTCTGGTGCATTGACATCACCGAAGATAACTCGATATGAATGGCAGTCTATTATAGCATGATACTTGGATAGCCAATCCATGCCCAAAATCATGTCGAAGTCATTCATGTCCAGCGGAAGTGCGTCGACAGGTCGAACCTTATCATCAAATTCTAGGGGAAGACTCTTGTATACATGGGTGATTAATACAGAGTCCCTCAAAGGCGTGGAAATAGTAAGCCTATTTTCTAGTGGTAAGGGAGGCATCCTAATGTTCTTAGCATAAGTAGTAGAAATAACCGAGTGAGTAGCACCCATATCGAAAAGAACACATGTAGCGCGACCATACATATACAAGATTCCAGTGATGGTACCTGTAGACTTGTTGGCCTGGTCTCGAGATGTCGTGTAGACATGCCCGGCATTAGGAGGTGGCTTAGTATCAACATGTCCCGATGTACCCTCCATCTCGCCCTTACGACAATCCTTCATAATATGGCCAGGAAGACCACACTTGAAGCACGCATCAGTATTACGGAGACATGGTCCTGGATGCCTACGGTGGCAAGTAGAGCAAACAGGATGAGTGTATCCTCCAGCAGGTGCTCTGGCTGGCTGAGGACCTGATAAAACATTTTACATAAGACATGATAGTTGGGTACAAAGGACGAAGCGGATAATCGTAAGATTGAATACCAGTGATAGCTGGACGGCTAGGCTGCGAACCTCTCTGGTTCTGGTACCTACCGTTTCCATGGTTCCCGGTAGAAGTTTGATAAAGTGTCAGAATATGAGTTATAACATAAAACATAAGCAATTTCGTAAGTATTAGGACTTGCTATTGTTGGAGTGCCCAGCGTTGTTACGGTAATTATCATTACCGCCATGCCTCTCCGTAGCAAAACGGTCGTTAGTCTGACCGTTTCCCTTGGGCTGATGAGGCTGCTGCTGAGTAGCCGGTTGAGACCGGTCCCCAGTTTTCTGCCTGGAAGATACATTTAAGAGATGAATAATTGTCATATGGAAAGTATACGGATTGTTCACCGCTTGAATACGAATGTTTATCTCTTGTCAGGTCTTTTAGCTTCCCCGAACTCATCCCTCTCCTGCAGCATCTCCAGTCTACGTGCTTCATCTGCTACTTGTGCTACCGTGTCCAACGGAGCACCTGATAAGTTATTTGTAATCCTTGGATTAAGAGCCCAACGAAAGTGTATTGCTTATTCTTCAGTGGTGCCCGCAGCTGTTCTCAGGACACCAGTATAGCGAAGGAAACGCTGCATGAAGTCATTGTTGTCTTCGTCAGGTCGCTGTCTGAGGCTATAGTATTCCCTCATGAGCCGATTCCTTCCTTCCATAGGAAAGATGTTAGGCGGGGGAGGATAATCGTTGTTATGAAGAAGAGCGTCTTGCATCTCTGCATCAACAGCTGCAAATATTGCCCAAATATTATTTGCGTTTGCCATATGACAGTATGACATAAAACATATGATTAAACAGATCAAAACATAAAATATAAATATATATACATGAAAAAAAAAAATTATACTAAAATTTCACGAGAAAAATTTTATGCAAGAAAATTTTGTGTATGAATGCATGATGCAGTTTTATGAAAACTTTTGTATGCTCGAGAGTGAACGCCTCTGGTCAGTTCGCCCAAAACAAAGACATTGCGAGGGGACGCCTATGGGTCGGTCCCAAATCTAAAAGTTTCGATAAAACACATGCGACTAAATAGGGCCAGTCCTGTACCAACCATTACTTAGTCAAAAACCCTGTAACAATGACATGTATATGTATGCTTAAAAATGATGAATGCATGAAAACACTGTCAGTTCTAGGAAGACCGTAGTGACTACCCACTAATCACATGTCATATTTGAGAGCCTACAGGTCGAAGCCTTGGCTCTGATACCATAATTGTAACACCCCATTTTGGAAATGGAAATATCACAGTAATTATAGCGTGTCATCAAAGCATACAAGGTAAAATGTCTAAACATTACTTGACCATAAAAAGGAAAATACCAGAATCAAACATCGGTAGTCCAAAAGTAAAGCTCATCACACACAAACATAGTATAATAAAGGAAAGGACTAAACAATGTCCAAAGCATAAGTATCAAAAGAAAGGAAATGCATAATGTAAAGAAGGCTAGACAGCTTCCAGTCCATATGCACGTACTCTTAGTGTCTATGAGCGTCCCTGAGTACCTGCCGTTTTGGGAACATCGAAAAGGAAAACGGCTGAGCAAATACGCTCAGTGCACGGATGTACAATAAAGCATGAATAGGATAAACATATAACATAATAACAGCGGAAGAAAAATAAGTCCCGAGTAACCTGGTTAAGTCTTAATAAAACTGGTTTATAGTTTGAAAGTCTTATGTTTATCTTATAAAACTGTTTGTCATATTTTACCATTAGCCAATATAGGTTTTGAAAATCACCGTGCATGAATAATTGGAGGGGTGACCTCATCATGCAAATTAGAGGGGCTTCCTCTAATTTAATATACTGGTTTTAGGGTAGGAGGGATCAACTCCTTGTGAAGGATGCAAGGCACACACCACATTCACCATGTAATCCTGAATCAAAACATGTAACTAGGATGCACCCATACGCCCCACATGATAAATATAAATAAATGGCCAAAAGCTGAAGGGACGCCACGAGCAATCACTCCGCCGTGGTGAAGTCATAACATCAGTGCCTCTAATGTTATGGTTATGGTACCTCCATAACTAGGTGAAAATGGTCCTGCATGTATATGGCTATAGGTAATCTTAATTAAACATAAGCAATCAAACTCATAGCTTATACTACAGGAAAACAGTTGGCTACATACGGGGAATCCTAATAAGGAAAGAATGTCCATACTGAAAGGACGGGAATCCGTACCTTATGTCCAGTGAACGAGAAAGACGAACTGCGAGAATCCTACTTCCTAATCACTAGTGCTACATAAATACGTACATGGATAAGTATCTGCTTACTAAATACATAGCTGGTTTTATGTCATGTCTTAGCTTATTTTATGTGTTCTTACCATGTTTTACTGTTTTAAAGCCTTAAACTGTGTTAAATCTTATACTCTGTTTAATCTGATTAAGTATTTATGGTATTTCATGTGTTATTATACTTACTGTGTAATAATAAGTAACTTTCCAAAAATAGAATGTTTCCAAAAATAGAAAGTTTCCAAAAATAGAAAGTTTCCAAAAATAGATTTACTTCTTAAAATAGATAAGTTTCTAAAAATAGAAAGTTTCCATATGTAACATCCCGTACTTAACGTCATCATTTTACCCTAACTATGTAACGTATTTTGAGTTTCTAAGTAATGGTGAGTATTGTAATGTTTGATGGTTTACGTTGAAACCGATAATGGGTACATACATTTAATTGTTGTGTCGATTGAAAAGTACTACTAGTGATCGTGATGCCGATGGATGCCCAAATTTTATATTTTAGTATCGACTATCTCGATATTGGAGATTTTTGAAATTTTTATTTCATTTACGTTTTAAGTCGAGTCGAACTTTATTATTTCGTTTTGTGTGCGTTTAATTATTAAAACGATCGATTTAACAAACGAGATTTATATTTTTATGAAACCCGACTCTCGTAAATATTTTTAAAATTGACTAATAGTCATTTCCCGCTTTTTAATTAATATTTACATTTTGGTCCACAAGAATGCATAAATTGCAAGTTTTACCCTCACCCACTATATAAAAGGAACTTTTAATAATAAAAACACACACAACTTACCTCACCAAAAATTTTCTTCTCTCCCCTCTTTTTCTTCTCCTTGCCGTGACCACCATAGCACCAAAACACCACCACCATTTTTGATTGAGCTTGATTCAAGAAAAACTAAACAAAGTCCCATGTTGGAAATTAAAAGGAGATCATTTTGGTGTAAAAATATTCCACATGCAAGAACATTGATTTTTAAAATCATTTTGGTGATGAACATGAGGTTTGATCCATTTTATTGTTGAAAGAAAGTGTTATTATTATTATATATTAAATTTTTGGTTATTGCATGTATGATTTGTGTAGTGGGTTTTGAATGTATCAATCATGCAAGTGATTTAGGAATGAGATGAGATGTTAGGAATGATTAATATAGCATATTTGAGGTATTGATGATGTTAAAAATGGGTCAAAATGGTTGTATATGTGATTTTTAAAAAGGTGTTTTACATCAGTAGGTTTAGGCCCGATTTTCGTACAGTAGATGTTGGATAAGTGTTGGTATTATTGGATATTGTTGTAGTAGTCGCCGAGACGCTCGTTTCGGTATAAGGTAGAGCTTCTAACTCATAACGAGTCAAAAGTTACATAGGTTTGAATATTCGTGTACCGGGAGGCGAGTATCGACGCAATCCGAAATTGTTGTCGATATTGGGTCAAATCTCGGGGACTATAACTTGAGTTTCAAAAACGGTCAAGGGCTGTTCTCAGGCCCTAAACTTAGCATTTTGAGTCTATTTTCATAATCAAGAGTCGGATTTGTAAATGGTTTTGGTTAAGGAGGTCAAAACGGTTTTACGATACAAGTGTGCAAAATTGTCCGGTTTTTAATGTCTAAAGATATGTCGAGCAGGTGGGTCTAAAATGTGAATCATTTGATGAAATTTTAACTGAGTCTTCTACAGATATTGAGTGAGTTTGTCACCAAGTTTCGTCAAAAACGGAGTTGTTTAGGTATGGTAAAACAGCGTGTACTTTTGGTAAGTACCGGCTGAGTATTTTTGGGAGGTACTTAACCTCGCGTCATAGTTTGAGGCGAGAGGCTAATCTATTAGCTTCTCAAAGTTTTAAAAGGATATAAGTCTTATGTAAGAGTGTATATTCTGAGATTGGAGACCCATTTAGGGTACTTGAGCCGTGTTGATTTGGCATCTTGAGATGGATCAACATCGAAGGTGCTAGTCTTGGAAAGCTAGTACTTGTCGTGGAGTTAGAAGGAATTCACTTGCATTGATTGGTCATGTCTATGTACATACTATTTTGAGTCATTGATTTTATTATACTAAGTATGTTTTGAGGTACTTGAGTATGTTGTTAAGCGCGCACCTTATTTGTTAGGTGGCGGCTTTTGACGTGTATATTTGGGAGGCATCTTCACTTCGGCGATCACTACTACTACTAGCTTCGTGTATCATCTAAGGTGAGTCTATAGCCTCGCTTTTATACTGGTTTTAAATGATTTTAACCCGCGAGGGGGAATACATGCTATTTGAAACAAATAGAACACAAGTCTTTTGAATGATTGCTTAAACTTAAATGTTGTTTTGATTGTAACAAGTACGTTGAGTACAATGGAATTGGTACGTTGAGTACAATGGAATTGGTACGTTGAGTACAATGGATTGGTACGTTGAGTACAATGGATTGGTACGTTGAGTACAATGAAATGGTGTGGACTCGTATACCAACGTAGGGTCACACAAGGGAATTGTGATTGAAATGGAATTGGTATGTTGAGTACAATGGATTGGTACGTTGAGTACAATGGATTGGTACGTTGAGTACAATGCATTGGTACGTTGAGTACAATGAATTGGTGTGGACTCGTATACCAACGTAGGGTCACACAAAGGAACCATAAATGAAATTGCTTTTTATATACTTGTGTTCAAATGATGATTTGCAAAACCTATAGATTCGCTCAACCTTTGTGTTGATCCTTTTAAGCATGTATTTCAGGTAATCAAGATGGATAGCAGCGGAGCATGCAAGGAGAGAGTTGGTGCTTACTTGTCTAAATTTTGTTTATTTTTCATCCTTTTTAAATTAACCATTTCATTCAAGTATTTTGAGGGACATGTTATATTGGTAACGGTTTTTGGGACTAAAACGCTACTCTGATGGTATCTTTTGGGATGGAAAATATTTTAGACAATGTTATATTTATACATTTTAACGTCTCTTTTGGGATTGTTTTCTATGATTGTGTGTGATGTGCTATGAGTAACACCCAATGTGGACATTCCGCTGCGTGGTAATTTGGGGGTGTTACAGATTGGTATCAGAGCCACAAGTTATAGAGAACTAGGTCGATTTTTTTTTTTTGAAAATGTCCTAAACTATAACTTTTGGTGTGTCGTAAAAGTTTTAAGCACGCAACTACTCCGCATGGCTCCGGTAAGGCTATTCTTGTATTACTTTATATTTGACTATGATTATGTGAACCTATGTGTATATAGGAATGGTAGTATGTATATGTATGAATATACTATGATATTTAAAGGCATTGTACGCGAAGCAATGTTCCTTGAATGATTGTTGTACATTTTATAATTCGGTTTTGAATAGGATTCGGCCTCATCGCCAATCACCGATCTTGATAATTATGTATTATGAATACGAGTGTGAAACTCGTTTGATACTTTGGGTACGTGTATATTGTTTCGTAATCTATCGCATATCGACTTGTTTAAGTTCGGTCGTTGTCGTCACATCGTGATGTGCTATTTTAGGACATCTCATATTGAAACGTAATTGATTAACGTGATATTTTTATTTCCGTTACTCCTTATGATTTTGAAGAATCATTTATCCAAGGCGACATCTTCTACGTAATGCGACGTGTGATTTGGTTTTATATGACTACGTTTTACTGGAGAAAAGGAGGATGCCAATGTTGGGCTTAAGATATATATATCCTAATCAAATATATATAGTTTGGGTACAACAGAGATATGCTCGTAGTAGTCATTCGGTTGAGTGGCTTAATGCCTTGTATCTAAATGGAATGGGACATTTAGATATAGAGATTTTAACTCGCTCAACTATGAGTTGTTTAAGGGTATCTTATTGAAATGGATTGGGACATTTGAATAAGAAGGTTTTAAACCACTGGACCTTAGATCGTTATGATCTCCTTATTCAAATGGAATGGGACATTTGAATACGGAAATCATGATGTAAGTTTATTTGACACCTTATATTTACTATGGTATTTTGATGTGATATCGTGTTGAGAGATAGTAATACTTGAGTAGGATGACTTATAATCGTCTTGTTGAAATGGATTGGGACGCCTTTTCATTTGAACAAGAAAGTTATAAGTTTCCGAACCGTAAATTTATAAACTCTTGTATACATGGAGGGGGACGCCTTTTGATGTAGACAAGGAGTTATAAATGAGTGGGCCCGAGTATGTCTGGCTCGATTTGTGGATGTTTGGTGTGAGTACGTCTTCCTTCGACTCGTATTTCGTTGGTAAGAATCGTTCGGTGCTGTCGTCATTATGATGATCGTCGATTATCATCTATGTACAAGTAACTTGTTGGAATTCTCTCGAGTTATGATTTATTCTGATGGACCATTTCTAATGTGTCTCGAGTCTCGATGATCGCAAGCTTTGTAAACAGATTGTTAAGAACCGTTGACCGTTCCGAGAATTGGCGACTCGCTTAAGCGTCACCATGATTTATGTGTGTACTTGCGGATTGACTGAGGATCAAGTTATCGACGACAACTTATCGTGGATGTAAAGATTTTGTAATTTTACTTGCTACTATCAAAGGGACACTGAAGACTTTTCTTGATGACGAAACTCTTGGGGCTAGTATGACGAACAAAAAAAAAACGAGGAATATGATGCATCACCTTGAGCACTGAAGTTGAAATTATTGGGACGCCCTTGTACGATGAACGCTGAAGCAAAAGTAAGTGGGACGCTTTTGTACGTTGAACACTGGAGCAGAACTTAATGGTATGCCCGATATGTTGTGAACCTTCCCAACGGATCGAATTTCTTAATGACTGGAATTAATAAATTTGTTATCACCTTGAGGAGTATGTTGCAGACGACACCGCAAATGGAAAAACTTTGAAGATCGAGTTGTATTATCAAGGGCTAGTCCAAGGTTTTATCGATGATCAACGACGGAGATTTACATTTGATGTTTATGTTTGACCTTTGTTTTTAGGTACTTATGTGGTATGCGATCTAGTTGAGTGATCGTAAGTTGTGAGAACTTGATGCGTCATTGTCCAATGACGTCCGATCACGGAGAACGTGTACCATATAATATATTTTTTTTTTCTCTTTTTTTTTCGACTTTCAACGACGATGCTTATTGAGACTTTGAATACGCGTGGGCGGAAGTGAGATGGTGTCTTTGTATTATCTTTTTGGTATGGATCCGCGTGTGAGCACCCTCTGATGACGAAATATTTTCTTGTTATTTCCTTTGATGTGCGTCCATGGCTATCCGGCCAGTGGATGTCCTTTTGTTTGCAATTTTCATTACTTCCCACTGGGCGAGAAGTGCACCTAACCCACCTACCCACTCCTCAATCACGGTGCTCAGCCAACTTGCACTGATAGACCCCTATTGTATTGAAATTAGGCGCCCATCTTTTGACTGTTGTCAACTAATCTCTTCAATGTCATTTCTATTAGCTTATGGCCTTCCTTTACAATCACATTGGTGGCAACAAAGACAACTATCCTTAAACTCAAGCTAACTGCACATCTATTATCCAAACCTGCTTGACAGATACCAACCCTAGCACCTGAACCAATTGACTGGACTTGCCCGAAGGTCTTGTCAATTGATCTTATTTATCATGGCTTGGCTATTTAGCAAGCATGAGTTAACCTGATTGAATTTATTTACGTGGCATGGTTTGGCTTTTGACAAACATGTCGTGACTTGATTTTGCGTCCATGGTGTTGTCTTTTGTGTTTGAATTAGATCGTAATGCGTCCGATAGCGCAATGTATACGCTGAAGGGTTTCCGTATCGACGAACTCGCGTTTGACGAAGTAGGTTGGCATGTTCGAGAATACGCAATAAGGTGATTTTGTACGACAACTACTAATTACCTCGTCTCAATTCTTTTCTAGAATGTTTTCGATGGAGTTTTATGCGACCCATGCGACTATCTTTCGTGAGTGGTTGTTTTTGTGAGGATCGTGAACGGTGGTTTAGATCGCCAGATTGTTGGAATAAAGTAGATGAAGGACAAATTGGAACTGAGACTATTTGGGAGACTACGAAAAGATCGTACGGATTGATAATTGCTTGTAAACCGTGAGGAGTCGTCAGAAGAACTGTGCCAATAACCGTAGGGAGCCGTTGGAAATCTGAAGTTGGATACATGGCAATTATTAAGGTATCACCTTGGGAAGGTGTAATCCGTTTTGGAAATGGAGAAAAGTTAATTCCAAGGTGCGTTGGACCGTTTAAGATCACCCAGCGGATGGGACCGGTTGTTTATAAGTTAAAATCGTTGGATGAGCTCTTGTAATTTGTGTAAGTTTTCGTGTGTCGAGCTTGAAGAAGTTCCTGTCGGATAAGGACTCATTCATCCCCTTTTGGTGAGATACAACTTGGCGACGAGTTGCATTTTGTAGAAGAACCAGTAGAGATCTTTGATCGATAGGTTAAGCGTTTGAGACCGAGTAAGATTCTCGTTACGAAGGTGCGATGTATTTCGAAACGTGGAACGAGATTCACGTGGGAACGTGAGGATTTCTTTATAGGAAGTGCCCTCGTTTTTCCTAGGAGAGCGCGATACGAGTATGAGGCGAGGCGAGCGCCGGGACGTCGCTCCTTTAAGGAGGTGAGAATGTAACATCCCGTACTTAACGTCATCATTTTACCCTAACTATGTAACGTATTTTGAGTTTCTAAGTAATGGTGAGTATTGTAATGTTTGATGGTTTACTTTGAAACCGATAATGGGTACATACATTTAATTGTTGTGTCGATTGAAAAGTACTACTAGTGATCGTGATGCCGATGGATGCCCAAATTTTATATTTTAGTATCGACTATCTCGATATTGGAGATTTTTGAAATTTTTATTTCATTTACGTTTTAAGTCGAGTCGAACTTTATTATTTCGTTTTGTGTGCGCTTAATTATTAAAACGATCGATTTAACAAACGAGATTTATATTTTTATGAAACCCGACTCTCGTAAATATTTTTAAAATTGACTAATAGTCATTTCCCGCTTTTTAATTAATATTTACATTTTGGTCCACAAGAATGCATAAATTGCAAGTTTTACCCTCACCCACTATATAAAAGGAAGTTTTAATAATAAAAACTAATAATTCGTTTTTAGTGTAGTTTGTCTTCTCAGCTCGATTCGAATTGATATAACGTTTTTAAGCTCGACTTAATTGTTTTTGGTGATAAAGTTGAATGGTATTCTATGTCTACTTGGCACAAAGCACGTAAAAAGGTAAAAATAGACTATGTACGTATACGTACTAATCTAAAAACATATTACAAGTACAAAATTTAAATGCACAAAATATAAAATGAAAAATACAAATTTACACTACAAATTAAAAATGCAAAATTCAAAATTTATGAAACTAAATCAAATTTATAAGACTACAAATACAAACTTGTAAAATCACAAATTCAAACTTAGTCTAATTATCCACTAATAAAATGACAGTCCACTTCTACCACTGGTAAGCCCAACAGGCTACTAAGCCCAACAAGCTAAAGACATCCAGTTAATCTAGAAGGACTAATAGTGGAAAGTATTAATAACTGGAAGGACTAACGAATCTAACTGTAACTGAATTTGGACTGTGAGTGTTACAGTAACATATACGGTAAAGGGATAAACTCGTACAACTGATAAAGTTTGACAAAATTGAACTTTATCTAACAGTTTATGAATTCTACACGTTTTCTACGTTTTAAATGCATATGAAACGAGAGGAATGATTTTATTATAGCTAAAATACTAAAGAACTTAAACGAAGTCTAAAAGTGGACCTATGCATACGAATGAAGGCTACAAGCTAACTAAGCTTTCCTCCTAATCTAAATTGACTTAAATCCACTCTAATCTTAACAGTCTAATATTTGAAATAAGAGTAAACAGATCCAACTAACTTTTATAAACCTTCTATATCAAACTAAAGTCTAGCTAGCTACAAGATTGGTTATGAATTTACAGACAAGTATTAAAGCTATAACAACTAAATCCTCAAACAAAAATGCAGAAAACGCTATGCAGTAATCGAAAGCAGTAACGAATGAATTCCAAGAAACATTCAGAAAAGTCAAACAGTTAGCATAGGCAAACTCTATACTCAGCTATAACTACACAGATTACACTACACAATCAAACTAGGCAGATTACACTTTAGATTTGCAGAAATCAAAATTCGTGCTTATCCTGTTTACATCCAGGCCAGTCCTTTGTCGAAGAAAAGCGCGGCGCTGAGCCGACTTAAAACCAAACACAACTACACCCTATCTGCTTGATCTTGTTCCTACAAACTGAAGCACGACTGCGGATTCCTGCACAATATATCAAACTAACAAGATAACTGGTTAAAGCTCATAAGCTATGAGCTTATGAACTTATTAACAGGTTACGCTAAAAGATTAATCCTGAAGTCCTATATTCTAACTGAAATATCAGTGTAAATTCGTAACAGCTTATTTAATCAGCATCAACTCCAAACATCTAAACTAACTGATTATCTGAAACTTCCAACACGCTGAAATTAAATTGGTTGCACCAGCAAATCAAAACAAACTGCAAACTTGTCATCCTGCAAAACTGAATATCCAAACAAAAACGTGCACAAACTGATCTATTTTGATCCAAACTTACTATTGGCGCTAAACTGTATTATCTACGTGAACAAGTGAACAAGCTGACATCTTAACAGATTAACAACAACATGAATTGCTCAATTACGTGAACAGTTCTTTTAATCAGTCTAATCCATGAAATAAAGACTCATGATGAACAGTAGATATTAAGCAGTAAGAATATAGAGAAAGAAAAAGATTGAGAAAAGTAAAACTTTAATCTCATCATCGTAATCAAAAGTAACTGATTTCAGCATAAAGAAGTAAAAGAAAAGCTCTGTTTTTCATTAATGGTGTATAAGAAAAGAAACGGTTACAACAGTAAACTGAATCGTAACAAATTTAAAACTGAATGATTAATTGAAAATCAATAAAACTTTGAGAGAGAATCAATCTAACTAATCCTATCTAACCTAACTATGTGTAAACTACTCCTAGCTAACCGGTTGCAAATGAAAGCTTCGTCTTCAATTTATAGCCGTCTGGAGAGGGTGTTGTGACGTGTTCAATCCAATGAGGATTGGACACGTGTAAAATACGAGGATACTCGTTCTTCATCTTCAATCTTGAATTTGGGGCTTTCTTTATCTTCACTCCTTGATCTAATTGATTGATACTGTCTTGTAGAGAAGAACAAGAGGAATCTTTTTCTAGTTGTAAACTTTGGCTGAAACTCTCTTGATTGTGCTTGATATTCGATTGCAGGTTATGAAGTGGAATGGAGAGAAGAGATAAACGTTTTCTCTCTCTTATCTTGGAGAAGAAGACGCGTTTGGTTTGTGTTTTGACCGACTTGGTCAATTGACCAGGTAAATAAACTTTAATTTTCTTCTAATTTCTTTTTGGTCCTTTCTTTTTTTACTTCTTTCCAAATGTGTATAAACTTTGAAATCAAGTTTCTTTTCATCCTTCGAATTATAGAAAGTTGCAAGCTTAACCCTCCATCTTTGGAAATTTGGCAAATAAGGTCCTTGGAGCATCTTTCGTCTTTTTCTTCGTCTTTTGATCAAATAAATCGTTGAAAGCTCGTGTTTATCTCAAATGTACCTATATTACCTGAAAATACACAAACACAAAATACACACGTAATTCTGATAATTTACAGTTAAAATAAGGTATTTAACAGTGTTTTGAGTGGTTTTAGGATCATTATTGATGAGTGTTTTCACACTTATCAACTCCCCTCCACTTGACCATTGCCATGTCCTCATGCAATGCAGCATTTTAAAGCTCTAAATTACACTTTTCTCATAATTAACCCACCTTGGCCATTTTGGAATGCATCTACACTACTCTACACTATATGATGCATGATTTTGATTATATACAATGCAATGCAAAAGAGTCAATTCTATTTATATCTTTTTGATTTTTTCATAAATGGTTTTGATGGAAATAACTCATAAAGAAATCAATGACTTGGATTAGGGCTTGGATACCATGGACATTTATCACCCTCAAGTTTCACTTTCCCCATACCAAGCTTATAAATGGGATCATTGTATTCACAAGTAAAAAAAATGCATCAACTTATTCATGACAATTAAATGTGGAACCGGTTATTATTTGAGCAAATTGCTTGTGGGCAAATTTGTCATTATTCAAGTGTGAAATATAAGAAGTGTAAAATCCAAAAATAAGGAAGCACGGTTTTAATCCTAAGTAATCTTCTCATCCATTACTTGAAAAACCGCTTACAATTAATATAAGTCCGTATTAAGAGTAATAAGTCATTCGCCTTATGTGTAAAATCCTCATGTCATGCTTTCATAAGTAGCTACACACTCGCTAAGGAAAGAAAAATAAAACTCACGCAATAATTTACATCCGCATCTTTTTGAGATTTTGGATCTTCAACCCCGCAACCCGTCAAGGTAATATTGGATTGGAGCAATCTATTGAATCCCCGCAACCCGTCAAGGTAATATTGGAACTCAATAGTCACTATAATTAACACCACACTGCCCCTCTTGGGAGTCTTGCATTATTTTTTTTTTCTTTTTCTCTTTTTTTTTTCTAGCCACTCATTTTTTTTCATAAGCCGCTCTTATTTTTCTTTATTCCTCACAAAGAAATTTAAAAAGAAGAAAAGGAAAAACACCCGCTAAATATGGAGCATGACATAAGTCTAGTACACATAAAACGTACTAACTTAGAATCTTAAGACGTACTCATATCAACCATAAATGATTAGCCAAAAATGCATAAGAGATTACGAACCAATTAAAACCGTACTTGATTATTTATTAACAATTATATACATGCGAAGAAAATAGAGACAAAGAAGAGAAGGGTTAAGCCACAAGTAATTGCCATGAAGTCTATCTAGCCCTTTTACACTTGCTTCAACTCTATCATTTCCCATTCTCCACAAATTTAAAATTTCAAAGAATGAAATTGGTGGAAGCTTAGCCTAATAGACCAATGAAGGACTACATGGTTAAGGATACTAGCTAGAGAGTGCCAAAATAAGCAAACTCGGGTTGAGTCAAAATATCCATGGCGGGCCTAATATGTCAAAGAAATCTAAATTTGTTAAAACCATGTTTTATTATATTTTTTTTCCTTTTATATATTTTTGATGAAAAACAAAAGAAGAAATATATACAATGCAAATGTGTTATGCAAATGAAAAATGATTGATGCAAAAATTATGAATGCATATTTTTGTTGGCCAAAGTAGATCAAAAATTTGAAAAATGATCGAAAATAATTTTCCATGTTATCATGAAGTTAAGGCAATGGTCTAGGTAAGGTCACTTCGATAGAAGTCTCCCCTACACTTAAGATAAACATTGTCCTCAATGTTTAAGAGTATTGGAGTGAACTCCCCTACACTTATGACATTGATAACTTTGCTTAACCCAAGTTAAGGAAGAGACAACTAAAGGGTATTCATTTTAAGCACAAATGTTTTGAATATCACGATAGCAAAAACTAATCGAAGTGAACCAGATACACGGGCCTCCTCCATAAGCTCCAAGCATGAAATGTGAGAGAGCAACCCTTGAAACAAACACCAAAAGATGAAGAAAGGCACCCCTCCACTTCAACTCTACTATAACATCCTTTTAATTAAACCTAACCTATTGAAAATCTACTCTACGTTTTCTAACCTAGTTATTCAATGCTTGAGTTTTTTTAACCCTAAGTCGCTAGCTCGACTCGGCCCCGAATTAAGTTGTCCTTGGGGAAACCATCATGGAGAATAAAAGATTTCCACTTTGAAGCACATCTCACATGATACACTCAAACTTAGCACGTTGCCATTTACTATAAGATTTACAATATCCGCCTCAATAAATGGAACGGTCCAACGTGTCTCAAGTTTGTCCAACATATGAAATCTCTCAAATATGAAGCACTCCAGGATCAAATACATAATTTCCATCTCGACACTCGAACAACTCCAAAATAGGTAACATCACCAAAGTAAGCTCATACAAGAAGTCCATATCAATCGAAGGCACACTCTTAAGTGAAGTAGATGAAAACCAATTCTTCCCAAATATACGTATCCCAGGATCAAAAACCTTTCCCTTCATGGGAAAATAAGAAGATGTGCGCGTGTCAACCATATAAGATTCCCCCTTAGTGATCAAAGCATCATGAGAATAGGAAGGTGTAGGTATCAAAACATTCATAACTATTATGTCCATATTGGGCTCATCATCATCATCAAAAGGTGGGTAATCTTCCATAGAAGGCATAGTGAAAAGAGGATCAAGAGTAATAATATCTTGTGGAGAAGGTGTAGTCTCTATGTTCTCAAAAAGCAATGTAGTAATAAGACGAACCTCCTCTTCCAAATTAGAAACACTATCGTCGACCTCTATATCAAAATGTGCAAGAGTATCCTCTATGGTGGCATCAATCTCCATAAAAGAGTCCATATCAAAGGTTTTGAGTTCTAAAGGTGCCTTAGATGAAAAAGTATCAATCTCTAAGAGGAAAGGATCTTCATCAATAACCAACTTCAAGGGTGGGAGGGTGGGAACATAAGGCTCAAAAGGAGGTGTATTAATGAGAGAATCACTCAAAGGGATGATATGATCATGAAAATCAATAGGTGTATCCTCAAAAACCAGTGAAGGAATATCAATCAAGGGTTCTTCTTCTATAGACTCATTATTAGGTTCTTCACAGTCCTCAAAAAGTGGGTTATCAAAACATGTCTCAAAAAGAGGATTTGAATGTATCACAAAATCACTTAGAGGAATAGGTGAAGGAGTCATAGAAGAAATGGAGTCATCATCATCAGAAGTAAAAGACTCATCACTATCATAAGGATCATCAAAGGTTTCATCACAAGAATCATAAAGTGGTAGAGGAGAAGGATCCACTTTTCCTATAGGAAGAAACTCTTCATCCAAATTAGGAATGTTATCTTGACAAGACAAATCATCGGATGATATAGCATAAGACGCGTCACTAGAATCACAATTTTCATCCTCTATTTGTGGAAAGTCTTTCACAAACTCTTCCTCAATCTCATTATCCCTTTCTTTAAACAATTCATCAAGATCAAAATCACCAAAATCACTAGTAGTAGCATGAAGGTCAATATGGGATGAAATCTCAATATGATCATGAGGAGAAGAGGTATCAACACAAAGCTCATCACATGGTTCAGTGGAAACACACTCAAGATCTCTTTGGATTGGGATAAGGTTCTCAACACTAGAAACGGTTAATTCATCCAAATCGGTGTTTGTATTAGTGCTAAGAGGCTCGTCCCCCATGGTTAAAGAGTCGGTGGGTTCCACGTGAGGTAAAGGTGATGAAGGTGTGTAATGCTCAAGTATAGTCGGTGGAGAGATGGAAGGGTCTAGAATAGGAACATCACTAAGTGTATCATCCTCAACATCTACTCTCAAAGAAGGCTCATCATCAGGTAAAGCATCGTTCGGTCTCATGTGTTGCAAGATGTCTGTGCTCAAGCCTAAGATTTTCGGATCAGTTGCCTCTTGCATTGACTCAAGTGCTTGCATTACCATATTAAAAGCGTCTTTACTCAAGAAATGATAAATGCCTTGATTGTTAACCGTTTTTTTATTAGGACTTTGAAAATTTTCTTCATTTTGAAAATTGTCTTGATTTAAAAATTCTTGATTTTGAAAATCCTCATCAAACCCTTGATCATAATTACTCGCGTATAGATCATAATTATTTTCATTATGTGATGCTCCACAAGTCGCACAAGGCCCATACATAGCTCGATATTGCTCGTCTTGTAATATTTCCAACATAGGACGATTAACCAAGTGTGGCAAAGTGATCGAATATGAAAATCCTTGATGTTGAAAGGTGTCTTGATTATGGCATGGAAAATTCTCATCATTTTGAAAGCCTTCATTGTTTGAAAATCCTTGATTATGAAAGGTTTCTTGATTATAGCCTTGAAAAGTATCATTATTTTGAAAACCTTCATAATTGGAAAATCCTTGGTTTTGGTTTGGCACATTAAAGGTTTGATCATGAAATGATGGTGGAGGTTGTGATGAAAAACCGGAATATCCCATATAGTCATTACAAGTGTAGTCCATTTGAGTATTAGGTTGAAAATTAGGGTTCTCGGTTCCATTGTAAGCATATCCCTCCCCATAATAACCATTATTTTGATCACATAAATAAGTTTCGTGTGGACCACCACAAGTCGAACAAGACGGATAATTAGCGGTGGCGGATTGTTGTTGCAAAATCTCCAACATGGAACGAGTATCCATGTTTAACAAGGTGGCCGAATGTATATACAAGTATAAGGACGTTTAAAAGCTTCCTCAGGGAAGGAAGTAATACACCAAAGGTGGTATGTTTACACATGTGCGAGTACACGTGTAAGTAAACACGAGGAATGAGGGAGTAGCCCTCGGTCGACTTTGAAAAGAATAAGATTATCCTCTTCGAGTTTCGATATGAAATATCCACAAGAAAGTATATATATAATTACTACTTGGTTGCAAGACCTCCAATAAAGCCTTCCTTCTCAAAATACGCACTAGTGAACGGGGGGTTAGGTGGCGCGAAGCACTTAAGTACCTATTAACCCTTAGACGGCATTTTATAGCACGTCGCCTATCTATTCACTTTAGTAGTTTGTATTCTTCGAATTATTGCCAATTGGAAGTATTTATCTATTCTTGCTTAATTAAATTGGATCGATACGCGTGTCAAGGACCAGAACGCCCCTCAACACGGTGTATTGCCTCGGCAATACTTATGGAGATAGGTAACTTGGTTGTTTTTATACGTATACTTATTTACATATAATAATATATATAAAAAATATTTTTGTATTTATTTGTTTTTTTAAGAAAAATACTATATCTACGTAAAAAGCGATGAAAACGAATAATATATATTTTTGGGTGTAATCTTTTAGGAAAAAGATTACTTTTTGGATTTTTTATTTTTTTGGTTCAATTCTTTAGGAAAAGAATTGGTTTTTGTGATTATTTAATTTTTTTGTATTTTTATCTTTTTAATTTTTTTTTTTTTATCTTTTTGATTTATAATACGTAAAAATAACGTTCACAAAGTGAACGGATCCCAAAATCCAATCGTCTCACTCGAAATCGTTAATCGTCACGAAAAGAACCGGCAGCGGCGCCATTTAATAATTCGTTTTTAGTGTAGTTTGTCTTCTCAGCTCGATTCGAATTGATATAACGTTTTTAAGCTCGACTTAATTGTTTTTGGTGATAAAGTTGAATGGTATTCTATGTCTACTTGGCACAAAGCACGTAAAAAGGTAAAAATAGACTATGTACGTATACGTACTAATCTAAAAACATATTACAAGTACAAAATTTAAATGCACAAAATATAAAATGAAAAATACAAATTTACACTACAAATAAAAAATGCAAAATTCAAAATTTATGAAACTAAATCAAATTTATAAGACTACAAATACAAACTTGTAAAATCACAAATTCAAACTTAGTCTAATTATCCACTAATAAAATGACAGTCCACTTCTACCACTGGTAAGCCCAACAGGCTACTAAGCCCAACAAGATAAAGACATCCAGTTAATCTAGAAGGACTAATAGTGGAAAGTATTAATAACTGGAAGGACTAACGAATCTAACTGTAACTGAATTTGGACTGTGAGTGTTACAGTAACATATACGGTAAAGGGATAAACTCGTACAACTGATAAAGTTTGACAAAATTGAACTTTATCTAACAGTTTATGAATTCTACACGTTTTCTACGTTTTAAATGCATATGAAACGAGAGGAATGATTTTATTATAGCTAAAATACTAAAGAACTTAAACGAAGTCTAAAAGTGGACCTATGCATACGAATGAAGGCTACAAGCTAACTAAGCTTTCCTCCTAATCTAAATTGACTTAAATCCACTCTAATCTTAACAGTCTAATATTTGAAATAAGAGTAAACAGATCCAACTAACTTTTATAAACCTTCTATATCAAACTAAAGTCTAGCTAGCTACAAGATTGGTTATGAATTTACAGACAAGTATTAAAGCTATAACAACTAAATCCTCAAACAAAAATGCAGAAAACGCTATGCAGTAATCGAAAGCAGTAACGAATGAATTCCAAGAAACATTCAGAAAAATCAAACAGTTAGCATAGGCAAACTCTATACTCAGCTATAACTACACAGATTACACTACACAATCAAACTAGGCAGATTACACTTTAGATTTGCAGAAATCAAAATTCGTGCTTATCCTGTTTACATCCAGGCCAGTCCTTTGTCGAAGAAAAGCGCGGCGCTGAGCCGACTTAAAACCAAACACAACTACACCCTATCTGCTTGATCTTGTTCCTACAAACTGAAGCACGACTGCGGATTCCTGCACAATATATCAAACTAACAAGATAACTGGTTAAAGCTCATAAGCTATGAGCTTATGAACTTATTAACAGGTTACGCTAAAAGATTAATCCTGAAGTCCTATATTCTAACTGAAATATCAGTGTAAATTCGTAACAGCTTATTTAATCAGCATCAACTCCAAACATCTAAACTAACTGATTATCTAAAACTTCCAACACGCTGAAATTAAATTGGTTGCACCAGCAAATCAAAACAAACTGCAAACTTGTCATCCTGCAAAACTGAATATCCAAACAAAAACGTGCACAAACTGATCTATTTTGATCCAAACTTACTATTGGCGCTAAACTGTATTATCTACGTGAACAAGTGAACAAGCTGACATCTTAACAGATTAACAACTACATGAATTGCTCAATTACGTGAACAGTTCTTTTAATCAGTCTAATCCATGAAATAAAGACTCATGATGAACAGTAGATATTAAGCAGTAAGAATATAGAGAAAGAAAAAGATTGAGAAAAGTAAAACTTTAATCTCATCATCGTAATCAAAAGTAACTGATTTCAGCATAAAGAAGTAAAAGAAAAGCTCTGTTTTTCATTAATGGTGTATAAGAAAAGAAACGGTTACAACAGTAAACTGAATCGTAACAAATTTAAAACTGAATGATTAATTGAAAATCAATAAAACTTTGAGAGAGAATCAATCTAACTAATCCTATCTAACCTAACTATGTGTAAACTACTCCTAGCTAACCGGTTGCAAATGAAAGCTTCGTCTTCAATTTATAGCCGTCTGGAGAGGGTGTTGTGACGTGTTCAATCCAATGAGGATTGGACACGTGTAAAATACGAGGATACTCGTTCTTCATCTTCAATCTTGAATTTGGGGCTTTCTTTATCTTCACTCCTTGATCTAATTGATTGATACTGTCTTGTAGAGAAGAACAAGAGGAATCTTTTTCTAGTTGTAAACTTTGGCTGAAACTCTCTTGATTGTGCTTGATATTCGATTGCAGGTTATGAAGTGGAATGGAGAGAAGAGATAAACGTTTTCTCTCTCTTATCTTGGAGAAGAAGACGCGTTTGGTTTGTGTTTTGACCGACTTGGTCAATTGACCAGGTAAATAAACTTTAATTTTCTTCTAATTTCTTTTTGGTCCTTTCTTTTTTTACTTCTTTCCAAATGTGTATAAACTTTGAAATCAAGTTTCTTTTCATCCTTCGAATTATAGAAAGTTGCAAGCTTAACCCTCCATCTTTGGAAATTTGGCAAATAAGGTCCTTGGAGCATCTTTCGTCTTTTTCTTCGTCTTTTGATCAAATAAATCGTTGAAAGCTCGTGTTTATCTCAAATGTACCTATATTACCTGAAAATACACAAACACAAAATACACACGTAATTCTGATAATTTACAGTTAAAATAAGGTATTTAACAGTGTTTTGAGTGGTTTTAGGATCATTATTGATGAGTGTTTTCACACTTATCAAAAACACACACAACTTACCTCACCAAAAATTTTCTTCTCTCCCCTCTTTTTCTTCTCCTTGCCGTGACCACCATAGCACCAAAACACTACCACCATTTTTGATTGAGCTTGATTCAAGAAAAACTAAACAAAGTCCCATGTTGGAAATTAAAAGGAGATCATTTTGGTGTAAAAATATTCCACATGCAAGAACATTGATTTTTAAAATCATTTTGGTGATGAACATGAGGTTTGATCTATTTTATTGTTGAAAGAAAGTGTTATTATTATTATATATTAAATTTTTGGTTATTGCATGTATGATTTGTGTAGTGGGTTTTGAATGTATCAATCATGCAAGTGATTTAGGAATGAGATGAGATGTTAGGAATGATTAATATAGCATATTTGAGGTATTGATGATGTTTAAAATGGGTCAAAATGGTTGTATATGTGATTTTTAAAAAGGTGTTTTACATCAGTAGGTTTAGGCCCGATTTTCGTACAGTAGATGTTGGATAAGTGTTGGTATTATTGGATATTGTTGTAGTAGTCGCCGAGACGCTCGTTTCGGTATAAGGTAGAGCTTCTAACTCATAACGAGTCAAAAGTTACATAGGTTTGAATATTCGTGTACCGGGAGGCGAGTATCGACGCAATCCGAAATTGTTGTCGATATTGGGTCAAATCTCGGGGACTATAACTTGAGTTTCAAAAACGGTCAAGGGCTGTTCTCAGGCCCTAAACTTAGCATTTTGAGTCTATTTTCATAATCAAGAGTCGGATTTGTAAATGGTTTTGCTTAAGGAGGTCAAAACGGTTTTACGATACAAGTGTGCAAAACTATCCGGTTTTTAATGTCTAAAGATATGTCGAGCAGGTGGGTCTAAAATGTGAATCATTTAATGAAATTTTAACTGAGTCTTCTACTGATATTGAGTGAGTTTGTCACCAAGTTTCGTAAAAAACGGAGTTGTTTAGGTATGGTAAAACAGCGTGTACTTTTGGTAAGTACCGGCTGAGTATTTTTGGGAGGTACTTAACCTCGCGTCATAGTTTGAGGCGAGAGGCTAATCTATTAGCTTCTCAAAGTTTTAAAAGGATATAAGTCTTATGTAAGAGTGTATATTCTGAGATTGGAGACCCATTTAGGGTACTTGAGCCGTGTTGATTTGGCATCTTGAGATGGATCAACATCGAAGGTGCTAGTCTTGGAAAGCTAGTACTTGTCGTGGAGTTAGAAGGAATTCACTTGCATTGATTGGTCATGTCTATGTACATACTATTTTGAGTCATTGATTTTATTATACTAAGTATGTTTTGAGGTACTTGAGTATGTTGTTAAGCGCGCACCTTATTTGTTAGGTGGCGGCTTTTGACGTGTATATTTGGGAGGCATCTTCACTTCGGCGATCACTACTACTACTAGCTTCGTGTATCATCTAAGGTGAGTCTATAGCCTCGCTTTTATACTGGTTTTAAATGATTTTAACCCGCGAGGGGGAATACATGCTATTTGAAACAAATAGAACACAAGTCTTTTGAATGATTGCTTAAACTTAAATGTTGTTTTGATTGTAACAAGTACGTTGAGTACAATGGAATTGGTACGTTGAGTACAATGGAATTGGTACGTTGAGTACAATGGATTGGTACGTTGAGTACAATGGATTGGTACGTTGAGTACAATGAAATGGTGTGGACTCGTATACCAACGTAGGGTCACACAAGGGAATTGTGATTGAAATGGAATTGGTATGTTGAGTACAATGGATTGGTACGTTGAGTACAATGGATTGGTACGTTGAGTACAATGCATTGGTACGTTGAGTACAATGAATTGGTGTGGACTCGTATACCAACGTAGGGTCACACAAAGGAACCATAAATGAAATTGCTTTTTATATACTTGTGTTCAAATGATGATTTGCAAAACCTATAGATTCGCTCAACCTTTGTGTTGATCCTTTTAAGCATGTATTTCAGGTAATCAAGATGGATAGCAGCGGAGCATGCAAGGAGAGAGTTGGTGCTTACTTGTCTAAATTTTGTTTATTTTTCATCCTTTTTAAATTAACCATTTCATTCAAGTATTTTGAGGGACATGTTATGTTGGTAACGGTTTTTGGGACTAAAACGCTACTCTGATGGTATCTTTTGGGATGGAAAATATTTTAGACAATGTTATATTTATACATTTTAACGTCTCTTTTGGGATTGTTTTCTATGATTGTGTGTGATGTGCTATGAGTAACACCCAATGTGGACATTCCGCTGCGTGGTAATTTGGGGGTGTTACACCATAAATAGATTAGCTGCCTTAATTAAATAAGTTTCCATAAATAGATTAGATGCCTTAAATAATTAAGTTTCTAAAAATAGCTGGTTTCCATAAATAGATTAGCTGCCTTATTTAATTAAGATCCTAAAAATAGAAAGTTTCCATAATTAGAAATAAGCTGGTTAAATAAGCTAAGTATATAAGCCTAAGTGTTTTTCATGATTATTTTCTAAGTCATATGGTATATTGTATAGTTTAATAATTATTTCATGTAATTTAATTAAACTATAGGTTATAATATTTAATTAAAGTATAACATGTTTTTAATTAAATAAGTTAAATACTTAGGTTAAAATATGTATTATTATATATTAATAATATAACCTAAGTCATGTTAATTAATTAATTATATCCATGGTTCTAAAATAATTAATTAATTATACGTCTTAAATATATAAATACTTAGGTTAAAATAATTTCATGATCATTAATAATTAAATAACCTAAGTCATGTTATTAAATACACCATGAACCGGATCTAGGCTAAAACATGAACCGGACATGAATCGACACCGTACCCCGAACCAACTCGGGGTAGCCCGTGTATCCCCTTGCTGCCGTGGGACCCATACGCACCAACCAAGATCATATGGTCTTGGTGGTGGTCGGCTTGGCAAACCGAAACCCCTTCGGGTTCGGTTGCAGCCTGCGGCCAAAACAAACACCCCTTAAAAACATCCCTTTGATTTAATTTAACAACAAAACATGTTAGATCTATGATTAATTATTATGTTTTTATAAAAACATCTCATGTTCATAATTAATAAAAGATTAAATTAAAATAAAAGGTTTATAAAGGTTTTACCGAATTCGTGGATCAAGAGAACGAAGAACCAACACGATAAATCAATAGAATTCTGAGATCCAAGATCAAGAACCACCTTGTATGGTGTTCTTAGGGTGGCGGCACCAAGTGAAGGAGGAAGGAGGGTTTTTAGGTTTTTCTTAAAAATCTGCTGCAAGTAATTTTTGAGTAGTAAAAATAAACATAACCCCCTTTAGTAAATTTGACAATGGGATTGGCCCATTGCCCTTGTTTGGCCGCGGGTAGGGACCCCATATGGGGTTCCCGTACCTTTTTTCGTGTCTCGTTATTTAGTTACTCGTTTGTGTTTATTTATGTTCGGGTTTTAAATGTTCTTGTTACGTAAATACCGTGATCTAATATATTTAATTACGCCCGTAATAAATATATATACGTAATTAATAATAGTTCGTGTTTTAATTAAGTTCATGATTTCATGATCGCCTATTCGTGATTAATTATTGTTAAATAATTATTACGTGATCGTGCATATAAAATACTTATCGTGTTCTAACACGTACGTAATACGTAAACTCCTAACACGTAATCGTAATCATGCTATATTAGGAAAGTTTTAACTAGTACGTACGATTTTAAGGGTACTATGTATGGTAAAAGCATGCGGGTTTTACATGTCTTCAGAGCAAACAGCCATGTTGATGACATAGACATCTCTCCTTCTAGGTGCAATCAGCACAACATCATTGTTTTTGTTGAATATGGTTCCCTGAGTCTTAGTAAACAAAACCTTATAATCAGCATCACACAATTGGCTGATGCTAATAAGATTGTTTTTAAGACCATTCACATATGCAACCCTGGTAAACGTAATCCCATTGCAGTTTACTGAGCCATATCCTTCTATGTCACCTGAAGAGTTATCTCCAAACACCACTTTAGGACCTGGCTCCTTTGAGTATCTGTGCAGGTATTGTTGAATCCCTGTCATGTGTCTTGAACAGCCACTGTCTAGATACCATACCGATTCCTTGAGATATTTCTGCACAGATACATAGAAACAGGTTAGTTCCTATGGTGAACCCACTTTCCAGTGGGTTCCCTGAATTGATGATTAGCAACTCTTGTGTTCCTGTAGAACTTTTGGCGTTGGGAGGGACAATTTACTATTTCAAGGGTATAACTTCCACAGATATCACACCCAGGGAAGTCACCACACTCGTCTGAGTGATGGTCTGTGAATCCATAGAATTTACAGGGAGGATAAGGTCTGTAGTTTCCCTGTTGTCTTTTGGAACCCTGTGGTCTATCCCTAGAGGGTGTCTGAGCTCTCTTAGCTGCCATATGTCTGTCATGATCTAAGGTCATGTGGTGAGAGTTTTTACATATATTGCAATAAGGTTTGATTAACCTTTCCCCTTTGGGTTCACCTAGGACTGACTTAGGTTCATGAGAAGTAGAGCATTCAGCGGAAGGCTTAATGTGTTGTTTCAAGAGTTCTACTTCTTTCATTAGAGACAACAGGCGTTCTTCAGTGGTAGGGTCAACCTTATTCACAGCTTTAGTAGAGACAGGCTTAAAAGCAACTTGTTTACCAGATTGTTTAGCAGGCACAAGAAAAACTTTAGCTGGAGGTTTCTCAATATATGTTCTAAGTTCACCTTTAGCAGCTCGTGAAGATCTGCTAGGTTCAACTCCAGAGAGTTTGGGCAAAGGTGGTAACTCAGCCACATCTTCAGAGATAGGGTCATTAGTCAAAGTGGTGTCTGACATATGAATAGTCTCTGTAGATTTGAAGACAATGTCTTTGGGTTTGGTGAGAATTCTCAGCTTATTTTTCTTAGCAGATATATCCCTTTTAATGTCAGTAGGCAATTCATCATTAAGCAATTGATCTATTGTGAACCTAGCACACAACCATTTTTCAATAACCTTGTTTAATTCAGAAACTTGATCATTTAAGGCAATGTTTTTCAAAGTTAGCCTAGTGACTTCATTTTGCAGGGATATTTTCTCTAAATTAACACGTCTGAGAGTTTCACATACAGATTTAGCATTTAGCAGTTCAGTTTTAACAGAGTGAAACTTATCAAGTAGATTCTTTCTTTGTTCCTCAACAAAGTGTAAGTCAACAATGGTGTAATCAAGGACATGTTTGCGTTCATCACTATCAGACATAGATAAAAGCATGTGTACCTTTTTCATTATGATGTCAACCCATTGTCCTGATCTTGCATCACCTTTTCCAACAGCTGGTTCATCCTCAGCTATAGCCTTGAAAGCCCTGACTCTAGTAGTATCTTCCTCATCTGAAGTCAGTGGCTCATCATTCCAATCATAAGCTTCAGCTACCAACCCTTTCTCTGTCTTTTTATCACCTCCCTTCTTCTTAGACAGAGCTTCAAGCTTCAGATTCATCTGTTCTAACTCAGCTTTAAGTGCCTTGTACTTGTTTTTGTAATCCTTCTTCTCAGTGTCTGATGAATTGGATTGGTGAGATGAGTTGTTGTGTTGTTTGAATTTGTAAGGTTTGGATGAAGATGATGGATAGGAGGGTGAGGATGTCTTGGTGGAAGGACAGTCTTTTTGGAAGTATCCAAGCTTTCCACAGGCAAAGCAAGTTTCTTTTGACCTGTCAGTTGGTTTACTAGCTGATCCTATTCTCCCTGATCTTTTGAAGAATCTTCTTTGGTTGGCTAGTAAGGCTCTTTCATGAAACTCTGCATTAAGGTCTGTCAAGAACTCTTGGCTGCTGCGGGTGTCTTCTTCAACATCAGAGTCGTTGTCATGAGGATGTGGTGCAGAGATCAAGGCTTCGGAAGATGCTCCTTGAACTACAAATCTTTCAGTCTCTGACTTGTAAATAGTATCAATCAGCCCTTCTTCATAATTATACTTTTCATAAAGCTGAGATAAGGTGTCATTCTTGATTGAGTTATTAGCTCTCTGAGTCTGATTCATACTCAGCCACTTTCTTGGAAGGCTGTTGACAAATGTGGCATTAATCTCAGCTTGACCAATGGTGACATCATTCATTGCTAGGTCATTGAGAATAATCTTCAGCCTTGTATAGGTTTGTTGAACCTTTTCACCTTCAAGTGACTTGAAGGCATTGAACTGAAGTCTGAGTGCCTGAATCTTTGTCTTTCTTGTTTCAGAGGGTCCTTCATGGCCAAGGATGAGGTCTGTCCATATTTGCTTGGCTGTGGGACACTGAATGACAGACTTCATGATATGTTTGGGAAGACCAGGATATGATGATGCTTTTGAGACGTTTATCTTGGTTTGCCAATTTTCTATCAGTTGGAGTCCATTGTTTGAGAGGCTTGGGAAGAGGGTTTTCTTCAGTGGAGGTAAGCGCCATGGGAATATAAGGACCATTTTCTAAAATTTCTAGAAGAAAAGGTTCAATTCCATCGAGATACACAAGAAATTGACTCTTCCAACTGGCAAAATCATCTTCATCAAAGACTGGTACACTTGTGACATGTGATCCACCTCTTGAGTCAAGAAGTTGGGGTAGATCATCGTCATTGGTAGGAGGGTTGAGTCTTGGTGAAGATGGTGTTGTAGAAGGTGAATGTGGTGGGTTAGAAGTTTCTGGCATTGTGGATCTTGATTATAAAACTGAGAACGATGTTTCTTGAAGGTTTTAATATCAAACACCGCTCTGATACCAATTGAAAGTCCCTAATCAATGCTAGAAACCCTAAACTTAACTAATCAACACAAGGTATTACTTTTCAAACGTAATCTTATTATTGTATAATAAAGAATTACAAGTGTTATGGATAACACCGTTTGATGACAATGTGTTGTGCACACTTTGAACAACTATAAATCCTAACTTATGAATACAGTCGTAGCTGTTTGATTCTATAAGTTCTAAGCAATAATGTTATGAATATGCTCAAAGTGTTGAACATTAATGCATGGATACACATCCTATTTATAGTGATACGAGGTTGACCTAAATAGTACTTGATGGTGACTACACAAGCTTTCACTTTTCAGACATCAGTCACATGATGCTCTTCTATTCTTGGTAGTCTGCCATTATGCTTTAAGGAAACAGTTGTCAAAACAGTTTCCTTTTTCTTCATAGTCTCGAACACACAAATGGCATGTCCAAAGTGTGCTGAGTGTTAACAGGGTATTGCCACCCCTGTTAACCCTCAACCCCTCAGAGTCCCTGATACATCTTGGCTGTTATCCATCACAGCCAATGAGTATGTCTTCAAGTAATCTTTGACTTCCTTGACAATGTCTCTGACATGGACTCTTATGAGGTTGCTCACAGAGACTTGGATCTCTGTAAGTCTTGTGATACTTGCCTGCTCCTGGGCACAAGCAAGGTACTATCTAACAGCTTAATTATGTTTAAATCTATGATCAGGGAATCTAACAAGCTTAGATTCCCAACAAATAGGACTACTTAAAAGCAACAATAAAACCTCCAAAGTCAATTATGACCTTATTAATGGAGTTAGCAACAATCACATCATAACACCTTACGGCTCTTTAAGATGCAATTGTGCTCCTTATTTAAAATCCATACCCGAAGGCTCCTTGGACAAAAATAAGGGAATTGACATCACCATCCCACCTTATGGAGCATGATGATAAATCAATTTTTATTCAACACGTCCCCTTGACATACACCCTAAGGCTCTAATGACAAGGTTAGTGCTACATGACTCCCACCCGAAGGCTCCTAGAGAACATGTTTTTATTTATTCTTCTTTATTAATATGATATTTATAGTAAGCCAAATTTCCGCAATCCCATGATCCAAAGTCCATGACGCTAACACCCTTAATGTGTTCTCACTTTAATTACAAGGGAAGAAAAAGAAGTAGTTACGAGTTAAGATATCAACCCTCAACCGCTAAAAACTTCATTTATTAAGCAATTATTATTCAAGTGTGGAAAGTAAATATGAGGAGATTAAATCAAACACAAAAATACTAGTAGAAAGAAGAATTTAACCTTAGAAACTTATGATTGAACTCTATCATCTCTTGTTCTCCATATTGTAAAATTCCAAAAATGTGAAATCAATGGATACTTAGCCTATTAAATCAAAGTTTTGGGTTTTCAAGTCATCTATAGGATCTTGCATCTTCTTATACTTTTTCAAGTTTTAGAATTTGCATTTTAAAGTTCCCTTGATAAACGACTTTCTAGGATCAATTATAGGAGCTTGCGAAAAGTTCTTGTTCTTAACCCGTATGAATTAAGACTTTCGCGTTTTAAAGCTCCCTATATAAAAGCCTACCAAAACTTAATTCAAATACGTTAAGGAAAAGCTAAGGTAAAAACTGAGTCGAGTCAAAAACTATTTTTATTTTCACCAACGGAAAGCCTACATTCGTGTCAAAAGCACTTATTTTATTTATTAAAACTTTAAAAATAACACTAAAAATTTAAAATTTTATTGAAAAATGAGAATAACAATTACGTTAAGACACGACAAAAGCAATAGCAAGCGATTATATCGATTGACTCCCCCATGCTAAAACCAAACATTGTCCTCAATGTTTCTTAGCTCAAGAGTAACACCCCCTTGTTAAAACACGAAGAGTCTAATGCAAAATCCTAACATGGAAAGAGCACGCAAATCTATAAGCCCTTTATTAATTATGCCTCAAGATAAAACGTTAGTCGATAAAAATCAAAGGATAAAGAGTGTGCCTCTTTTGGCATTCAAAGAATGGAAGATCAAGTGCACCGGCAAAAGCCGAACACGAGAGTCTTCAAAATTAGGGTCATACCTAAGATTAACAACACAACAAAACACGAGCACGAGCTTGAAAGATCAAGCCTTATTAGTGTTAGAAAATAGAAAGAAGATAGAATGTATGGGACTCCCCCACAAGGCACCTCGTTTTTGTTAACCGAGTCATGATCTCGACTCGATCCCCGCATTCATTGGTCCTTAGGGAAAGTGGTGAAAACCGGCATAATGGAATAAAATCCAACATGAAGCACGATGCCGGGGTCAAAGATCTCATCATCATTTTCGGATGACAAACAAAAGGATAAAACTCTAACACAAATCTCTAACAAGAGATGGTAGTCACAAATTATGGAATGAAAATAGCATGCTCCCCGAGATAAACTCGCACCAAGATGATCGAAAAATCTTTAAATTATTGCATCGGTGAAAGGCCGAGATTTCCCTAAATCAACGATTCTGGGGTCGAATACCTCGTCCTCGGTGGAGAAAGGAATAGACAACACGGTGTCGTCCCCCCATGCTAATCCAACATCATATAAAGCACATGGTAATGGTGGTATAAAGGTCTCAACACTAGTGGTATCAACTTGCAAGACTTTGTCACTCTTAGGAATGTGAATAAAGGGGTCATGATACTCATATGAGTCACATGAAAAACCCGCACATTAAGATCAACGCGAGTGGGAGGAAGATTGGGAATAAAGAAAGTTTCTCCATCCGGGTCGACATATTCATCGTCACAAAAGGTGTGAGATGAAGGAGGTATGATGCTCTCAAAATCCTCTTGAAACAATGGATTATTGTTCATTGAAGCTTCAAAGAGAGGATTTGAGTAAGTCACAAAAGTGTCATCAATCTTGTCATAACAAGAAATATCCGACAAAGTATCAAGTGTGTCACACTCGGATAAAAGATCATCATTCTCATTAGAAGGAAATTCATTGGAGAATTCCTCGAGAATGGTAGGTAAAACACGAGAACCACGCTCGATCTCGAGATTGAAAACGTCTTCATTTCCACGTGGAAGTGGATCAATGATAGCAAAAAGTTCATCAACGAACTTATCCAACGAATAGTCACTAACCTCACTCGGTGTGAAGTTAGGAATCAAAGGCTCTTCAACGGATGATTGTGCCTTAGGAACATCAAATTTATCCTTCGAAGAGAGTGAAAATGAGTCCATTTTCAAAGATTGTTCAATTGAAGCAATATCACTCTCGGGATCAAAATTCTCACTATTAAGCTCACTAGGATCGAATAGTGCACTAAGGTATTCATTAATTTCTTTTTCAATCTTAGAACTATCATCCTCGTGTGGATTGAATGGAGATGAGGTAACATTACAACATGATTCAACAAAGATAGGTTTATCAACACTTTCAAATTTCTTAGGAACCAATCTAGGGATTTTTTCCGGTTTGAAAATCATATGTTTATTACCATGAAACAATTTAAGCTCCCCTTCTTTCATATCAACTAAAACATTGGCCGTACACAAAAATGGTCGTCCTAAAAATATAGGCACACGAGGATTTGGCTCATAATCAATGATTGCAAAATCGGCTAGGTAAAAGAACTCCCACACTTTAACAATGACATTTTTCGCTACACCAACCGGATGAATGGTGGTACCATTAGCAAGCTCAATGATCATTCGAGTGGGCATAAGTCGCAAATAGTGAAGAGTTTTCCAAATGGCTAGGGGCATTACGTTAATACTAGCTCCTAGATCGGCTAGAGCTTTGTATTCCCCAAGCTCATAAAAAACACAAGGTATCAAGAATTGACCTGGATCATTATATTTATTTGGATCCGAGGTACTAATCACATTTAAAGTAGCCTTGGTGACATTACGAAAGGTCTCTTTAGGTGGCACATAAAGCTCAAGCTTTCTTTCTAAATTATCATAAGCGGTGATAGCCTTAAGCTCTCCCCTCAGGTTTGGAATGGTAATACTAGGTAAGCAACCCGAAGACGAGGATGGTTTGGACACGAAAGATTTAAACATCGAAAGCAGTTTGTTTTGATTTTGTTCTAAACTTTGTTGCAAACGATTTTGACTTTGCTCTATTTGTTGCTCAAAACGGTTTTGGTTTTGCTCTATTCTTTGTTCCATTCTTTGTTGATTAAGCTCAATCTTGTTATTTTGCCCTTTTAGCGTATTTTGAAACTCATTTTTCAAAGTTGCCATTTGTCCTTGAATGTTGTTTTGAAAAGCTTTCAAATTTGCCTCATTCGTTTTAATGTAGCTTCACAAATCATTTTGGTTATTGCTTTGAAAACCTTTATTGTTTTGATTAGCCTTAAACCCATTTCCTTGATTAAAATTCCCTTGGTTACCATGGTTAAAATTATTCCCATTGTTCCTATTGTTGTACCTATTTTGAATCGGTGGAAAACCCGGTGGAGCAACATGATTTTGACGAGGAACTTGACCGTTGGAGCCATAAGTTCCCGTCGCGGAAAAAGCACTAGCTTGATCAAACCCCGTGGTTAAACAAGTATAATTAGGATGTGCTCCACCACATGATACACAAACATTCTCAACCATATTAATCGATCCATGAGGATTCTTCCTAAGCTCATTCAAAATCGTGTCAATCTTAGAGTCCAATCTAGCAATCTCGATATTAGACGAATTCACATTGGAAGCACTCGCTGTGTTTCGTGAATATTGTGCTCTAGACTTATTCTCAATTATACACCACGCGTCTCTCGGAGTTTTTCTTAAAAGATTACCACCCGCGGCGGCATTTAAAGAATCTTGTTCAATCATATTAAGCCCATTATAGAAAGTATTAATTTGATGCAATTCTGAGAAACTGTGGTGTGGACATTGTCTCAACAAATCTTTAAATCTTTCCCAAGCAACCCCAAACGATTCATGCACTTTTTGTTCAAATCTAGTGATCTCGTTCTTAAAGTGTGTTGTATTAGATGGTGGAAAGAAATAATTCATGAACTTAGACACTAAATCATCCCATGTTAAGATCGAACCCGGTGGTTCTTTCTCATACCAAATCTTAGCATTACCCTCGAGCGAGTACGGAAAAAGCATAAGCTTAATCGCGTCATTCGGCACATCTCTAAACTTGAGAGTCGGGGTAATTCGAAGAAAATTCCTAATGGGAGAGTGCGGGTTATCGGTCTCATTGCCACGAAATTGGTCGGCACGAATGAGTGATAAAAGACCCGTCTTAATCTCATAATGATCCGCCAAAATATCCGGCACAACGATTGCTTCCCCATACCCTTCGGTGGGTGCACGGAGCAATTCCTTCATTGTTCGGTTATCGGCCATCTCTACAACAATAGGTGGAAGCTCGGGTTCCACTATTCGTTGTTGACGATTTCTATTTCTACGAGGAATATTTTCAAGCCTATTAAAATCAATCACAAGTCGAGAAGAACGTAATTGCATACACTACAAAGACGAGAATTTAGAGGATTGAAGAAAAGAAATTAGACAAGAAGAAGATTATTTTTGGTATTTTTATTTGGTATTGCTCAATCAAAAATGATTGATAAAAACAAGGAATAAGGATAACTACTATGGAAGTAAATTACCCTCGGTCGAGTTTGAAACGATAGGTGAAAACCTAAACGTCTCGAGGTTCAATAAGTAAACTACAAAAATAAGATTTATTACTACTTGAGTCGGCAAACCAATAATAGTTCGTCCCTCTCAATATACGCACAAGCAAGCGGGGAAACGAGGTGGCACAAAGCACTTAAAAACCTTTTTCCTTAGACGGCCTTTTATAGCACGTCGCCTTATACCCACCTTATAGTTTGTATAAATCTAGTTCAAAGTTCTTATTAGTACTTATCTATTTTGCCTTTTATTTTTGTTTCGGATTCGACTACAATAGCTAGGTGATGAAATGCCAACTTAGGCCTTATTTGGAAAGTATATAAATTTATTGTTCTACGTAATACAATATATTAATCACAAAAAACGAGAAAACGATACATACTATATAATAGAAAAATAACAAAACTTTCCGAGGACAGAAAGGGTCTTCAAATCAACGATCAACAAATCTCCACTAAAACGAATCGTACCCAAAATCCCCGGCAGCGGCGCCAAAATTTTTGGTGTGATCGTGACAGTATAGTGATAATTAGATACGTTATAGGGTAAATTAGAAAATTACATTTAGGAAAAAGTAATAGTCTAAAATTACCAAAGAAGAATTCAATTAAACACGTGATGAACCAAGTTCGTTGTACACGAAGATCTTATGAATTTGAGACGTTTTGATTCGATTTGGACAATTGATTTGAATTGGTTTCGGTTTTTAAACTAAAATTAAAGTCTACAAATTTAAAACTTATTTTTATCCTAAAGTGCATGAATCGTAAACCCCAAATTATTTAAATCTAAACACAATTACTTAAAATTAACATTACTTAAAAATTAAATCTATTTGAAAATTCTATTAAATAAAAAAAACAAATTCATTTAAAATAATTTTACGCTATTTTAAAAATCTAAATATGAAACTAAATTATTTGAAATCTAAATTGATTAAAATCTAATTATTTTAAAAACTAAACACCGATTAAATTTCTACAAAATTAATAAAACATTTTTTTTATTTTTTTATTATATTTTATTTTGAAACTATTTATTACTGAAATTTACTTTAATAAAAATATTAATTAAAACTTATATAAACGAAAATTACTTAATCTACAACTTAAATGAAACTGCCAGTAATAATATTACTATATTAATTATGTAACAGAAAGTAAACTCAAAAGAGCTTGTAGCTCAATTGGTTAAAGCGTGAGGCTGTGAACCGCGAGGTCACAAGTTCGAGACCCACAATGGCCATTTTTTTGATAAATATTTTGTTGACAGTTAAAACGAGATGGAGTCACAGGAGGTGACTTGTTTGGAGCTGCTGTTTTTTTAACAGCTTATAAGAACAATAATAATAAGCTATCAGATCAGTAGGATCTGATAGCAAAAGCTACACAACAAATTTAGCCAAACAGATAGGAATTTATTCAAACTATAAAAGCAATAACTTCAAACCATCGCAAACAACAGACTAGAAATAAAAAAAATGCAGCTGAACTAAACATTTGATCAGATTATAACAAACTTCTTTAAAAGAAAACGTTTAACTCAAGTTACAATCATCTTTAATTCAAGAAGTAAAACACTACGTTTAGAACAAATCTCAATTCCTAAACTGAGCAATTTAATTCCAAAATCATTTAGTCAAAAATGAACAGATACATCATATTATTCTTTCAGTTAAAGCAACATACAAATTATCAGTTAATTTGTTCAATCCATTTAAACAAAACAGATTATTTCCAGTATTAAAACCAAACTTCAACTTATAGCAAAATTGCATAGCAAAGATCAGATTTCATCACAAATCTATAAGACTTAAACAATCACCCAACAGCTTCTATCAGCCGAGCTATTCAGCAAGTTACTTGCAAATACCAATCCTAGATAAAACAGATTTTTCTAAAACATTTTAATCAAATTAATCCAAACTTACAACATCAGATGAAAAAAATCTTCTAAGTAAATCAGATAAATCAACTTAATCACTTAAATCCAAACAGTAACCTATTTAAGAGATAGAAAAAATATAACAGATCAACTAAGCAGTCTAAACATAATTCCTCAAACAATTAACCTAAGCATTCAAACATTTAACAAGATTAATCTAAAAACATGAAAAATAAAAGAGAAGAGCACCTTTTGTAGATCTCGTTGAGCAGAAGGTTAGCGCTGTGCTACCTTTGTAACGCAACGAAATCTCCATCACCCTCCATTAAACACATTCGAACAACCACCGAATCAACGTACATCGTCAAAGCATATAATAATCGAACCAACAAGCTTTTTAAGTCTAACAGTAGGTTAGACCTTTTAATCCCAATCTCACTTAATCAATCATATAAACTACTCAATCAAGCTTATATGAATGATACAATTGCTTATATCAATTTATAAAATTAGATTATGCAGAAAAATTAAATCAGTAATTAAAAAAAAGATATGAAGAAAAGTACCCAAACTGAAAGTAAATTTTATTAAACTCAAATCAATATTACAATATTTGAAAATTAAATCTACAAATTCTAACTACACATTGACATAATAACTTTTACAGAAAGAAAGGGATACTTTTACATGGAAAAGATGAGGGTTTTTATAGGCGAACACAGAGGGGTGGGTTGGAGGTTGTTGGTGATGAGACGAAATCTAGACCCTTGATGTAGCATCTTCACTTTCTCTTTCATCATTGTTTTGATCCAAAGGCTGAGATATTGATAGGTGTGTAAACACCCATACTTTTTACCACTTAATTACAATAATAACCGAGCCAAAACGTGTATTTTATGTCTTTTATGTCGGAATTATGCGTGGTTTGTGTTTTTGTTGTGATTTAGGACGGAAAGGTGAAAAGTGGAGAATACACGGGCATTTACGGGCTTTTATTGAAGAAAAAGATGAAAGACGAAGTCGAGAAGTCAAGAGTGCAAAAATAACGGAAGTCCAAGACCAATTCTGAAGATTTATCGAAGAAAAAGTCAAAAGACGGAAGTTTATCAAAAGCCGAAGAACTCAAGTCTACTTTATTGAAGAATTAAAAGACGAGTTCAAAGTAATCCCGAGCCAAAAGTCATTAAAAGTCCAAGATTAAAGAAGATTTAAAGAAGAAAAGGACTAAGCATGCAATTAACAAAGAGATTAAGAAGGAAGGGCCTAATGATGCAATTAAGAGAAAATGAAGGACGAGAGGAAGCTTCCTAATCCTCCCCTATATATAGATTAGATGTTAATCATTTTTCTTTGTTGGCTAATAGTGATAATTAGTTCTTCCATTTATTTACCTTGCACCTTTAAATTCATGTCAATTTAAATACTTGTCAAATTTAAATACTTGTCTTGCACCTTAAATTCCTTTAATTCCAAGTAAGTTTTCATTTAATTCTTGTCAATCTTTACTTTATCTTGTTAATCTCCTATCTACCTTTCTTGATCTTTGATTTTTATGTTTATGTTCATGTTCATGTTCTTATTTAGATCAAAGTGGGTTTTGATTATTGTGGTTAGTTTTGTTAGTTTTGTTGATTTGGATGTTTTGTGATTAGTTTGGTTTAATCTTGTGTTTGATTTTGGCTAAATTTGTGGTTATATTCGTGTTACTGTATTTCCCTGTTCTTCGGGGGTGTTTGTTTTCCTTGGTTCTGAACTTTTATTTTTTCCTTCATTCCGAACTTTTTTCCTTCATTCCGAACTTTTTAACAAACCTTCATTCCGAACTTTTTTCCTTCATTCCGAACTTTTCTAATCTTTCATTCCGAACTTTTTTCCTTCATTCCGAACTTTTTTTCCTTCATTCCGAACTTTTTAACAAACCTTCATTCCGAACTTTTTTCCTTCATTCCGAACTTTTTTCCTTCATTCCGAACTTTTTTCCTTCATTCCGAACTTTTTTCCTTCATTCCGAACTTTTCTAATCTTTCATTCCGAACTTTTCTAAAAAATCAACCAAGTTTTTAACCAAAACTTAAACCAATTTAACCACTGATCATTTGCTAATCATAAGTTAGACTTAGATTTAAATTACCTGCCCTTTTTCTTTAAAGTTTTTCACATTTTATTAATACTACAACGACACAATTTTTGTTTCCACCAAAGACAGCTGAGTCGCACATAGTTAAACCAGATCAATTCGATTAGACATACTAGAATTTAATTTTTATACTAGGTAAAAGCCTTGTATTAAATGGCGCCGCTGCCGGCTCTTTTCGTAAAGATTAACGGTTTTCTGTGAGAGATGTGTTGCTTTTTGGGATCCGTTCACTTGTGAGCGTTATTTTCTTGCCTTAAAAAATTCAAAAAATCATAAAAATTAAAAATTGATAAAAATCTATAAAAATTAAAATTTTCAAAAATCCAAAAAGATTTTATTTTTATTGTGTATATATATTGTCTTTGTGTTTGGTTTCATTTTCTTTTGCATTTTCAGGTGTATGCGTACTAGATCTTCTAATTATCAAGAGCCCGAGACTCAAGAAGATTTAGCTATGTCAGGTGTTAACAATAATAATCCACCGCACCTCAATAATAACAACAATGTTCTTCCACAACCCGATCTTCGGACAATGGAGGAACTTTGTCAACCTACCTTGTTTGGACGAGGAGGACCGATTGCGCCGATGCAAATCAACGCTCCTGAGTTTTCGTTGAAGCACCACATGATTCAGCAAGTGCAAACTAACCCATTCTGTGGATTGCCTGATGATGATGCCAACAAACACCTCGACAAGTTCATTACAATCAGCCAAAGCATGAAGTTGACTGGTGCCACAATGGATGTTCTTCGCCTACAACTCTTCCCACATACTTTATCACATCATGCCGAGAAATGGTTTGATCGTCTCCCGAAGAATTCTATTCACACTTGGATGACATGACTCAACGCTTTTTGTCGCACTACTTTCCACCATCCATTGTCACGAGCCTTCGCAATCAAATCAACGGTTTCATGCAAGACCCTGATGAATCTCTTTTTGATGCTTGGGAAAGATATAATGTCTTGATTGATCGTTGTCCAAACCACAACATGCTCCCTGTCACATTGATTGATACTTTCTACAACGGTTTGAGTTTTCGTGATCGTGATACGATTAATGCAGCCGCCGGTGGCACATTTATGAAAAGAAGACCCGAGGAGTGTAGAGAGTTAATTGACAACATGACTACTCATCACAAAAATTAGGATTCCTCTGCTTCTTCAAGGAACAACCTGAGAGTCAATGTTTCTTCCACCTTAGCAAACCCCATATGACCGAACTCACCCGCATGATGACTGAAATGAGCAAAAGTATCACGCTTCTCGCTTCAAACCAACAACAACAACAAGTTAAAGCGGTTGCTAATCCTTGTGAAACATGCGGCGGTCCACACTCATACAACGATTGTCCTTCGACTCAAGGAAATCCGGAAAATGTGTATGCAGCTTATGGTAATTATTCACCGGAAAATTACCAAGCTCGCCCTCCAGGGGATAGAAATTTGCTGAGTTACCGATCCAACAATTACCTTTCACCCGATTTTTCTCCTCAAAACCAAAACCCCGCCAACAACTACAATAGAAGCAACCAAATCCCACCAAGAGCTTCTAATCCTTATCACCCACCCGCCCAACAAAACCCACCCATTAATCCCGATGTTGAAGCCATCATGAGAACCCAAGGTGAGCAAATCAAGAATCTGCAGAGCCAAATTATCAATCTTAAAGGAGATATCACCAAGCAAGGAAATGAGATTAGATACGAGCTTCGAGATAATATCCAATCCTCCTTCAGCAATCAAACCAATTATTTGAAGAATATGCTTGCTAGTTTCTTGCCCGCAGCTCAACCTTCTACTTCGAGTTCTCTACCTTCAAACACCGTCACCAATCCGCGAGCAAATGTGAGTGCTATTACTACTCGTAGTGGAATTACCATTGTCGATCCACCAATCCCGCCCCCATCATCTACACCTCCTCCACCACCATTTATCCCTACTACTCCTACACCTAGTATTAGTGCACCATTACCGTCTCCGCCTCGTTATGACGATGTACCTAGGAAGGACCCTTCAACATCCCAACCTCTACCTGCTACACCTGCACCTTCACCACCCAAACCCAATATCCCTTATCCCTCTCGTTTAGGCAAGACAAAAATGCTAACCAAGGATGACTCTGAAGTGACACGCTATGTGAAGATGATCTCTCAGATGAACTTCAACATTAGCTTTCTTGAGGCACTTGTCCACATGCCCAAATTTGTTAAAGCATTTAAGGAATTGCTTAACAAGAAGGAAAAGTTGATTGAGCTCGCCAACACACGCCTAAATGAAATCTGCTCTGTAGTTATTCTTAAAGAACTTCCGGAAAAGCTTAGAGATCCCGGTTGTTTTGTGTGGCCTTGCGTTTTCAACAAAACTGAAGAATTTACTGCCCTTGCTGATCTCGGGGCCAGTATAAATCTTATGCCTTTGAGTGTTTGGAAAACACTATCATTACCCGACCTCACTCCAACGAAGATGATTCTCGAACTTGCAAATCACACTCTCGCTTACCCCGTTGGTATAGCCAAAGACGTGTTCATAAAAGTTGGCACATTTACTTTCCCGGTCGACTTTGTCGTTGTTGATTATGAAATGGACCCTCGTATTCCTTTAATACTTGGTCGGCCATTCTTGAGAATCGGACGAGCTTTAGTGGATGTGGTCGAAGGTGAGTTAATCTTACGAGTCGGGGATGATGCACAAGTTTTTAAAATTGGAAAGCTTACAAGTAAAACATTTGGAGGCCGAGATCAGTGAATATGATTAATGTGCATGATAACTTTGTTGTCTACAACAATCCTCTATTCGATTCTTCCATTGATAATCCACTTTTTGAAGACGATGTGGATGATTCTCGCTCCACTTTGGACGCTTCTCCCATTTATGATTCTCCACCGGTCTTTGATAATTATGATGATGATTCTAGCTCAGATTCGGATGATTATGATGACCTTACTTCTGAGTATCCCGACCTGCCCACGTATGATGATTTCGATGAGGCTGATACTCTTTCGAGCGATTTTTCACACCATGAAGATCCTCCGCCATCACTCGATCCTACTTTGGACGACTACTCATTTGAGGAAGACTTCTCTACGTTTCTCAACACTTACTTCCCTCATGAGAGTGATGCTCCTCCTTATGATTTTGAAGATTATCGTCTTGATCCTACTTTGGATTTGAAGCACATTCTTTCAAAGGAGAAGAAACCGGTCGACACCGATATCCGCAACACGTATGAGTTAACACCTCTTTGTCCCCCTTCTGAGGACGAGGTTGTGCTTCTTCGCGGATCTTCTTCACATTCTGCTGAGCCTGAGTGCTATTTTCCCTTAAATGAAAAGGTGTTCGACCTCGGTATCGATATTTTTAAGCCATCTCAGTATCCACCTGATGAAATAAAAGAAAAAATCTTTGGAAATTTTGAAGACATGCTTGCACCTCACCATACTTGCTTCCACTGTGCGCCATCGCGGCTTAAGGGAACCTTGCCTACTCTTCTTTGGCTTGCCTTGTTCGCCTTAAGCTTGTGCTATTTGATGGACGAAAACTATGTCTTCGATCCTGGTGGATATATTTCATGTTTCTTCCTCTGCTAATTAAGGTCGAGTCAGGCTCACGACTCGGTTAACAAAAACCAAGCGCTTCTTGGGAGGCAACCCATGTATCTATCTTTTCGCTTTCTTTATCCTAAGTGTAGGGGAGACCCGTTGGTTTGCTATTTCCTCTCCTCTCTCTTCTTCTAATCAGGGATTCGAGCTTCAATGATCCACTCTTGATGATTCTTGACGACCCGTGATTCCGTATTCACGTCTTCCCGGTTCTATCCTAAACTCTTTTCGATTAACTATTTTCTCAATATTAAAATAGGAATCTCTTTAGTTGTCCTTTCCTTAGCAAGATTTAAACAAAGTGCACAATGTCCTAAGTGTAGGAGGGTTACTCCCATATGCTTAAACATTGAGGACAATGTTTATCTTAAGTGTAGGGGGGACTTCTATCGAAGTTAAGTGGTATTTTCCTTGTATTTGTCCTCATTTTAACCGGAAAATCAATTTTTCGACATTTTTCAAAAATTTTGATCTGTTTTGGCCCATTAGTGTTTCCCTTTGTATAGTTATTTCTTTCCTTACTAGAATAAATCTTTAATAAAGTGGTTTTAGTTTTCAAACGTTGTGAATCTTTTGACTCAACCCGAGTTTACTTGTCTAAGTTACTCTAGCTAGTATCCTTAACGTGTTTAAGTCAAGTTTTGCTAGGCTTTTATATAGGGAGCTATAAAAACCGAAAGTCTTAACTCTCACGGGTTAAGAAAAAGAACTTTTCGCAAGTTCCTATAATTGATCCTAGAGAGTCGTTTATCAAGGGAACTTTAAAACGCGATTTCTAAACTTGAAAAAGTCTAAGAGTTTGCAAGATCCTATAGGCGACTCGAAAACCCAAAACTTTGATTTAATAGGCTAAGCATCCACGAGTCTCATTACTTGAGATTTTAAACTGTGGAGAACGAGAGATGATAGAGCCAATTATAAGTTTGGTATTCTTTTGGGAATTTATGTGAGTTACTTATAAACCTATTCTCCCATTGCCTGCTAATAAATTTATCTGTAATAAATAAGATTGTACGGTTTGAAAAGTTACTTAGCTTCTAGCCCAAGATCGTTTAAAAGTTGCTCGGTATGGATTAGAGTTCATAGCCAAAGCATAATTTATTGAAGCGGGATGCGAAGATTGGCGAGTCCAAAAAGGTCCTAACAAGGCATGAGGGCCACATTTTGTTGCTAAAGATCCAAAGTGATATGAAGAATCATTTATCGAAAATCAATATGAAGGATCGAGACACATGACGAAAACAAAAACTCCCCAAAAGTCATGGAGAAGTGTATCCGAAAAGACCCTAGCAAGGTACGAGGATAAATAGATCCAAGTCAAAAAGGAGGCAGATCGTTGTATATCAAAGTCCAAAATAAAGATTGGAGAAAAATGAAGAAGTCGTGGTCCAAGTATGAATCTCTCAAAAATTCAAGTGAAGAAATTCCATTATGAAGAGAAGACCATAATTTCATGAACGTCTCTCAAGGTTTGAAGTATGAAGTCACTGCCAAATATCGGTCCGAGAAAGGTCTCAAATCGCGAAGCGAGTTATGCCAAGATATGAACTTTATGAGGTCCCGAGAAGCAGTTTTAAAAGATTTTGTCCTTTAGCTAACTATTGATTAAATCGTTCACTTTATTTTCGGACTAAATAACTATCGAAATAAGTCAAAAATGCATCCTCGTGATCATTCAAGACAATAATAAAATATAAGAGATACCCCTAGGAATAAGGGAGTCTAAGTGAATAATTGGCCCACATGAGTTCGTGTTAGTCTACTAACTTATAATAACAATGATCTCGTTTTTAAGCTTGGTTTGGAGAAAGTGAAAACTTGAGGATGATGATTATTCATGACATTTTCAAAACCCAAGGTATGCTTTTGATCTCTTTACTTTGAATGTTTGTAATTTTCTCTCTCTTTAATAAAGGCCACTATGGATTGATTATAATGAAAAGTGTAAACGTGCTTTGTAACTAATGCATTGCATGAGGACATTGCAATGGTCAAGTGTAGGGGATTTGATAGGTGTGTAAACACCCATCCTTTTTACCACTTAATTACAATAATAACCGAGCCAAAACGTGTATTTTATATATCTTATGTCGGAATTATGCGTGGTTTGTGTTTTTGTTGTGATTTAGGATGAAAAGGTGAAAAGTGGAGAATACACGGGCATTTACGGGCTTTTATTGAAGAAAAAGATGAAAGACGAAGTCGAGAAGTCAAGAGTGCAAAAAGAACGGAAGTCCAAGACCAATTCTGAAGATTTATCAAAGAAAAAGTCAAAAGACGGAAGTTTATCAAAAGCCAAAAAACTCAAGTCTACTTTATTTAATAATTAACAGACGAGTTCAAAGTAATCCCGAGCCAAAAGTCATTAAAAGTCCAAGATTAAAGAAGATTTAAAGAAGAAAAGGACTAAGCATGCAATTAACAAAGAGATTAAGAAGGAAGGGTCTAATGATGCAATTAAGAGAAAATGAAGGAGGGGAGGAAGCTTCCTAATCCTCCCCTATATATAGATTAGATGTTAATCATTTTTCTTTGTTGGCTAATAGTGACAATTAGTTCTTCCATTTATTTACCTTGCACCTTTAAATTCATGTCAATTTAAATACTTGTCAAATTTAAATACTTGTCTTGCACCTTAAATTCCTTTAACTACAAGTAAGTTTTCATTTAATTCTTGTCAATCTTTACTTTACCTTGTTAATCTCCTATCTACCTTTCTTTATCTTTGATTTTTATGTTCATGTTCATGTTCTTATTTTGATCAAAGTGGGTTTTGATTATTGTGGTTAGTTTTGTTAGTTTTGTTGATTTGGATTGTTTGTTTATGATTATTGGATGTTTTGTGATTAGTTTAGTTTAATCTTGTGTTTGATTTTGGCTAAATTTGTGGTTATATTCGTGTTACTGTATTTCCCTGTTCTTCGAGGGTGTTTGTTTTCCTTGGTTCTGAACTTTTTATTTTTTCCTTCATTCTGAACTTTTTTCCTTCATTCCGAACTTTTTAACAAACCTTCATTCCGAACTTTTTTCCTTCATTCCGAACTTTTCTAATCTTTCATTCCGAACTTTTTTCCTTCATTCCGAACTTTTTTCCTTCATTCCGAACTTTTTTGCTTCATTCCGAACTTTTTTCCTTCATTCCGAACTTTTTAACAAACCTTCATTCTGAACTTTTTTCCTTCATTCCGAACTTTTCTAATCTTTCATTCCGAACTTTTCTAAAAAATCAACCAAGTTTTTTAACCAAAACTTAAACCAATTTAACCACTGATCATTTGCTAATCATAAGTTAGACTTAGATTTAAATTACTTTCCCTTTTTCTTTAAAGTTTTGCACATTTTATTAATACTACAACGACACAATTTTTGTTTCCACCAAAGACAGCTGAGTCGCACATAGTTAAACCAGATCAATTCGATTAGACATACTAGAACTTAATTTTTATACTAGGTAAAAGCCTTGTATTAGATATGCCTCTTTTCACACGGATAGCCAGCTTGGCACGCATCTGTGCTTCTTGTGCTAGTTGGAGGCTGACTTGGCTCTCTCTTATTGGTGAGTGATGATGGATGAGGTATTTCAGCCAGTTGATTGTTGCCACGTAACCATGCTCATTCCATCTTCTGCCTTCCGAAAACTTGTGGAATTATTTACTCCACTTGTGTGAATCACACGAGTACATCAAAACCCCCAATTTATTTTTTTATTTAATGGATTAGGGTTTTTAGGGTTGGGGGTAAATGGGTTCTGGTTATTTTTGTAACACCCCCAAATTTATACAACACAATACAGCGGAAGACTAGTTGGTGTTACGGGATAGCACATTACTCACATCATAGACAACGCATAAAAATCGCGTCGTTTATTAATAAATCATTTCCATTCATAAACATCAAAGTTACATCGGTCCCAAGTCATTACATTTCTTACAAAGTTTTACAAAGTATTTGAATGGAAAATATTGTTTAAGTGCGGGCCATGAATTCTTGTTGTCTTCCCGAGAATTACCTTCAAGTACCTGAGATAAAACATGTTAAAAGAAAAGGTCAGCGATAACGCCGAGTGAATTCATAGAGTTTAGTAAATTCCATCAATATAACTTTGGTATAAAATTAGTACCAAAAATCAATTCGTACAAATCATTGTAATAGGCCGTAAAATAGCCAAAATCGTTTTATACAAATCTTTGTAATAGGCCATAAAATAGCCAAAGTCATTTTATATAAATCCTTATCGAAAATCATAATATAGGCATTTGCCTTAAAAATTATTATACGAGCCAATGTCGTAACAACATCATACAATACGTCTTATGACGTTGTATAAAATCCAATAAAAACCGTTATATGAATATGGTTATGAAAACCAAAATACAAACATAATATCAATAGTATGACCCTGTATTGCTAGTCAGGCAATACATCGTAATTCGGAGCGTCTATTAGTATTTCGTTAATTCGGATTATTATAAGCCGCATGACATTGTTACCTTACTAAACCAACAACGGGTAGCTAACCCGATACCAATTTTTCCCATCTAAAGTAGCGTGTCGTCACAAAGGTCACGCTATGGAAATCTTCTCATACATTAATTCGCTTACCAATCAATGTGGCACGACGGGGATCAACCGTCAAGGCGCGAACTGGGGTGATCGTCCCCAAATAGTACTATTAAATGCATAAGCGTCTACCAACTCCCGGTAGTTCACAATTCATGCTAATGGGACTTTTAGTGACATAACCTAACTTTAATAATCCATTTAATTTCATCTATCGGGTCCATTAATCATTTATCGGGTCATACAATCGGGTCATTCAATCATTCGGGTCCAAAATCAATAAACAAACAATCGGGACAAATGGTGTCCTATTTTATAAAGCTAACATGTTATCTCCCTCGCGGGTTTATAAAACATTTATAAAAACATTTAAAAGAGTGCGAGGCTATGAACTCACGTTGATATGGGAAGGCGGGTTATCGGCAATTCGGACGTACGGTACGTGCTTCAATCACGGAAACCTAGACAAATAATACTCGGTCTTAGACGTTTGTCCAATGACTTTATAAAAATAAAAATTATGTATACATATGATGATTATATATATATGATGATCAAGTGGGTTTACATATTCTCATCTACTCATTTTTGTGCTATGTGTCGATAACTTTTATACTAGTTTTCTCGTTTTACCCATTTACGTGTCTTAAGTCCAATAAGCTTATTATAAGTCATTTAACTTATTTTAATCCATTTGGTACTTATATTATCAGTACTTAAACTTTACAAGTTGGGCCCAAATGGGTTAAGCCCAATAATAAGTTTATAAGTGTTCTAGTCCATTTTTGTTGTATTATTAGTCCAATTACGTTAATTTAGTCCGTTAACGTCCGTATTTCTTATAGTTCGGGTTTTATCGGTTTTCACTTGTATTAGTTACTTAAACATCAGTATATGACTTTTATAAACTTTACATTAGACGGGTTTGGTCGTCTAAGTTTTATTTGGCGAAAAACGTTAATTTTACAGCGATAGCCGAAAAAGTCGTAAAAATCAAGTTTATAGTTTTTATTACTTATAAACATTATTTCACCACCATTTATATCATTTATCCATTTAATTAACCTTTTATATATATATTTATATAAATAAGTTTTATAAGTTAGTGGGTTTTTATTTTACATTTTATATATTAAAATATGAGTGCTTATATAATAGTATTATTCTTTAATTTCCAAAAATCTGATTTTTAACTTCATCTTCACCAAAACTGCCATATCTTGAGTTCTACATGGAGATAGAAGCTCAAATTTTTATCACATAAACTACATGATATGTGCTATATATAACTCTTCTATAGCTACTGTTGAATCATCATTTAAGTATTTTCTAAAAATCGTCGAAAACAGTAACTTCAGATTTATACCCTAAACTTGTTTTGATCATATCTCACTCATTATTTTGATTCCATTGCATGGCCAACTCTCACATGTGTACAAGACATATATCTTACTGTGAATCCATTAATCTATGTCATTTTTATCAGTTTACCACTTGATTCTTTACTGTTTTATACAGCCAACATATTTAAACAAGATTTTAGCCTTGTTTCTTATAGTTTTTCATCTTTTTATCCATGATTATTAACAACAAATCCCCACATAACATTTTTATCATCATATAATCATCAAAAATATATACAATAGGAAATAAAATACATGTTTACATAATCAAAATAACAAGAAGATGAGGAGGACAATCTTTATACCACCATGATGATGTAAGTTGTGATCAAAACATGGATTTTGATGGAGAAACTTGTGGATATACATGACCATCTTCAAGACCACCATGCTCCATGGACTTCTTGTGGAAAATCAGCCTCATGACACCATGAAAACTCCTTCATGGATGTTATAAGTACCACCAATCAATAGGGTTTTGAAAGGGCTTCAACATATGCAAGTATAACATATGGTTTCATGGTTGAATCAAGATCAAAGGGTGTTTTTGGGGAGAAAAGTGGACGGCAAGATGGAGCTAGAGAGAGAGTTTGTGTGTTGGTTGCATGTTAAAATGGATGGAATGAGGAGTTGCTAGTTTTGCTAATGGTTTTGATCTAGTAGCTAGCTTAATGTGTAAGCTAGTTACATGTGTTGTTAGTTTTGTTAAGGTGTTGACACCTCATGGTGTAACTTAGCAACTTAGGCCGGTTTTGGGAGTGGGGTGGGACAAGTGTCCCACTTGTCTCATCCCATTTATTTACGGGTACTCCTCGATTCTAGTTTCCTCGATTTGCGTGCCCTCGGGTCGTTTTACGAAAAACGTTTTTATAAATTATGAATCGACGTCCCAAAACGAATCCAATAAAAATTGTTTCATCAAAAACGGAGTTCGAAAACATAAATACGTAATCCTAAGGTTTCCGGTTTAGTCGTAAAGGACGTTAAAATAAAATCGTAAGTCCTAGTTTCTTCTCGTAAATTTGTGAGTTTATGAACTAACACAAATTTAAAACTCCAAAATAATATTCTCAGATAAATTTATTTTCTGAAATGTCGGACTGTCACCAAAGACGGTGTATATAAACGTAAGCATGTAACGTTGAATCCTCCGTTTTAGACGTAGTCGATGCTACTCCAAGACGTAAATCCAAATTTCTTCCCAAAAATATGTGAGTTCATATTGTAACATTAAAATAATGTTTTTAAATAATATTCGAGAATAAAATATCATCCATAAATTGACGGATTGTCACAGCATTTACCCCTAAACAGGATCTTTGTCCTCAAAGATCATCCTACCTTACTACTCGCTTCTTATAGAGTTTAAGCCATGTGGGTATTTCCTCCACACTCGGTCTTTTCTCACAAGTGCAATTCATTACAATACGCGAGTTTCATCAAACATAACTACGGGAATAAGATCAGGCTAAATGTTGACTTACTTTCTCTATCCATGATGTTCACGGGTTTCTGATGAATGCAACTTTTCGCCGATCTAAGCTCTACTAAGAATAATCAGATTTTCACTTGATAGATATTCCATCAAGTTCGATTTACGAAACATAATTCACGCAGTCTTTGAAGTCCTAGGGTAGATCCAGCTTGTATGCCTTTCAATCCCAACTTTCACATCATCTCAATGGTCCCATACAACGGGGACTTATATCCCATGATTTGTTAGATCATGAATTCATTTTCCCAAGGTTAAAATTTGTGGCATAACTTCGCTACCCATTTGGCACTTCAAGATCTACATTTTACATTCACATAACCTCTTGCCTACTATTGGTAGTTAATAATCAAATCCTAATTTCAACAATCATTTCAGATTTCGCGGGTCGGGTATTTTGCAAGGATAGGTTCGCCATCATGGGAAACCTTAAACCTATGAGACATGTCCAACTCACAATGGGTGTATGTCGGATGTCTTCATCTCAATTCCTGCTTACAGATTCTCTAAGATTTAGATCCTAACAAGATTCGATCTCAATCCTAATACGATGATTATCAATGGTAATCTCTCCAAAGGAAAACGATTATACGGTCTTATTACCAAAGATCAATCATTCAAACATACAACAACACTTATATTACTCTGTATCGTTACTTTACCTCGTCCCTTCGATTTGGGATGGTACATAGTATTCTCATCAAGGTTCGTTCTCAATGATTTCTGAGTAAATCTCTAGAAATTCGATGCGAAGCGAGGATCTTGATATAGATGATCGATACAGGCATGCTATGTTTAGATAACTTCTTTTTGCATTTATCATTAACGAGAATGATATTAGCAGATTTGGTCAGTCTGTCGACGATGACCCAAATCAAATCAAATTCAGATGATGACCTTTGCAATAGCTAGACGTTTTACTAATGTATGAGGCGATGTCTGCCTTCATAATTCGTCATCAGTACAACTTCTTCAGACAAAGATACTTTTAGTCAAAAATGACATACATAGAATACTTATACTTACAAATTCCAATTTAACTCTATCTCACAATCCTCCATATTTAGGCAACCATAAGTGGTCTTTAAAATATTTAACGTTTATCGGCTTCTCAATCTTTAATGGTTCATATTAGTCGTGAAATCCTTCACTATTTATATTATCCTTTTTACAAACATCGGCTATTTTAAATTGTTCGGCAATTTATATTGCACCTTCATTATTAAGAAATATATCTTAATGGAATCTTTATACTTTCTATATAATATGTCGGTATCTATATTCATCTCTCATGATGATACAATTATCATGTCCACAATTTACTCAGATATTCTTTCTATATTATGCGTTAGTAATTACGTTCACTTTCCTAGATGGAATAATTATCATAACCGTATTTATTCAAAATTCTTTCTTCATATCTTCTATGTTTTAGTTTCGTCTCATCTGCCATTTTTATCCGTTTTACACAATCCCTCGTCTAAAGCGTCGATAATTATTATAATTAATTAAATAATTATTAGTTATTACTATAAATATACATATATATTTTTTTTTTTGAAGCGTAAACGTAAAAGTTTTAAATTTTCAGGTTATGGTATAAATGGTTTTCCTCAATCCTTTTTAAGTTATCTGGAGGTATACACAAACATTTACCCCTAAACAGAAGTTTAGTTAAATGGTTTGTGTATAAGGGAATAATCCCTTTAAAATCCTTTGTTAAAACATTTGTCAAAACATATTTCCATTTTTTTTTTTGGTAACATCCAAAGTCTTAAAAGGGCTCTTAATTTTTGAAGAGTCAATTTATATTCCATTATCCTTTTAATCACATAGTCTAATCATGTAAAGGTTCAAGTCTTTAATCACGTGTTAATTATTCAAGGTTCAGGTTTACACTGTTCGGCCAATTCAGGGCAGTCTATAAATAATTATTAACTCATTCTTATTCTGATAAACAAACATGTAGTTCTTAATGATCACGAGCATGAATTTATCAAATTACAGCCTACACACGTGATTCATCATAATTATGAATGCTACATGTGCATTGGTCAATCCAAACGACATCACGTGGAACTCATATTGTTCATTACAAGCACCGGATGTAGTGATTGGAATAGATAATCTCTTTCGCAGATGCGAAGTTGATGATAACCATGCTATGGATCAAATTTGCTAGAACCTTGTAAATGATCGAACAATTCTTCCATTTCGAGTTATGGATATCGTTTTCGATTGTCAATTTACTCAATTCACAGTAATCTGTAAATATAAGGAATGATAACACCATAGCTCTTCTGGATGACAGGCTTGGTATAATAAAATCTTTCTCCGACAACTATCTCAGTTGTACATTAATTCCTTAAATTCAGATGGTGCCGACGTACAGTGCACAAGCCACAAGTGCAGCACCGGAAATATAATCAATATCAATTTCAACTTGCCTTAATGGTGAAAGTCTAGGTAATTCATCAACAAATACTTCCTAAAGTTTCAGATAACAGAAACATCTTTTAATACATCCATATTAGGTTCCTCTAGATTATAATATCTATAACTAATTCACAACCATTCGCGGTATAATTTCAAGTCTTAATACAGGATATGGTCATCCATCAAGAATTATTTAGATCACTTTTGATAATCAACATCTTATCTTTTAGGGAATTCCACTCGAGTTCCCATCAATTAAGACAATGTCGTCATGTCATAATCAATCAATCCATCCTGCTGGCATTACCAACTTTCCAGTTTTATTACCGTTGATAAGATGTGAACTTCTCAAAAGACTAATAATAACTCATAATCCTTCACAAATTCAAGGATATATGGAGACACAACTACCATCTAAAGAGTAAGGTCAACGCATAATCTACGCGAGAGAATTTCAAATCAGATTCAGACGAAAACATTTAACGAATATGAATATATCCCATGTTTTCATGATTTGAGTACGCATTCGAAAGCTCCTCGGATCGTTACCCAGGTCATTCAAATGAAATCAAATCAAGAGAAATGATAAGAACGTCGATACATCCAGTCGGGTATCAACACTCGGTAATCAGATACTTTCCTAAGAATCTCACTACGGGAGAATTAGACAAGAAAGAATTGTCAATTGTCAAATAAGACAATTTCCACAGATGAGTAAATTCAACTCAGAACAATAGATGCTACAGGCACATATGTAGGTGTCCCTAACATTATGTCCTTATTTTTCACTTTTTGCAGATCTCATAAAATTTATTCTTTCACAATCTTCAAAGAAAATGTAGTGTTTATTCATTAGTTTTATGGTGACTACTAATCAGCCTTGCATAGTCCATTCCAAATTGTATGTAGGCGCGCAACTATATACAATTTCAAGATCAACGATGCAATACTCAGTTCGTCAAAATTTCATCATCATGTTTATAATAAAATCATTTTCATGCTTAATTCTTAAATAAGAATCAAAAATAAATTTGCAAAGATTTTCTTTGTTATGAAAACAATTAGGTTTTCCAAAGCGTCTCATAAACAACTTCATTTTGATATCAATCACCTATAATTCTCACTTTGAATAATCCTTATTGTGATGAAAATTAAATTTTCTCAAAGGATACCGTTTTAACTTTATAAAAATAATGAGTGATCTGCAAAAGAGTGATGAAAAGTTGTTCACCAAGAACTAACTACAATATGTTAGGAAATGAGCTTTAGCCAAATAATCATGAGGTTCATGACCTCGATGGCACTCACGAAGAATGATTCACAACATAACTCAAATCAAGATGAGTACTCGTTCAATGATTGCATCACTAATGCGAACATTAGGATGGAGCAAGAAAAGATAGATAACATCGATACATGTAGAATTTAGCAATCAAAGGTAGTCTTTTCATTAATCACAAACAAGTCAAATTGTACCGTAACACATTACGTGTCACTATGTCATACAATTCTCAAAACTCATCCTACCAACTGATATCACAGTTAAGTTAGGGATTATTTTTAAAAGATACCACAATGAATACTAATCTACAAGAGTCATTAGGTCTTCCACATGTCCCAGAAGATCCATCGGTCTCAATTCAGAAGAAGATTTCTTCAATTTATTTCTTGGACACTGGGCATCCTCGTTAGTGGACAATGGCCTAGGAACAGCCCTAAACACAAACTAACAATCATCTAAAACCTTATAATTCAATCACAGAACTTAATGACTTCCTCTTAATAATCTTATATCCCATACAAGTTAAATTTTACTTTATTCAAGTTTCAATCAATTTTATACTCAATTCGATATCCTACCTCATTATCCAATACTTACAACCTTATTCTTCGGCCTTGTAAAGGCAATACAATCTCAATATGAATCAACACTTAATTTCCAATCCTATTAGCTCTTACAACAACAATTATCAAATGAGTCATTAATATGAAATGACTTGATCATTCAACTAGACTTCTCGGAAAGGTATTAGTGGCATGAGGCTTTTGGGTAATGGTTCCAATAACAGCCTCAAGTGCAACATTCACCCTTTCGATTTCAATTTGAGAATTGGATGACAACGAATCAGATGACATCTTTCCAGGTGATAACGTTTTGTCAAACTCCACTCTTATAAGGAAAGATCGTCATGACATCGATATCAGATTTAATCTCGCCAATTCTTTTTCAATATCACAATCAACTAATATCTATATTTCTACGAATATCAACCCTTTGTCGGGATCATAAATATCCACAACTTGGTTTAGATCTAGGATAGCTAGAATTCCTACGAGAATAGCTTCGATTAATTTACTAGGGGATTTAGGGTACATTGTGACCATTTACGTCGTATAAATACCTCGTATAAAAATCAAAATAATCATCAAACAATCATGTAATAAAATTACATTATATATATATAATCCAAGTTATATATATATTAAAATAACACTTCTCAGTCTTGGCCTTGTCGGTAACTCGGGAATTCTTCGGCACCGTTATAGTCAAAAGATTTTTAGACATTTTTAGAAAAATGTTTATAGTTAAAAGATTTTGAAAAGTTTTATTCAAAACCTTAGTTTTAAAAATCTTTCGTTCTCTATAACGAGAGCTCTGATACCAAACTGTAACACCCCCAAATTTATACAACACAGTACAGCGGAAGACTAGTTGGTGTTACGGGATAACACATTACTCACATCATAGACAACGCATAAAAATCGCGTCGTTTATTAATAAATCATTTCCATTCATAAACATCAAAGTTACATCGGTCCCAAGTCATTACATTTCTTACAAAGTTTTACAAAGTATTTGAATGGAAAATATTGTTTAAGTGCGGGCCATGAATTCTTGTTGTCTTCCCGAGAATTACCTTCAAGTACCTGAGATAAAACATGTTAAAAGAAAAGGTCAGCGATAACGCCGAGTGAATTCATAGAGTTTAGTAAATTCCATCAATATAACTTTGGTATAAAATTAGTACCAAAAATCAATTCGTACAAATCATTGTAATAGGCCGTAAAATAGCCAAAATCGTTTTATACAAATCTTTGTAATAGGCCATAAAATAGCCAAAGTCATTTTATTTAAATCCTTATCGAAAATCATAATATAGGCATTTGCCTTAAAAATTATTATACGAGCCAATGTCGTAACAACATCATACAATACGTCTTATGACGTTGTATAAAATCCAATAAAAACCGTTATATGAATATGGTTATGAAAACCAAAATACAAACATAATATCAATAGTATGACCCTGTATTGCTAGTCAGGCAATACATCGTAATTCGGAGCGTCTATTAGTATTTCGTTAATTCGGATTATTATAAGCCGCATGACATTGTTACCTTACTAAACCAACAACGGGTAGCTAACCCGATACCAATTTTGCCCATCTAAAGTAGCGTGTCGTCACAAAGGTCACGCTATGGAAATCTTCTCATACATTAATTCGCTTACCAATCAATGTGGCACGACGGGGATCAACCGTCAAGGCGCGAACTGGGGTGATCGTCCCCAAATAGTACTATTAAATGCATAAGCGTCTACCAACTCCCGGTAGTTCACAATTCATGCTAATGGGACTTTTAGTGACATAACCTAACTTTAATAATCCATTTAATTTCATCTATCGGGTCCATTAATCATTTATCGGGTCATACAATCGGGTCATTCAATCATTCGGGTCCAAAATCAATAAACAAACAATCGGGACAAATGGTGTCCTATTTTATAAAGCTAACATGTTATCTCCCTCGCGGGTTTATAAAACATTTATAAAAACATTTAAAAGAGTGTGAGGCTATGAACTCACGTTGATATGGGAAGGCGGGTTATCGGCAATTCGGACGTACGGTACGTGCTTCAATCACGGAAACCTAGACAAATAATACTCGGTCTTAGACGTTTGTCCAATGACTTTATAAAAATAACAATTATGTATACATATGATGATTATATATATTTGATGATCAAGTGGGTTTACATATTCTCATCTACTCATTTTTGTGCTATGTGTCGATAACTTTTATACTAGTTTTCTCGTTTTACCCATTTACGTGTCTTAAGTCCAATAAGCTTATTATAAGTCATTTAACTTATTTTAATACATTTGGTACTTATATTATCAGTACTTAAACTTTACAAGTTGGGACCAAATGGGTTAAGCCCAATAATAAGTTTATAAGTGTTCTAGTCCATTTTTGTTGTATTATTAGTCCAATAACGTTAATTTAGTCCGTTAACGTCCGTATTTCTTATAGTTCGGGTTTTATCGGTTTTCACTTGTAATAGTTACTTAAACATCAGTATATGACTTTTATAAACTTTACATTAGACGGGTTTGGTCGTCTAATTTTTATTTGGCGAAAAAACGTTAATTTTACGGCGATAGCCGAAAAAGTCGTAAAAATCAAGTTTATAGTTTTTATTACTTATAAACATTATTTCACCACCGTTTATATCATTTATCCATTTAATTAACCTTTTATATATATATTTATATAAATAAGTTTTATAAGTTAGTGGGTTTTTATTTTACATTTTATATATTAAAATGTGAGTGCTTATATAATAGTATTATTCTTTAATTTCCAAAAATCTGATTTTTAACTTCATCTTCACCAAAACTGCCATATCTTGAGTTCTACATGGAGATAGAAGCTCAAATTTTTATCACATAAACTACATGATATGTGCTATATTTAACTCTTCTATAACTACTGTTGAATCATCATTTAAGTATTTTCTAAAAATCGTCCAAAACAGTAACTTCAGATTTATACCCTAAACTTGTTTTGATCATATCTCACTCATTATTTTGATTCCGTTGCATGGCCAACTCTCACATGTGTACAAGACATATATCTTACTGTGAATCCATTAATCTATGCCATTTTTATTAGTTTACCACTTGATTCTTTACTGTTTTATACAGCCAGCATATTTAAACAAGATTTTAGCCTTGTTTCTTATAGTTTTTCATCTTTTTATCCATGATTATTAACAACAAATCCCCACATAACATTTTTATCATCATATAATCATCATAAATATATACAATAGGAAATAAAATACATGTTTACATAATCAAAATAACAAGAAGATGAGGAGGACAATCTTTATACCACCATGATGATGTAATTTGTGATCAAAACATGGATTTTGATGGAGAAACTTGTGGATATCCATGACCATCTTCAAGACCACCATGCTCCATAGACTTCTTGTGGAAAATCAGCCTCATGACACCATGAAAACTCCTCCATGGATGTTATAAGTACCACCAATCAATAGGGTTTTGAAAGGGCTTCAACATATGCAAGTATAACATATGGTTTCATGGTTGAATCAAGATCAAAGGGTGTTTTTGGGGAGAAAAGTGGATGGCAAGATGGAGCTAGAGAGAGAGTTTGTGTGTTGGTTGCATGTTAAAATGGATGGAATGAGGAGTTGCTAGTTTTGCTAATGGTTTTGATCTAGTAGCTAGCTTAATGTGTAAGCTAGTTACATGTGTTGTTAGTTTTGTTAAGGTGTTGACACCTCATGGTGTAACTTAGCAACTTAGGCCGGTTTTGGGAGTGGGGTGGGACAAGTGTCCCACTTGTCTCATCCCATTTATTTACGGGTACTCCTTGATTGTAGTTTCCTCGATTTGCGTGCCCTCGGGTCGTTTTACGAAAAACGTTTTTATAAATTATGAATCGACGTCCCAAAACGAATCCAATAAAAATTGTTTCATCAAAAACGGAGTTCGAAAACGTAAATACGTAATCCTAAGGTTTCCGGTTTAGTCGTAAAGGACGTTAAAATAAAATCGTAAGTCCTAGTTTCTTCTCGTAAATTTGTGAGTTTATGAACTAACACAAATTTAAAACTCCAAAATAATATTCTCAGATAAATTTATTTTCTGAAATGTCGGACTGTCACCAAAGACGGTGTATATAAACGTAAGCACGTAACGTTGAATCCTCCGGTTTAGACGTAGTCGATGCTACTCCAAGACGTAAATCCAAATTTCTTCCCAAAAATATGTGAGTTCATATTGTAACATTAAAATAATGTTTTTAAATAATATTCGAGAATAAAATATCATCCATAAATTGACGGATTGTCACAATTTTGGTGAGAGAGAAGGAAGATACATAGGTTGCATCGAAAGGTATTAATGTGTGGGTGAAAATGAATAAATGTGAGTGGGTGGACGTTTATATTTTTGACCAAGTCGCAAACGTATTTAACTTATTAATTGTTAATGGAAAACAAACCCAAATGGGTTTTGAGGCCCATATAACCGTCCCATCTATCTCATTTTATATCACTCTTGGGCCTGCTGGACTGTTAATAACAAATTAAGAACTTGTTTTTGCTTTGGGCTTCATCCGTCTTGTATTTTCAAGCAAAATGGGCATGTTGCCATTAAAAGTGAATAAACTTCTTTAAATGGGCTTTTAAGCCCATTTCCCAAATGTGGGGCCCACAAGCTCGTACATCTTCATAAATATTAAATCCGCTAAAGTCGAGCTTGTTTTTGGCTTCCTCGATCTTTTTCTTCAAACTCGTGTCGTTTTCGCCGGTTTTTCGTGATCTTGGTACCTACACACATTAAAACAAGAAACATGCAAATAAAAGGCAATATTGATACATTTTATGCACTTATTCATTGTTTATTAATATAAATGGTATGAGTATTTAAGCTCATATCAATAAACTTGAAAAACTAGAGAGAATAAAATTAAACACACTTAAAAACTAGAAAAATAAAACTACAACTCTAAAAACTAACCACCTAACACCCTCCTAATGACATATTAGGAGGGTATTTATAGGAGGTGGGGAGATCACATGCTTAAGCTATCTTCTCTCTTTCTTCTCGTCTCGACTCGACTTAATTTCTTTGTCTTTCTCGACGTCGTCTCGGTATTTGTCGATATAAGTTGAACTTGTCTTATAATTTTCTTCTATAATTTGACTTAAGTTCTTTGACTTCATTAAACTTCCGTCTTTAGACTTTTTCTTCGATAAATCTTCAGAATTGGCCTTGGACTTCCGTTCTTTTTGCATTCTCGATCTTTCGCCTTCGTCTTTAGTCTTTTTCTTCGATAAAAGCCCGTGATAGCCCATGTTTTCTTCCTTTTGCAACTTTTGGTCCTAAAACACAATAAAAACACAAACCACGCATAATTCCGACTTTTACGACATTAAATACACGTTTTGGTCTTGTTATTATTGGAAATAAATGGTAAAAGGATAAGTGTTTTCACACTTATTAATCTATGTGTTATTAAGCACACTAAGTCCATTTTCATCATTTAATCTCAAACTTGCCTGTAGTAGTACCTTAGTTACATATATATTTCTATGGTTCACCCTAGCCTTAATGCAAGGTTGATTAAACCGAGTACCTAAAATTGTTCAACAATGGAAATAGAGACAACTGGGCTTACAGTGAGTGCAAAACGAACATGACTTCGAGATAAGAAACCAAGAATCTCATGGAATCCAAAAGATTCATCATTTGTAGCAAGATTCACAAAAAAATTATGCTTAGAGATCACTTGTAAAGCACCCATTAGTATTTTTGATGATCGAAAAATTAGAGAGAAGGTTATAGAATCAAGAGATAAAAAATAAAAGATTAGGTGAATCAATTGTGTAATTGGAGTAAGTATTTAAGTAAATAACAAACCCAAGCGCGAAGAAACCGCCAAATTTACAAAAGAGACCCTTAATGGTACAACGAACATGTAGCGGTACATGTAACATTCTCGGTACTTGAATTTGTTCTAGCGGTACTTGGAGTTATAACGGTACCTCACAATTTTGACCAGTTCATGCTTTCCACTATCATTGTAACCTCTTTATCTTTTTCTATTAACTTGCAATTACATAAAAAACACAAAACATAGACTATATAATAAAAATTAGTATACAAACTTGTACAACTGTTACCTCCCCTCAACATATGCAGCAATCTATTGGTTGAGCATACCAATATGTGTCACCAAGAATTCAAATCTCTTTGTATCAAATGCCTTGGTCAACAAATCCGCTACATTGTTGTCTGTATGAATCTTCAAGACTTGAATAAGCTTCTTGTCATAAGCATCTCTTATAAAGTGATGTCTTATTTCAATATGCTTGGTCTTGGAGTGAAATACTGGATTCTTGACAATGCATATAGTACTTTCATTATCAATGTAAATCTTGTTGTTCATGAAGTTAAACCCATAATCTAACAATTGATTCTGAATCCAAAGTACTTGTCCACAGCAATCAGCAACAGCAACATATTCAACTTCAGTTGTAGAAGTAGCAACAATGGTTTGCTTCTTACACTGCCATGATATGAGTCTTCTACCTAGTAATTGACAACCTCCTGTTATGGATTTCCTATCATGATTGGCTCCATCATAATCACTGTCTGAGTAAGCTTCCAATCCAAAGGTGGAATCTCTAGGATACCATAATCCTAAATTGGGTTGACTTTTAAGATACTTAAAAATCTTCTTCACAGCATATAGATGTGACACCTTTGGATGAACTTGGAACCTTGAACAGGCACACATAGCAAACATAATATCTGGCCTTGAAGCAGTAAGATATGTCAATGAACCAATCATTGATCTATATAGATGAATATCAACATTTTCTCCATGTTCATCTTTTGATAAAGACTTTTTAGCTTCAAAAGGTATGCTTGTACTCCTTGTATCCATACATGCAAATTTCTTCAAGATTTTAGCAACATACATATCTTGGCTGATAAATATTCCATCTTTCCTTTGTTTGACTTGCAGTACCAAAAAGAAAGTTAGTTCTCCCATTGAACTCATCTGAAATCTTCCTTTCATCAAAGCCTTAAACTCTTCACATCATGTCTTCTTGGTAGAACCAAAAATGATGTCATCAAACATAGACTTGAACTAGATTGATATCCTTAGCATTATTCTTGATGAACAGAGTTTTGTCAATGGTTCCTCTCCTATATACATGCTCTGTTGGGGAATTTAGGATCTACAAAACCTGGAGGTTGTGAGACATATACCTCCTCTGAAATAGTACCATAAAGAAAGGCACTTTTCACATCCATTTGATAGACTATAAAACCCATATATGATGCAAAGGCCAAAAATAACCTAATGGCTTCTATCCTTGCCACTAGTGCAAAAATCTCATCATAGTATATCCCTTCGTCCTGTCTATAGCCTTGAGCAACAAGTCTTGCTTTGTTCCTAAAAAAAACTCCTCTTTCATCCTTCTTGTTCCTGAAAACCCATCTAGTACTAATTACTCTCTTACCTGAGGAAAGATCCACAAGAATCCAAACTTTTTGTAGCTCAAATTGTGTTAATTCTTCTTGCATGGCATCTACCCAACTTTCTTCATCAAGAGCCTAAGAAATGTTTTTGGGCTCTACTTGTGATAAGAAACAGGTAAACAAACAATGTTGAGTATCTTTATGATTAGTTCTCTGCTATTGTTTGACATAACTCACAAGTGCATGAGTTTCAATATTGGTTTGAAGTTGTCTTCTTGTTTGTATAGCAGACTTGGGATCTCCAATGATCTGTGTAGTAGGATGGTTGTTGTTGACTTTATGAGTGGGAATAGAACTAACTGTAATTTCTATTTCCAAATTGTTGAAATCTGTTACTGCCCCCTGCTCATCATAGGAAGCTTTGGAGAAGATTCCTTCAACTGGACTAGCATATATGTCTTCATCGTCCATAGCTTGTAAAATCTCTTCTATGAGTTAACAGATTTTGTAGATTTTGACTTAGCCGTACTTGTAGATGAGGTACCGCTAGGTGTAGTATGTACTGTTGAGTATTGTGACTCAAAATATTCTTCTCCTGAATGCTTATTAGCGTATATAGCATTATTTTCTTGATCTTGAAGCCTCTGAAGTTCTTGGGAGGCTTGATCATCTTTTGATGGCATGGTTTGCTTCTTGGGAGTAGCAGACATGGGAGTAACAGTAGGCATATTGGGCACATAGATATGAACATCATCATCTGATGAGGAAACATCTTCTTGAGTACCTGCATTAGTTTCACTTGACTCCTCACCTGCATTGTTAGTTTGACAATCTTTTCGCAGAGAATAGTAATCCATGGAGTTAGTTAGATAATCTAAATCAAACATCCAAGCATAACCTATCCCTGGGACATTGGGTTTATTTTCTAAGAAAATAACATGGGCATTTTCTTCAACCTTTTTAGATGCCAAATTATAAACCCTATATGCTTTACTTTGCACTAAATATCCTACAAGTTATCATAGATCAGACTTTCCATCAAACTTTCCCAAATAATCAAGAGTATTTAGTATAGACTCATGACACCCAAAAGGTCTTAAATGACTTATGGTAGGCTTAATACCAGTCAAAAGTTCATAAGGTGTTTTGTTTTGAGGCTTGGTCGGTAAGACTCTATTTAACACATAACATGCAGTGTTGATTGCTTCTGCCCAAAAGGTATTTGGAAAAAGAACATCATCCACCATAGTTCTAGCAGCCTCAATTAGTGTCCTATTCTTCCTTTCAGCTACTCCATTTTGTTGTGGATTCCTAGGATTACTAAATTGTCTCTTAATTCCTTTAGACCTAATGAATTCATCAAATTCAGCATTATTGAATTCTGTCCCATTATCAATCCTAATGATTAAAACCTGTTTAGTGAACTGCTTTTCAACTAAAGTGATAAAATCCTTAAGTAATTCATTGGTTTCACTTTTAAGAGCTAAAAAGAAAACCCAACTGAATCTACTATAATCATTAGTTATGACTAGACAAAAGGTCATATGGCTAATGCTTCTTACAGAAACTAGACCAAACAAATCCATATGCAACAGCTGAAAAGGTTTTGTGACAGTGTTGACAGTCTTGGTATTACAAGAGGCTCTATGTTGTTTACCTTTTTGACAAGCAGCACATGTGAAATCATTTTGAAAAGATGATAGGTGTGTAAACACCCATCCTTTTACCACTTAACTACAATAATAACCATGCCAAAACGTGTAATTTATGTCGTAAATGTCGGAATTATGCGTGGTTTGTGTTTTTGTTATGATTTAGGATCAAAATATGAAAAGGGAGGAAAACACGGGCTTTCGCGGGCTTTTATCGAAGAAAAAGACAAAAGACGAAGTCAAAAGATCAAGAGTGCCAAAAGAACGGAAGTCCAATGCCAATTCTTAAGATTTATCGAAGAAAAAGTCCAAAGACGGAAGTTTAATAAAAGTCGAAGAACTAAAGTCTAAATTAATGAAGAAATTACAAGACGAGTATTAATCCCGAGACAAAGTCGAAAAAAGTCGAAGAATTAAGAAGACGAAAAGACGTGAAGAAGAAGAATAACCAACACATGCCTAATCTTTCCTAAACACCTATAAATAGACTCCTAATTTGTCATTAGGAGTTGTTGGCTAATTTGACACATTAGTTCCTCCATCTTAATTACTTGCACTTTTCTTAATTGCACCTTTAATTACTTGTCTTGCACCTTAAATTTGTAAGCTTTTAACTCTTGTTTTTACTTTAATTGTTGAATCTTAATCTTAATCAAGTTTTTATTTTAGTCTCTCATTCTACTTTTCTTGTTTTGCTTAATCTTTGTGCTTATTATCTTATTGTCATTCTTATTTAATTACTTGTTATGCTTTTATGTTTTTGATCTTGTTGGCTTATTGATTTTATAGCTTATTGTGTTTTTCTTAAATTCAATCAAGTGCTTATTAGTTAATTTTTATAAAAAGTTGATTTTTAATATTTTTATTGTTTAGTGTTTTTAAAAGTTTTTAAATTTTGGTTTAATAGCTTTTTCTTAAATTTGATTTGGTAAAAGTTTTAGTTAAGTGCTTATTTGTGTTTAGCTTAATTTTAGATTTTAGCTTATTTAGAACTTTCTCTTATCCGGGTTGGGTAAACCCTCTTATTCCGAACTTAGCCTCCAACCCTAGTATTCCGAATAGTTTGCACAAGTTGATTCTGGATAAGCATCTGTTAGGTTTATTCCTGATAAAGAGTGGAACATTATTCCGGATAAGGGCCAAGGTCAGGTTATTCCGGATAAACAGGGGTTGACATATTCCGGATAAAACACTCAACATTTATTCCGGATAAGGATTTTGGGTGTGATATTCTGGATAGTATTCAGAAGTTGATTACGAATAAGCGACTGGGGATTTATTCCGGATAAGGAGTTTAACTCTATATTCCGGATAAGCACTCATCAGGGATTCCGAATAAGCTGTTGGAAAATATTCCGGATTAAGGCATCTAGATTATTCCGAATAAGTTGCAGGGTACATTATTCAGAATAAGCTGTTTGACAAGGATTCCGGATAAAGGATTTGGAAGTTATTCCGGATCATGCTTCGAACTAGGTTATTCCGGATAAGGTGACAATATTCCGGATAACTACGAGAAGGGGATTCCGGATAAGTTTATTTTCTTGATTCCGGATAAATTGCCTGTAGTTATTCCGGATAAGCGTCTTGAAGGTTATTCCGGATAAACATACTTTGTTGGGTATTCCGAATAGTGACAATATTTTGGATCCCGAGTCAGGTTCTGTTTACTTTCTGTTATATTTTCAAGCATTTACTTTTCCCGCTATTTTTCTTTTAGTTTAATTTTTTATAGAAAAGTTCACATTTTTATTACAGTGCAAATTTTAATTTTCGTCACGCTTTAATTTTAAGTCATTTAATTAATTTACTTTTAAAAGTTTTAATATTGCACAATTTAATTTTTAATTAGTTTTAGATTTTAATTACCGCCTTTTACTTTAAAGTCTTGCACATTTATTTTACAACAACGACAAATATTTTTCTTAACAAAAAACAATTGAGTCACACTTTGAACTGGAAATCAATTCGATTAAACCACTTCAACGAACTTAATTTTTATACTGGACAAAAACCTTGTATTAAATGGCGCCGCTGCCGGCTCTTTTCGTTAAGATTAACGGTTTTCTGTGAGAGACGCGTTGCTTTTTGGGATCCGTTAAATCGTGAGCGTTATTTTTCTTACTCAAAAATTTTCAAAAATCCATAAAAATTAAAAATTGTTAAAAATCCATAAAAATTAAAAATTTTCAAAAATCCCAAAAGATTTTATTTTTATAGTGTATATATATGGTCTATTGCTTTGGTATCTTTTTCTTTTGCTTTTGTAGATGTATGCGTACTAGATCTTCAACTTATCCAGAGCCCGAGACTCGTGAAGATTTAGCTATGGCAGGTGTGAACAACAATAATCCACCGCACCTCAACAATAACAACAACAATGTTCTTCCACAGGCCGATCTTCGGACAATGTAGGAGCTTTGTCAACCCACAATGTTTGGACGAGGAGGACCGATTGCGCTGATGCAAATCACGGCTCCGAAGTTTTCGTTGAAGCATCACATGATCCAACAAGTGCAAACTAACCATTTTCGCGGATTGCCAGATGATGATGCCAACAAGCACCTTAATACTTGGTGTTTTTAGGCCTAGTATAAAAACATTATCGTCCGAATCTTTTCGAATTGAAAACCGGTCTTAAGTGCGACTCAATTGTCTTTTGGTGAATCAAGAGGATGGTTTGGTTTGTTTGTTTTAAACTACTAACAAGTAATTAAAGTGTCGTTGAGTAAAATGGAAGTTAAAAGATTAATTTGAATGATGAGTAAAAATAAATGCATATAAACTTAAAGGTAAAATGGAAAAGTACTAACTCACTGAATAAAACTAACACTTGGAAAATTTTCTGAAAATAAAAAGTACTATAAGAAAGTAAGATCGAAAGAAACCAAAACAAGCCAAAAGGGCCCTGATCGGAATGTTTTCCGATCAGTTGATCGGAATGTGGGATGGGGACACAATCGGAATAGCCAATATAGAACCAATCGGAATAACCAATAAATGGAGCCTATCGGAATGTTACAGTGGATACCGTCGGAAAAGCAAAATGTGGTCCTATCGGAATACTTGCAAAACAACCCAATCGGAATGTAACTCGAAGTCCCAATCGGAATATAGGACAAATGCCCTACCGTCGGAATATTAAGACCAATCGGAAAGGGGTTTTAAACCCTTTCCTAAAATTAAGGAAATCGGTTAGATGGTGTACCCGGTCGGAAAACCCAATCGGAAAGGGATTTTAAACTCCCTTTTCCGAAAATAAAGGAATTTGGTTAAGCTAGACAATAAGCTAAGTTCAATAAGCTAATATCCACAACTTAACAATCCGAACACATAACCGAATCAAATAAGCACTTATCAACTTATCTAACCCGAAATCAAACAACTTTTTAGATTAAACAATAAAACCATTAACTTTTTAATAAAGCTTTTTAATAAGAAAAATAAGCTAATAATAAAAATAAGCCAATAAGCATAAAAGTCTTAAAGCTTAATCAAATGAAAACTTATAAAATGATCAAAAGATTAACTTTTAAGCACGAAATCAATTAGAACAACACGGATCTTATGATATACGCACCAAAATCAACCTTAAATCAAAGAAGAGTAGAATGAGATTAAGGATCTTAAGCTTAAAATAGAACTTGATTAATAAAAATAAGCAATACAAAGTGATTAATCTTTGAAAGATTAAAAGAAAAAGATGAACTAGTGAGAGAAAGTTTAAGACTTTCTCTCTCTAAAACTAGAGAAAACTAAAAAGTGAAAAATTAACCTAAAACTCTAACCACCCTCCTAGTGACTATTAGGAGGGTATTTATAGGGAAGGTGGAAGGAGTGCATGTGTTGCATCTTCTTTCTTTCTTTCTTCACGTTTTCTCGACTCGACTTTAATTCTTCGTCTTTGTCGTCTCGGGATTTGAACTTGTCTTTTAATTTTCTTCTTCTATTAGACTTAAGTTCTTCGACTTCGTTAAACTTCCGTCTTTTGACTTTTTCTTCGATAAAAGCCCGTGAAAGCCCGTGTTTTCTTCCTTTTTCATATTTTGGTCCTAAAACACAATAAAAACACAAACCACGCATAATTCCGACTTTTACGACATAAATCACACGTTTTGGTCTTGTTATTATTGGAAATAAGTGGTAAAAGGATAAGTGTTTTCACACTTATTAAATCCCCTACACTTGACCATTGCAATGCCCTCATGCAATGCATTAATTTTAAAGCACGGTTTACATTTTCCATCATAAATAACCCACCTTGGCCTTTATTAAATACTAAACATAAAAGATAGAAATAAGTAAAGAAATTAAAAACTTACATTGGGTTTTGGCGGCCATGAACGTTTATCATCCTCAAGTTTCACGTTCCCCATACCAAGCTTAAAAACGAGATCATTGTTATTATAAGTTAGCAAACTATCACGAACTCATGTGGGCCAATTATTCACTTAGACTCCCTTATTCCTAGGTGTATCTCTTATATTTTATTTTTGTCTTGAATGATCACGAGGATGCATTGTTTGACTTATTTTGATAGTTATTTAGTCCGAAAATAAGATGAACGATTTAATCAATAGTTAGCTAAAGGACCAAATCTTTTAAAACTGCTTCTCGGGATATCAAAAAGTTCATATCTTGGCATAACTTGGTTCGCGATTTGAGACCTTTCTCGGGCCGATATTTGGCAGCGACTTCATACTTCGAATCTTCGAGAGACGTTCTTGAAATTATGGTCTTCTCTTCATAATAGGAATTTCTTCACTTGAAATTTTTGAGAGATTCTTTATCTTTGGACCACGACTTCTTCATTTTTCTCCAATATTTATTTTGGACTTTGATATACAACGATCCGCCTCCTTTTAGAACTTGGATCTATTTATCCTCATACCTTGTTAGGGTCTTTTCGGATAGACTTCTCCATGACTTTTGGGGAGTTCTTGCTTTTCGTCGTGTGTCTCGATCCTTCATATTGATTTTCGATAAATGATTCTTCACACCACTTTTAGATCTTTAGCAACAAAATGTAGCCCTCATGCCTTGTTAGGGCCTTTTCGGACTCGCCAATCTTCGCGCCCCGCTTCATAAGTTATGCCTTGGCCATGAACTCTCGTCATTACCGAGCAACTTTTAAACGATCTGGGGCTAGAGGCTAAGTAACCCTTTAAATCGTACAACCTTATTTATTAGCAGATTAATTTATTAACAAGCGGAGGGAGAATAGGCTCATAATTAACTCACATAAATTCACGAAAGAATACCAAACTTATAATTGACTCTATCATCTCTCGTTCTCCACAGTTTAAAATCTCAAGGAATGAGACTTGTGGATGCTTAGCCTATTAAATCAAAGTTTTGGGTTTTCGAGTCGCCTATAGGATCTTGCAACTTCTTGGACTTTTTCAAGTTTAGAAATCGCGTTTTAAAGCTCCCTTGATAAACGACTCTCTAGGATCAATTATAGGAACTTGCGAAAAGTTCTTGTTCTTAACCCGTGAGAGTTAAGACTTTCGCGTTTTATAGCTCCCTATATAAAAGCCTAGCAAAACTTGACTTAAACACGTTAAGGATACTAGCTAGAGTAAACTTAGGCAAGTAAACTCGGGTTGAGTCAAAATGTTCACGACTAAGAAAAATCTAAAACCACTTTATTGAAAATTTATTCTAGCAACGGAAAGAAACTAAACATGATAAAGGAAAGTACGACTATACAACTAGGCCAAAATAGATTAAAAATTTTGAAAAATGTCGAAAAATCAAATTTTCCGGTTAAAATGAGGGCAAATTCATGGAAAAGACCACTTACTTCGATAGAAGTCCCCCCCTACACTTGAGATAAACATTGTCCTCAATGTTTGAGCATGTGGGAGTAAACTCCCCTACACTTAGGACATTGTGCACTTTGTTTAAATCTTGTTAAGGAAAGGACAACTAAAGTGAATTCAATGTGAACATATAGAACATGAAATATTGAATCACAAGAGTTTAGGATAGAACCGGGAAGATGGGAACACGGTATCACGGTTCGTCAAAAGTCATCAAGAGGCTCTCTGAAGCTTAAATCCTTGCACAACACAAGAAACAAGACAACAAACATATGCGGGGCTCCCCCTACACTTATTGTGAAAGCAGTAAAGGATAGAACACGGGTTGCCTCCCGAGAAGCGCTTGTTTTTGTTCACCGAGTCATGAGCCTGACTCGACCCAATTTTAGTTCATGGGGAACGTGGTGAGGGATGGAATCATCTCCTGAGAGATGTCCTCACCAAAGTACAGCTTCAAACGCTGGCCATTCACCTTGAAATTGGGCCCATTCGGCTGAGAAAGCTCAATCGTCCCATACGGAAAGACTTTGGTGACGGTGAATGGACCAGTCCAGCAGCTCTTCAACTTGCCAGAGAAGATTTTCAACCGAGAGTTAAAAAGTAAGACTTGATCACCAACGTGGAACTCTCGGTTCTTGATTTTAGCATCGTGGATCATCTTCGTCTTCTCCTTGTAGATCAGCGAGTTCTCATAAGCTTCATTCCTCAGTTCATTTAGCTCATTGAGTTGAACCTTGCGATGATCACCGGCTTTGTTGATGTCGAAGTTAGCCGACTTCAAGGCCCAGTGCGCCTTATGTTCCAGCTCGATGGGTAGGTGGCAGGCTTTCCCGTACATAAGACGATAGGGTGTACAACCGATCAGGGTCTTGTAAGCAGTACGGAAAGCCCACAGAGCATCATCTAACTTATCGGCCCACGTGGCACGATGCTCTCCTACAGTACGCTCCAAAATTCTCTTCAAGCCACGGTTGGAAATTTCGGCTTGCCCATTGGTTTGGGGATGATAGGCGGTGGAAAGACGGTGATTGACACAATACTTTGCCATGACTCGTGCAAATTGATCGTTGCAAAAATGAGTCCCGCGGTCACTGATAGTAACACGAGGAACGCCAAATCGAGCGAAAAGCTGCTTCAAAAAGTTCACAACAACCCTCGCGTCATTCGTAGGAAGAGCCTTAGCTTCAACCCATTTAGAGACGTAGTCGACAGCGACGAGGATGTACTTGTTCCCTTTGGATGATGGAAATGGCCCCATAAAGTCGATGCCCCATACGTCAAAGATTTCACATTCCTGTATGAAATTTTGAGGCATCTCATCCTTATGTGTGATCTTGCCTTGACGTTGGCAAGCATCACAATGCTTAACCATTTCGTGAGCGTCACGATAAATGGTGGGCCAGTAGAATCCTGAATCAAACACTTTCTTAGCGGTGTAGTTGGGACCAAAGTGACCACCGGTGGGTCCTTTTTGGCAAGCTTGGAGGATGTCAAAAGCTGTCGGTCCGTCAACACATCGACAAATAATCAGATCAGCACACTGTTTGAATAGATAAGGGTCATCCCAAAAGTAAGTCTTAACATCGTTCAAGAACTTCTTCTTTTGTTGGGATGTTAACCCTTGGATGAGAATACCACCCGCTAAGTAGTTTGCAATGTCTGCAAACCACGGGGTGTCATCAAGATTGAGATTTATAGACATTAGAGTCTCCAGGGGGAAAGAGTCATTGATCTCTTTGTTCGGATGCTCCCCCTGATATGGATCCTCAAGTCTGCTCAGATGATCCGCGGCCAGGTTTTCGGCTCCCTTCTTGTCACGAATTTCAATGTTGAATTCTTGAAGGAGCAAAACCCAGCGAAGAAGTCTTGGCTTAGAATCGTTCTTAGTCATCAAGTACTTCAACGCGGAATGGTCCGTGTATACGATGGTGGTGGATAAAACAAGATAGGGGCGAAATTTCTCAAAAGCATAGACAACAGCTAAAAGCTCTTTTTCGGTTGTCGTATAATGCAATTGAGCCCCCGTCATTGTTTTGCTAGCATAGTGGATTGGTTGGAAGTGTTTATTCAATCTTTGACCTAAAACCGCACCAATAGCAAAGTCGCTAGCATCGCACATCAATTCAAAAGGCAGCTTCCAATTTGGGGTAACCAAGACCGGTGCCTTAGTGAGCCTATCCTTAAGAAGATTGAAGGCTTCGAGACACTCTTTAGAAAAGATAAAAGGAGTATCTTTTTCCAAGAGGTGGGTCATCGGGCGAGCGATTTTAGAGAAATCCTGAATGAATCGACGATAGAAGCCCGCATGACCCAGAAAGCTTCTCACACCCTTCACAGTTGAAGGTGGAGGTAATTTGGCTATGACATCAACTTTAGCACGGTCGACTTCAAGACCGGCTTTAGAGATTTTGTGTCCTAGCACAATGCCTTCTTTTACCATAAAATGGCATTTTTCCCAATTCAGAACAAGGCGAGTGTCTTCGCACCGCTTAAGCATACGTTCCAACTTGGCAAGGCAAGCAGAGAAGGAATCCCCGAAGACCGAGAAATCATCCATGAAGACTTCCATGGTTTGTTCAACCATGTCATGGAAGATAGCCAACATGCACCTTTGGAAAGTCCCGGGGGCATTGCATAAGCCAAAAGGCATTCGTTTGTAAGCAAAGGTGCCATAGGGACAAGTGAATGTTGTCTTTTCTTGATCTTGGGGATCGATGGGTATTTGAAAATAACCCGAGAAACCATCAAGAAAGCAGTAATATTCATTACCAGCTAAACGTTCAAGCATTTGGTCCATAAAAGGTAGGGGGAAATGATCCTTTCTCGTGGCATCATTGAGTTTGCGGTAGTCTATACAAACTCTCCACCCAGTAACGAGACGGGTAGGAATTAACTCGTTGTTTGCATTGGGCACAACGGTGATTCCGCCTTTCTTAGGCACTTAATGGACTGGACTAACCCATGGTGAATCCGAAATAGGGTAAATCATACCCGCATCAAGAAGTTTGATAACCTCTTTTTTGATGACTTCATGGATTTTAGGATTCACCCTTCGTTGACTTTGAATTGTGGGCTTAAAGTCGTCCTCCATGAGAATTTTATGTGTGCAGAAGTGAGGATCAATTCCGCGGATGTCGGAGATTTTCCAAGCGATAGCTCGTTTATGCTTCTTCAACACAGCGACAAGTCAGGCTTTTTCGTCTTCTTGCAGATCCTTTGCGATGATGACCGGTAGCTTCTCGTCGTCTTCCAGAAAAACGTACTCAAGATGAGGCGGTAGGTCCTTAAGCTCAAGAGTAGGAGGATTCTCAATAGATGGTGAAACTAATGATGGATCATCATTAATCACCTCTTTAGGAGCAGGAGGAGACAACGGGTCCTCATTGAGAAGTCTCTCAATAGTACGAATGTCTTCATCCCAATTGGTGGACAAATTATCATACTTAATATCGAGAGGACCCAAGCTAGCTTCGAAATCATCCAAGTCACTTTCTCCAAAAGGAGTCAATGCTGGAGCAATTGAGGCAACGGTCTCAACATTGGGTAGAGAAGAAGGAGTACTTTTGCAAGCATCATGAAAATATTCTTCACAAGCCACATCGAGAACATCAATAGCATTAACGCTCTCATATGAATAAGGTTGCTTAGAAATCTTACCCATGTTGAAGACAATTTTATCGTCACCAACTCTCATGATTATTTCGCCTGCGGCTACATCAATAAGAGTGCGACCGGTCCTCAGAAATGGACGTCCGACGATTAATGGAACACGGGGATCCATCTCGTAGTCAACGACAACAAAATCCGCCGGGAAGGTGAATTTGTCAACGCCAACAAAGACATCTTCGGCTATCCCCACTGGATAAGCAACCGTACGGTTGGCTAATTCCAAAGTCATTTTGGTGGGGACTAGCTCGGGGAGAGATAATTGCTTCCAAACACTTAAAGGCATTAAGTTTATACTGGCACCTAGATCGGCTAGGGCCATGCAATTCTCTACTCCCGGGAAGTTGCAAGGAATCAAGAAGCGACCCGGATCACCAAGTTTAGTGGGCAATTGCCTTAAGAGCATTGCGGAGTAATTCTCATTAAGGTGGGTCTGAGCAATGTCAAGAAGCTTTTCTTTATCACTTAGAAGATCTTTAAACATCTTAGCGTATTTGGGCATGTGAGCGAGAGCCTCGGCAAAGGAGATGTTAAAATTCAATTGTTTAAACATTTTTAGAAAGTTTGAAACCTGAATATCATCCTTGCTCTTTTGCTTCTCTTTCCTCAACCTTGAAGGATAAGGTATATTGGATGAAGAAGAAGGCTTTAAGGGAATAGGATCACTCACAACCACGGGTGGGTGGGGAAATTGGGATAGAAGGTGAAGGAGGTGGGGAAAGTTGCTCTGTTTCCTTGTGCACAATCACGGGTGGAGGTGTAGGAAGCTCGGGTTCCATATAACCTTTTCCACTACGAGTGGTGATTGCTTTCATCTCCCCTCTTGGATTTGCAACGGTATTACTCGGAAGAGTACCCGAAGAAGAGGGTTGATTACTTTGGATGAGCGAACCAATCATATCACGAAGGTGAAGAGCTTGATTATTAAAAGAGTTTTGCATGTTGGCATTAATATCATTGCTGTGTTTGGCCATGTCATTCCTTAGCTCGGCTCGAATATCGCTCCCTTGTTTCACCATGTCATTCTTCAAGTTGACAAATTGACTCTGAAGATTCGTCACCAACTCCCGGTTAGTCTTCATGAACGTCTCGACGTCTTGGTTTACGGCTATCGGTTGATTGAGAGTTGGAGCTTGAGAATTTCCTTGAGTTGGGTATGGGTTTCTTTGGGATTGATACTGATTGTTTGCACGAGGTTGGGATTGATTGTTTCGGTTGTAGCTTTGTTGTTGGTTTTGGTTTGCAGGAGGGAAACCAGGAGGAGCAAGATAATTGTTGGAACGATAACTTAGCAAGTTACGGTCTTCTTGAGGGCGAGCTTGATAGCCTCCCGTGGGATAAGTACCATATGCTGCGTTAACGTCTTCAGAATAATTGCCGTGAGAAGAAGGACACTCATTATAGGACTGAGGACCACCACATGTGTCACAAGAAATAGCAACGGCTTTAGCTTGTTGAAAGTGGTTTGTGGCCATGGCCATGAAATTCTTGTTCATTTCAGCGCGTTGTCGAGAAATTTCAGACATTTCAGTATTGGAGGTAGTAGAAGAAACATTGACTCTCGAGTTAGATCTTGAGGATGCGGATGAATCCCAATTCTTGTGGTGAGTAGTCATGTTTTCGATCAACTCTCGGCACTCCTCTGGTCTCCTTTTCATAAAAGTTCCACCGGCGGCGGCATTGATCGTGTCACGATCACGAAAAGTGAGACCATTGTAGAAGGTGTCAATGAGAGTGACGGGGAGCATATTGTGATTAGGACAGCGGTCGATCAAATCATTGTAGCGTTCCCAAGCATCGAAAAGCGATTCATCATTCTCTTGCATAAATCCACTGATTTGGTTACGAAGGCTAGTGACCATAGATGGGGAAAAGTAGCGCGATAAAAAGCGTTGAGTCATGTCATTCCACGTATGAATAGAATTCTTAGGAAGACGGTCAAACCATTTTTCGGCATGGTGAGAAAGCGAGTGTGGAAAAAGTTGGAGGCGAAGGTCATCCATAGAAACACCGGAGCACTTCATGCTTTGGGTCATGGTAATGAATTTGTCGAGGTGTTTGTTGGCATCATCATCCGGAATTCCACGAAATGGGTTTGTTTGCACTTGTTGTATCATATGATGCTTCAACGAAAACTCCTGAGCCGTGATGTGCATTGGCGCAATCGGGCCTCCGCGTCCGTTCGTGGTGGGTTGGCACAATTCCTCCATGGTTCGTAAATCAGGTGGAAGGACATTGTTGTTGTTGTTGTTGTTATTATTCAAATTGTGTTGAGGTGGGTGATTATTGTTGTTATTAACACCAGCCATATCTAAATCTTCAAGAGTCTCGGGCTCAGAATAGTTGGAAGATCTAGTACGCATACACCTGCATAAGAAAAATATACACAAAGAATATCTATATAATCTTTTTGGTGCAAAACCTTTTGAAAAGAATTACTTTTAATGATTTTTCAATGTTTTTGTATTTTTGAAGAGTTTTATATTTTTTAATGGATTTTTGGAAATTTTTATAGCAATGAAAATAACGTTCAAAGAACGGATCCCAAAATTCAATGCGTCTCTCACTAGAAACCGTTTATCTTAACGAAAAGAGCCAGCAGCGGCGCCATTTAATACTTGGTGTTTTTAGGCCTAGTATAAAAACATTATCGTCCGAATCTTTTCGAATTGAAAACCGGTCTTAAGTGCGACTCAATTGTCTTTTGGTGAATCAAGAGGATGGTTTGGTTTGTTTGTTTTAAACTACTAACAAGTAATTAAAGTGTCGTTGAGTAAAATGGAAGTTAAAAGATTAATTTGAATGATGAGTAAAAATAAATGCATATAAACTTAAAGGTAAAATGGAAAAGTACTAACTCACTGAATAAAACTAACACTTGGAAAATTTTCTGAAAATAAAAAGTACTATAAGAAAGTAATATCGAAAGAAACCAAAACAAGCCAAAAGGGCCCTGATCGGAATGTTTTCCGATCAGTTGATCGGAATGTGGGATGGGGACACAATCGGAATAGCCAATATAGAACCAATCGGAATAACCAATAAATGGAGCCTATCGGAATGTTACAGTGGATACCGTCGGAAAAGCAAAACGTGGTCCTATCGGAATACTTGCAAAACAACCCAATCGGAATGTAGCTCGAAGTCCCAATCGGAATATAGGACAAATGCCCTACCGTCGGAATATTAAGACCAATCGGAAAGGGGTTTTAAACCCTTTCCTAAAATTAAGGAAATCGGTTAGATGGTGTACCCGGTCGGAAAACCCAATCGGAAAGGGGTTTTAAACTCCCTTTTCCGAAAATAAAGGAATTTGGTTAAGCTAGACAATAAGCTAAGTTCAATAAGCTAATATCCACAACTTAACAATCCGAACACATAACCGAATCAAATAAGCACTTATCAACTTATCTAACCCGAAATCAAACAACTTTTTAGATTAAACAATAAAACCATAAACTTTTTAATAAAGCTTTTTAATAAGAAAAATAAGCTAATCATAAAAATAAGCCAATAAGCATAAAAGTCTTAAAGCTTAATCAAATGAAAACTTATAAAATGATCAAAAGATTAACTTTTAAGCACGAAATCAATTAGAACAACACGGATCTTATGATATACGCACCAAAATCAACCTTAAATCAAAGAAGAGTAGAATGAGATTAAGGATCTTAAGCTTAAAATAGAACTTGATTAATAAAAATAAGCAATACAAAGTGATTAATCTTTGAAAGATTAAAAGAAAAAGATGAACTAGTGAGAGAAAGTGTAAGACTTTCTCTCTCTAAAACTAGAGAAAACTAAAAAGTGAAAAATTAACTAAAAACTCTAACCACCCTCCTAATGACTATTAGGAGGGTATTTATAGGGAAGGTGGAAGTAGTGCATGTGTTGCATCTTCTTTCTTGCTTTCTTCACGTTTTCTCGACTCGACTTTAATTCTTCGTCTTTGTCATCTCGGGATTTGAACTTGTCTTTTAATTTTCTTCTTCTATTAGACTTAAGTTCTTCGACTTCGTTAAACTTCCGTCTTTTGACTTTTTCTTCGATAAAAGCCCGTGAAAGCCCGTGTTTTCTTCCTTTTTCATATTTTGGTCCTAAAACACAATAAAAACACAAACCACGCATAATTCCGACTTTTACGACATAAATCACACGTTTTGGTCTTGTTATTATTGGAAATAAGTGGTAAAAGGATAAGTGTTTTCACACTTATTACACCTCAACAAATTCATTACTATTACTCAAAGCATGAAGTTGCCCGGTGTTACTATGGATGTCCTTCGCCTACAGCTCTTTCCACATACTTTATCACACCACGCCGAAAAATGGTTTGATCGTCTCCCGAAGAATTCCATTCATACTTGGGACGACATGACTCAACGATTTTTGTCACGCTACTTTCCACCATCCATGGTCACGAGCCTTCGAAATCAAATCAGCGGTTTCATGCAGGAACCCGATGAACCTCTCTTTGATGCTTGGGAAAGATATAATGTTTTGATCGATCTATGTCCAAACCACAACATGCTCCACGTTACGTTGATTGATACTTTCTACAACGGTTTGACTTTTCGTGATCGTGATATGATTAATGCAGCCGCCGGTGGCACATTTATGAAAAGAAGACCCGAGAAGTGTAGAGAGCTTATTGAGAACATGACTACTCATCATAAAATTTGGGATTCCTCCGTTTCTTCAAGGAACAACCCGAGAGTCAATGTTTCTTCTACTTCAGCAAACCCCGATATGACCGAATTCACACGCATGATGCCCGAAATGAACAAAAATATCTTGCTCATCGCTACAAACCAACAACAACAAGTTAAAGTTGTAGCAAATTCTTGTGAGACATGCGTTGGTTCTCACTCATACACTGATTGTCCTTCTACTCAAGGCAATCTGGAAAACGTGTATGCGGATTATGGTAACTATTCACCGGAAAATTACCAAGCCCGACCTCAAGGGGATCGAAATTTGCTAAGTTACCGGTCGAACAACTATCTTTCACCCGGTTTTTCTCCTCAAAACCACAACCCCAACAACAATTACAATAGAAGCAACCAAATCCCACCTCGAGCTTCTATTCCTTATCACCCACCCGCTCAACAAGCCCCACCCATTAATCAAGATGTTGAAGCTTTAATGAGAACACAAGGACAACAAATTAAGAATCTACAAAGCCAAATTATCAATTTGAAAGGGGATATCACTAAGCAAGGGAATGACATTAGATCTGAGCTTCGAAATGATATACAATCCTCCTTCAGCAATCAAACGAATGATTTGAACAATATGCTGGCTAGTTTCTTACCCACCACTCAACCCTCTACTTCGGGCTCTCTACCTTCAAACACCATCACCAACCCGAGAGCGAATGTGTGTAACACCCCATTTTGATAATGGAAATGTCACACGTAAATATGGCGTGTCATCAAATCATACAAGGAAAAATGTCTAAACATTACATTACCATAAAAGGAAAATACCGGAATCAAACATCGGTGATCCAAAAGTAAGCTCATCACACAGAAGCATAGTATAGTAAAGAAAATGACTAAACAATGTCCATAGCAAATGTATCAAAGGAAGGATAATGCATAAAGTTAAGAAGGCTAGAAAGCTTCCAGTCCATATGCACGTACGCTTAAAGTCTACGAGCGTCCCTGAGTACCTGCCGTTTTGGGAACATAGAAAAGGAAAACGGTTGAGCAATACGGTCAGTACACGGATGTACAATAAAGCATGAATAGGATAACCATATAACATATAACAGTGGAAGAAACTAAGTCCCGAGTAACCTGGTTAAGTCTTGATAAAACTGGTTTAATAGTTTGAAAAGCCTAATGTTTATCTTGTAAAAACTGTTTATCATATTTTACCATTAGCCAATATAGGTCATGAAAATCCACCATGCATGAATACTTGGAGGGGTGACCTCATCATGCAAATTAGAGGGGCTGCCTCTAATTTAATATACTGGTTTTTGGGTAGGAGGGATCAGCTCCTTGTGAAGGATGCAAGGCACACACCACATTCACCATGAAATCCTGACTGAAAACATGGAAATAGGATGCACCCATACGCCCCACATGATAAATATAAAATATGGCCAAAAGCTGAAGGGACGCTACGAGCAATCACTCTGCTGTGGTGAAGTCATAACATCAGTGCCTCTAATGTTATGGTTATGGTACCTCCATAACTAGGTGAAACTGGTCATGCATGTATATGGCTATAGGTATTCTAAATTAAACATAAGCAATTCAAACACATAAACTTATACTACGGGAAAACATTTGGCTGCATACGGGGAATCTTAATAAGGAAAGAATGTCCATACTGAAAGGACGGGAATCCGTACCTTATGTCCAGTAAACGAAGAAGATGAACTGAGAGGAATCCTACTTCCGTATCACTAATGCTACATAAATACATACATGAATAAGTATCTGCTTACTAAATACGTAACTGGTTTTATGTCATGTCTTAGCTTATTTTATATGTTCTTATCATGTTTTACTATTTTAAGCCTTAAACTGTGTTTATCTTATATTCTGTCTATTCTGATTAAGTATTTCTAGTATTTCATGTATTATTATACTTACTGTGTAATAATAAGTAACTTTCCAAAAATAGCAGGTTTCCTAAAATAGAAAGTTTCCAAGAATAGAAAGTTTCCAAAAATAGAAAGTTACCAAAAATAGAAAGTTTCCAAAAATAGGAAGTTTCCAAAAATAGAATTACTGCTTAAAATAGATAAGTTTCTAAAAATAGAAAGTTTCCATAAATAGATTAGCTGCCTTATTTAAATAAGTTTCCACAAATAGATTAGCTGCCTGAAATAAATAAGTTTCTAAAAATAGAAAGTTTCCATAAATAAATTAGCTGCCTTATTTAAATAAGTTTCTAAAAATAGAAAGTTTCCATAATTAGATATAAGCTTATTAAATAAGCTAAGTATATAAGCCTAAGTGTTTTCATGATTATTTCTAAGTCATAGGATATAATATATAGTTTATTAATTATTTCACGTAATTAAAATAAACTATAGGTTAAAATATTTAATTAAAGTATATCATTTTTTTAATTAAATAAAGTTAAATACTTAGGTTAAAACATGTATTATTATTTATTAATAATATAACCTAAGTCATGTTAATTAATTAATTATAACCATGGTTTTTAAATAATTAATTAATTATAAGTCTAAAAATATAAAAATACTTAGGTTAATAATTTCATGATTTTAATAATTATTATAACCTAAGTCATGTTATTAAATTAATCATGTCATGTTTATTAATTTAATTTTAACATAAGATTATAAAAATAATAATCTTAACATACACCGTGAACCGAATCTTGACTAAGAACCATGAACCGGACATGAAATCGACACCATACCCTGAACCACGTTGGGGTTCCCCTTGTCTTGTTGCTGCCGTGGGACCCACACCAACCAACCGGGACCATATGGTCTCGGTGGTGGTCGAATAGCCAAAACGAGACCCCCTCGGGTTCGGTTTAGGCGCCGGCCAAGAACAAACACCCCTAAAACACCCTTTTTCATTTATTCCAAAACCAATTTCATGTTAGATCTATGTTTTAATTTGTTTTTTTTTTAAATCACATCATGTTCTTAATTATTTAAAAGATCAAATCAAAAGAAAAGGGTTAAAAGGATTACCGAATGCGTGGATCTAAACAAGGATGAACAAACACGAACACTAGCACCAAAACCAAGATCAAAGATCAAATAAACACCCCTTTTGGTGTGTTTATGGGTGGCGGCCAAAAGAAAGAAAAAGGAGAAGGAAGAACTTTTTTTAGGTTTTGTAAAAACATCTTCTGTAAAAGTGAAAATGAGTAGTGATCTTTTCCTTTTACCCTTCTTAGTAAATTTTGAGATGGGCTTGGCCCATCTCTCCCTTGTTGCCGCGGGTAGGGGCCCCACATAGGGTACCCGTACCGTCTTCCGTGTCTCGTTGTTTAATTACTCGTTCGTGATTAATTGTGTTCGCGTTTAATGTGTTCTCGTTAAGTAGTTATCCTAACTTAATATATTTATTTACGCTCGTAATAAATATATACGTAATTAATAATAGTTCGTTATTTAATTACGTTCATGATTTCATGATCGCATGCTCGTGATTAATTATTGTCAAATAATTATTGCGTGCTCGTGCATAGTAAATACTTATCGTGTTCTAACACGTACGTAATACGTAAAATCCTAACACGTAATCGTAATCATGCTATAATAGGAAAGTTTTAATCTAGTACGTACGATCTTAAGGGTACTATTCATGGTAAAAGCATGCGGGTTTTAAAATTTGAGTGCTATTACTACCCGTAGTGGAGCAACTTTAGTAGGACCATCTATCCAACCCCAGTTACACCATCTACACCTCCTGCACCACCATTTATCCCTACTACTCCCACACCTAGTATTAGTTCACCATTACCGTCTCTGCCTCGTCGTGAAGAAGTACCCAAGAAGAATCCTCCACCAAATCCACCTTCCACCCATACCCCAGCATTCCTTACCCTTCTCAACTCAACAAGGCTAGAATTTTGACTAAGAATGACGTTCAAGTCTCTAACTGTTTGGACAAGATTGCCGGCATGACCGTCACCTTTACCCTTGTTGAAGCTCTTGCCCAAATGCCATAATTTTTCAAGATGTTTAAGGAATTGCTTAATAAGAAGGAGAAGATGGCCGAGTTTGTTAATACTCGCTTGAATGAAAATTGTTCTGCCGTCCTTCTTAAAGAACTTCCGGAAAAACTTGGAGATCCCGGTCATTTTGTGCTACCTTGTACTTTTAACCAAACCGACGAATTTACTGCCTTAGCCGATCTTGGGGCAAGTATAAATTTGATGCCTTTCAGTGTTTGAAAAAAGTTATCATTGCCCGATTACACCAACGAAGATGATTCTTGAGCTTGCAAACCGCACTCTCGCTTACCCTCTTGGTGTGCCGAAGATGTGTTCATTAAAGTTGGCACATTCACTTTTCCGGTTGACTTCGTCATTGTTGATTATGAAATGGAACCTCGTATTCCGTTAATACTTGGACGCCCATTTTTGAGAACCGGTAAAGCTTTAGTAGATATGGATAAAGGTGAACTCATCTTAAGAGTCGGGGATGATGCACAAGTTTTTGAAATGGGGAAGCTTACAAGCAAATATAATGGAAGAGAATCGGCGAATATGATTAATGTGCTTGATGATTTTGTCATTTACAACAATCCTATATTCGATTCTTGCAATGATAATCCACTGTTTCAATATGATGTGGATGATTCTCTCTCCAATTTGGAACCTCCACCCACATATGATTCTCCACCGATCTTTGATTCTTATGATGATAATTCTAGTTCCGATGGAGATGATTATGATGATTTTACTTTTGAGTATCCAGACATGCCCACTTATGATGATTTTGATGAGGCTGATACTCTCTCGATTGATTCTTCACATAATGAAGATCCTCCACCAACAACACTTGATCCTACTTTGGATGACTACTCATTTGAGGAAGACTTTCTACTTTTCTAAATACATACTTCCCTCATGAGAGTGATGCCCCTCCTTTAGACTTTGATGATTATGGTCTTTATCCTACTTTGGATATGAAGAAATCTGCTTCAAAGGAGAAGAAGCAGGCCGACACCGATATCAGCAGCACTTATGTCTTAACTCCTGTCTACCCTCCGTTTGAGGATGAGATTGCAAGATTTATTATCGGATCTTCTTCAAGATCTGCTGAGCCCGAGTGTTATTTTCCCCTAAAGGAAAAGGTGTTCAACCCCGGAATTGCACTTTTCAAGCCATCTTAGTATCCATCTGATGAAATAAAAGGAAAAATCTTTGGTACTTATGAAGATATGCTTGTCCCTCACCATACTTGCTTCCATCGTGCTTCACAATTGCTTAAGGGAACCTTGCCTACTCTTCTTTGGCTTGCCTTGTTCGCCTTAAGCTTGTTCTATTTGATGGACGTAAACCATGTATTTGATCCCGGTGGATGTGTTTCAAGTTTCTTTCCATGCTAATCAAGGTCGAGTCAGGCTCACGACTCGGTGAAAAAAAATCAAGCTCTTCTTGGGAGGCAACCCATGTATCTATCTTTTAGCTATTTCTATCCTATGTGTAGGGGAGACCCGTTGGTGTTTGCTATTTCCTCTCTTTTCATATTCAGGGATTCGAGCGTTCAATGATCCACTCTTGATGATTTTTGACGACCCGTGATTCCGTGTTCCCGTCTTCCCGGTTCTATCCTAAACTCTTTTCGATTCACTATTTTATATTTTCCAATATTAAAATAGGAATCTCCTTAGTTGTCTTTTCCTTAGCAAGATTTAAATAACGTGCACAATGTCCTAAGTGTAGGGGAGTTTACTCCCACATGCTTAAACATTGAGGACAATGTTTATATCAAGTGTAGGGGTATCGAAGTTAAGTGGCCTTTTCCTTGTATTTGTCCTCATTTTAACCGAAAAAATCAATTTTTTGACATTTTTCAAAATTATTGATCTATTTTGGCCTAGTAGTTTTACCTTTGTATAGTTATTTTCTTTCTTTACTAGAATAAATTTTAATAAAGTGGTTTTAAATTTCAACGTTTTGAATATTTTGACTCAACCCGAGTTTACTTATCTAAGTTTACTCTAGCTAGTATCCTTAACGTGTTTAAGTCATGTTTTGCTAGGCTTTTATGTAGGGAACTTTAAAACGCGAGAGTCTTAACTCTCACGGGTTAAGAACAAGAACTTTTTGCAAGTTCCTATAATTGATCCTAGAGAGTCGTTTATCAAGGGAACTTTAAAACGCAAATTCTAAACTTGAAAGAGTCTAAGAAGATGTAAGATCCTATAGATGACTCGAAAACCCAAAACTTTGATTTAATAGGCTAAGCATCCATGAGTCTCATTCCTTGAGATTTTAAATTGTGGAGAACGAGAGATGATAGAGTCAATTATAAGTTTGGTATTCTTTCGTGAATTTATGTGAGTTGATTATAAGCCTATTCTCCCATCGCCTGCTAACAAATTTATCTACAATAAATAAGGTTGTACGATTTGAAAAGTTACTTAGCTTCTAGCCCAAGATTGTTTAAAAGTTGCTCGGTATTAATTAGAGTTCATATCCAAGGCATAACTTATTGAAGCGGGACGCGAAGATTGGCGAGTCTGAAAAGGCCCTAAGAAGGCATGAGGGCTACATTTTGTTGCTAAAAATCCAAAGTGATGTGTAGAATCATTTATCAAAAATCAATATGATGGATAGAGACACACGACGAAAAGCAAATACTCCCGTAAAGATCATGGAGAAGTCTATCCAAAAAGGCCCTAACAAGGTATGAGGATAAATAGATCCATGTCCTAAAAGGAGGCAGATCGTTGTATATCAAAGTCCCAAATAAAGATTGGAGAAAAATGAAAAAGTCGTGGTCCAAATATGAAGAATCTCTCAAAAAGTTCAAGTGAAGAAATTCATATTATGAAGAGAAGACCATTATTTCATGAACGTCTCTCAAGATTTGAAGTATGAAGTCAATGCCAAATATCGGTCCGAGAAAGGTCTCAAATTGTGAAGCGAGTTATGCCAAGATATGAACTTTATAAGGTCCCGAGAAGCAGTTTTAAAAGATTTTGTCCTTTAGCTAACTATTGATTAAATCGTCCCACTTTATTTTCAGCCTTAATAACTATCGAAATAAGTCAACAATGCATCATCGTGATCATTCAAGACAATGATAAATATAAAAGATACCCCTAGGAATAAGGGAGTCTAAGTAAATAATTGGCCCATATGAGTTCGTGTTAGTTTCCTAACTTATAATAACAATGATCTCGTTTTTAAGCTTGGTATGGGGAACGTGAAACTTGAGGATGATAATCATTCATGACATTCCAAAACCCTAAGGTAAGTTTTTGATCTTTTTACTTGTTTCCTTCTTTTAAATATTTTGTCTCTTTAATAAAGGCCAATGTGGATTGATTATGATGGAAAGTGTAATCTTGCTTTGTAATTAATGCATTGCATGAGGACATTGCAATGGTCAAGTGTAGGGGATTTGATAGGTGTGTAAACACCCATCCTTTTACCACTTAACTACAATAATAACCATGCCAAAACGTGTATTTTATGTCGTAAATGTCGGAATTATGCGTGGTTTGTGTTTTTGTTGTGATTTAGGATCAAAATGTGAAAAGGGAGGAAAACACGGGCTTTCGCGGGGTTTTATCGAAGAAAAAGACAAAAGACGAAGTCAAAAGATCAAGAGTGCCAAAAGAACGGAAGTCCAAGGCTAATTCTGAAGATTTGTCGAAGAAAAAGTCTAAAGATGGAAGTTTAATAAAAGCCGAAGAACTCAAGTCTAAATTAATGAAGAAATTACAAGACGAGTTTATTAATCCCGAGACAAAGTCGAAAAAAGTCGAAGAAATCATAAGACGAAAAGACGTGAAGAAGAAGAATAACCAACACATGCTTAATCTTTCCTAAACACCTATAAATAGACTCCTAATTTGTCATTAGGAGTTGTTGGCTAATTTGACACATTAGTTCTTTCATCTTAATTACTTGCACTTTTCTTAATTGCACCTTTAATTACTTGTCTTGAACCTTAAATTTGTAAGCTTTTAATTCTTGTTTTTACTTTAATTGTTGAATCTTAATCTTAATCAAGTTTTTATTTTAATCTCTCATTCTACCTTTCTTGTTTTGCTTAATCTTTGTGCTTATTATCTTATTGTCATTCTTATTTGATTACTTGTTATGCTTTTATGTTTTTGATCTTTTTGGCTTATTGATTTTATAGCTTATTGTGTTTTTCTTAAATTTAATCAAGTGCTTATTAGTTAATTTTTATAAAAAGTGATTTTTAATATTTTTATTGTTTAGTGTTTTTAAAAGTTTTTAAATTTTGGTTTAATAGCTTTTTCTTAAATTTGATTTGGTAAAAGTTTTAGTTAAGTGCTTATTTGTGTTTAGCTTAATTTTAGATTTTAGCTTATTTAGAAGTTTCTCTTATTCGGGTTGGGTAAACCCTCTTATTCCGAACATAGCCTCCAACCCTAGTATTCCGAATAGTCTGCACAATTTGATTCCGGATAAGCATCTGTTGGGTTTATTCCGGATAAAGAGTGGAACATTATTCCGGATAAGGGCCAAGGTCAGGTTATTCCGGATAAACAGGGGTTGACATATTCCGGATAAAACACTCAACATTTATTCCGGATAAGGATTTTGGGTGTGATATTCCGGATAGTATTCAGAAGTTGATTCCGAATAAGCGACTGGGATTTATTCCAGATAAGGAGTTTAACTCCATATTCCGGATAAGCACTCATCATGGATTCCGGATAAGCTGTTCGAAAATATTCCGGATTAAGGCATCTAGATTATTCCGAATAAGCTGCAGGGTACATTATTCCGAATAACTTGTTTGACAAGGATTTCGGATAAAGGATTTGGAAGTTATTCCGGATTAAGCTTCGAACTAGGTTATTCCGGATAAGGTGACAATATTCCGGATAACTACGAGAAGGGGATTCCAGATAAGTTTATTTTCTTGATTCCGGATAAATTGCCTATAGTTATTCCGGATAAGCGTCTTGAAGGTTATTCCGGATAAGCATACTTTGTTGGGTATTCCGAATAGTGACAATATTTTGGATCCCGGCTCAGGTTCTGTTTACTTTCTGTTTTATTTTCAAGCATTTACTTTTCCCGCTATTTTTCTTTTAGTTTAATTTTTCATAGAAAAGTTCACATTTTTATTACAGTGCAAATTTTAATTTTCGTCACGCTTTAATTTTAAGTCATTTAATTAATTTACTTTTAAAAGTTTTAATATTGCACAATTTAAGTTTTAATTAGTTTTAGATATTAATTACCGCCTTTTACTTTACTGTCTTGCACATTTATTTTACAACAACGACAAATATTTTTCTTAACCAAAAACAATCAAGTCACACTTTGAACCGGAAATCAATTCGATTAGACCACTTCAACGAACTTAATTTTTATACTGGACAAAAACCTTGTATTAAAAGATTTATTAGGTAAACCTCTAACCAAATTCCTATTCACTAATCTGTTAAGATTCTTGAAATTCACACGACCTAACCTTCTATGCCATAAATTAGACTCATCAAAAGAATCCTTAGCTAGCAAACATGTAATACCACCTGTTGGAGTAATAGTATGAAGATTAAAGGTGTACACATTTTCTTGCCTGGGTACTTTAAGCAGTACTTGAGATTCCTTAGGCATCTCAAAGTCTTTAGACAACACCAAGCAGTCTTTGTCTGTGAACAACACCTTGTTCTTCTTATCACACATTTGTGATACAGAAAAGAGATTGCACTCATTTAATTCTTTCACAAAGAACACATATTCAAATTCCAACTTCCCTATGTTGATTTTCCCTTTGCCAGTGATTCTACCTTTGCTACCTCCAAAGGCTATTGGTCCCCTTCTAAATTCTTCAAATTCAGCAAGAAAGTATTTGTTTCCTGTCATGTGTCTTGAGCATCCACTATCTACTATACCTTTATCTTTCAGTTCATCAATTAGATGCCCCTACACACAAATAAAACTTATTAGTTTTTAACAGGGACCCAAGCCACATTTGGCTCGGATCTTGTGGGACCTACACACTTAAGAGTTTGTTCTGAAGCATTCCCAGTAATGCTACTTTTGCTCTTATACTTCATGGTTTCAGTTATGTAGTCAAAGACATAAGGTTACTCTATGTGCTCAGACTTCTTTGCCTTAAGTACCGCTTTAGCAGTACTTGCTTTAACACATGATTTTTTCTCTTTTAGGAACCTACATTTGCACTGGTTTGTTATTATCCTTACTTCTAGATGTTTTAACTTTTTCAACAACATTCTTAGAAGTCTTAGAGAACTTTGGTTTGACAGACTTTGAACCAATAGTACTTAAGTTTGGTCTAGCAGTACTTGCAGGTCTAGACTTGCTGGTACATGGTTTACCAGACTTCAAAGGTACTAGTACTTGTTTCATAAGTATTTCTCTAGGAACAAAACTTTTGGTAGAGTTATTTTTATACTGTTTGGCTACCCTTGAATGATCAAACTTAGGTTTGTCATTCTTATGTTTTTTATTCCTATTAACCTGGGCATTTTTCCCATTACTGTTTTTCATGACCCTTTGTACAGCCTTTTGTTTCACAATTTTATCTTCATGTAAAGTACAATCTTTGATAAAATGACTTAGAATACCACAAACATAACATCCTTTTCTTCCTAAAGAAGACCCAAATGGTTGTTTTGACTTAAGTTTCTCAAAACCTAGCCCACCCCTTTTGGTTTTATTATGTTTTACATTGATTTCTAATATCTTGCTAGGAGTTTTTACCTACTTGGGAGCAGAACTAGTCTTAGATTCTTCAGAAACAAAGTTGTTCATTAAAGGTGGATAAACAATGTTTTTGGTCACAACAGTCTTTTCTTGGGACAAAGTACTAGAGTTTGAGTTATTTTTAACCTTTGGTTCTTCTAACTATATACTTGTATCATTACTAGGGGCATGAAAATTCTTGATAGTGGTGGAGGAACTGCCTTCATTCCTTCAGCATATCTATCATTCTTAGGTGTATTATCTACCTCACTAGAACTGTCAAAAATCCTTTTTGATAGGTCCTTGTCAGTTAAAGTTATCCCAGGTTGGTCCTCAATATATCCTAGGCCTGGTTTATCATAATACCCCATTTGTAAATTAATCAATTTTCCCAATCCTTTAGAGGATTTTTGCCAATGATTAAACACTTCCCTTTCATTATAAAGACTGGCTTTTAAAGCTTCATTTTCTGTTGAAACTTTTAAAAGTTGTCTTTCAAAAGCTTTAATTTCCACATCTTTTTCCCTCATTTGAAGAGTTAAAATTCTTATTTTCTCTTTATAGTTTTGTTGAGCCTTTTTATACAAAACTATATTTTCTTCTAATTTAACAACACACTATTTAAAAGCATGTAATTCTATAGTGCATGTGTTGACCTTTTGATATTGTTCCTCTAGTTCTACTTTTAAGCTATTAAATTTAAGAACACAGTCTTTAGAACAAGGATGTACCTCAGTATCTTCATATAAGAGAGCCATTAGACCAAGCTCTTCTTCTTCTTCATCTTCAGCCCAGTTCACCACTCCATCTATAGTTACCAATGCTTTTGTTCCTTTAGGACTCCTTCTGTTTCCTTTTGGAAAGCTTTCAGTTATTATTGGACTGGTTCTATAGCTGTGTTTGGACTTCTGACTGCTACTCTCAGCTTTGTCTCTAGAGCATTCTTTTGCAAAGTGTCCATTCATTCCACAATTATAGCTTTCAACATTGGACTTGTCATATCCTAATGGCTCATTAGGATCAACAGTCATCTTTCTTCCAGTCTTCTTGAAGAACCTATTAGATCTTACTAACACCATAGCAGCTTGCCATTTAAGATCCATCTCTTAAACATCAGCATCATCCATTTGGAACAAGTCATTGAGTGTTAATCTTGGCCTGTTGTCTTATCCAGTGAAGAATGAGAAGGCATCATTGTCACTAAACAATGGTGAAGACCTTCCATGTGGATTTTGAGAAACTATGCGGTTACCTTCAATACTATGTGGGTAAGTACTGCTTTTAAGTCCTACAGCGGTATTTGTGAAGTATGTACCGCTGCTTGATCCACTAGCGGTATTATGAAAATAAGTACCGCTGTTTCCATCTGACACAAAATCCAAGTTAGACTGTGTAGTAGTCGCTACCTTAGTCACTTGAATGCCTTTCACATCCATCTCGTATGCTCTAAGATTGTTGTAGAGATGATCAAAAGGAATTCTTTCCAGATCATCTCTTGTGATGAAGTGCATAGCCATTGCTTTCCACTCTGGTGGAACACTTCTTAATAATTTTAGATTAGCTTCTTCATTAGGAATTACTTGTCCATAAACTACCAATTTAATAAGTAGCTTACTGAACCTTCCATAGCCACCATGTATTCCCTCTATACTGGAAATTTAGAAGTTATCAAATTCTTGGTTAAGAACAATCTTCTTTATCTTCTTAGATTTGTCATTACCTCCAAATCTAAGTTTTATGGCATCCCACATAGATTTAGCATCTTTATAATGATGAAATCTTGGTAAGATGTCTTATGAAAAAGCCATAGACAAAGCAGTTATGGCTTTTCTCTCTCTAATCTTTGCTTGTACCTCCTCAACAGTCACAACAGGTAGAGCATAGCATGTACCGTCTGGCAACCAGTGTAGTTTCTTAGGTGTGTTCCCATTCTTGATAACTTGCCACACAGTATGATCTGTGTGATTCAAGTAATGTTCCATCTGCATAGCCCATGTCTCATAATTGTCACCTTTGAGTACTGGGAGTTTAACAGCAGATAGAGTATGAGAAGGTGTTGTGGTTGTAGAGGTAGCTACAGCATTCACAGCTTGAACACCTTGTACTGGTGCATGATGCACAACTTGTGGTTGTCCCTATGGTATAGGATCAGGGTTCTGAACATCATCCAAGTGAGCATCATCACCTTCTGGTTTTGGGTTTTGGTGTGAGTGGAGTGTTTGAGGTTTTGTTCTTCTTTTTCAGAGTTTCTCAACAAGCTCTGATACCACTTGTTGATCCCTTTGATTGGATCTATATTCTGTTAAGAACTAGTATAGTAGTTTGTAATAAAACTAAAACACTTTGAGAACTCTTACTCAAACTAAATAAGTTATGCGGAATCTAACTTATAAAGCACAAAAGAACATAATTACTTTTAACTATTCGATTCTCTTATTAATCGACTTGAATGAGGTACATGAATGACATTGTACCTATGTTCCTTTTATAGAGTAAGGAACCCTAGAAACCTTTAGAATATTCTATAAAGATAACTATATCACAGACGATATATTATCAATATTCTAACTATTTAAGTATATCACATAAGATATACTCTAACTATAACTATGACATATCTTATACAAAGATATATTCGTCCTAATCAATATAGCAGTACTTACTTTATAAGTAGCAGTACTTACTATGTACCGCGTTAACACTAACGGTACTTGCATAATACTAACAGTACTTAAATTACACTGACGGTACTTGACACTTAACAAATAATTCCTAACAACGACTTCAACCATACGGATAATTTGATCCAAATGATTCACTCTTTACGTTCACAGTCAGCTTTGGACGGTTGAGTAAAGAGAAGGGTTTACCCGCGAAATCTTGTCAAGGAGATTTTTAATTGAATCTACCTGCCACAAGTACGATATTTTATATCATCGAATGGTCTTCACCGACCGGAGGTAAAATGCTACCGAATTAGAATGAAATGTTCAAAGCCATTTTGTTCGTTTCTACTTATGTTGCGGCATTTAAAGACGGTCGCGTTGCGGAGTCCAAGATGAAGTCATCCCCACATGCTTATATTTTATACCTCAACAAATTCAAGAAAGCTTAAAAGTTAAGTCTTCTGCTGTATCGAACACTGAAGCTTTCAAGAGTTAGAAAGGTATAAGTATGGGGGACATGAAATCACGAGGAGACCAATATCACAAGTGATGGATGCACAAGATCAAGGCAAGAGATTAATGATCAAGATTGATATCAAATATCAAATCAGCATGTTCACCTTAAAAGAAAAAGAAATAAAGACGAAGACTACGAGCGCGAGACAAGCATAGTATGCTAGGTTTATTTTATTATTGTAACTCGGGTAACGCCCTTGTTTCGAGTGACCTCCCTTAGGGGGAGATTGTTGAAAATACGTTTTTACTTATTTAGGAAGATTCGATCACTCTGACAATATATTAAGTAGTAGCTCATAGTCTAGTTACTTTATATTAATTAAACAAGGAAAAGCCCGGTCCATGTCATGTATGGCCGACCCAACTTGTAAGCCCAAGCCCATCTCATGGGCTTGGTATATAGACCCTCTCCTTAGTTGGAAAGGGTGTGGTTCACATTGTTTTTCACATATTAAAGTGTGTTTTACACATATTTCTCTCTCTAAGTGTGTGTGTGTGTTCTCACCATCTTTCTATATCTTTCTCTCTCTAGAATATAAGCAAGATTTACAATATCATACACAACTTTTATTTATTAACAACTTGTCTGTTTATACTTACATTACAAGCTTTGCTGTTAACATAAAAGAAAAGACATAAAGTTGAAAATATTTACTACTTCTAGTCTAATGTCTTCATCTCTCTTTCTTGAGTTCTTTGACAGCATCAAAAAGACTTCGTATGCCGGCTCGATGTTTAATTTGAATGTCGTCAATCTAATTCTAGAGTAGAAATCTTCAGTCGAGCGTGAACAATTTCTTCATCGTGTATCATTTGTCTTTTCTGCAACTTAGCCTTAACTTCTTCAAAATCTTCATCTAACTTCTCTATATCTCGTTTTATAATTCTTCGGCCTTTCCTAATTCCTTCAACTTTATCTTCAAGATCTTCAATACGCTCGAGAGGAAGTTCTTTCATATAGGGTAGGATATCTTTAATTTGTTGTTCATTGGTATTTTTAGGTGAATCTTCAAATATTGGTGAAGGTATATGAGTAGGGTAAGGTGATGGATAAATTTGATGTTGAGGTGTAAAATTTATTTCTTCATTATATGCTCGTATAACTTACATATAGGGGTCATCATCAAAAGGAAAAACGGCTTTTGGGATTTTATGACCTTTGGGTGAATTTTTGGAAGTATCATAAGAGTTATTCATCGGGAGATTGGAAATATACTTTGGGAAATCATCAGGAATACTTGCAGAATGCTTATCTTGAGAATCTGATAAGATGATAATAGGAGGAAGATAGGAATACATATTTCTTGAGACGTCGATAAATAACATAATTCATTTATATTATATTACGTACATTTAAACGTAATATCATTTATGTCTAAACATAATATCTCCTATGCATAGGCATAATATCAAATAAGCATAAACTCACCCATAATCATGGAGAATAGCAGTACAGTCATCTATATCATTCTTGTAGCAGCACTGGCTTTGGCACGAAGGACTTTCTTGAAATAATTTTAAAAATAGTTATAGTCAAGATTAATTCTTGTTCTCTATAACCATGGCTCTGAGTACCAATCTGTAACACCCCCATTTTACCTTTATGCAGCGAACATTTATCTCGGGTATTACTTCATAGAACACAAGTCATAATGATAGAAAATAACTCAAAAGAGTGACAAAATCAACTTTCTTTATATATCATTTAAAAATAATAGGTTTACAATATGAGGTCCCAAATCTAAAATAATTTCAGTCTTGTGCCTCTCAATGCCATCCTCATGCTTCCCCATGCTAACAGTCTTTAATACCTGAGATATATGCTTAAAGTCATCACAAAGGTTGAGTAAATCCATAGGTTTAAAATCATTTTGAACACAAGATCCTTTTCATAAGCCATGTTATTATTCGCTCACATAAAACAATCAATTCTTATTGCACTAGCTCGTACACCGCTACTTGACATACAGAAACCAACAAATTGCCCTTATGAAGGCAGTCTACCAAACTCCTGTATTAGCAAAATAAAGTGTATCTGTTTAGCCTAGGTCAGAGCCATCAGCATTCCAGCAAGTGCGACTTGCCCAAATAGGGGATGTCAGTCCCCAAATAGTATTATTCACAATATTAACGTTCACCTTCTAGGATGATTAACGGTCATTATTAAAAAGGGACTTTTAAAGACAACAGTAAACGTACTGTCAATAATCATATCTGATAAGTATACCAAAAATACTTGTATTCCAGTTTAGTATATATCCCCTCACGGGTTTTCAAATCATTTAATAATCAATGCTAGTGAGGCTATGAACTCACCTGGGATCCATAAAGTCTGAGCTATATCAAATATATTTCATTCACAGATAAACAACTAGATCACACAAACCACAACATGGTCTCATAAACAACAGCTTGATCTCACACAAACCTGGGTTAACATATTTTGTATAGTATCAAGTATTTAATCTTTGGTTGCATATTTCTAAGTATTGGTTATATATTATTTATTTAATATTTGGTTGTAATTTTAGCACCACTGTTTGGGCCATCATACTCAGAAGCCAGTCTATAAACGTTTGAGGAGCGAGGGCACTTTAAATCATAAACCCAACCACTTAGTCAGAACGTAATATCTAAATGGAACATCTTTGTACAAAGCTCCCTAATAACATGATACTTTCATCACTTCCTCATATTTATAATTAATCTTCTTTAGTTTCAAAATTGGCAAAAATATCCCTTTTGGTTATACTTTTAATTACACTTTTAACCCCTATAGTATATAGTTTCATTATTTACAAATTAAACCCTCAATATTTAACCTTAGGGTCTCAAACTTTTCAAAATTTATTATTATAGCTTTAGCTTTCACAAAATGACATTTTCACCCAAAATGTTAAATAGTTTCAAAAGTGACAGTTTTAGTCCCTATACTTGTAAAAATCACATAACAACCTGAAAACTAGACCAAATGATCTAGGATTTTAAAACAAGATTTCAAAACATGTTTATAATCATAATAACAACATTTAACCAGAATTATAGCTTTTTAAATGGATTTTAAGTCATTATTTTGATGTAAAATACAAAACTAGGGTTTTAAGACATCTTTAGCTTATAACTTTCATTTAAAATGATCAAATGTTCTAATTTCTTTGAAATTATCTTTAAAACATAATTTGGCACTATAAAAAGTCTAAGAACTCATTATATCAAGATCAAAGCTTAGCTAACATATAGATTACCTAGGTAGCTTCAAAATGGCTCCTTATGGCTTCCTATAAGCACTACTTGCTATCAAAGCTTCAAGAGCTTCAATTGCTTCCTTCTAGATATAGTTTTTGGTCTTATGGGATGTCCTAGGAAGTATATATAAGTATAAATGGAGAATGGGTAGAAGATACAAAGGAAACAGGGTGCAAGTTCTTACTATGTCCATTCGTCCTTATTTATACTAGTTTCAACCCTTGGGCTCCAAGGAAAGGTTAAAAACGTGTAACAAGGATAATCTTAGTGACTAATGATAGCTAGTGAATTTCTGTGAAAGTTTGTAGAGTCTAGGATGAAAATATCAAGGTCTTGTGGCTAGAAATGAACTCACGGCAACAATAGATAGGAGTGGTGATGTGTAGCACACAATTAGGTGATACACCTACTTGTTATTGCTTGGAAAATATCTTAAAACATGTATAATATCTGATTTTCAAACTTAGAATGTGAAGGAAAGTTTTGAAATGGGTTTTTGGAGGGAAAAAGTAAAACTGGGTCTAAATTAGGGCTTGTAACTTTATACTTTGTAATTTTGGTGATTAAGGGTTTAGATATGTGATTAGTGATGGATTAGGGTATAATTAGGGTATATACATTGTATTTAAAAAGTTTGGGTCTTTGGTTTGAAGTTTAACAAAGGTTTGAGGTGAAAATAGGAAGAAAACTTAGGCGGGTTAGGGTTTCTAATGATTTATGCTAAAGTCTTAGTAAAACTGATTATCCTTCAATTAGCTACTGATATAAACTCAATTTATACATCATAAATTTTCCTTAATGTGTTCATGAAGTCCCTACATTGGTTTTACCAAGTTATTGTAGGTAAATATGTCTAAAGGGTGAAAATACCTATTTTGACCTAATTTACAAGTCATGGATTAAAATATTGTACCTTGTGCTTTAGGGTACTTTTACATTGTCTTAATATAATCTTATAATATTAATGAAGTGATATGAGTGTTTGTAGACTTATCCTAAAAGACTAGGTAACGATTCTACGTAGATTTCTTAATATAAGGGTTTCTATATCATTAATCCTAATGAGGTTCTATTTTGGGTAATTAGGGTTTATATCTTAATGTAAGCTTATTCTAGGTTTAATATAGTATGTTTATGACTTCTAGGGTTTCTACATTCTTAGTTTCAGGGTTTATATAGGTTGATCATAAACTAGGTATAATTATGGGAGCTTATGATCCTATGCTTTGATAACTCGTACCTTATGCTTTAATAATTTGTAAATTGGCTTGAGATAAATGTATAATATTAATATGGTACATAGTTTAGTTTTATAATTAGTTTCAAAAGATTAAACTCTAATTCAATGTGGGATGGATCTTATATGCTAATCTTGGTTACTAGGTCTTAACTTGTAATTAGCTTTGAATTAGTGAATATTAGTGTTTTATGTTCAATTACCTTTCATTTATATGACAGATTATGATTAGTATATTGTATTTGATACTTGTAGATAGATATTATGTAGTTATATTGCATGAATCATTGTTTACCAAGGGTTTCTAAGTGGTCATCTAGAGTATTATGTACATTTACTTGTACTTAGCTTTGTGTGGTTTATTCTTATCATTATTAGGTATTATTATGTCTTCAAAGTATAGTATAAACCTTTTTTATAATCCTTTATTACTTATTCATATGTACTTTCCATTCATAGTTTACCATTCTTGAGTTTACAACTCATTTAAAGGGATTATAGGATTTATAAGGGAATTTAGGGCACCATAGTTATATTTGAGATGTTCTTATCAATATTAAGCTTATAAGATTACTTTTAAATCCTAGACTTGACATATACATTGTGTTTACAACATATAGGAATATGTTGTAATGGTAGTTCAGGTTGTGAGAAATAGTTCATCTTACCAAGTAAGGTACAAAAAGAAAAAACTTCCAGCCAAATTTTCATATTTAGAAAGTTATAGGTTATAACTATTAGGAGATAAATGGACCAAGCCCGGTTTGTGGGTGGGTTCTATTAGGGTTTTACCACTATTTATAGTTGATGAATAATAAATCATAACCATGGGGTTTTATACATTCGAACATGGTATCAGGCCATACCCTGATCCCAACTTTAAAAAAAAAACATCGATCATTGTGAAACCCTAAAAAGTCTACCCCTGCTATTGCAATTCTTTTTCTCTTTTCTTGATTTGTTTGCTACAAAAAAATGTCGATCCATAAAACCCTATACTCTTATTTATCACAGAAACCCTAAAACGTTTATCTTAGTCATGACTCTTTTTGTTTTCCTTTCCTTTGTGCGGCCCACTTGCAATTTTGATTTCTATCAATTAAACAACTGAGTCACCATGTTTTTATATTACATGTGGGTTTGATGAATCAATAATGTTTTGACAGTGAACAAAGGTTGGTGTTTATGTTTCTGTTTGTCATTGTTTTTGAATTATTTTTTTATTACAAAAAAAGTTATATTGTTTTACTCTTTGTGTTTTGGTCAAGTGTTTGTACTGCTTTTTCGATTCAAGAATCTTAAAGTTTTTGATCTATCGCTCAACTTTACAAAATAACTAAACTCGTTTGTTCCATCTTCGTGTGTTGGTGACTTGTGCTAAGGTCACAAATCCAGATAGTTGTCTATTTGGTTGGATGTTTGTGCAAAGGTCACGATCCACAATTAGCGTTTATGAAGATCAGATATAGTGTAGGGCTTTGTGCATGTTGTGTTGGTGTGGTTGGAATTTAAGAAGAGGACTCGGACTGCTATGTCGATGTCAAGATGATGTTTTTATGTTTTTTTCTATTCTTCCTGTAACCTACTCCAGTTCGAACTTTCGTGATTTCGTCGCTCGAACTGCAGGAGAGTATAGGAGATAAATGGCCCAAGCCCGGTTTGTGGGTTGGGTCTATTAGGGTTTTACCAACATTAATAGTGGATGAATAATAAATTATAACCATGGGGATTTATACATTCTAACAATAACATATATGTGAAATTTGAGGAGTGTCACATTCTTCATTAGCGAGGTCCTTTGTGACAATCCCTTTATACCATTAAAACGGTAAGGACACAGAAGACAGAGACAAATCATTAGGAACATCGATTGAATATAAATTATAAACTTGATTAGGAACATGGATTGAATATATTTTGGAACAATGAACCACATTAAAATCAAATAGCAAGTATTACAAAAACTCGGCAAGGCACATATGAATAATCTGCCCTTAAGTTAAACATGACCTCATATAGTAAATCTGTGACACATATTCCTATTATACAATCATCCCCTCTCTCTTACTTCTGTTAATCCTAACTTTTCAAAACCTAACAAAATCTTCGCTGTTGAAATTGGCTCCTATCTGTTCATCTGATTGTTTTTGGTATGTGGCTGGTTACATCGACCCAAAAAAGACTAATACGGCAATGTAGACGGGTTAGCCACATAAGGATTACCCTACTGTCGATATTGCACCTGGAAGGACAACACTAATAGTGTGGCATATAACCATCTATAATGCATTTTGACTTTCAAAGAAATGTTGCTTAAAAGTGAAAATGTCTTAAATTCTATCCGTCAAAGAAATAAACATTCGTACGGGTTACCAAAGAAATGTATCTAACAAAATAAAAATATATATAGCTTGCTTATTGTTGTAAGATCATAAGCAGATTAGTTTGCTAAACCTGATGAATGCATGCCAGGATAAAAACAAATTATAAGTAATTTAGTTAGTATATAGCTTTAGACTAATTACAAAAAAACATAAAGGGACCAAAGTACCCTACAAATGGTGGAATTGTTGTTTGATAAGCCCATGCATAAAACTACGCTAAGATGACAAGTAGTATCATCCTCAACAAACGACGAATCAACAGGTGTTTTGTATTCCTAAATATATGGATAGCCTTCGAGGGAAGAGGTGGTACTTTGAGATGCTTAGGTTGTTGTCAACAGCCTAAGCATCTCAAACTGCCGCCTGTTTCCCTTGAAGGCTATCCATATATTCGGGATCGCAAAAATTTGATGGTACAATGTAGTGGCTCAGAGTTGGAAGCGTGCTACCAGCGACTCAAGTCAGCGACCTGATATGGCTGCACACATGACTATGTGATGACACATCGAAAATTAGGTCGTTGATAACCATCATCATCGCCCAACCAACTACATTTGGAAACCTGATATCACACGCATGAAATAATATCTTCATCGCCAATTAGTAATTGTCACGACAATAGGTACAACCTTGAAAGGGTACCCCCATTTTTTTTCTTTTTATTACATTCAAATAAGACACGTTTCTGTGGGAAAAGGTATGTCCATCATGGCTGCATATCTACTGAGCTGCCCTGCCAAGATATAGATGATTTAGTCCCATAAAAAAACATAGAAATGTAACCTACAAGTGTATTCTTTCAGCAAACGAAAGACGCCAAGGCATTTATGAGCCGACATCTTCCTATTATTCTATTAATAATAAAGGGTAATTATGTATCCCAAGAAATAGTAATTGCCTCTCACAAACACAATTAAGAAATATATTACTCCGTTTTACAAACACTCTCTTCTATCTCTCACACATGCCACGCCACCCTCAAAATTCCCTTCCACCGTCGATTCCCTCTGTTTTCCATAAGTGTAACATAGATTACGACAGTTAGTCAACCAAATATGAACTGGAGTAAAAGACATTTGAAGATTCATTTGAATTTAAACTTGAAAACAAAATCAAGTACATAACAAATACTTACCACACGTCAAAGGGAAACAATTGTTGTCCTTTTTAAACTTTTTTTCATTCAAATTCATCAAACTCAGCATTAGAGATTAGAAACATGTATGATTCATTAAATAAACATGATCAAATGAACCATATGACCACAAGTAACTGCTTACTTTGTAGATGGTACATACCACAATATGACCACACGTTTTCCGCAAAAAAAGGAACACATGTATTATGTTATTTTCAGGATCAGATAACTAAACATAGGATATGACGATATGGCCGCCATGGTTGCAACCTTAGCAAGATTGCCCTCTAGGAGGCACATAATCCAAGTTCTGACCGAATCTTCTTAGACACGATCAAATATTATTATCATAGCCCGACATTCTAAATGAGGCATCAACACATACCAAGATATTATGCAAGTACGCTTAGTACTGTCCCACAACAACCGACACAGCCACGCCCAACAAAAGAAGCCACAAATTCTTTAACTGTTGTGGTTTCACAGTAGCAAAAAAACAAATGCTGACAAACTAACAATTTCAAGTGTATAACGCATAGAAACCCCAACAATCAAAGAAAACTACCAATTGGGCGGCAAATAAATCCAGATACACTAAGGCAAGCTTACTAATCGTGTTCAAAGCTACCAAAAGAATGGCATCAAGCTTACCAACCATATGGGATCAAGGAGAGTGTGAACACCATATTTTTTTAGCAAACAACAGGATATACCAGATGGTAAACCGGTCATGGCTGCAAATCAAAATATCTGCCACACAAAGCGACAGGTTATACCAATGGTATGAAACAACGAAGAGCCGCAATAGCATGGATTGCTAAGCCACGACCCCCTTTTAATCAAGACGATATCTTGATCGGAAATAAAATATTTTCGCCTCATAATCTGTAACTACACTGAAACTATGGCCACCCGAGGAAGGTACCTCAATATTGGAACCAAAGTCAGCCACCAAAGTAAACGCTTTCCATATGAACAGTAAGATAACCGAGTCACAAGATGTACGTTAGGGTTAAACAAGCATCATACCACCATGGATGCAACCATAAATTGTGATGCCCCGCCGAGATACGACTGATTTTACCCGAATAACATATCAAACAACACGTAACCAATTCCACAAATACTATGAACAACATCACACTCACTTCTTTATTTTTTTATAATACCTCTCGCCTCACTCACACTGACAGTTTGATTAGGTTAAATCTTCCATAGTTTTTCGTAATCTTTTTTATGGTTTCCACCCCAAGTAACCATAGATCAACATAGCAAACAGTAACCCTAAATTAATGGAAACCCTAATCAAACAATTTGTAAAATTAAATCAGAGATATCAACTGAGAACAGATCAAGAAACACGAAGATCATCCCAAAGATCGGACGAACGAGCGCAGATCAAGAAACATCAAAGATCATCCAATAGAGAGCAGATGATTCAACCAAAGATCATCGTAAGGTTCATTCGAAAGATCAGCCAATAAATCGTCCGATAAACAACAGATCATGAAACTTAAACACGTGGCATCGACGATTTAAGAGACCGTCCTGATATCAAACAACACAAATTAATCACGGATGATTCAACAAAGCAAAATACGTGGCGGCTGCAAACAGGTTCCCCTGATGCCTTGCCAAGCCACGACCCCTTTTTAATCAAGACAATATCTTGATCGGTAACTATCATATTTTCGGATCATAATCTGTAGCCACACTGAAACGATCGCCACCCGAGCAAGGTACCTCAACTATGGAACCAAAGTCAGTCACCAAAGTAAACGTCTTTCTTGTGAACAGTAAAACAATTGAGTCATTATGTTAAACCCACATGCTTTAACCATGAACAGTACACTTAATAATCTTACGTTCAGACTAAAACTTTCCTTATATTACATGAACACGTTTCACGAATATTAATTACAAGAATTACGTATGTGTTATTACACGATAAGTATTAAGTACGTGTTAATACACGATAATTATTAATTATAATAATTATAATCTAACATTTAGTCACGAACATGTGAACTACGCATTTTATATTATTGCACGATAAACAAGTAAATATGTATTTTAATATTTCACGACGTTAAAATACACAAATACGAGATCATAGTTAATTAAAGCGAACATACGAACACGTAATTACTAAGCATGAAAAAGGTTCGGGTTCTCTTATGGGCCCCAACTACCCGCGGACACAAAGAAGGAAAACAGGCCTTATGGCCCAACCCACCTTACAAAAACATATCTAAGGAAGGTCGATCATTACATTTTCATTTAACATTTTTCCAAACAAAACAAAAACCCTAGCAGACCTCATGGCGGCCGCCGGTTCTAGACAAAGAAAAAGGTAGAACGAGTTGCTCGATTCGGATGGGTTATGTGTTTATGTTTGTATTCTTTAACCACGGATCATACATATTCGGTAATAGTAAAACGTTACTCTTTTTCATATTATTAGTAAGTCATGGTTGAATCCGTTTAATAAGAGTTAAAAATATGATTTGTGTTAGTAAAGACCATGGTATGATCGGGGCTGGTTGGCCTTGGGTCTCGACTAAACACAAACCGAGAGTCAAGAGACTCTCGGTGGCTTTTCTGTTCACCAGCCGCAACCCTTAATGGGCGGGCTTGGTTTGTTCTGTCAGTGGCAACTAATAACTAAGATTTTGCTAGTTGAAAAAGTTCGTTTTCTCGGTGTCTTAACGAATTGATTTCCGGTTAAATGTGTGACTCAATTGTTTTTGGTTAAGAAAAAGGGAAGTTGATTATCTATAACTAATTAAAAAGTAAATGCGAAAAGTATTTAAAAACAAACTAAAGACAAGTAAAAATAATAAAAGTAAAACAAGGTGAATATTAAAAACTAAAAGTTAAAACGGTATTAAAACGAATATTAAAACAAATAATAAAACGAAATTTAAAGCAAAACAATTAATAAAAATAAAACTAAAAGACGAAATTAACTATCGACTCGAAAATAAAGTTTACTAAATGAAAAAGGAGAGAATAAAACTAAAATGGTACTTTAAAGCTAAACGAGGGAAAACCAAAAGCGGGTACTAAATAAAAGATAAAACTTGAACTTTACCAAAAAATATTAATACTAAAAATCGTCGAAAAATTCAACTAAAAATACGTAACTTTCAAAAATAAAATCGGAACAACTTTCAGACAAAACTAAACAATTACGGAACAATACTATTAAATAAACAAGCAGGCAGGCTAGCTGCTGGAAGCAGCCAGCCTAGCTGCTCATTTTGGCGCTAAATCATTAAGCATGCATGCATGCTGGACATTTGATCGTACTTTGTTGTAACATTTCCATCGTACTCCTATTTACATTTCCATCGTATTCCTATTTACATTTCCATCGTATCCAAATATGCATGTAGTTTAGGACCGTACTAGGGGATCGTAACACCCCATCGCATTTTAAATGGTTTCCATCGTACTCATGATCGCAACATCAGATCGTACCCAAAGATTGTAAACATGGATCGTACCCACAGATCGCACTCTATGATCGTACCCACGATCGCAACAAGTAATCGTAGTGAGGATTATGGAGTGTGATCGTAGTGACGATCGTACTGGGTGATCGAAGCAATGGATCGCAAGTAGAAACCCTAGGGTTTATGCGATCACACTTACTTGATCGTACTGGTAAAACCCTTAAGCATTACGATGGAATACAATAAGCAAATAAGCAAATACCAAATAAGCACTTATCTAAAAACTTAACCAAATCAAATTTAAGAAAAAGCTAATAGACCAAAATTTAAAAACTTTTAAGAATACTAAATAATAAAAATATTTAAAAACAAATTTTTATAAAAATTAACTAAAAATCACTTAATCAAAAATAAGAAAATTAACACCATAAGCACTAAAATACTTTAAGCTATAAAAATCAAACATTAAAAGATCAATAAGCATAAATTTAAAAACCTGAAAATTACGAAATAAGCAAACTTTAAAAAGACTAAACTATTTAAGAAAACTAAAAAGTAAATAAGCTAAATACAAAATAAGCCAATAAGATTGTCAAACTTATAGCTTAATTCGTGTAAAATCTTAGATGAAATAAAAAGATGAACTTTTTAATCAAACATCAAAATCAACAAGACATGTATATAAAGAGATGGATTTAAGATCATATAAAAAAACTAAGAAAGATAGAATAAGATTAAGATTAAAACAAGAATTAACCTATTAGAAAGTAAAGTTTTTATTATAAACAAGAAAGGAAGATAAAAGATTGAGATCCTAGTGAGAGAAACTGTCACTTTCTCTCTCTAGAATCACCTACCTCAAATGAAAATGGAAACTACTCTAAACTAAAACTAACCAACCCTCCTAAATGAGTTTAGGAGGGTATTTATAGGAAAATGGGGAGGTGCATGTGTTGCCTCCTCTTTCTTTCTTTCTTCACGTCTTCTCGTTTTTTAAGTTCTTCGACTTTATCGACTTTGTCTCGGGATTAATTAAACTCGTCTTATAATTTCTTTATTTATTAGACTCGAGTTCTTCGGCTTTATTAAACTTCCGTCTTTAGACTTGTTCTTCGATAAATCTTCAGAATAGGCCTTGGACTTCCGTTCTTTTTGCACTCTTGATCTCTTGACTTCGTCTTTTGTCGTTTTCTTCGATAAAAGCCCGTGAATGCCCGTGTCTTCTCCACTTTTCACCTTTTCGTCCTAAATCACAACAAAAACACAAACCACACATAATTCCGACATTTACGACATAAAATACACGTTTTGGCTCGGTTATTATTTTAATTAAGTGGTAAAAAGATGGGTGTTTTCATACCTATCAAATCCCCTACACTTGACCATTGCAATGTCCTCATGAAATGCATTAGTTACAAAGCACGATTACATTTTTCATCATAATCAATCCACGTTGGCCTTTATTAAAGAGATAGAAAACTATAAACATTCAAAGTAAAGAAATAAAAAACATACCTTAGGGTTTTGAAAATGTCATGAATGATCATCATCCTCAAGTTTTCACTTTCTCCAAACCAAGCTTAAAAACGAGATCATTGTTATTATAAGTTAGCAAACTACCACGAACTCATGTGGGCCAATTATTCACTTAGACTCCCTTATTCCTAGGTGTATCTCTTATATTTTATTGTTGTCTTGAATGATCACGAGGATGCTGTTTGACTTATTTTGATAGTTATTTAGGCTGAAAATAAAGTGAACGATTTAATCAATAGTTAGCTAAACGACAAAATCTTTTAAAACTGCTTCTCGGGACCTCAAAAAGTTCATATCTTGGCATAACTCGCTTCGCGATTTGAGACCTTTCTTGGACCGATATTTGGCAGCGACTTCATACTTCAAATCTTGAGAGACGTTCATGAAATAATGGTCTTCTCTTCATAATAGGAATTTCTTCACTTGAAACTTTGAGAGATTCTTCATATATGGACCACGACTTCTTCATTTTTCTTTAATCTTTATTTTGGACTTTGATATACAACGATCCGTCTCCTTTTAGGACTTGGATCTATTTATACTCATACCTTGTTAGGGCCTTTTTGGATAGACTTCTCCATGATCTTTTGGGAGTACTTGCTTTTCGTCGTGTGTCTCGATCCTTCATATTGATTTTCGATAAATGATTCTTCACATCACTTTTGGATCTTTAGCAACAAAATATAACCCTCATGCCTTGTTAGGGCCTTTTCGGACTCGCCAATCTTCGCATCCCGCTTCAATAAGTTATGCCTTGGCTATGAACTCCAATCCATACCGAGCAACTTTTAAACGATCTTGGGCTAGAAGCTAAGTAACTTTTCAAATCGTACAACCTTATTTATTGCAGATAAATTTATTAACAAGCGATGGGAGAATAGGCTTATAATTAACTCACATAAATTCACGAAAGAATACCAAACTTATAATTGGCTCTATCATCTCTCGTTCTCCACAGTTTAAAATCTCAAGGAATGAGACTCGTGGATGCTTAGCCTATTAAATCAAAGTTTTGGGTTTTCGAGTCGCCTATAGGATCTTGCAAACTCTTAGACTTTTTCAAGTTTAGAAATCGCATTTTAAAGTTCCCTTGATAAACGACTCTCTAGGATCAATTATAGGAACTTTCGAAAAGTTCTTGTTCTTAACCCGTGTGAGTTAAGACTTTCGCGTTTTATAGCTCCCTATATAAAAGCCTAGCAAAACATGACTTAAACATGTTAAGGATACTAGCTAGAGTAACTTAGATAAGTAAACTCGGGTTGAGTCAAAATATTCACAACGTTTTAAAATTAAAACCACTTTATTAAAGTTTATTCTAGCAAAGAAAGAAAATAACTATACGAAGGGAAAAACTAATAGGCCAAAATAGATCAAAAATTTTGAAAAATGTCGAAAAATCGATTTTCCGGTTAAAATGAGGACAAATACAAGAAAAAGACCACTTAACTTCGATAGAAGTCCCCCCTACACTTAATATAAACATTGTCCTCAATGTTTAAGCATGTGGGAATAAACTCCCCTACACTTAGGACATTGTGCACGTTGTTTAAATCTCGCTAAGGAAGAGACAACTAAAGAGATTCCTATTTTAATATTGAGAAATATAAAATAGTGAATCGAAAAGAGTTTAGGATAGAACCAGGAAGAAGGGAACACGGAATCACGGTTCGTCAAAAGTCATCAAGAGTGTGTCTTTGAAGCTCTAATCCCTGCACATGATAAGGAAGAAAACAAGAAACACCAACGGGGCTCCCCCTACACTTATGATAAAGATAGATAGATAAATGGGTTGCCTCCCAAAAAGCGCTTGTTTTTGTTAACCGAGTCACGAGCCTGACTCGTCCCCGAATTAAATACTCCATGGGGAAGCCTCGAATGTTATACCAGGATCAAAGACCTTGTCCTCGTTCCCGGTTGAATCAAAGAAGGAGAGGCGGGGGGATAAGTCTTGTATGGGAGAAAGGTTCTTTCAACATACGAAAAGTATGTGAAATCAAGGTCCACGAGAGGTGGGATGGGTAAAGTAAGCACATTGTCCTCCCCCAAAGACAATGGATGCTGAGCAAGCGGCAAAGTCGTGATGTTATCAATGATAGCATAATCAATTTCATCTCCCGGGTCAAAGCACTCATCCTCCGTGATAGTGGCTAAAGGGGAGGATGAAAGGTGCTCGGGAGGGGGACTTGGGTCAATACTTTCCTGCAGCAAATTATCAAAAATAATGTCCCCCTCCGTGTCATAATCATCAATACCTGGAGGGATGGAGTGGATATCGATTTCTTCCAGCAATGGGTCATTATCTTCAACGGAAGGAATAGATGGAGGTAAAGACTTGGAAAGAGAAGGAGAAGTCAACTCTTCGATTTTAGCAATAAGAAGGTGCACTTTCCGTAATCTATCGCGAAGAAGCACGTCTTCCACCTAATCCACAAGATCAAGTTCATCGGTGAACTTCTTGTAAACCGGAGAGAATAAATCGTCATCACCCGCATCTCCCGGTGGAGATTGAGAAATTTCAAAAGTGAAATTCTAATAGCGGAGAGAAGAATCGTCATCACTAGTATCGACCTCTTCCGTAAGAGCAACGTCGTCCTCAGGCTCCATAGCAGGTAAGTCACAAACCTCATTATCCAATACCTTGTCGAGACCAACATCACTAAGCTCATTCAACGAATCTAGATCCTTAGATGCAGTAGGAACATCGAGAGTAGGAGCAGCAACTTCAGAAGATTGGTTGAAAGTGTAGACATCATCGTCGTCGTCATCATCATAATAGATGGGACGAGTCCAGTTAGGAGTGACGTAGGCGGCTAACTCTTCCTTGATAACCTCCACATCTTTAAGAAGCTCATGCAGATACTTTTGTTGTTCATCGCCCCGAGTATGTTCAATTTCACCAATTCTATACCATGTTGTAATTAAACATTTTGGTGTAGAAAAGAAGGGAAAACGACTAAATTGGCTCAAAAAGGTGTCGGTGGTTTTCAAGGTTTCGTCCACATCAAGCAACGATTGCCTTTCCTGATGCAAGTCAGCTCGGAGTTGAGCTAGACCTTCTAGAATATGGTTCAAAGAAGTGAGTTGTTGGTCAAGACTAATTTGCTGAGAGGATTGATGATTGAGGGTGTGATGTGGGGGCTCAAAGTGTTGAAAACCTGAATTATAGCATGGTTGTGGCTCATAGTAGTTCATCGGTTGAGAAGAATTAGAAACTGGGTTTGGTTCATAATAATCCATTGGTGAAGAAAACTGAGGACACAGATTTTGCTCATAATAATTCATTGGTTGATAATAAGAAGTATCGTGAGGACCCCCACAGTTGTTGCAAAACGGTTGAGGAGAAAGACTGGGTGTGTGACAACCGTGGTTTTGAGGTTCGTCACTTGGTCTTACTTTTAGGTTATTTTATGTGTGACTACTTGATTTTTGTGCTTACGTGTTTATTTTGTGTGAACGAGGTTGGTGTGATTATCGTTTATGAGTATAGAGTACTCATAAGTAAATCGAGGAACGGTTAAATCATGTTCATGAGATCACAATTAGTGACTATGAAATGAAATGGTGATATTTTGGTGGTTACGTATACGTATAAGTATTATAGTAATAGTGTATTTTTTTTAGGATTTAAGATTTAGCATTTAGAGGTCTCGGATAAGGTAATTAGTCATATGAATATTTTTCGGGATGGTTTTAAGTCATTTAGGACTTAGTTATAAAGTTTATTTCAAAATTTGAGATTTTTTTTAAAAGTGTATATTTTACGTCTTTTTCGGTAAAACGCGTAAATTGACTAGTTTTACGGTTTTGAGGTTTTGGAGGCTTTAGGAGGTGAAATAAATTAAGGTAAATTAAGGTAACATTATTAATACATATATTAATAATAAAAAATAAAAAAACGAAATATGAGGGGGTGTAGGTCGGTTGGACGATCAAAAAGAAAAGGGGGAGGAGGAAAAAAGGAAAGTGGGCTTTGGGTTGGACTAGGATTCACCCATACCCTATATATTGTTTTGTACACAACCAAAATTCATTATCTATCTCCTGGAGACAAATTAAATTCGTGGGTCTCACAAAAGTTAGGGTTCTTCATATTTTTTTTGGGGTTTTCATAAATCGAAGGTAAAGTCTTTAATCCCTTTTTAATTTAATTGTTTTAATGATTTCTTAATCATTCTTATGATGGATTAGGGTTAGGGTTTAAAATCAGGAAATCTGGAATGACAAAAGTAGATATATGTATATCGGGGCCTTAACAGTAGCTTTAAGGTTAGGGCAAGTGGGAGGTGTTAGCCAACATATGTACAGGTATGAATATTCCTTTTACAGAAACTATGGGTATGTTTAAGTGGACGTTTGACCTAAATTTTTGAGACCTAAAAACTGGGACTGTTTTGGGTAAAATATGAACGGGTTAGTTATTAAACTTAACCAAGTTAAGGACTTGTTAAGGAAGGGTAATGGGGTGATTAGAGCTTATCAATGAGGTAAATATGTGGGAATAGGCTAGATGTCCATCATAGGTTGATGAACCATCTTAGTGATTGGTTCATGTATTGATTGCGTGTTTCTGGTTTGTTAGCTTGTTGCTAGTGCGAGGACTTGTGAAGAAGCAATCAGGTGAGTGTTCATAGTCCCATGTTTATTATTGTTTTTGACTTCCAGATGGGATGGAAGAGACACTGTGTGGAGTTATTTATAAATTGAAGCTGTGTATGTTTTTAAGGTTTGAGATTGGACTTGTGGGTACAGTATGTGTTTAACTGCTATGTGGTTCTTGTTTGTGTATGGTTTGGATCGGAAGGGTACATAGGTGTATGGGCGCCTATGGTACCATAGTGTTTGGTAAGGCGTGATGCCTTGGAAATTATAGTGTTTGGTAAGGCGTGATGCCTTGGTAATTATGCTTGTTGGTAAGGCGTGATGCCTTGGTAATTGTGGTTGTTGGTAAGGCGTGATGCCTTGGAATTGTATTGATTAATTGAACTTGAATGCTAGTTGTTAATACATTATTGTAGCACATGGTCCATATGTTATTGTGTTGATGTTTGATATTCAGCCTATAACTGTTTTAGCGTTGGAGTCTAAACCTATGACTCTCACCAACTTTATGTTGACGTGTTTTAGTGTCTCTTTCAGGTGATACTATGGTTAAGCATGAGAACATAAGTGGCTAGGATTGGAGAAGCTTAGGAATGCATATAGAAGGAGAATCCCCGTTTCCTTCTTAGTTTTATTTGATTGTTCATTTTAATAAGTGATACTGTGGCACACATATAATTGTTTTGGTATGTTATTTGTTGTCTTGGGTAAGAAGTAGGACTGTTACCTACTTACCTTGACTCTTGCATTGTTGAGATATTGTCATGACATTTATGTCACCCTTTTTGACATTTCTTATATCATTTAGTTATCTCTATAGACACGCTATTGTTGTGATGATATCCATACATCGCCCCATATTCCGCCATGGTGGGGTGTGACAGAATGGTATCAGAGGCAATGGTTATAGAGAATTAGGTTGCCTAGTCGCGTAGCCTAGTCTATAGCTTAAGGGTCCCTCCATATAGGCGTCATAGGAGTATGTGTGCATTTTATTATAATTGATGTGTTTGAATGTTATTTATTGTGATGTTTTGACTAGTATGAATTGAACCATAGTAAGTTCATACTTAGCCACATGTTATTTTATTTTTGGGTTGTGACTAGTGCGGGTTGAACCATAATCGTCCACACTAGTCATTGTCGTATTTTGCTTAAATTGTACATTATAGTACATAATTTGGTACATGGTAGTTCTATCTTTTGTTGGGTTATTTTATGTACCTGAGGTACAGTACTTTTTCTTTTGATGTTTAAGTCATGTTCCCTAAGAATCGTGTGGTGGTTCGAGTTACTAGGAGTACATGGGTAGGAAGGATTTTAAGCCATTTCTACTCTTATGGGCGACATGACTTATAACTGATTATGTTTTCGTTTTGGATTTAGTCTAGGCTGTTTTAGCTAGACAATGGATTTCTGTATTCCAAGAGTTTTATTATGTTATATTTATAGATAGAGTTTTGGATCTTATTGGTTATGTGGTTATGAGCTTATGTGAGTAGATGGATTTATGTGTTAGATGTTGTATTGATTCTTATAAGTGTCATCATAGGAGGGAGTGCATTGGGGAAAGGGTAATTGTATAAGTATGGTGGCTAACATAGTTATACAAGTACCACAACTTCAATGGGTTCCCAAGTATGGTTGCATGAAATAGGGTTAGTACATGCTTGTATATGATGAGATGTAGAATTTGGGTATACGTATTATATATGAGTCTATGTAATGGCTACCCACGATAGGGCTATTGTTCTTTTTGTGTTATATGTTTTGGGTAATAGTTGTGTTGTGTGATTTTGGGGTCACACGATATGGTTTGGTTTTGGAGGTGGGCTTTATGCCTTGTTGTGGCATGATGAGATGGTGATTAATCGTATGGAAAAACGAGCATATAAAGCGATTGATTGACTTACGTTTATGATAACGAGTATGTTTGGGGGATTCAATAGGTATACATATGCGGATGTATATATACTACTATGTGTTAGGTTATGGTATATGGTCGTTCACTAGTTATTATAACTTGAACGTACCTTGTGTTTGTTCGTGTTTTATGGTGCTGGAGTTTGGTGGAGTTCCAACGACGTTTTGAATCTTTTGAACTGTGTCTTGTAGCGTATTCTTTGAGTTTCGTATTTCACGTGTACGTTTTAAAACGGTTTTCTTGGTTTTAAGTCTATTGAAATAACCTGGGATTTCTTTTGAGATAATGAAATCTTTTGTGTTGAGTCTTACATTTCTTTTGGTTGGTATATGGAAAAAGGGGACTTGGAAATCTAGTATAGGGTTAGATAGTTCGTCGTATTCGGTAAAATAAGGGTAAGGTGTTGGGGTCGTGTTTGAAACAAGATGTAACATAAGATTTCTTTTTAGTCAACACTTATTTATTTCAAATTCTAAAAGACTTTCTTTAAAATAAAGCGAAGTAAAATTTCTTTCTACTTACATAGTTTATATAATTGGGTTTAACCGATTCACGTCATTTATAATTATTAATTCAAGGTTAAATTGAGTTTATGAAGATTTCACATACAATTTTATCTTTCATTAATATAAAACTGTTTCGGTCATAACTTGTTCGTTTTAGAGCCTTTTGAGTGATTCAAAAGCCAAAAATTATGTACTCGGAATGTACTTTTCAAATATTCAGAAAGTATAGTCATGGGAAGTCAGTGGATTGGTCGGAATTGTTGTACAAGTGTCGGGTTCAAGGTTGAGTTTTGAATAGTAGTTTATTTTCATTCGGGGTGTACGGGATACCTAGTCCTTGGGTTGAGTTTTGAGATCGCCTAGAAGGTTGTTTGTAGATGGTTTGAGTCACATAGATGTGGGGAGGTAAAAAAAAAGAAAAAAAAAATAATAAATAAGAGTATATTCTTTTGGAAATGTCGGTCTTTTGCACGGTTTAAATAATATGTTGCGGGGCGTAATATGTTTTGGTTGCCATTGGGCGTTTCTTGGATTATTTTTTGTTGTCATGGGTCATTTTTAATTGATACATGTTCTGGGTTTGAGTTTTCTTTGGAGTCTCGTGGTTTTTGATTTGTTTTAATTGGTGCACGTGAAATGTCGTTAGTTATCCGTGGGTTTAATTCGTCGATCGTATCTGGTGTATTCAGGATGTAGTTTTGGTTTTGTATGGTTTAGGAGCGTTGAGGTAGAACCATGAATAGAGCAAGTAGGAGAAGTGAGAGGAGTTGTAGTTAGTGTCTTCCAAGGCAAATCGTTGATGGACTGAATTAAGAACAAGAGCTGTTAGAAATTGCAAGGAATTTATTCGTATTGCCGCTAAGAGAGGGTGTGAGGAGGACATAGTTGAAATTGCTAAGGATGTTGTATGAACGCTTTGGGTTTATGGTTATGCATTTGGCTTCGCCAAAGCACTAGCGGTTTTCATGGAGTCAATGAACCGAGTGTGCATGAACGTATATAAACGAGTTGTCATCGGGAGCATCGACGACATCTTGATCTACTCAAATCTTAGAAGGAGGATGAGGCGAATTATGTGTTGGTTTTGGAGTTGTTAGTAAAGGGAATGAAACGTGATATTTTCAAGTGTGAGTTTTAGGATTTAGTTGGCCAGGACTAGTAGTCAAAGATGATGGCATATCGTGGAACCAGCAAGGGGCGAAGTGAAGAAGGACGAGGAAGCATTTTGGAGGCTGAAGAGGTGGATTGGATGATGAGCAGATCTTGGCATTATCGAAAGGACTGGATGAATTCACGAAGCATGAAGATACGTGGAGCAGGGATTTGGACGCGTACGAGGACGACAAAGAAAGGCGATCGCTTATACGTTGCAGGAACTGAAGATTTGGAAGAACTGGATAGACTTAATTAGTGGAGCTGGACTGTTATATCTGCCTAGAATGCTAGAGGCATTTGGTGTACGAGACGTGTAGAATGATCTATATGGATCATGAACGTCTCCAACACATATTCAATCATCTTGATTGAACATTTGGCAAAGGTGATGGGTGGAGTTAATTGATGAAAGAAAATTGCAAGGCCAAGTACCATCTGGGAAAGGCAAGCATGGTTGATGAGACATGGAATAAGAAGAATGAAGTGAAGCTGAGACGAACTTGAACTATATGGAGGACGTATTAGGGTGGTTTGGATGAAGGATGTAGGTTGCACGAGTTGAGTTGTCTAAAGCAGAGAACGCGTCAACATGTATGTTGCGTGGCTTGGATAATCATATGGACAAAAAGGGACGTAGACTATACTTCCTACATAGATAGGAGTAGCTTAGAAATGGCGATGTAAGGACGAAGTTGGTGAAAGGGATGCATAATTGGGTGGAGGAATAAGTACGATGAGAGTAGGGTGATAGTCGATAGACTGCCTAATTCATCACATATTTCAAGAGGGATGAGAAGTCACATAGTTGAGAATTTGTAAGGATTGCGTACAGATGCGATGGGATAGGAATTTTTGTGTAAAAGTTAGCCTAATATGTATGGAATGCCTTATGAAGGATTATGGCAAGGGAATAAACGATGGAAAGCAAGCTTAGTATACCGTTGATAGACTAATGGTTGGTATGAGTATATTATAGGGGTAATTGAGAAAGACGCCTAGAGCATTGGTGTGAGGTTTGGAGATAGTTGGAGAACGCGTTTCATCAGCAAGAAGTCTCCTACAAGGAGAGAGTCACCGGTGAGAGGGGCATGTTCCCTATTAATGAGGATGTAGGAAATAAAGGAGGAAACCACTAGAGTTAGTGACAGAGTTATGTATGAAGTTTCACCCATAGTAACGGGTGGTATGTTTTGGTAAAATAGAAGAGTTAATGTAGAGTTTTGTAGGTCCATATAAGATCTTTGTAAAGATCGGACCATTAGCTTATGAGCATAGAATTACCTGGGGGAAATGAGTTGTATACATGATACATTTCATGTATTGGGATTGGTAAATGTTGTTTGAGGATGCATATTTGTATGTCCGGTTATTCGGGTTTTGTGCTAATAAGAGTCTTTGTTTTATCGAAGAGTCATTTGCGAGATTTATTGACTGTGAGGTCAAGAGTTTGGCAATGGGTTTAATTATTTTCGGTTTGTACATGTGGTATCTTGAAACTTGAACTGAAGTTCACGTGGAAATGAGAGGAGTTCATTTAGAACAAGTATCCTCGTGTGATTTGTTGTCTATGTGTTGATCCTAAGGAGTAAATCTCGGGATGAGATTTCTATTAGGAGGGAGTGATGTGACAACCGTGGTTTTGAGGTTCGTCACTTGGTCTTACTTTTAGGTTATTTTATGTGTGACTACTTGATTTTTGTGCTTACGTGTTTATTTTGTGTGAACGAGGTTGGTGTGATTATCGTTTATGAGTATAGAGTACTCATAAGTAAATCTAGGAACAGTTAATTCATGTTCATGAGATCACAATTAGTGACTATGAAATGAAATGGTGATATTTTGGTGGTTACGTATACGTATAAGTATTATAGTAATAGTGTATTTTTTTTTAGGATTTACGGTTTAGCATTTAGAGGTCTCGGATAAGGTAATTAGTCATATCAATATTTTTCGGGATGGTTTTAAGTCATTTAGGACTTAGTTATAAAGTTTATTTCAAAATTTGAGATTTTTTTAAAAGTGTATATTTTACGTCTTTTTCGGTAAAACGCGTAAATTTGACTAGTTTTACGGTTTTGAGGTTTTGGAGGCTTTAGGAGCTGAAATAAATTAAGGTAAATTAAGGTAACATTATTAATACATATATTAATAATAAAAAAGAAAAAAACGAAATATCAGGGGGTGTAGGTCGGTTGGACGATCAAAAAGAAAAGGGGAAGGAGGAAAAAAGGAAAGTGGGCTTTGGGTTGGACTAGGATTCACCCATACCCTATATATTATTTTGTACACACCCAAAATTCATTATCTATCTCCTGGAGAAAAATTAAATTCGTGGGTTTCACAAAAGTTAGGGTTCTTCATATTTTTTTGGGGTTTTCATAAATCGAAGGTAAAGTCTTTAATCCCTTTTTAATTTAATTGTTTTAATGATTTCTTAATCATTCTTATGATGGATTAGGGTTAGGGTTTATATAAAATCAGTAAATTAATGATGTTATAATCATAATATGATGATCATATAATCTAGGGCTTGTATTAGATGGGGTTATGGGTAATTAATTAGTTCAATTTGTTTAAACCCGTTTTTAAAAACTGGGCAGATTTTAAGTTAATTGTTTTGATCATATCTGGAGTTCTATAAACTCTTATTTTACGATCCAAGTACCCCTGGAAAGATATTTGAAGTGGCTTTCCAATACAAGAAACGAAAACTAAATTGGAGGTAGGAAAGTTGGTCAAAAACAGGTTACAACAGTCAGAGGTCAAAACAGTTTTGAATTCAGCCTGTTTTCTTTTTAAGTTTTGGGTGGTTTGGGGTACTTAGGGTTGCATTGGGATCTTCTAACGAACGTGAGAGATGTTTTATATATTTTAGTAAGTATCTTCACTTGGGCTAAGGTTGTGGTTTAGGGTAAGACCCCTTAATGGTAACAAACTTTTAGTACGTTTAAAATCAAGAAATCTGGAATGACAAAAGTAGATATATGTATATCGGGGCCTTAATAGTAGATTTAAGGTTAGGGAAATTGGGAGGTGTTAGCCAACATATGTAAGGGTATGCATATTCCTTTTACAGAAACCATGAGTATGTTTAAGTGGACGTTTGACTTAAAGTTTTGAAACCTAAAACCTGGGACTGTTTTGGGTAAAATATGAACGGGTTAGTTATTAAACTTAACCAAATTAAGGACTTGTTAAGGAAGGGTAATGGGGTGATTAGAGCTTATCAATGAGGTAAATATGTGGGAATAGGCTAGATGTCCATCATAGGTTGATGAGCCATCTTAGTGATTGGTTCATGTATTGATTGCGTGTTTTTGGTTTGTTAGCTTGTTGCTAGTGCGAGGACTTGTGAAGAAGCAATCAGGTGTGTGTTCATAGTCCCATGTTTATTATTGTTTTTGACTTCCAGATGGGATGGAAGAGACACTATGTGGAGTTATTTATAAATTAAAGCTGTGTATGTTTTTAAGGTTTGAGATTGGACTTGTGTGTACAGTATGTGTTTAACTGCTATGTGGTTCTTGTTTGTGTATGGTTTGGATCGGAAGGGTACATAGGTGTATGGGCGCCTATGGTACCATAGTGTTTGGTAAGGCGTGATGCCTTGGAAATTATAGTGTTTGGTAAGGCGTGATGCCTTGGTAATTATGGTTGTTGGTAAGGCGTGATGCCTTGGTAATTGTGGTTGTTGGTAAGGCGTGATGAATTGGAATTGTATTGATTAATTGAACTTGAATGCTAGTTGTTAATACATTATTGTAGCACATGGTCCATATGTTATTGTGTTGATGTTTGATATTCAGCTTATAACTGTTTTAGCGTTGGAGTCTAAACCTATGACTCTCACCAACTTTATGTTGACGTGTTTTAGTGTCTCTTTCAGGTGATACTATGGTTAAGCATGAGAACATAAGTGGCTAGGATTGGAGAAGCTTAGGAATGCATATAGAAGGAGAATCCCCGTTTCCTTCTTAGTTTTATTTGATTGTTCATTTTAATAAGTGATACTGTGGCACACATATGATTGTTTTGGTATGTTATTTGTTGTCTTGGGTAAGAAGTAGGACTGTTACCTACTTACCTAGAATCCTGCATTGTTGAGATATTGTCATGACATTTGTGTCACCCTTTTTTACATTTCTTATATCATTTAGTTATCTCTATAGACACGCTATTGTTGTGATGATATCCATACGTCGCGCCCCATATTCCGCCATGGTGGGGTGTGACAGGGTGCGTCTTGTGGATAGCTATTATCATAGTCATAATTGTACCCCGGTTCTTGCCCGTGATCATACGGGTATCGAACCGGGCATGAAACATGCCAATGAGAATCGCTTCCACAGTAGATGCACGGGGGAATAGGAGGTGGGTTCAAAAAGGACGAATTAGTCGAGTTGCACAAAGGACAAAATCCGCATATGAATTGTGTATTGTTGATATCGTTTCCGCACCGTTCATATGTACACCATTGACATGGGTCGTTCCCGTGCAATCGTCTCCCACACCCGACGCAATGGACATAAGAATCCACGAAGAAAAATAGATAAGCAAGAAGAATATTTTTGGTGCAAAACTTTGAAAAAGAAATGCTTTTTATGATTTTTCAAATGTTTTTGGATTTTTGAAAATTTTTGGACACGAAAAATAACGTTCACGAGGGAACGGATCCCAAAAGCCAACGTGTCTCTCATAAAAAAACGTTAATCCTCACGAAAAGAGACGGCAGCGGCGCCGTTTTAATAACTGAGATTTTGATAGTTGAAAAAGTTCGTTTTCTCGGTGTCTTAACGAATTGATTTCCGGTTAAATGTGTGACTCAATTGTTTTTGGTTAAGAAAAAGGGAAGTTGATTATCTATAACTAATTAAAAAGTAAATGCGAAAAGTATTTAAAAACAAACTAAAGACAAGTAAAAATAATAAAAGTAAAACAAGGTGAATATTAAAAACTAAAAGTTAAAACGGTATTAAAACGAATATTAAAACAAATAATAAAACGAAATTTAAAGCAAAACAATTAATAAAAATAAAACTAAAAGACGAAATTAACTATCGACTCGAAAATAAAGTTTACTAAATGAAAAAGGAGAGAATAAAACTAAAATGGTACTTTAAAGCTAAACGAGGGAAAACCAAAAGCGGGTACTAAATAAAAGATAAAACTTGAACTTTATGAAAAAATATTAATACTAAAAATATACGAAAAATTCAACTAAAAATACGTAACTTTCAAAAATAAAATCGGAGCAACTTTCAGACAAAACTAAACAATTACGGAACAATACTATTAAATAAACAAGCAGGCAGGCTAGCTGCTGGAAGCAGCCAGCCTAGCTGCTCATTTTGGCGCTAAATCATTAAGCATGCATGCATGCTGGACATTTGATCGTACTCTATTGTAACATTTCCATCGTACTCCTATTTACATTTCCATCGTATTCTTATTTACATTTCCATCGTATCCAAATATGCATGTAGTTTAGGATCGTACTAGGGGATCGTAACACCCCATCGCATTTTAAATGGTTTCCATCGTACTCATGATCGCAACATCAGATCGTACCCAAAGATTGTAAACATGGATCGTACCCACGGATCGCACTCTATGATCGTACCCACGATCGCAACAAGTGATCGTGGTGAAGGTTATGGAGTGTGATCGTAGTGACGATCGTACTGGGTGATCGAAGCAATGGATCGCAAGTAGAAACCCTAGGGTTTATGCGATCACACTTACTTGATCGTACTGGTAAAACCCTTAAGCATTACGATGGCATACAATAAGCAAATACCAAATAAGCACTTATCTAAAAACTTAACCAAATCAAATTTAAGAAAAAGCTAATAGACCAAAATTTAAAAACTATTAAGAATACTAAATAATAAAAATATTTAAAAACAACTTTTTATAAAAATTAACTAAAAATCACTTAATAAAAAATAAGAAAATTAACACCATAAGCACTAAAATACTTTAAGCTATAAAAATCAAACATTAAAAGATCAATAAGCATAAATTTAAAAACCTAAAAAGTACGAAATAAGCAAACTTTAAAAAGAATAAACTTTTTAAGAAAACTAAAAAGTAAATAAGCTAAATATAAAATAAGCCAATAAGATTGTCAAACTTATAGCTTAATTCGTATAAAAGCTTAGATGAAATAAAAAGATGAACTTTTTAATCAAACATCAAAATCAACAAGACATGTATATAAAGAGATCGGATTTAAGATCATATAAAAAAACTAAGAAAGATAGAATAAGATTAAGATTAAAACAAGAATTAAGCTATTAGAAAGTAAAGTTTTGATTACAAACAAGAAAGGAAGATAAAAGATTGAGATCCTAGTGAGAGAAACTGTCACTTTCTCTCTCTAGAATCACCTACCTCAAATGAAAATGGAAACTACTCTAAACTAAAACTAACCAACCCTCCTAAATGTGTTTAGGAGGGTATTTATATGAAAATGGGGAGGTGCATGTGTTGCCTCCTCTTTCTTTCTTTCTTCACGTCTTCTCGTTTTTTAAGTTCTTCGACTTTATCGACTTTGTCTCGGGATTAATTAAACTCGTCTTATAATTTCTTTATTTATTAGACTCGAGTTCTTCAGCTTTATTAAACTTCCGTCTTTAGACTTGTTCTTCGATAATTCTTTAGAATAGGCCTTGGACTTCCGTTCTTTTTGCACTCTTAATCTCTTGACTTCGTCTTTTGTCGTTTTCTTCGATAAAAGCCCATGAATGCCCGTGTTTTCTCCACTTTTCACCTTTTCGTCCTAAATCACAACAAAAACACAAACCACGCATAATTTCGACATTTACGACATAAAATACACGTTTGGGCTCGGTTGTTATTGTAATTAAGTGGTAAAAAGATGGGTGTTTTCATACCTATCAGCAACCCCAACAAGGGTGTTTGTTCAGGCAGTGGGAACCGAGACCTTTGTGGTTTTGGTGGGTACTTTCGACGCAACAGGGGGAAACTGGCAACTGCTAGTGGCTGTTGCGCAGCCAGCAGCAACACAGTGGGTGTTTGGCTGTTGGTTTTGGTCCAAGGGTGTTTGGATGGCAGTTTTAGGATTTTTAAAATGGATGTTTGGTTTATCATTTTTTAAGTTATTTTAATTAATTTAATTAGGGCATTAAATTAATCATGCAATATTAATTTTATTTAATCTAATTAATATTGATTTAATCTTTTCAAGATAAGTTATGTTATTTAAACCTTAGTTATACAAGAATCATTCAATTAATTAGGTCCCGTTCATGGGGTTCCGGGTCCGATTCACGTCATGTTTAAAATTTTAATACACGGGTTCGGTTCATGATTATTTTTACAAGTTTAATTAATTTTACAAGCATATAATTTACAAGTTAATTAAATTAATTTGACATGGTATATAACTAATTTAAATAAAACATGGACTTAGGTTAATTATTATTATAAATAATACATGTTTAAACCTAAGTATTTAGTTATTTTACACTATAGTATTAATTAATTATTAAACATGACATATAGTTAATTAATAAACATGACTTGGGTTATTATTAATACCATATTAATACATGTTTTAACCTAAGTATTTTATACACTTAATTTAATTAAATCATGTTTATATTTAATTAAATCATATAACCTATAGTTTATTAAATTAACAAGTTATAATTAATAAACTATACTATAAATCACATGACTTAGTATATTTAATCAGTATAACTTAAGCTTATACAATTAGCTTATAAATTCAGCTTATTTCTATATATATAAACTTTCTAATTCAGGAAACTTACTATTTTTGGAAACTTTCTATTTTTGGAAACTTATCTATTTTAAGAAGTTAATGTATTTTTGGAAACTTTCTATTTTAAGAAACCTACTATTTTTAGGAAGTTACTTATTATTACACAACAAGTATAATAATACGAGGAATACAAGTAATACTTAATCAGAATATACATAATGCATGATAAACATAGCATAACGTTAAATCAGTAAAACAAGACATGAACATATAAAACAAGCTAAGACATGATATAAAATGAGTTACGTACTCAGTAATCCGAATACTTATACACATATATTATTTATGTAGCATTAGTGAGATATGGACTCTCTTCCATTCATCTTCTTCGTTCACTTCATCTTCTTTGTTCATTGGACATAAGGTACAAATTTCCCGTCCTTCAGTAAGGACAATCTCTTCCTTCATTAGGATTTTCTGTATGCAGCCAACTGTTTTCCCAAGTAGTTACAGATTAAATGATTATGTTTATTAGTTACCTTAGCCATATACATGCATGACCAGTTTCACCTAGTTATGGAGGTACCATAACCATAACACTAGAGGCACTAGTGTTATGACTTCACCACGGCAGAGTGATATCTCGTGCCATCCCTTTTCAGTTATATGGCCATTATATTATTATATTATCATGTGGGGCGTATGAGTGCATCCTAGTTACATGTTTCAGTCAGGATTTCAAGGTGAATGTGGTGTGTGCCTTGCATCCTTTACAACGAGCTGATCCCTCCTACCCACTTACCAATTAATTAGAGGCATCCCATCTAATTTGCATGACGAGGTCACCCCTCCAAGTATTCATGCACGTTGTTGACCTCATGACCTATATTGGCTATTTTGGTACATTAACTAATACATATTTTTCATAAGTAACATAATCTATGTTTTCAGAACTAAAACCAGTTATATGAACACGTTCTAGGTTTTCCATGACTTATACATTTCCGTTGCTATTAATCTTATTTATGTTTCAGCCATTCATACTATGTCGTATATCCGTGCACTGAGCGTTATGCTCAGCCGTTACTTTCCTTTCCATGTCCCAAAACGGCAGGTACCCAGGGACGGACTCGAGCATTTGGAGGAAGTGCATAGGATGGAAGCTGCCATAGACTTCTTCTCCTTTTTGCTATATACTTATGCTTGTCTAGTCTTTCCTAGTTCATTTACTTTATTTATGTTTTGGGCTTATGTTTGGAAACCGATGTTTGATTCCGGTTTTCCCTATGGTCATGTATGTTGTACTACATATTACCTTGCATGCTTTGATGACACGCCATAATTACGCGTAACGGTCCTCTTATCAAAGTGGGGTGTTACAATTAGTGTATCAGAGCCCAAGGCTTCGACCTGTAGGCTCTAAAACCCGACATGTGACTAGTGGGTAGTCACTAGAAGCTTCCTAAGTCAACGCTTGTTATTCCACGTATTGATGTTTTTAGGACTTTGTTGTTTTAACCATGATGTTTTCATCGGTATTGTTTTACTAATATGGATGAACAACCGTCATCCATACTTAGTTATGTGTCATTGTTTTTGTATGATGTTCCTTCTGAACTGTGGCTAATGTGGACTAAACCCCAGTAGTTCATAATTGGTCACATAAAAAATCTTTCTGTTAAGTTTTAATAGCTGAGTTTCACTCATTTATTCCATGTATCATTGTCGCAGGTTTATGACTAAGTAACGATTGGTACAAGACTGACCCTATTTAGGCACATGTGCTTTTATCGAAACTTTTAACTTTGGGACCAACCCATAGGCGTCCCCTCGCCATGTCTTTTGTTTTGGGTAAACTGACCATAGGCGTTTACCCTCGTGCATATAAAGGTTCTTATAAACTGCATCATGCATTCATGCACTATTTTCAAGCATAAAATTTTTCTCATGATTTATTGGCATAATTTTTTTCATGTCCCCTCATAAGTTACTATGTCTTTTATGTCAAGTGTGTTTTCATACTATCATGGTTAACTTTATTTTCATGTTGATTATGCTGTATACCCCTTCATGTTAAGTTGTTTCATGTTTCTTCAGGTTGATTTTGTCTTCATGTTGATTACGTCTTACGTTTGTTGTTATTTCTTTCATATTGGTCATAGTTGGTTTTCATTAATCATGCTTTCAGGCAAATCATCGTTGAATTTGTGTAACCACACTTTAGCGTTTCTCTATGCAACCAGAATGATGTATATTCTAGCATTGCCAGGTTATCATGATGGTTTTCTAACCGCTTAACCAATTATTTTTCCTTTAAAATCATGACAAATGATCGACCCCATACCGATCATTTCATGTGCATTCCATGTGTACTACATGTACCGTATTCCATGTGTATTACATGTACCTTAATCCAGGTGTACTTTACTTGCAATGCTCCACGAGTATTTGCTAGTCGATTCTAAATCATCTCAGGTGTACTCTACTTGCTGATACTCTACAAGATTGCTGATGCCGCTTATGACTTAGAGATGTTACGGAAGTTGATGCTGCTGATTATTTTAGAGACGCTACGAGATGCTGATGCTGTTCACAACCTGGGGATCTTACAAGACGAAGACAAGGGTGTTAGATCAAAGCGATCGGACGAGAAGATGCTTCACCCTCGGGCGATTTCCATCAATCAATGCCCCTAATTCTTAGTTACATGTCACACGTCATTCAGTTGTCATTTCAGTCATACGAGTGAGAACTGGTACCAGCCGGCCACTCAGCTAAATAGTTACATTAATCACAGTCATGAGAATGACCGTCATGAAACTGACAGACAAAACGATAGTAACCACTACTGTGACAGCAACTATCCTAGCGATTGTAACAGAAGCTCTGACCGTGGACGTGATCAGAAATACAAGGGTCAGTAGTCCAACCGATCCGCCAATTCTGACATAATAACCTAATGTTTGTAGTTCTATTAGTTTCATCACCTCGAGACATATGTCTAGACATTAGTCAAGACACATGTCTCACGTATACTTTCTGAAGACATATGTCAAGACACCAGTCAAGACACATGTCATGCTTATATTTCCCAAGACATGAGTCAAGACACATGACTCACGTCCAATTCTGGAACATCCCTAAGAAATTCAGGGTACCCTCCAAAGGGTATATCCATTTTGTTGTGCCATATATTAATCAGGCCACAAGAATTTCAGTACCATCACCGGCGTATCAGTCAGATCTGTCACGTTTTCTCGAGGGCACTTTCAATTCTTGTGCCCATATTCATATATTCATGACCATAAAGGACGCTATTCGTATCACCCATGTATACGAAGTTTTTCCTTCAGCCTAATGATAAGATCCAAGCTGCTAAAACATTACCTCAGACAGATGCGAGTTGAATTAAATCCTAGTTATGGACTAGAAATAGCAAACCATGCTACGATTCATGATTATGTATAGTAATGTTCAGGCTCTTGAATACATTCAGCTTGGTTTTCCATCAGTAAAATCTGTATAAATTATCTAAGCTTTACAAGCACGTGTTTTGTTGGCCATGGCTGCTAAATTTTCTAGCTGTCAGTTAAGACACGACCACGCCGATGTTTCTAAAATCTTCCCATACATTCAAGAAGAACCTTCAAGGAGAAGGACGGTAACATGAGATTATGTGTCGACTACCGTTAATTTAAACAAATCACCATTCATAACCGTTATTCTCCTTCACGAATTGACAACATGTCCAATAGACTTTAGGGTGTTAAACACTTTTCCCAGACCGGATTCCTGATCATGCTGCCAACAGCGACGAGTGAAAGAGCAGGCCATTTCCATGACTGCTATTCGTACACGACTCGGTCATGCTAGATTTATGATTTTGTATTTTTCTCATAAATGCTCCAGCGGCATTATGGACTTAATAAATTGAGTTTCCCTGAACTCATAAAGAATGCATTAGTGTTTTCATCAAGGACAACCTGATTTCCTCTAAGGCTAGGAAAGAGCAGGAAGACCATAGTTGCACTATGTTGCAAAATTCTATGACATGAGAAATTTCACCATGAAATTTTCCAATATAAATTCTGGTTGATTATAGTGACATGTTGAATCATATGGATTCTCACGGTTAATCTTACCATGACTCAGCTTATGCGTAAAGGTGGGAACCCTACACTACGTTAGGTGTTTCAAGAAAATTCTACGCTAAGAAAAGTCTAATTTAGGAGACTCATAGCTTTGCAAACTTCTACGTATCCAGTTTCTATGAAACAAGATATATTTATGTTCATATCTAAGTACCTGTCATACCAACAGGTTAAGATAGAATACCAACAGACTGAGATGTTTTTCCACCATGAGAAATTGTGAACAGAAATGGGACAAGATCTCCATGGATTTTGGTTACCAGATTAACGTAAACTCAGAAGAAGCATGATACTATCTGGGTTATTGTCAACAGTTTGACCAAGTCTGCAAAATCTTTGCATCCGTAAGGATTTCAAAGCCAGTAGATTGAGCGGACATGTTCCAGCCAAGGCTCATCCGATCACTTGGTAATCCCTCAGCTACCGGGCCACACAAAGGTTCGCATGTGTGCTCCTTAATTACGTTCACGTTCTTGTTCCATTTTTACGACTTGCTTTCACACTCACGTTCATGACACTATTCACATTCATGATCGTATCCTGGCTTACGGTTTTACGTTCCTTTCGTTCTATGAAATTCTGCAAGAATTTGAGAGACCAGACTCAAGTTTAGTATAACTCTCTATCCTCAGACAGACGTTTCATGTCACATTCCACGTCTAACCTTATAGAATTTGGCGTTACCGCCGCCGTTATTCCATGTTCATGATATGTTTCACATGTCATGTTCATTCCATGTCTCATATCACGTTCACGATATGTTACACGTAGCATTGACCACCATATGTTTTCTCATATTACACTCACCATATCTCCACGTATCACGTTCACAATTGTTCACGTGTCACGTTCAAAAGTGTTCACGTACTACGTTTCAGTATGTCTCGTGCATCATCGCTAAGACGTTACTATTATCAGTTAGTTTAGTTTATTTGCATCATAACGTTTCAGTTACCCTTGCACGTTAATTCTCATCCACTCGACCGGATTCATGGAAATCTATCTTACGTTAATAACCAGGAACTTTTATGTATTGTCAAGTCAAGGTCATGAAGACCAAGATTTATCATATGTGCCGAGATCTTGTGGAGGAACCATTTCGAAAGGGAAGCCACTTGGAAACGAAGGAGTCCATCCGAATTTTATCCTCTTATCTCCCATAATTCGGTTATGCTCTTTTCAGGCATTTCACGTTCCATGTCCTTGTCGGTCATGTCACGTTCATGTTCTTTTCAGATTATCTTATCTATAATTCGGGGACGAATTATTCTTTTTAGGGGGAAGAGTTGTAAAAGCCGCATGATTTTACCATGAACAGTACACTTAATAATCGTACGTTCAGACTAAAACTTTCCTTATACTACATGAACACGTTTCACCAATATTAATTACAAGAATTACGTACGTGTTATTATACGATAAACAAGTAAATACGTATTTTAATATTTCACGATAATTATAATCAAACATTTAATAATGAACATGTGAACTACGCATTTTATATTATTGCACGATAAACAAGTAAATACGTATTTTAATATTTTACGACGTTAAAATACACGAATACGAGAACATAGTAAATTAAACGCGAACATACGAACACGTAATTACTAAGCATGAAAAAGGTTCAGGTTCTCTTGTGGGCCCCACCTACCCGCGGACACAAAGAAAGAAAACGGGCCTTATGGCCCAACCCACTTCACAAAAACATATGTCAGGAAGGTCGATCATTAAATTTTCATTTAATATATTTTCCAAACAAAACAAAAAAACCCTAGCAGACCTCATGGTGGCCGCCGGTTTTGGACAAAGAAAAAGGGAGAACGAGTTGCTCGATTCGGATGGGTTATGTGTTTATGTTTGTGTTCTTTAACCACGATCATCACATATTGTAATAGTATAACCTTACTCTTTTTCATATTATTAGTAAGTCATGGTTGAATCCATTTAATAAGAGTTAAAAACATGATTTGTGTTAGTAAACACCATGGTATTATCGGGGTTGGTTTGCCTTGGGTCTCGACTGCATACAAAACGAGAGTCAAGAGACTCTCGGTGGCTTTTCTGTTCACCATCCGCAACCCTTAATGGGCGGGCTTGGTTTGTTCTTCAGTGGCAACCCCAGCAGGGGTGTTTGTTCAGGCAGTGGGAACCGAGGCCTTTGTGGTCTTGGTGGTTACTTTCAACGAAACAGGGGGAAACTGGCAACTGCCAGTGGCTACTGCGCAACCAGCAGAAACACAGGGGGTGTTTGGCTGTTGGTTTTTGTCAGGGTGTTTGGATGATAGTTTTAGGATTTTTAAAAGGGATGTTTGGTTTATCATCTTTTTTAAGTTATTTTAATTCATTTAATTAGTGTATTAAATTAATCATGCAATATTAGCTTTATTTTATCTAATTAATATTGATTTAATCTTTCAAGATAAGTTATGTTATTTAAACCTTAGTTATACAAGAATCATTGAATTAATTCGGTCCGGTTCATGGGGTTCTGGGTCCGGTTCACGTCATGTTTAAAATTTTAATACACGGGTTCGGTTCACGATTATTTTTACAAGTTTAATTAATTTTACAAGCATATAATTTTACAAGTTAATTAAACTAATTTGACATGGTATATAACTAATATAATTAAAACATGGACTTAGGTTAATTATTATTATAAATAATACATGTTTTTAACCTAAGTATTTAGTTATTTTACACTATAGTATTAATTAATTATTAAACATGACATATAGTTAGTTAATAAACATGACTTGGGTTATTATTAATACCATATTAATACATGTTTTAACCTAAGTATTTTATACACTTAATTTAATTAAATCATGTTTATATTTAATTAATTCATATAACCTATAGTTTATTATATTAACATGTTATAATTAATAAACTGTACACTATTAATCACATGACATAGTATATTTAATCAGTAAAACTTAAGTTTATATTATTAGCTTATAAATTTAGCTTATTCCTAAATATGGAAACTTTCTAATTCAGGAAACGTAGTATTTTTGGAAACTTTCTTTTTTTGGAAACTTATCTACTTTAAGAAGTTAATCTATTTTTGTAAACTTTCTATTTTAAGAAACCTACTATTTTTAGGATGTTTTTTATTATTACAAAACAAGTATAATAATACGAGGAATACAAGTAATACTTAATCAGAATATACAGAATGCATGATAAACACAACATAACGTTAAAATCAGTAAAACAAGAGATGAACATATAAAACAAGCTAAGACATGATATAAAATCAGTTACGTACTCAGTAATCAGAATACTTATACACGTATATTATTTATGTGGCATTAGTGAGATCAAAGTAGTACTCTTTTCTGTTCATCTTCTTCGTTCACTGGACATAAGGTACGGATTTCCCGTCCTTCAGTAAGCACAATCTCTTCCTTCATTAGGATTTTCCGTATGCAGCCAAATATTTTCCCCAGTAGTTACAGATTAAATGCTTATGTTTATTAGTTACCTTAGCCATATACATGCATGACCAGTTTCACCTAGTTATGGAGGTACCATAACGATAACACTAGAGGCACTAGTGTCATGACTTCACCACGGCGGAGTGATAGCTCGTGGCATCCCTTTTCTGTTATTTGGCCATTATATTATTATATTATCATGTGGGGCGTATGGGTGTATCCTAGTTACATGTTTCAGTCAGGATTTCATGGTGAATGTGGTGTGTGCCTTGCATCCTTCATAAGGAGCTGATCCCTCCTACCCACTTACCAATTAATTAGAGGCATCCCCTCTAATTTGCATGACGAGGTCAACCCTCCAAGTATTCATGCATGTTGTTGACCTCATGACCTATATTGGTTATTTTGGTACATTAACTAATACAGATTTTCATAAGTAACATAAGCTATGTTTTCAGAACTAAAACCAGTTTTACGAACACGTTCCAAGTTTTCCAGGACTTACACATTTCCACTACTATTAGTCTTATTTATGTTTCAGCCATTCATACTATGTCGTATATCCGTGCATTGAGCGTTATGCTCAGCTGTTACTTTCCTTTCCATGTCCCAAAACTGCAGGTACCCAGGGACGGACTCGAGCATTTGGAGGAAGTGCATAGGATGGAAGCTGCCATATACTTCTTCTCCTTTTTGCCATATACTTATGCTTGTCTAGTCTTTCCTCGTTCATTTACTTTATTTATGTCTTGGGCTTATGTTTGGAAACCGATGTTTGATTCCGGTTTTCCCTGTGGTCATGTATGTTGTACTACATATTACCATGCATGCTTTGATGACACGCCATAATTACGCGTAACGGTTCACTTATCAAAGTGGGGTGTTACACATTAGATGTACTTTGGGGTTAAATAGGCATCATACCGTCATGGCTACAACTACAAACTATGATGGAGCGCCAACATAAGGATGATGTTAGCCTCAAAATATTGAGTCAAACCAGAATGTTCGGTCATAGGTTTATTATGTATTAATTCTTAGAACCTTGTAATAAGTAGTAGGATAGTCGGGATTCATGGGCTTGAACTTAAGCTATTTAAAGCCTAAAGACAAGCCTGGACCATTATCATATAGCCAATAAGCCACATGTAGGCTTAGCTATAAATACTACCCTCTTAGCGTGTTAGGAGGGTGTTGGCTCATTTGTAATTCTAATTCTCTCTCAATCTAATATCATACAAATTTCCAACCACTCTCTCTACTTTTTCCCTCTACTTTCTCTCTCTAAAACTTCATCTCTTTTCTTCTTTATTTCTTAGATCCATATCATAAATCATGGGACAACAGATGATTCAGCCCAAACACCACATCAATAGAACACGTAAACAATTCAACCAACAGCACACTCGAATACACAATATTTCCAAACATTTTATTAAAAAAAGAAAGTAAAAAAAACCATCTCAGTCAACTAACAAAATACATTTCCTAAAACATTATCAACATAAACACAAAATCCTAAACCCTAAACTCTAAACCTTAAACCCTAAACCCTAAACCTTAAACGCTAAACCCTAAACCCTAAACCCCATGGCCTAATATCACACATCCAACAAAAATCAAACCTTTTTACAAATCAAAATAATCATTAGTACCTCCTGACTCAAAAGTTCCTTCCTTTACTCATTAAATTTCAAAAAAAATCTTTAAAATGGGCTTAAAGATCTGAAACAAAAAAGGGTTATCTTAGTTTGCTGATTTTGGTTGGTGGGTGTTCAATGGATTCGATTAATGAATGAAAGATTCACAAACCTTAAATTAATAGAAACCCCAATTCAACGTAGCAAACAAAAACTATAATCAACATAAATTAACAGAGCAAACAGAAACCCTAAATTAATTGAAACCCTAATAAAATTTGTCAAATTGAATTAGAGATGCCAACTGAGAGCAGATCAAAAAACACGAAAGATCATAACCTCCCCCCAACTAACCATAAATCAACATAGCAAAAAAAACCCTAAATTAATAGAAACCCTAATCGATCAGTTTGTAAAATTAAATTAGAGATACCTACTGAAAGTAGATCAAGAAACACGAAAGATCAAAATTTGACCAAAAAGAGCAGATCAAGAAACATCAAAGATCATCGAAAACAGAGCAGATGATCCAACCAAAGATCATCCCAAACCCCAAAAACCGTCCCATAAATCGATGATCATCCCAAAGATCATCTCAAATCCCAAATATCGTCCTGTAAATCGTCATCCATAAAGACAGAAAAACAATGGTTGGGATGAGTAATAAAGATGTTGGGGTGTGGTGTGTGGTTTGTGATTTATTTGTTTATTCATAAACGAAACGGATCAATGAAAATGGGAAGTGAATGGAAACCGTACGCAATCGACGGTGGAGGTCAATTTTGAGGGAGGCGTGACATGTGTGAGAGATGGAAGAGAGTGTTTGTAAGATGGAGTAATATATTTTTTAATTGTGTTAAATAGGATAATGTGTACATTTAAGAGTAGTAACGAAGTGTTGAAAACATTTTCAAAATTAACTATTATATGATAAAATTAGCATGACCCAAGCCCGGTTGTTCATTAAAGTTATATATTTTGTATCAATGCTTTAGGAATAAGACAAAACTCTATAAGAAACATTCTTAAAAAAAAATCTTCAATCTCAGCCATCCATTCAAATGGTCTATATTATTTTTTTAACATTTAATTAAAAAATCCATTTAGCCTATTTTTTAAAAATTAAATATATCTCAAACCGTTAATAGTTACGAAAAAATAATTATACCATCGCGACGAGAATTATATTATCTTTTTATAGATAGGCACTTCTATATACTTTCGGCGAACTTTTTTTAAAAAAAATTTGCACAAAAAATCACATGTTATTCTTGAAAAATCACATGTGATTTATTACTTTACAAAATCACACTTGAATTTGTAAAATCACATGTGATTTATAGGATTTATGAGATCACATGTGATTTGTTACTTTCAAAAGTGCATGTGAATTTATCAAAATCACATACGATTTATAAAATCACGCATGAATTTTAAAACAACAAAATCAAAGATGATTTTTACAAATCACGTGCAATGTTTTTGGAAAAAATTTAAACATTATAAAATCGTTAAAAGTATATGAAAATGATCGTCTCCTAAATGAAAAAAGTATTCTCGTCATTACTTTAAAAGTCACATGTGATTTTGTGAAGTCACATATGATTTTTGTGAAATTACATATGATTTTTGTGAAAATCATTGTGAAGTAACATATGATTTTCACACGTTATCTTGTGAAATCACACGTGATTTATGATTGTCTACTAAATAACACAAATATTATCGTCATTACTTTAAAATAACATGTGATTTTGTGAAATCACATGTGATTTTTGTAAAATCATATGTGATTTTTTTGAAAATCGTTGTAAAAACACATGTGATTTATGAATACACGTGATTTTTATAAATTCTTGTTGAACATATTTATATTTCTTAATCCTAAAGCACTAGAACAACTTAATATAGTCCAACAGAAACAACTTAATATAGTACGACAGTTATAAACAATAGTGTTATGATACATAAATACACAAATGTGGCTTTTTTTAAAAAGTTTTCTAATTAGAAAAGGCCAGCGACGCCTTGTTACTCGTTTGTCTTCAACTGTTATGTAAATAATAATTAAAGTTATTAAAAACTAATAAATAAAGATAAAAAATCACATGTGATTTTAGGAATCATGTGTGATTTTTCTGGCCGAAAATTTTAACATTAAAAACTGGTCGAAAATATGTCAAAGTGTCCGTGTACTGAACGATATGATTTTACTCGTCGCGATGGTGTATTATTTGTATTCCGACGATTTACCATTTGAAATATATGTTCTTTTAAAAAAAGATGAAAATGAGTTTTTTATTGTTTGATAAAAAATGGATCTGAGATGTGTTCCCTTGATATTTAACTGGTGTATGATTTTTTATGATCTCACCTCTTAGAATTAAACGCAACACCTTACGAGGTTTATTCACATCTAACATTAACTCGTTAAAACTACGTACATTAATACATATTGTTAGAATTCATAAAATCTTAACCATATAACACGTTGATAATCATGAGTATATAATGGAATAAATAAAAAATCACGTATATTAACAAAATATAAAAAACATACCTTTTAGCAATGGATTAAAATGTCTTTATCAAACAATCAATTAACAAAAACCCACTAAAAATCAAAGAATGATCTCTATAAGTATAAGCACACAAAACATTTATACAAACAAGTATCACTTACTAATACATTTTGTTAAACCACCAAACAAACATATGAATCAATCAACAAACAAAAGAAACCTTTTGGTTTCTTTTCTTCTCGGTGGAATAACAGCACCGAACACCTTATGATGTTTTGATTGATCGCACAAAACCGAACACCCCTTTGGGGTTTCGTTCGATTGAATAAAGGGAGAGAGGGAGAGAGGGTTTAGGTTTATGTTTATTATGAAAGCGCACACAACAATGAAACATCTTAACCGCTTTAATAAGGCAATCTCCTTAATAATTAAGATAAGTAATGCCATGTGGGCTTTGGTTCGGCCGACTAAGGGGGTTCCCATTGTTTCCTTTTTCCAAGCTATCCTTTTATCGATTACTAGTTTAATAGATAATTAATACTCCTTATAACATTATATTATTTATATTTATTTCTTAACGAATTACTTGTGTGTTTCCTCAGCGTCGTAACGACTTCCAAACATATATTATTACGTGTTCGTAATCCTAGAGCTCTCACTTGGACATGTGATGATAATATAATAACATTGATTAGCATCTAACAACACGTCAATGCTCCCGAAATCTCTCGTATGTAGATTCTCATAAAATACATTTAAATGACTTAAAACATTTACAATTCCTTTGATTCAATGCCTTGTTAAAATGAATATGGATCGATGTCATTCTATTTAACTATTTTGTTTCTCGTATTATATAATTTAGATCAAGATTACCAATTTAATCAAGACAAAACTAGATTACCATTGAGTATTTCCATACACACAACTTATTAATTAAACGAGGGGCTCAGTAACATAATTCTTCAAACCTAGTTGAAGAAAAAATATTACATCTTGACTACACGTGCATCTCACATGCTTTAAGATATAAATGATTATATCCTTTATTACTACCTTGTTAAGGATAGTATTAGAACTTTAGCAAAAAGTATCATCCAAATATTAAGACCTTTCTTTCATCTAAAGTCAAAGGATTTAGTAACGTAAGTCATTTACTAGTTTCACTTAATGAAGACGATTCATAAAGTAATTGACTTGTTAATAGGAGATGTCCAATATGCAGCCTTTGAATATTGTGTGAGTTGTTGCACCATTCTTATATATTCTAGGAATATTACTATCACAAAGATATATTAACATATAATTGATTAACACAAACCATTGAGAATAACATATTATTCAAAGATTTAAACATGCAAGAATAGAACCAATAAATATAAATGAAGATGAACATATCAAATAATTCAATTAATAAATAAATATTTTTTAACAATATCCTTTATCTAAATACTTAAAGATCGATGCAAGATGACCTTATTTGAAGAATCATGCCTCAAGATATGACAATCATACTTGTTGATAAGGCATAGTTTTTTCAAGAAATTCTACCAGGTTTGATCTTTGAAATTTTGAGAATACTTGTTTCAATTTAACATCACTTTTGAAGATCTTTGAACATATATGATGATTGTTATTATGTACGTATATACATATGAACATGCAAAAAATGGGAGTATTGTTGCAATACATCATATGAGGTGCGTGAGTCCTACAAAACACCTTACTGAAATCAATCATCGTTAATAGATTCGTAGGTTATAGACTTTTTTTGATGTGTATTGCAACATTGTGCTCAACTAAGCACAACTAGTTCACATGGTCATCATCAAAGATGATATCGTACTATGACAAGTATTAAGTGTTATCTTAATTAAAATTCATACATGTTTAGAAACATCACTATGAGTTATTATAATCCATAAAGTATAAATATTACTATGATAATATTTGTTATCTTTTTGAACTTTAAGTTAGTTGATAAAATTATATCATTTTTTTATGTAGTAAAATTAGTCACTTGCTTTAGGAAAAACAAGCACTAATCGTCGGTAAGTATTAAATTCTACGTTTTGTGAAAAACGCAAAATCGAATAATCGAGTTTGTTCTCGAGGAGGTATGGTGTTTAGCCAAAAATATTATAGACGTTATTTAATCGAGTGATTACGTTTTTGGAAAGAAAGAAAGAAAGAAAAACAGAGACGATTTACATTAAAAACGATCGAAAACGCTTAAACGAACGAACGTGAAAACGCGACCAAATGAAACATTTCACCTAAAAATTAATTAAAAATCACTAAAAAGCTCTAAAAAGTCTAACTAAGAAAATTACGAAAACCGAAATTTTTGAAAACTTTTAAATTAGTTTATATTAATATTTAAAGTTAATTAAAATCCTAAAAATAAAACTAGCTAAGAAAAAGAAAAAATTTAAACTTTATTATTTGTAAACCTAAAATATATTATATAAAAGCTAAAAAATATTTTTTGAAATTTTTTCTAAACCTTTTCCTATTTTTAAAAGACTTTTCAAATTTAAAAAGTAAAAATAATCTTAATAAAAGATTTACAAACTAGAAAAATATAAAACTAATGCCCAAAAATCCTAAACTAATATTATGATAAGAGAAAAATGAAAAAAGACTGAAAACCAAAAGCAATAAGCTGAAAAACAGCTTATAACATTTCAAAAGTTTATAAAAGCTTAAAAAATCACACCCTTTAAGTAACAACCCTAGGGAACATTATACTGATAAAGTCCATAGGGCAGTTGGTTGGAGTGTAGGTGTGTGAGCGTGGGGTCGTGATTTCGAGCCTTGGTAGACCCAAATTTTATACTACCCCTTTTTTGTGTTTCTATGATGCACAGTACATGAACACTAAACCAAACACCTACATATAAAACGAATTAAACCATAAATCAAGCCCAAAACATAGGTTTGGTGTGTTCAGTTAAGAACAAAAGACACCAGCAGGTGTTACTTGGTTTTCTTATGGTAATGAGACAATGGGGCACCCCCACAAGCGTTCATGCTGGTGGGGAGTCACTGATAACACACAACGGAGCAAATAATCAAGCCAAGATTAATAGAGCATGCAACAACTAATAGACACCAAAATAAAAGCATAACATTGGGCAAGATTCTAAATTTGACACAATAACAAGCAGTAGGTTGTAAATGCAAACAAGCAGGCGCACTTATATCCTTGTTTTTCCTTGTTTGCGCAGATCACAAACACCCTATATCCAACAGTGACATATGGCTCTTGGTTTTGCTTTTCTTTGGGGTTCCGGTTCGCTTACTAATGGTACCACAGGCACACAATCATACGAACGGCAGACCTTCTCAAATTTCCTATCAAACTGTGGCCATACTTGGCTGTGGTACTTATAGGTTTTCTATGGTCAGACAACAAACACAAAACTCACCCCAAATACAAGTACTAGTTCAAAACACTAATTCAAGCCAGAAAGATTTAACAACAAAAACAGGCACACAGGTAAATATCAACAGTGGCACACCCGTACTTCTTTGGGTTCCTTTTTGGTTTTCTTTATAGCTTTACTAGTTTGGTTTTTAGGCGCACATGCAATAAACTCAACATCAAATCACTCAATTTTATATTTCTTGTTTAGCTTTGGTGCACAGACCGCAAACCACTTTCAATAAAACACGTTACATACTCAAATCACACAATCAGGCATGAATTTAAAGCATTGTTTTGCTCAGTTAAACCACAAGATCTCAACAGCATGACTCACATTTATATTTCTTGGTTCCTTGGTTTGCTGTTTGGGAATTGGGCACAGGGGAGGCACACAAAACAAAATTTACAGGTACGGAACCAAATCTCCCAAAGAAAACGTCACAAGGAAAACTAAAAGGGATTCTCAGCACAGTAAATGAACAGTGGCCTAAAATTGACTTTCTTTTATATCAAAAACCAAGTAATCTCTCAAATCTAAACCTGTGTTCTACTACTAGCAATCCTACAAATCCAAAACACCTAACAACTCTAATTAAAACATAAGCAGCCTGTAACCTATCACCTAGCAGATTTTGTAGAAACACCCGAATTCGAAATTCTAAACTAAAGCCCCCTATGATGTTTTGACAGTGGTTAAGGGTCAACACGACCACACTATGCACACACAAACCAACAAGGCAGACCCAGCAAACTATAGTTCACTTATATAAGACAACATCAATGAAATCGTCATATAGCAACTATGAACATGGCAGATTGCTTTAAAAAGGGAGAATTTGCAAAAATAGCTTCAACACGCAAAAATTAGTTTCTCAAACTGAAAATACAAATATTTTGTCTCAAATCTGCTTACCTAAGTTTTCTAAGGTTGCTCAGAGTGAAGGTGGGCTCTTTGTGGTCAGACCCTACCCAATAGCATACCGCTCCCAAACACCCCTTAAAATGACTAGATACTCAGATTTTTACAAAGAAAATAATCCTAAAATTCCACGAACCAGAAATATCCTAACTGATATCAAATAAAAAATCACGCAGCATGCATATTACATCCACAAATTTCTCATTTAATCAATGAAAACAAAGAAAATACATGCAATCTTTTTGACAGATTCTATAAAAGAGAAAAGTGGTGCACCTCTAGGGCATACATCCATGCCCTAGGTGTTCGAGCTTATGTGATCGAACGATCACAAGCATCCAAACCCTAAAAAGATTAACAAACATGAACGGTAACTCAATAATAAATTCAACAAACTGATTTTTCACTTTCTGAAAACTCAAATAGATAAATTTTTGTCACAAACTTAAAACACCTCACAATTATCTAAACCAAAACATGGAGTAGACAAACAAATACAGTAACTGAAAATATAAATAAAAGATTTTATAAAAAAACCAACTTTTCATAAATCTAGGACTAACATGCAAAATGGATAAACCAATTATAACAATGAAATCAGAAAATGGAACTCAGTATCTATTGTCAAACAACACCAAACTTTCAAATTAATAAAACGGAATTCACTCATAAAAAACCAAGTTTTATAAATACTAAAAACGGATTACAAGTTTAAGCAATAAAAATGGAACAAGAAAAAAAAGTAAAACATCCTAATGTCTTATATAACCGGCTACAGAAGGTTCTAGTCCTCCTAAACCCTAATAAATGAAAATCCAACAATACCCTTGTGTTTTGAATATTGTTCTTGGTCAATGTAGCCTCTTGTGGTTGCCTGGTGTTGTACAGCTGCTCAATTTGATCTCGTCCTTTAATCTTGTTATGGTGACCAAGGGATTAATACCAATCGTTGATTTGGTCTTCTCTTCTACAAATGTGAAAGGGACGGGGCAAAGAGGTGAGCTGGGATGGGTACATGGTGCTGATGTGGAAGATTCGTTCACATGGGATGGGTAGATGTGGGGATAATGTGATTTTTGGAAGGTATGGATAAAAATCCCTTTGATTCGTGCTAAATCAAATCTGGAGGATTAGGGTTCTAAATGGGAGTATTTGATTAATTTTGGAGATTAAATGGGTGTTACCTGGTTTAGTTAATAACAAATATTTATTCAAAGTTTATTAATACAACCTGGTTTGGTGTATGTGGGTTGGGCTATGGGTAAGGTGAGGTGGCAGTAGGGGAGTGGAGGATGTAGTTTTGTTGTCTGGCAAGTTTTCCCCCTGTTCTTTCCATTTTCATTCATAGCAAGTTTTCATAGCCAATACATCATTTTTCTTTGTTATAAGTATGACAAGGTGGTCATTTTTGGGCACCACCAACTTTTAAAAGTTTAACCAAGGACTAAACATGCAATCTCTTCATTCTTCAAGGGCGTATATGATTAATTCTTGAAACTTTAAGGACCCATATGCAATTTTTGAGATTTTTCAAGGGTTATAAGTGACAAGTCTTCAAAAGATTAGGACCAATCTTGACAATCTTCAAAACATCAAGGACTTCTTTGGAAAATCATCGTTCGGGTCCGGTTCATTGTGCGACTTCGTTTTCCGTGTACGTTTTTGCATTGATTCTTGTGATCTTTTGTCATTTTCTCGGTATCCATACCTAAAATAGACATTGAAGAAACACAAGCATATATATGGTACTTTTATGATATTTTAACCATTTTAAGCCCGTTTAGGACGATGAGACCATGTATATATGTGGTCTCATCACTTACTATCATATAAAATATTCATTACTTGGAACAATTCGAGTTTGTTATGATTCTCTATTCCAAACAAATCTTACCCTAATACTTGTATTAATCATCTAAATTAATTTCTGTGAAGTAATCGTTGTTGTAAAATATTATTGTGCTTATACATGTTTTACAATTATCTATATACACAATATTTTTTTCATGATGAATCACTTAATATAATAGGATTTCACCTCATGTCAATTCTCATCAAATGGGATATATTCATCGAGACCCTATAAATGAGATTGTTGTGTTGGATTTTATTAACCATAAATATTTATTATAATAAACATACATATCAAGGTCATACGTTTATTTCTAAACCTTTTTCATATGAAACCTTATTTCTAGGTAAGGTTTAGCATCTAGATTAGATGAAATATTACTTTCGATATGTTATACATCATGTGTGATTTAAGAAATAATCACAATACTCTACTAGCTTTTAGATGTACTCATAAGCTATTAGTTATAATCAAAATCGAAACATAGATTTAAAAATTAGACTTAAGATACATCCCTTAGATCCATGCATTAGTACATACTTTGATTCTTGCATTTGCACATGGTAGAAACCGTAGAGGGGGTGAATACATTTCCATTTATAACTTAAAAACTTTCGTATCAAATATTCGATCAATGGTGATTCAATATAAAGAGTGTGACAAGAAACTAGTTGTACAATAGCTATACATTATTGATACAACAATAAACACAATAAACTTTTATAACCATAATACAAGTATCAGCAAATCAATACTCACAACAAGCTATACAATTAAATTCTTCACAATGTACATCTAATAAATAAGACTAGAATAACATACACAAACATTATCTTTATTATATAAGAATCTCTTCAAACAATAATAAGCATATTATACACATAAACACAAAGATAATCTAAACACAAAGCAAACGCGTACTAAGCCCCAAATTCTCCACTACTAAGATGTTTAGACTATAAGATGCAAATATAAATATAAAGCGATAAATACGAGTAAAGAAGTAAAGAGATAAGTAAAAGTAAATACAAACTGGACACGATCATTTATAGTGTTTCGACACGAAGCATCTCTTCTCCCTACTCCACTACTTGAGTACCCAACTCGAGAGTTACTTCACTGATCAACAAGCTCCCTTCATGGCGAAGAAAACCATTCACGAGTAGCTAACACCAATTACCGACACAAAGCCAGCTAGAACCAATCTATAACTCGTACTTCCTTCCCTAGGAAATATTATCACGGTCGCTCGATGTACCGAATATACAAGATCTCACAAGATCAACCAAGATCACACACGATCATATCATTCTCGACTTACAGACATTGCCGATCTAACTACTATAAAAGATCTAACTAGATCACCCAAGATCAAAGATACTCACCCACAACTATTCCATACTTACACACTTGCCGAATGTAACAAATATATAAGACATGAACTTGATCTATATGTAACAAGTATTAAGACTCTATAGCACATCGTATCTTGAAGATTACGTGTGTTCTACTCTAACACTTGGCGGTGAATGATTACGACTCTACAACACAGCGTACCTTGACGTTTACACGTGTTCTTCTCTAGCAAATAAGTGGAGGACAAACTGGATCACATTTAAACAAGATTAAACATGTTTATATGATCAAAGGAAAATAAAAGATAAAAAAAATTGAGAAAACAATATGTTTTTCAGTGTAAAAAGATAGTTTTGAAATGAGAAAATAGTGAGGTATTTATACTGAGAGGCCCAGTCGAGGAGCACTGCCGGTACACTAATTAAGCTTGGTGGTACACGTAGCTAATTGTACTGGTTGACCAATTAAGTGTAGCGACTGATCTAAATGTAAAGTAGACGCTCCTTTTTTTTGTCTTATTTGGTGGACGTGTTATTTGGGTCAGTTTTTACTGATTTTAGTCTGTTGAAAGGGGAACATTTTGTAAATTTAAATTTGTTTATTTAATAAAACTTTTTTTATACTTAGAAAATATTTTTCTAATTCTTTTTGTAAACACATTTTGTTACACAAAATGTAAGGTTTAAGAAAATAATAATTCATTTGATCATCAACATATTTAATGGTTGTTTGTACATACATTTAGTGATTTACGTCGGGTGCAAACTAGTATCCGTGTTAATGCAAGCTTGATACATCGAGGGATGTTGATGAATGTAATTAACCGTTGTTTTAGTATACGAGTGATTTGCTCATTTTACGTTATATTTTACAAGTTAGATGATTGTCTTCACCAAAACATAAAGAGATCGTGTAGATTAAATATCGCAACATTTGCATTAATAGTCTCTCCCTTTTTGATGATGAGAAAATATGTAAATTGTAACACAACGTAAAGTTTAGAAGTTACTTGTTTACATAATCTTTTTCCCCCTTTTGTAGAAGCAAAAAGGTGTGCATCTCGAGTAATCTTTAAGGAATTAGTATGTTTTCTTCGAGACCTCCACATCCTTATTTTAACGATCTCATTCAATAATATGAACTTTCATCATCCTAGTGAAGCCTTCAACTAAATAATGTACTCAAATACCTTCGAGTTCCCACTAGCTCATTGCATCTCCTTGATTAAAGATATATGCTTATCCTAGAATTTAAGGCATAAGATAGCCATATACTTTTTGAAATGTATCGATATGATACGTGGACTATTTTTATTATCTATATGGTATGTGTACTTTAGCAAACCGGCTAATATGGTATGTGTACCCATTTTTCTACTTGTTTAACCTTCATTTTTGCTTACGTGACAGATGATTAACGAGCGTTTGCATCAAACATTTGCACTGAAACTACTTTATGCTAAAGTGTTTTTTTTTTTTTAACTTTTCAAATTGTTTTTTTATGAATTGTTTTTTGAAAAGTTTTTGTCCAAAACAAAAATAGAATTTTTTTTCCAACAAAATAATTTTTATTTTCATAATTTTTTCACTACTATTATAATTCGAAAAAAATCTTATGTTGGAAAAAAAATTGAATTTCTGTTGGAAAAAAATTTTTAAAAAAAATTGAAAAAATATCTGGAAAAAAATCATAAAAAAAAATCGAAAATAAAATTATGATTTTTTAAATGTTTTTGTCCAAAACAAAAAATCAATTTTTGTTGGAAAAAATCTGGAAACAAAATTCGAAAGAATATCTAGAAAATAAATTATGAAAAAATATTCGAAAACACTTTTATGATTTTTTTATAAGTTTTTGTCCAAAACAGACAATGAATTCTTTTCCCAACAAAATAAATTTCTTTTTTCGATCTTTTCTTTCATAATTTTTTTCAACTATACTATTTAAATACGGAAAAAATCTTATGTTGGAAAAAAATTGAATTTTTGTTGAAAAAAATCGAAAAAATATCTGAAAAAATTATGAAAAGAATTTCAAAAAAAGTTCGAAAAAAAATTATGATTTGTTTCTAAATTTTTTATCCAAAACAAAAAATCAATTTCTTTTCCATCAAAATAAATATTTTTTTTTTCGATTTTTTTTATAAATTTTTTCAACTGCTATTTTAATTCGGAAAAAAATCTTATGTTGGGAAAAAAATGAATTTTAGTTGGAAAAAAATCTGAAAAAATTTCGTAAAAATTTGTATGACGGTCTCATAATGTAGTTAAAGAAAGTAATATTTATCTTCAGCCGCTATTTTAATTCGAAAAAAGTTTAAATTTTTTTCAAACAAAATAAAAAAATTTCCGAATTAATTTTTTTTTCATATTTTTTATTTCAAAATTGTAGCGAAAAGATTTTTTTTTGAAATTATAATTTTAAAAATAATTTCAAATTGTTTTATGAAATAACAGTTTTTTGATGAAACAACGAATTTTTATGAAATTACAATATTTCTTGAGAAAAAATTTACAAAGTAATTTTTTCAAATAACTTTGTAAGTGCGACATAAATCTTTTGTCACAAAACCGTCAGAAACCATGAATACTGACGGAATTATAACGGAAAAACTGTCGCTGTTGACCTATATTCTAATGGTAAATTATTAACCGGTTTTACCGGTTGTAGGTTAAAAAGTGGCCACATCGATACATTTGATAAAGTACACGTATCATATATATGTAATAAAAATAGTACACATATCATGTCGATATATTTTAAAAAGTGTGTGGATATTTTATGCCTTAAACCCCTTATCCTACAGCAAGGTTAGTTTTGTGCAACAATATATGATAAAAAAGGAAAATCAATAAGAATAATAAGAATAAGAATCAAATGTATGATCTTGGTAAGATGATCAAGATAAGTAGAGAAAGAAATTGATCATTTTAGAAGGAAATAAGAAAGAACAAGAATTAATGGTGTGATCTTGGAAATGTAATCATGATAAGTAGAGAGGCCGTGATAACGAAAACATGAAAAAAGCAAGATAGAGTTTTGATATGCTATTGAACGACAATGTTCCTCTTTGACGTAACCTCCCCCTTACGAGGCGTCAAGGTATAATAAGCCTATAAAACAAAATTAATTCGAGACTCGATTTTCCATAAAGTCAAGTATGCACAACTAAGTGTATATAAGATGCATTCTCTAAATGATTGGTGCTTTCTAATGATTGGGAACCAAAGAATCATGATTAAACAATATTAAACATGTTTACATGATCAAAGGAAAAGATAAGATAACTAAAACTGAGAAAATAATAGGTTTTTCAGTGTAAAAGTTATAGTTTTGAAGTGAGAAAACATTGGAGTATTTATACTAAGAGGCCGAGAGTTGAGGAGCGTTGTCGGGTACACTAAGCTAATTGTACCGGCTGACCTAAACATAGACTATACGCTCCCTTTTTTTCCTATTCGGGGGAGGTGTTATTTGGGTCAATTTTAACTGATTTTAGTCTCTTGGAAGGGGACAAAACTCAAAATTTAATTTACTTTACTTAATAAAACTTTTCTTATAATTAAAAAATATTTTGTCAAATTATTATTGTAGAAACTAGAAGGGAGGGTTGAATAGTTTCACAAGTTAAATGATCTAAAAGATCAGTTTTCAAAATTCCTTTTCAAAAACTAGATTCGATTGGTTTATGTCAAACCTTCATATGCAATATATGAATAAGTGATAGTGTATCAAAACTAATAATCACAAAGTATGTGCAATAAAAAATGAAGAATGTAAAAAGATAAGGAAAGGAAAGATCAAACCGAATGCCAATGATTTATAATGGTTCGACCATGAAGCTCTATCTTCATCCCTACTCTTCTCCTCGAGTACCCTACTCGAGAGTTCACTTATCAACAAGATCCTTGTGGTTGAGAACCATACAAGTCACATAACCAGTTACCGACTCTAAGCTAAAAGTCGAGTTCTAATCCTAGCTAGAACCAATCTATACCAATATACTTTAAGGCCTAAGTATTAACCACAATACATACACAAATTCCAAATTATAAAACAATTTGGATCTTCACAATGACACAAGATTGAAACAAAGTTTGGATCTTGGTCTTGACACAACACTTCAAGGATGAATGTGTTCTTCTCTTTGCACTTGAGAGGATAAGATGGGAGGAGAAACATTCACTTCTTAAACAAGTGTAATCAACCAAATAATCAATGATTTGAGTGATTAAAGAAAAGGTTTTGAATCTAATAATTTGTGTGCTAAAGAGGTGAAATGAAAACCCTGGAATAGTCCACTATTTATAGGAGAAAGGTCCAACGGCTTTATCTTGGCGCGACAATAAATAGGTCGGCGGTTCCTTATCATTAATGAACCGTGGGGACCTAAAATAATATGCGCCCTCTAGAGTCCACTCCTTTTTTCATTTAGTGGGGAAACTTCATCTATTGAAAGGTTTATTTAAAAGAAATATCATTTATCTATTTGGAATATTCTATTTTCAAATTTCCATTTTCTTTTTAATAAAACATTTCTTAAATAAAGTTTATTCAAAAACTTTTGTCACATAAAAATAAAGGTAAATTTTAAGGAAACTATAAATCCTTGATTTCTTAGTTAGGTTATGAACTTGTTTATCATACCTTAAGTGATTATGGATGATATGGAAAATACTTGAACTCAAGAAATTGATTTTTGTTGTTTTGTTAAATGCTTGTTTATATATATTTACTTAATCAAAATAAAGCGATACCGAAAAATGTAACTAACGTTTTCAGGCATCATTGCATTAACAATCTCCTTTTTTTAATACGACAACATATAAACTCAATCAAGTATAAAAACAAGATTTTTGAAGACGAGTTTATTCCATTTCTTCCCCTTTTTCGAATAAAAAAGGTAGCAAATACTTTGAAGAAAAGAAGAATCGAATTTGCTAAAGCTCCCCTTTGGTGCTTTCTTGTGACAATCCGTCAATTTATGGTTGATATTTTATTCTCAATATTTATTTGAAAACATTATTTTAATGTTACATTATGAACTCACTTATTTTTGGGAAGAAATTTGGATTTACGTCTTGAAGTAGCATCGACTACGTCTAAACCGGAGGATTCAACGTTACGTGCTTACGTTTACATACACCGACTTTGGTGGCAGTCCGACATTTCAGAAAATAAATTTGTCCATGAATATTATTTTGGAGTTTTAAATTTGTGTTGGTTCATAAACTCACAAATTTACGAGAAGAGATTAGGACTTACGATTTTATTTTAACGTCCTTTACGACTAAACCGGAAACCTTAGGATTACGTATTTACGTTTTCGAACTCCGTTTTTGATGAAACAATTTTTATTGGATCCGTTTTTTGACGTTGATTCATAATTTATAAAAACGTTTTTCGTAAAACGACCCGAGGGCACGCAAATCGAGGAAACTAGAATCGAGGAGTACCCGTAAATAAATGGGATGAGACAAGTGGGACACTTGTCCCACCCCACTCCCAAAACCGGCCTTAAGTTAACTAGTAACACCATTAGGTGTCAAGTTGTAGCTTATAAGCTACACTTGTCCACTTTAGCTTACAAGTTAAGCTTTACCACTCAAAACAACTAGCTACAAACCACTACTCCCATTTCTAACATGCAAACAACTCACATTTTCTCTCTTCCCCCATTCTTGCCGTCCATTTCTCCTCCAAAACACCACCATCATATGATTTTTAACCACAAAATCCTATGTTATTTACACCAAAGTTGAAGACCTTTTGAAGCTCTCTTGAATGGTGGTGATTATAACATCCATGGAGGAGTTTTCATGGTGTCTTAGGGCTGATTTTCCACAAGAAGTTCATGAAGCATGGTGGTCTTGAAGATGGTCATGGTTGTCTACAAGTTTCTCCATCAAAATCTATGTTTTGATCACAACCTACATCATCATGGTGGTATAAAGATTGTCCTCCTAATCTTCTTGTTATTTTGATTATGAAATCATGTATTTTATTTCCTATTGTATATGTATATGATGATTATATGATGATAAAAATGTTATGTGGGGATTTGTTGTTGATAAACATGATTAAAAAGGTGAAAAACCATAAGAAACAAGGCTAAAATCTTGTCTAAATTTGATGGCTGTATAAAACAGTAAAGAAGCAAGTCATGAACTGATAAAATGATGAAGTAGGATGTATTTACAGTAAGCTATGGGTCTTGTACACATGTGAGAGTTGGCCATGCAATGGAATCAAAATAATGAGTGAGATATGATCAAAACAAGTTTAGGGTATAAATCTGAAGTTACTGTTTTGGACGATTTTTAGAAAATACTTAAAGGATGATTCAACAGTAGCTATAGAAGAGTTAAATGTAACACATATCATGTAGTTTATGTGATAAAAATTTGAGCTTCTATCTCCATGTAGAACTCAAGATATGGCAGTTTTGGTGAAGATGAAGTTAAAAATCAGATTTTTGGAAATAATGTTTATTATTATTATATAAGCACTCACATTATAATGTATAAAATGTAAAAGTATAAACCCACTAACTTATTAAACTTATTTATATAAATGTATAAAAGGTTAATTAAATGGGTAAATTATATAAATGGTGGTAAAATAATATTTATAAGTAATAAAAACTATAAACATGATTTTTACGACTTTTTCGGCTATTGCCGTAAAATTAACGTTTTTGTTAATTAAAACTTAGATGGTTGGACCCGTCTAATGAAAACTTTATAAAACCTATATACTGATATATAAACATGTATAACAAGTAAAAACCGACAAAACCCGAACTATAGGGCATACGGACATTAACAAGTTAAATAAACATATTGGACTAATAAATGGACTAAGTAGGATAAAAACTTGTAAAAAGAATCTATTGGGCTTAACCCATTTAGGCCCAACTTGTAAAGCTTAGATACTAATAATATAAGTGTGAAAAGGATTAATAAGAGCTAAAGAACTTATAATAAGTTTATTGGACTTAAAACACGTAAATAGGCAAAACTAGTAAACTAGTATGAACGTTATCGACACATAACACAAAAATGAGTAAACGAGAATATGTAAACCCACTTGATCATCATATATGTATAATCATCATATGTATACATAATTGATATTTTTATAAAGTCATTGGACAAACGTCTAAGACCGAGTATTATTTGTCTAGGTTTTCGTGATTGAAGCACGTACCGTACGTCCGAATTGCCGATAACCCGCCTTCCCACATCAACGTGAGTTCATAGCCTCGCACTCTTTTAAATGTTTTATAAATGCTTTATAAACCCGCGAGGGAGATAACATGTTAGTTTTTATAAAAGTTTGGACATCATTTGTCCCGATTGTTTGTTTATTGATTTTGGACCCGAATGATTGAATGACCCGATTGTATGACCCGATAAATGATTAATGGAACCGATAGATGAAATTAAATGGATTATTAAAGTTAGGTTATGTCACTAAAAGTCCCATTAGCATGAATTGTGAACTACCCGGAGTTGGTAGACTCTTATGCATTTAATAGTACTATTTGGGGACGATCACCCCAGTTCGCGCCTTGACGGTTGATCCCCGTCGTGCCACATTGATTGGTAAGCGAATTTATGTATGAGAAGATTTCCATAGCGTGACCTTTGTGACAACACGCTACTTTAGATGGGAAAAAATTGGTATCGGGTTAGCTACCCGTTTTGGTTTAGTAAGGTAACAATGTCATGCGGCTTGTAATAATCCAAAACTAACGAAATACTATTAGACGCTTCGGATTACGATGTATTGCCTGACTAGCAATACAAGGTCATACTATTGATATTATGATTGTATTTTGGTTTTCATAACCATATTCATATAACGGTTTTTATTTTCATACAACGTTATAAGACGTATTGTATGATGTTTTTACGACATTGGCTCGTATAATAATTTTTAAGGCAAATGCCTATATTACGATTTTCGATAAGGATTTATATAAAATGACTTTGGCTATTTTATGGCCTATTACAAAGATTTGTATAAAATGATTTTTGGCTATTTTACGGCCTATTACAATGATTTGTACGAATTGATTTTTGGTACTAATTTTATACCAAAGTTATACTGATGGAATTTATTAAACTCTATGAATTCACTCGGCGTTATCGCTGACCTTTTCTTTTAACATGTTTTATCTCAGGTACTTGAAGGTAATTCTCGGGAAGACGACAAGAATTCATGGCCCGCACCTAAACTATATTTTCCATTCAAATACTTTGTAAAACTTTGTAAGAAATATAATGACTTGGGACCGATGTAACTTTAATATTTATGAATGGAAATGATTTATTATTAAACGACGCGATTTTTATGCGTTGTCTATGATGTGAGTAATGTGCTATCCCGTAACACCAACGAGTCTTCCGCTGTATTGAGTTGTATAAATTTGGGGGTGTTACAGTTTGGTATCAGAGCTCTCGTTATAGAGAACGAAAGATTTTTAAAACTAAGGTTTTGAATAAAACTTTTCAAAATCTTTTTACTAAAAACATTTTTCTAAAAATGTCTAAAAATCTTTTGACTATAACGGTGCCGAAGAATTCCCGAGTTACCGACAAGGCCAAGACTGAGAAGTGTTATTTTAATATATATATATATATATATATATAACTTGGATTATATATATATATGATGTAATTTTATTACATGATTGTTTGATGATTATTTTGATTTTTATACGAGGTATTTATACGACGTCGATTGTCACAAGTAACCCTAAATCCCCTAGTAAATTAATCGAAGCTATTCTCGTAGGAATTCTAGCTATCCTAGATCTAAACCAAGTTGCGGATATTTATGATCCCAACAAATGGTTGATATTCGTAGAAATGTAGGTATTAACTGATTGTGATACTGAAGAAGAATTGGCGAGATTAAATATGATATCGATGTCATGACGATCTTTCCTTATAGAGTGGAGTTTGACAAAACGTTATCACCTGGAAAGATGTCATCTGATTCGTTGTCATCCAATTCTTAAAATTGAAATCGAAAGGGTGAATGTTGCACTTGAGGCTGTCATTGGAACCATTACCCAAAAGCCTCATGCCACTAATACCTTTCCGAGAAGTCTAATTGAATGTATGAGTCATTTCATACTAGTGACTCATTTGATAATTGTTGTTGTAAGAGCTATAGGATTGGAAATTAAGTGTTGATTCATATTGAAATTGTATTGCCTTTACAAGGCTGAAGAATAAGGTTGTAAGTATTAGAATATGAGGTAGGATATTGGATTGAGTATAAAATTGGTTAAAACTTGAATAAAGTAAAATTTAACTTGTATGGAATATGAGATTGTTAATAGAAGTCGTTAAGTTTTTTGATTAAATTATAAGGTTTTAATTGATTGTTAGATCGTGTTAAGGGTTGTTCCTAGACCACTGTAAAACATTGTAATAAATATAATGACTTGGGACCGATGTAACTTTAATATTTATGAATGGAAATGATTTATTATTAAACGACGCGATTTTTATGCGTTGTCTATGATGTGAGTAATGTGCTATCCAGTAACACCAACGAGTCTTCCGCTGTATTGAGTTGTATAAATTTGGGGGTGTTACATTTCTCCCCTTTGCTTGGGGCACCAAGAGATCGAGCTATGATAACAAGCTACATAGAATGGTTAGAAGAAAGAAAGGAACACCCAACGATATATAGCAATGATCATAAAAAAACACAAGAAAACAAAGATCCAAGAGCCATAGACAACTCATGTTGAAAAACATAAAAAGATACATTGAAATAAAAACCATACAAAGATGTATGAAACACAAGTCTAAAACATAAGAATAATTCTAATCCTAGTTACACTAGAATCCTAGGTTTTGCTTAAATTAGATGTCTAATTAACAAGTAAGGCATTTGCTTAATTAGAGGACGATGTGGTAGCGGAATTTGGTAGAGCAGGCTTGGTGATGTTGTTGTAGTCATTGTTAAGTGGCGTTGTCCCATGATTTATGATGCTAGATCTAAGAAATAAAGAAGAAAAAGAGATGAAAAAGAGATGAGATCTAGAGAGAGAAAGTAGAGAGAGAAAGTGGTTGGAATTTGGTGAATATTAGATTGAGAGAGAAATAGAATAAAATCACCAACACCCTCCTAACATGCTAGGAGGGTAGTATTTTATAGTCAAGCCTACATGTGGCTTATGAGCAATATGATAATGGGTCGGGCTTGTCTTTGGGCTCTAAATAGCTTAACTTCAAGCCCGTGAATCCCGACTATTCTACTATCTATTACAACGTTCTAAGAATAAAACATAATAATCCTATGACCAAACATTCTTGTTTGACTCAATATTTTGAGGCTAAAAATCTCCCCCAATGAGATGTCATTCCTTTACGACATTTGGAGATTTATAGGGATTACTAATCTCTCCAAAAATGAGTCGGGAACGTGTAATAGTAGTCTTGTTCCTTCATGATGTGATCTTTGATCCTTTATCGTTGTCTTTCGACTATGTCTTTAATCTTGAGATCTTCAAATCTGTGACCGAATCATTCTTGATGACATAATATTTTGAGACTAACATCTCACTCGCTAAGAGGTCATTCCTCTACGACATGCGAGTATTTACAAAGATAATTAATCTTTAGTATTGCGATCTTCAAAATGACTGCTTTATTCTTGCTGGTCACCATCCTTGACTTGTCTTTTTCATCTTGCGATCTTGTGTCTTTTTCCACATGCTCATACTATACATCATCTTGAAAGCTTACTCACAATCTCCTTTGAAGAGAAGTCATTCCTCTACATTAATTGTTAAGGAAGATTCTGAACATTAGAGTTGCGGAAGACTTTTGCTTTCTTGATTGTTGAATATGTCTTTGGGCATGAGTATGTTGTTTTGAATCTTTAACTTTGCTGAGTACACCATAACGCCACCTTCTCGAGACAAAATATAGACACGGACTAAATGGATTTGACATTCGTCCTAAATCGGTAGCATTTTACCTATGGTCGGTGAAGACGGTCATACGATATTAAATACCGTACCTGTGATTAGGTAGATCAATTAAGAACCTCCTTGACAGGGTTTCGCGGCAGTACTAGCCGTTCTTTTTACTCGACCGTCTCAAAGAAAGACCGTGAACATAAAGAGTGAATCAATTAGATGAATATACGCTTGATTAAAGTCGTCAATTCAAGTTCCTGGAACAACTTTGATTCATAAAGAATCTTACCATTGTTTCTTTCCATTTGACCCAAGCTTGACCCATAAGAATCTCGCAAGTCACCTACCGTAGCGCTGCTTGAGGTTGACGCTAGAAGGATTTCCATTAGCACTGTGAATATTGATAAATATCGCTCTGAATGTTCTGGCAAGACCATAAAGATATTGTGTAGAACCTAAAACGAGTTTGAATCAATTCATAATCAAACCACTGTTGCTTTTCAGTTTAGACATGTTCAATTCATAAAGAATCTTACACATGACCTACCGCAGTGTTGTTTTATGTTAACACTAGAAGGATTTCCACTCATCATTGTGAATACTAAGTAGTATCACTCCGAGTGTTCTAAAAATATCTCAAGGATATAGCGTAGGACTCTCGTGTTCGTCATTCTGTGTGTCCTAACGAGATTTGATAGATCTCTGGGCTCTAGACTTGATTTGTGCACTTTTAGTGGTCGGAAGATGGAGCAGATGCCACCTATTCAATATCAACTATCTTGGAGTGAGGAAGTCAATAGAAGTAGTGTTGATCTCCTTGACAATAAAACAAACTTCTTTTGACAGAAGCCTGAGTCAGCTGGGAAAGGGTTTTGCATTACATCACTGGGTTCATGATGTGTTGTCTTCATGATGTGTTGACCCGGTTTCTGTCTAAGTTGTATGGAGGGCTAATTTCTTTACACCCTTTATCCTTACATTTCTTTTTCATTCTTCAACCCCTTCAATGCTTACCAAGACATCATTGCTAGCACCTTGTTGTGGTTGTTCCAGTGCTAGCTTAAGTACTTAGTCTGTATTCATCTACATTCACATTCTACTCCATCTTTTCTAAGGACTTTTGATAATCTATTGCATTGTCCCTGTGAAGATCCCTCCGGTTCTGGTTGGATCATAGGACTTATACCTAACCACCTTTATACACCAATAACGTCGGGAATTAAAGAGGTTGTGGGTATATAAGATCGTATCCATAAAACCACTTGAAAGTATACCAAAGTGTTTGAAAACATTTAACACCTTGATATTTTTGTTGTTTTAGAAAAGCTCCCCGTTCACATGTGCATCGATAATCGAAAGTGTTTCGCACATGTGGGTAAGAGTTAAAGTGTCTGAGTCTTTAGATCACATTTTAATCACATTTTTCCCCCTATCTCTAATATTTAAAATCGTTTAATATTAGAGATACCAAATTTGATTAAAATATATTGTAAAAAATAGTCTTGAAAATCTTCCGGGAGAAAAATGTTTCTTACAAGCATGAATTATTGGGAACGCTCCCCCTCAAAAATTGATCCAGTTGAATTGTCATTAAGAGAATGTGATCCACATTTCGCTTTTTGAGGATAGGAGTTGTGGAACACAAAAATTTTTGAAAGATTTTGAATAATCATTGAAAAATTCTTGAAAAAATTATGTTCAACGCTTTTTGAAAAATTCCCTTGCTTTTTGGCGACATGGTTTTTCTAAAGCATAAAATTGAGTTCATAGAATTTGAATTTCTTGGCGAATCCACTCAAGTGTAAGAGGATTTCTCTTCTTTTTCTAAGGGTAAGGGTACTAAATGGTACACTCCCCCGTGAATATAGATCCGGGTTACAATCTGAAAGTGATTACAAGCCATTGTGTTGATCTAAAAACGTTGAATGTTTTTTGACAAGCTCAACCCGTGATAGATTACTTTAACCGTTGTTAGGATAAGTTATCTTTAAAGATACACTTTCCTTTATTTTAAGTTTGAGTTACAATCTGATATTTAATTGAAAGTCATTTACATGAGCTTAAAAACTTGGAATCTTTTTAATGAGAGCTCATGACCGAGAAAAATAATTTTCCCGTTGTTAAGGATAAGTTATCATTCGTGATCAAATTTCCTTTCTTTGAGGCACGAGTCACAATATGAAGTAATTGCAAATCATTGTAATGACATGTTTTGAAAAATATTTACAACTTTCTTCGAGCTTTATGTACACACCCGTGTCTTTATTGAGCGACATTCTAGGTGTGTCCATATTATCGATACTGAAAGACATGTCGAGAAGAATATTTTTAGTATTTTCAAAGGTTTTTCCATTTTTATTTTTTTATTTAGTTTTTGTATTGATATTTACATTTTATATTATTTTTGTATTTTCTCAAGTTTTTCGAAAATAATCCAAAATAGACTTTTGTACAGTAGAAGAAAGTGATATCGAATGTACAGAATTGGAACCCTTTGAGGAAGAAGTGGGTTCAGAATCTGTTGAGGTACCTGCAATCATAGAAGAAGAGTTTGCACAAATACTAGTATAGGATTAACAAATTCCTTTTCAACGTGTAGAACAGTAGCATTAGTGTTGGCGCAGGTTTCATAACTCTTCTCTATTGGAATCCACTTAAGACCAACGTCCTTGAAGATCCTACCCTTTGGCTTCCACTGAAGACTAGATTTAGGAGTAGTTTTCTCTTGCATAGCGGAATACTTCTTTGGAGAGAAACTATGTCCTTTTTTAATCCACGTTTCAGATTTGTTGTTATTGCTTTTCTTTGTGACGGGTTTGTATGTCCTTGTTGTCTTATGGGATTCTGCCTTCTTTCTTTCTGCAAAGGCATGTGATTTGACCTTATAAAGATATTCCAGAATGCAATGGTCATGATTTCCATTGTGAATGCCCTTTTTGCAAGTAGGGCATACTTGGTATTTGGAATTCCCACGAAAGTCCGTGTGTACCTAGGTTTTGTTAGTGTTCGGTACGCAACTACTCTTTGATGGTTGCCAATTCCTAGGTTGTTGGGAAGGGATCCTAGGTTTTGGTTGCCTACCATTAGGAGTGTGTTGAACTCTAGCGGTTGTTGGTGTACTAGGTTTTGAATACATGGTTTTTTCTTTCTGAATTTTCCCTTTTTGCGTAGCATCCTCTAGGTTGTTGGTATGAACTAAGTCATTTGAACCTACAGATTCCTTTATGGACGCAAATGTCACACGCTTGGGGGTATTCCTAGAGGTTCTAGGTGCATTCACAAGGTTGGTTTAGCAGATGTGTGCTTTCTAAATGGAGGAACATAGGGTGATATGGATGGTTTTTTTACACTTGGTTGCACATCAGTCTTAGGGGTTAACCTAGATTTTACATGAGAAGAATTGGAGAAAGGAGTCGGTTTTCTTAAGATAGATGGCTTTAGATCCTTGTAGGCATTGGGTTGTCAAACAACAGGTTTCACAACTTTAGGTTCCACAATTTTCCCACCCATTTTGGCAACAAGTTTCTTCAACTCTTCTATCGCTATGTCCTTTTCTTGCAACTGAGCTTTCAAGTTTGTAATTTCCATACTCTTTTCGTTCATTTCTCGACACGAGGCGGAATGTTTTACTTGCAATTTATTATCATTTGGACCTTTTCCAACTTTGTCTTGCAAAGCAAGTTCAAGAGAATGACAATGTTTTTGAAGGAAATCACATCGGTGTTGAATTAACGCAAAAGCCTTTTTATCAACATTTTCTTTGTCTTTCGAAAGCTCAATTTCAAGACGTTCACACTCTTTGGTCTGATCAAGATATTTGCATGCAATGTCAGAATATTCATCTATATCAGCACAAGATTTAAGAGTAACACACAAAATATCTTTTTCAAGAGACTCAACGTATTTCAAATCATCAAACATTTCTAACCGAATAAAGGTATCAAATTTATGAACTGTTTCTTTTATTGTCGTCGCATTCGGTATCAAAAGTTCTTTCACAAGCAAAGTTATATCTTGAGGAATCTCTTTTTTCCACTAATCATTTTCACATTTTTTCCAGTCTCTTTCAACGATTGATTGAACATTATCAATGTAATGTTTAAGAATGCCAAGTGTTTGACTACTATTGGTTTTAGAAGCATTAAGAGGCAGATAGTTAATGTATTTGGAAACGTTAGATTAATTTTGGCAGAAAATTTCTTTCATTGAATTCTTTGTTGTTCGCTTTTAAAAAACAATTGCTCACGAGACTTCTCTTTTTGTGGAGTGAAAAGACCATAAAGACTGTTTTCATAAGCATGATAATATAGTTTCACAAAATATTTATTGACCGGTGAGCTACTCTCCTCTTCCCAAAGGGTTGTCTCTTCATTATCAGACCTAACAAGAGGACAATCATGATCGGTCCTGTCAGACTCATCCAGATAAAGACGGGGGTTCTCAGCTTGAGTTTGGTTGAGGTACTTGGGACTTTTAAAACTAGCTTTACCCTTAAAAAACGAACGAGGTGCTATCATTCTTATGGTTTTAATAAAGTCATGCGATTTATAAACAAATTCTTCAAAAATTCGACTTGTTCTTCTAGTTTCGTTACTTTTTCAGTATCGTTTTCATGTCTACTTTTGAAATCTTGTTTTACCGTTTCAACCTCTTGTTTCTTTACATCAAGAATTTTAGCAGAATCGGTGTTATTCATGGAAATCCTTTGTTCAAGTTTGTTAACTTTAGTTGTTCAAGGTACGTTTTTTGACGTTCATTCATTAAGATAACATTATATTGACGTTTCTCTTTGGATAATAACTCAAGAATTGTGTTATATTTATTTTCAAAATCTTCCTTTTGAGTTTTTAAAGTACTACCCTTGTACCCCTCAAGCTCTTTGGTCTTTTGAAGAAGCTCAGCTCTATAACTATCAATGGTCTCACTAGATTTAATTAAAGTAGTTTTGCATTCTTCAAAATTTTGAGTGAGCGTTACGTTTGCCTTCTTTATTTGCTGTTGACTCTTTCTAGTTTCATTGACATCTTTTTGTAAACTAGCAATTAAATTAGCAAGCGCAACACACTCCTCATCATCATACTCATTTGCATGTTGATCATCCTCAAACTCATTATTGCACATGTCTAATGAATCGGGTGTGGTATTGCTACCAACCTTTTCTGTCATACATGTGTCAATTGGGGTTGTTGTTTGATCACTATGCTCATGCGTATTGGTATTGCCAAACACATTAAATTCATCATGGTATACCTCTTCCAATGGATCAGAGCCAAAAACATGACCACTGTTGTAGGAAAATGTATTGCTGATGACATTCTCAAAGTCGTTGCCTTGTTTGCCAGAGCTGCTACTTTTGTTACTAGATATGCTATGATCATTCTGTGCACCATGCTTTGTGTTCCCGGATGTGCAGCTTTCATTCACATGACCTGATACTATACCACAACTTGCCTTGAGCCTTTTGTCTAACTCTTGTTTTTGAATTATTGTTTTGTTGACATAGGTTGCAATGAATTCGATGTTCTGGGTGATTAAATCTTTGTAGGAGAGAGCATCCAATCCATTATTACTCTTGATGCACTCCCTTGTACTTGGAGAATTGATGAATTCAGAGTTAAATTACATTGCAAGTGTTGTCTTGGGTTCAGTTAAAGTGGTCCGGCATTCACTACCAATGAGTCTTTGTTTGACAAGATGTGTGGCAAGTTTATCCATGGCTTGGGTGAATGTTCTCGTGAAAGTGCTATTGGATTCACCTAAGACTTGCAAAACTTTTGAGAGGGACTCAAAAGATGACTGAAGTCCTTTAATACCGTTCATTTAACTTGCTCTCATGATACGTGCCCACTCTTGTAGTCGGTCCATATCGAGGTCTGTTACGTTTGAACTCTTAGCATCCGTATTACTTAGTGTTATTCAAGTTGGGCATGAAAATGACAACCTCGAACAGCATTCGGGAACTAGTAACTAAAATGATGTGGTACCCAATTCTACACATTTGAGTGAACCTCAACCAAATGCTACGACGGGTATGGAATCTTATGCTCAACATGATTTGGTCATGGTGCCTAAACATATTATTGATCAAATGCATATGGCTCTCAGATAATCCGTATATACGAATTCCACCCTAACTGCTGAGCTTGCGTTGCATAAAGAAAAGGTCAAAACTTTTGAAATGGTCCCTCAAGCAGAGAAAATAACATGTTCTGAATTTGACCAATTTCGTTTTGAAAAGATTGAACACTTGAAAGAAATAGAATCATTAAAAGCTAATCTTTCCAATGAATTAAAAGCAAAAGAGCAGGTTGTCAATGATTTTCAGATACTTAAAATGGATTTCGAAACTCTCGAGTCTAAAAAGTTTGAATCGAAAATTAATGCTACCAAACTTCTTAAATTCAAAGAACAACAACTTTTAAAACAATACGCTTCCACAGAAAAGGTTCATCTTTAAACTAAATCGTTTATAGAACTCGAACTTAAGCGTCTTCAAGATTTAACACCTAATCCCGATTATGCAAAAAAGCTCAGGAATATATTATGTGTCTTTATGATACGACCCTTATTGGCAAATCGAAAGAAGCACCTTTTGTTCGTAGTACTGAGGAGACACAGTCACTTGCGAAAGAAACTCATTCTAAAATGCTTTCAAAATTTCCTAAGCTTGATTATGATAAGTATAATAAAGATCAATTTTCTAAAAAGACCCACATTCGCTTACAAAAGGAATTAGTTGAATTGACAGTTCTTGTGCCCCAAAGTTTGTCAAATGAAAACCCTCCTAGTACGTCTCCTACACTTGTCAAAACGGATTTAATGAAGTTAATTCCACCGGTAAGTAAGGCATCCGACAATAAATTCTCCAGTCCGATATAACAGTAGACCAAAAAAATTTGTAATCGCCAAAATTTGAAATCGAGTTAGAAATATCCAAAACTAGTGTGGAAAAATTTTGAATTTACTTGACCTAAAAATTTTAACTTTTTTTTTTGGGAAACGATATGTTGAGTCTTAGGATCTAGACTCATCTGGGATATCATGATCATGATTGTAATAAGCACAGCAGAATCATAAAGAACACAATCATAACCAAGAACAAGGCTTTCACTAATAAATGATTACTATTAATAAGCTTACTAATAAGCTGACTACTAATAAGCTACTAGTCCTGGCGCCTTATAGGCTTGACACCAGGAGGAACACACACACACCTATGGTTTACATTGTTTATGAATGAATGAATAAAACCAAGGTGCCTACCCTCTTTATATAATAGAGGGACTAGGGTTACATCATAACCCTAGCTTACTATCTAAGCTAACATATTACTACTAGGTCCTTCATCTTGTTTTGTCATATCAACTCCAGATATCTAAGTCCCAACAATCTTCCCCTAGTTGATTTGACAAAACCAGTAAGCACGAGCTTCCCCTGAAGCTAATATAGATGAAGGCTAAGCTTCCCCTTGATCCATGCATTCTTCCCCTTTTTGTCACATCAACTCAAAAAGGATCGTCTGCCCCTTAAGAAGTGCACGGCAAATCTAGTAGGCTCCATGGAGAGATCATTGATGAAGAAAATCAAGTATAACGAATTCGATGAAGAAGGGGAATCTCCCAAACTTGTGTCTTATGTCTTGCACTAACCACGTGACGGCGAGCTCGAACAAAATCCTCAAATAAATGAGACATTGAGCACAATAACGTAACCCCTTCAAGCAATAGCAAATGTACGCATGAGGAAAACTATCTTAAAAAGGCTCCTACTCCTTTTAAGATATGAATAGATCGTACCCCTTCGCTAGATATGTCGAGTCTTCGTCACCATACAAACCAAGCAAGTTATCTTAAAAGGTACTCCCTTCCTTTTAAGATATGATAAGAACACAAAACCTGTGAAAATCAACTACAACATAAAATCAGTGATAATCAAATGTCTTCTTTAATGAATCACCCCAAAAAAAAATGATGATGGCTGAGAACTCCTCCTCCAGTAACAGTAGTGACATCAGACTAGTCACTAAATCAGAGTAGTATCAATCTTACTTGACTAGAAGGAACCAAAATTGGCCAAAGAAAATTTAGTATACAACAAGCCAGCAGGAACCATAATCAAGTCAACAAGAACATACGCCTACCAGGAGGAACAAACCAGTAGGAACCGACCAGTGGTACGGACCAGTAGAAACCGACTAGTATGAACCGATGATTCAACCAGGAGGAACCATCAAATATTACTAGGAGGAACCGAGAACACAACCAACATGAATTTGTGAGACCAGTAGGAACCATAGTTCACCAGTAGGAACAACATAACCTACCAGTAGCATCTCAAACCACCTTATTTTTTTTCCTTTTTTTCATTTTTTTCATTTTTTTAATCACATTGTCGTTGAAGCTGTCACCACTGTCGCTATACTGTTGTTGTTGCTGTCTTTATCATAATCTTTGTAGCCCAGTCTGACGTAACACCAAACCCAAACTCAGACCTATAACTTACGAAATAATAGTCCATGTATGCCTGTCATAACTAACATATAATAGTCCTAAATATCAGCATCACACGTCATATTAATACCAGCCCAAAGCACGACAGATTCCACGTCTTATATACCTCACACGTTTATATAGTTTTTAAAGATATGAATGTAATTCCTACAAGGTAGGATCATTATAATAATATCTTTAGAGATCGTGTGAAGAACAACCCACATCCGAAAATCATGCAACATAATAGCTTCCACACGCTTTTTTGACCTTTTCATTCAGGCCCACGTACTGCATATATCCCATTTAAGTATTTTCCCAACTCACTTCCATATATCACGTTCAAAAAAATCTTCCACAAATACGAATGCAAAGCAGATTGTTTTGCCTTTATTAGCCACAAACCAGTTTAAATAAGATATATTCATATCACTAAAAATTAGCAAAAACAACCTGTATTTTCAACATGTCAATCCCACATATCACGGTCAAGAATTATTCATACCCATAAATCACGTTCATAAAAATAGAAACTGAATCCCATACCTCATAATATAGCAGGTACTATGTTAAGCCAATCCCATAACGCGTACGTGTTCTCCAAAAATCAGAGCCCATTGTACTCGTTCAATTATATAGTACGACAAAACAACACTACTCCACATAACTGCCGTAACCCACACGTTTGTGATTTATTCTTTGCACAAAATATGAATATGATCTTGAATAATTATATCATACGATATATTTAACATCAACAGGCTGCTCCTATGATATTGACGTAACATAAACCCTTCTCTTGTGAGTGCTAACCTCACGTGAACAGCAAAGGCAACAAAAAATAGTACTTCTTTGACCAGTGAATAGTATGCAGCAAATCAAAACAAAATAATGGAGTGCTTGCCTGCTACATATACACGAATATGTAGAAATATTCAGCATCACGTCTCTTGCATTATAGAATCGCTAAGACTGCTGCTTCCATCAACAACAAAGGCGTGATCCAGAATTAGGGTTTGCAAAAACCCTAGTCACATCGAATCTGCTATGGAAACCATCATTATGAAACAGGCATGATCATACGGGGTTCATTGTTGATTCAAGAATCAACTCCCCACAACCAGTATGATCATTCAAGAACCAGTAGCAACGTCAATAGAATCATCATATGAACAACAGCAACAATCATCTAGGGTTTGTTGGGAAAAACCCTAGATCAGCAGCTTTATTTATTTAAAAACAGAAAAATAACACTAACAGGAAAACCTTGTAGATCAACCAGATCGAGAGCCAACAAGCTCTGATACCACTTGTTGAGTCTTAGGATCTAGACTCATTTGGGATATCATGATCATGATTGTAATAAGCACAGCGGAATCATAAAGAACACAATCATAACCAAGAACAAGGCTTTCACTAATAAATGATTACTATTAATAAGCTTACTAATAAGCTGACTACTAATAAGCTACTAGTCCTGGCGCCTTATAGGCTTGACACCAGGAGGAACGCACACACACCTATGGTTTACACTATTTATGAATGAATGAATAAAACCAAGGTGCCTACCCTCTTTATATAATAGAGGGACTAGGGTTACATGACAACCCTAGCTTACTATCTAAGCTAACATATTACTACTAGGTCCTTCATCTTGTTTTGTCATATCAACTCAAGATATCTAAGTCCCAACACGATATTTTGAAACTAGTCTAGATAGTGGCTAAGTCTAAAAATGACTCGAACACAAATCTTGCAATAATGATCTCTGAATCTGTAATTCACAAGATCTCGCAATATTCAAGATTCCGCAATTTTCACGATTCCGCAATATTCAAAATTCTAGAATAAGTCATAAGATCTCGGAATAATCAAGGATTTCGCAAAGTTCAAAGATCTTGAAAAAATAATAAAAGATTCCAGAATAACTCAAAGATTCCGGAATAACATAGACATTTCGCAATAATAAAAGATTCTGCAATGTTCAAAGATCTCGCAATGTTTAAAGATTTTGCAATGTTCAAAGATTCCGCAATGTTCAAAGATCTCGCAATAATGTAATCTCTGAAACCTAAATATTGAGAGATTTCTAGGGAAAGATTCCGCAATAATTCTGGAATAATTCCACAAAATGGTAAAAAAACGTGATTTTTTGCCATAATCGAGCCAAAGTGTTTTTGGACGATCCAAAGTAACCAAATCCCTACCACAACTACGTAGGAGATATTAGGAAAGACTTGTTGATCCCAAACTTAGATCGATTAGCTTTGTGTTAACGAGATTAAATCAAGTTTAACACGTAGAGAAACTTTATTGTTATATGAACAATCCAAGTGTTATGCGGAATTAACACTTAGAACAAAGAACAAGTAAAACAATTAAACCAAACTTTCACTTTTGATTGATAATCGAACTTGCTTACAATGAAAGTTGAATACTGAATAATGTTTATAAACTACAAACCCTACGACCTCCTTTTATAACATAAGGAGTCGTGTACAAAGGATAACCTATCAACTATTCTAGGTAAAGATAAATATAGAAAATACAATATTGAGTATATCTTTACTTCAAATAATAAACGTGTTTACTAAGTAATCCTATCAGTGGTTGGACTTCTTCTTGTCAGCGATTGGATATCTCTTGTCAATGCTTGATCTATCAGCGCTTGATTTCTTCTTGTCAGAGTCCAATTTACTATTGTCTGCATCTGAGTGACTTAGCTCATTTTATTCCCAACAATGCTCCCCTAAACTTGATTTCTACTCTAGTAATCAAGCGTCTGAATAAAAACTAAGTACAAGGAGGATTCTTACAAATACAAATTACTTGTTAATTAGATAATAAACAAATCTATTTTAATCTTTGCCGACATCACTAGTATAATCCATTTCCAGCTGTGTAGACACCATCTTCTTTAAAACATCCTTGGACATAGGATATTGAGCATCCACAAGAAGATACTCTGAAAACTTTTTAGTGCTTAGATGATAAACACCAGCTGCTGAATGTAGACGCTATTGTAGTCCACTGATATCATCCAGATCCAACCATATTGGATCTGCTTCATCTGGTTGAATCATCCTCTTGAAGGATGTCCAGATCTTTATTCCATTGACTGAAGTAGGTGCTTCAGCCTCATACTTGGTTTTCATCAAGTTCCAAAGATCTACCAAGTCTTCTCTATCCAGGCTTGCAAATAATGAGATCAAAGAAGTAGAAGTATGTACCTTCTTTCCATATCTGGTCATCATCCAGAACCCACTTGCATCTTCTTCATAGTTAACTATTGGTTTCTGAAATCCAAAGTTAATACCTCTGCAACATCTGAAGCTTTCAATGGTGAAAGCTTAATGCCATTTCTGATTACTGGCTCACTAGGATTCAATTGATCAAGAACTGGGAATTCAATGGGAACTCCCTTCTTCACTAGTCTTGGTGCAATAGAAGCCCTCTGGATCTGTATATTCTCTTCAATCACTTCTTTCCTTTCAGCTGAGAGAAGCCTCATGGTATTCTCCTCACAAATTCTTACCCAAATTGGATAAGCATGATGTTCTAATTCGTCAAAAGAGAGCCTCCTAAATCTATCATAGGTCCACCCACCTTGATGACACCTAAGCAACATGAAGTACAACTCCCTTCTATCACTCTTGAGTTCAGAAAGCACCTTGCTAGCCTTGTGCTTCAAAATTACCTTACAATCTTCCTGAACTCTCAGCAATATCTCAAAACCCCAAATTTGTCTAGTTATAGACATATATGGGTTCTCTTCAACCTTAGACTCCCATGCAAAATACATTTCCCTTACTTTTGGCATATCAAAGTCTACTTTCATCTTCAAATCTCTTAGCCTCTCCTAGGCTAAGTCATCTTCCCTATATTCCATCTTCTCTAGTTCCTCTAATATCATCATACTAGAACCTGAGCTCTCATCATCACCACTACCATCTTTCTCCTTTTCTGTGGTAGTCCAATCCTGTTCATGAAATTGAGCAGCCAAAACATGATCAAAGTGTACCTGTGCTGCATTCTTTGGCACCTCAACTTCTTCCAAAATTCCTTTACCCTTATCTTGTGCTCTAATGGCTAGTAAAGTAGTTGTTGGCACCTGTGTAGCTACATCCCTAATAATAACTGGTGGTTGGGATACACCAATCATACCTGTGGGTCTGTCAGTGCTTGCTTTGCTCTTGTCAGCGCTCAAAGTCTGAATGTTAGCAGCTGACTTTGTAGCTTGTTTCATCATCTCTAAAAATGATAACTTCTTTGGAGTGATCAATGAAACATCAAGAACAGGCTTCTCCTTCAAGCTGGTCAAGGCTTCATCTATTTCTACCTGTTTACCCCCAAAAGAACCACCTTCTTCTTCTTGTGAGCCCTTATCACTCAAATTGAATGGTTCTATTCGTGCATCTTCCTCCCCTTAGTAAGAATCCTCCCCTGATGAAAGGACTCTTGTCTGCCTTCTCCTTGCATGGACAACCTCCAAAACAACTAGCCTCTCTATCAATTGCTTGAGTTCAAGTCCCTGACCTGTGACAACTTGTACAAGGTCTGCATTTTGCTTTTGCAAGCTAATGCAAACCACCGTCAATTCCAAAATTGTATAAGGTTCCAATCTGCCCTCCTCTATGATGGGAATTTGACCTCCCAAAAGAGATTCATTGGGCATGGATGGGGTTTTAATGATGTTGGAACTGTCTTTGTAGGAATCATACGCACGACTATATAGGATTTAGAAATGAAGATAAAGATTAAACCAAAAAGAAAGATTAGATTAGATGAAGAAAAAGATAAAAACAAAGATGGTTGTGAATTCCTAGTGAGAGAAACACATATGTTTTTCTCTCTATAATCTATGAAAATGGAAGACACACACACTCAAATGAGGTTCTCGGGGCCTTTTATAATACAAGTGTAAAGTATAGAAGGCCTTCCTAATTTGAGTGTTCGGGACTAATTCCCGTTACATACATAACATTATACTAGAACTCTCAACACCATTACGTAGCATTTTCCACGAGCTTCGCAACGGTATATTATATGACCATCACTTTAAATACTTCTAACAATATCCCCCAATGGGTGGTCATGTAATATGTGACTTTACTTCTTTGATGTTGTTGACTTTGAAGCTCGCTGTCTTCAGAGTTCCTTCATAGTTCCTTTCATGACATGTGATCTTGGATCTTTCATCTTTGCCTTGACTTGATCTTAAAACTTTACCATCTTGTGTTCTTGTGTCTTTCCCCACATACTCAAACTTTGATTTGATATGAAAGCTTGTTAACAATCTCCCTTGATCATCAGACTAGCGAAAGTCTTTGTCATTAGATGTTCTTGAGTTTTTTTCAGTTAAATGAGCATGTGGTCTTGAATTACGACTCTTGAAGTTACGCCACCGTTTGCATTCCTCAGGTTTCCCGTTTTACAGTACGAATAATGTACCTGTGATTAGTTAAATTCAAAGAATTTCCTTGACAGGGTTTCCGGCTGTGGTAGCCGTTCTCCATACTTGAATATATCGAAAGATACTTCATAGTAAGGAGTGAATCATGAAGTTCCATTCTGTTGATTAAGTCGTCAATTCAATTTCCTGGAAAAAGTTTGAATCAATTAAGAATTAAACCATTGTTGCTTTCCAGTTGACACAAGTTAGATTCGTATGGAATCTCACAAGTCACCTACCGCAGTGCTGTTTGATGATGACACTAGAAGGATTTCCATTCGTCACTGTAAATACTGAGGAGTATTACTCTAAATGTTCTGGCAAGATCATAAAGATATTGCGTCGAGACCTGGAATAAGTTTGAATCACAAAAGAATCAAACCAATGTTGCTTTCCAGTTAACATATGTTCAATTCAAGTGAATCTTACATATGACCTACCGCAGTGCTGTTTGATATTAACACTGGAAGGATTTCCATTCATCACTGTGAATACTAATGAGTATCACTCTAAATGTTCTTGCAATATCACAAGGATGGAGCGTAGGACTCTGTAAATTATCGCATTTGTTCTAGTGATGAACAAGAATTGATATATGGAATAAGTGTCCTAATGAGATTTATGATGAATCTCGTTGGCTCTAGACTCTATAAGTGCACGTTTATTTGGTGATCGGAGGCTGGAGCAGACTGTCACCTTTTCAATATCTACTATCTCGAAATGAGAAAGTTGTTAGAAATGAGTTAAACTCCGTGACAATAAAACAAACTTCTTTTTAGAGAAGCTTGAGTATGCTGGGAAGGGTTGTGCATTGCATCACTGGGTCTATGATGCTTTGTCTTCAGTATCAGAAATCATCACAGTGATTCTGATAATAGATGTATTGACCCGGTTTCTGCCTAAGTTATATGGAGGGCTTCTTTCTTTACACCCTTTATCGTTACATTTATTTTTCATTCTTCAACCCCTTCAACGCTTACCAAGACGTCATAACTAGCACCTTGTTGTGATTGTTCTAGTGCTAGCTTAAGTCATTAGTCGGCATTTTTCTCGTACACTCAACTACTCCATCTTTCCTAAGGACATCTAAATTCTAATAGATTGTCCCTGGGAAGATCCCTCCGGTTCTGGTTGGATCATAGGACGAATACCTAACCACCTTTTGACACCAATACCGTCGTAAATTAATGTGTTGAAGGGAATAAATAACGTAACCAGAAAACCTGTTTAAAAAGCAATCAAGGTGTTGATGAAATTAGTGTTTACACCTTGAAGGTTTTTTGTATCATCAAAACGCTCCCCCTACATATGTGCATCATAAAAGGAAAGGTATTTTCACATATTAGGAAGAGAAAGCACTTATATCAAAGATCTTATCCAAGATAACACATTTTAATCACTATTCTCCCCCTCAAAAATTACATGACATTTAAATTTTTGTGAAACTAGTGATGAAACATGGAGAGAATAATGTTGCATGAAAGTTTGTACTCCCGCTCGAAATGTAATTCTAATTAAAATTAGGGGAGTATATGAGCACACAATTTTGAAATACTTTGAAAAATTGTGCTTAAAAAAATCGAGAAAACTTACTTTCCCGTTGTTAAGGAATAATGTACATAAATGAACATTTTCCTTGTGTTCGTGAGCTTATAACTTTGAATGTTTTGATATAAGCCCATGACCGAGAAAAATTAATTTCTTGTTGTTGAGGATAAGTCAAAGACTTTCCTTTCTTTGGGGACCGGGTTATAGTCTAACATGTGACTATAAGCCATTATGAGAAGAAAATAGAAAAGACATGTTTTGAAAATATTTGAACTCTCATTCGAACTTTATGTACGTACCCGTGTCGTTATTGAACAACATTTCTAAGTACGTCCATATTATCTGTTCTGAGAGACATGTCGGAGAAGAATATTTTTGGTATTTTTGAAAGATTTTCTCATTTTTTATTTTGTTTTTATAGGTTTTATATTTTTGTATTTTGATTTTCTGATAGATATATACAAGATTACTGCGAATGTGCAAGACGTTCAAGTTCATCTGGAGTGAAACTACGCATACTAAGTCGACTAACAGGAATTCATATATGTCATGAGAAAGAGCTTTGGTGAAGATGTTGGCTAGTTGGTAGTCCATCTTGACAAAATACAGTTCGATCGTTCCTCTTTCCACATGATCCTTTATGAAATGGAACCGGACAACAATGTGCTTGGTCTTGGAATGTTGGACCGGTTTGCAGGATATGGCTATGGCTGATTGTGAATCACAATAAATAGGAACCTTGTTAAAGTGAAAGACATAATCTGTGAGTTGTGTTTGCATCCAAAGGACTTGAGCACTACACACAGATAGAGACACATATTCTTCTTCCGCGGTGGATAACGCCGTGCAATCTTGTTTTCTTGAGGACCAGCTCACTAGCTTCTCGCCTAAGAATTATGCTCCACCGGAAGTGCTCTTGAATGTATCATGACACCCTACATGGTCGGCATCTGAAAAACCAGTGAGATTAAAACCAGAATCCTTCGTATACCAGAGACCCATGTTAATGGTTCCACGAAGATAACGAAATATCCTTTTAAACTCCTTGAGGTGCTTCTCGGTTGGCTTCGTCTGGTACCGAGCACATAAACAAGTACCATGCACAATGTCCGGTCTGCTTGAGGTTAAGTACATAAGGGACCCGATCATGCTTCGGTATTTTGTAGCATCTACAAATTTCCCTTTCTTATCGAAATCAAGCTTGTATTTAGTGTCCATTGGAGTACCAATAGGATCACAGTTTCCCATGCCAAATTTCGTTAGAATCTCAAGCACATACTTGGACTGATTTATGAAAATACCATGGGGGGATTGGTGAACTTGGAGACCAAGAAAAATCGTCATTTCCCCCATCATGGACATTTCGAATCGACTTTTCATAAGGTCGGCAAATAATATGGAATATTTTGGGTTAGTAGAACCAAATATAATATCATCTACATAGACCTGAGCCACCAAGATGTCGTTGCCGTAGTGCTTGACAAACAACATTGGATCAGTGGTTCCTTTGCTGAAGTGATTTTGGAGAAGAAATGATGATAATTCGTCGTACCATGCCCTCGGTGCTTGTTTCAAACCATAAATTGCCTTTATCAACTTGTATACATGGCTTGGATGTTCGGTGTTGATGAAACCTTCAGGTTGACATACGTACACATCTTCTTTTAACGGACCATGCAAGAAAGCCGTCTTCACGTCCATTTGATACACAGTGAACGATTTGTGAGCAGCGTATGCCAATAAAATCCTAATAGCTTCCATTTGAGCAACCGGGGCGAAGGATTCTACAAAATCAATTCCCTCCTGCTGTTTATAACCTCTCACCACTAACCTAGTCTTGTTCCTGATGACCGTTTGCTCTTCATCCATCTTGTTTTTGAAAACCCATTTCAGGGTAAGGGGATCGATATTGTCCGTACGTGGTACTAACTCCTATACATCAAGCCGGATGAATTTATTGATCTCTTCTTGCATAGACTCAATCCATGATGCGTCAGTTATTGCTTCTTTAACACTTGCTGGTTCCATTGTGCTGACTGATAGTGCATAGATACACATATCACCGTCGATATGCAGCTGATTTCGTGTTGAGACTGGTCGTGAGAGATTGCCAATCACTTGAACCAAAGGATGATTCTTAGTCCATTTGTGTTCATGTTTAAGTGTATGAGAAACTTGATGCGAGCTCGACGGATCCACATATGGTGTTGAAGGTTGAGTAGAACTTGTGGAAGCCGCAAATGGATTAACAAACCCGTGTTCGTTGAGCATCGCATTGTTGGCATTTTCAGCAACTATTTCAATATGAAAATAAACATGATTAGGAATTTGCTGAGAATGTTGTTGAGTTGTGTCAGCAGTCGGAGAGGTGGGTGGAATATTTGGAGGCCATGTGGTTGAGGTTGACGTAAATGGTGCAGAAGTAGATGCCGTTGGTGTAGATGCAATCGGACGTTCTTGAACTACCGTAGCAGTTGTAGCCGGGGCATTTTGAGGAACACCAAATGACGAAGGACCCTCCATATATTCATCATAGATTTGCCCAAATAAAACTTCCAAGTCACGTTCCGAGGGTTGTAACGATGAGATTGCTGACGGTGCAAATTGAAGCGCGAGTCCTGAACTTACGTGTCCAGAAGTCTGACCTTGAAGCTCGGGGTGTGAACTTAATTGTTGAGAGGCCATACCCGTTATTTCTTGTCCTTCGATTATAAACCCTGTAAGTACAAACAGTTGAAGAATAACCAATGAAAAAGCCAATACACCTTTAGGTTCAAGTTTACCGATATCTTCACGATCATTATTCGGATAACATAAAGCACCAAAGACATGTAAAAATGAAATATCCGGTTTTCTTCCATTAATGATCTCATAAGGTTTTTTGTTGAAGCGGGTGTGAATAATGGAGCGGTTTTGAGTATAACATACAGTTGCTATAGCGTCAGCCCAAAGGAATAACAGTGCACTGGAGGAGAGAAGCATTGTCCGAGCAGCTTCAACTAACGTACGATTCCTCCGTTCCACAACTCCATTCTGCTCTGGATTTCTTACAGCCGAAGTTTGATGAGAAATCCCAACTTCGTCAAAATAAGACTTCAGTTTCTGATTGGTGAATTCGGTACCGTTATCCGTTATTACAATGATAACAGGGCTTGAAGTAGCACTAATGTTTTCTTCAAGAAATTGATAATTACATCAGGGGCTTCATCTTTCGAAGCAAGAAATTGAACCCATGTTGAACGTGAATAATCATCCACAATCACAAGAACATACTGCTTTCCATTAATGCTTTTGATTCTCTTTGGGCCACACAAATCCATATGTAAGAGATGTAACCTATTCGTTGATTTGGGAACAGGTTTGGGTTTGTGAGGCTTCTTCTTACTTTTACCTTTCTCACAGGAAGGACAAAGATGGTCTTTTGTATATTTAAACTTTGGAAGACCGGTAACGAGATCATCTTTCGCAAGTTGGGTGATGGCATCGATGTTGAGATGAGATAACCTTTGATGCCATAACCATGACTTTGTTGAAGTGGCCCGGGCCATGAGACAAATTGTAGAAGCAGGAGACATTTGAAAAAGATCAATGGTGTAAAGGTTGGTGGTACGATTTCCTTTCAACAAATCAATTCCTTCAAGATCTCTTAGAAAACATGTATGACTTCTGAAAGAAACCTCTAAGTCGGAATCACAAAATTGTCCAACCAAAAATAAATTGTGTCCCAAGCCATCAACAAAAGAGACACTGGTGATGATTATATTTCCCCAATGAAGATCACCATAGCCTAGAATTGCAGCAACATGATCATTTCCAATTCGGATAGTTCCCATGAATCGCCAAACAAAGTTCTTGAGAAGGCTTCGATTCCCAGTCATATGTTTGGAACAGCCCGAGTCTACGCACCAGAGACAAATTTCAACAGCGTGCCAATGATAAGAGAAGAAAATATTTTGGCAACCGATGAAATAGGTTCCTGTAGGGTTAGATGATAATTAAGTCATATCACATACCGACGTTTCACTGTCAGTATGAGATCTACTAGTGTTGATAATTTTTCCACTACAGTCAAAATTTCTACCAGTAGGCGACCATTTAGAGGTGAATCTAGGGCTACTAGGCTTAGCAAGACTTTCTGTGGACCCTACATGCGTACTTTTTGGAACATACACCTTAGCCTTTGGAGTGCGTTGTTGTTCACTGATTGACAACTTGTCAATTCGAGTGTAACCACCATAATTCAAACCATTCATTGTCAAAGCACAAGCATCATGACTAAAAGTAAAGAAACATTTATTACATTTAGCACAAATAACTTCAGATTTTTCATTCCGAATAGCAAGCTTAAAGTCATTACATTCAGATGAATTATGTTTCTGATTATGATTAAAAAGAGGTAAATTCCTAGGGTGTTCTTCTACTTCCACATTATTGATCTTGGGGCGAATACTTCTAGAGGCAAAAGGGACCCTATTATTCCTTGTATGGCTCGTAGGCTGTGGCCTTCTGCTCTTAGTGTAGTTGTTTATTCCTGTAGAAGAAGACATGCGTCTATTAGAATTAACACTTTTTAAATCAATAACTTGTGGTTGAGTTATAGTGATCGGTTTTGTCCTAACGCTTGCTTTACGTTGTATGCTAGGCACAGAGGGAGAACTAACACGAAACATTCCTGGGGTAATTACAGCAGTTTTCTGTCCAACAACCTTGGGAGAAGGTGTCACAGCAATACGAGTGGGTCCCGAGGTTGCTGGTTTCTGGATAATCGTATCCACAACCGAGCTAGATTCAGAAGTCTTTTCTTTTAACAAGGCCTTTAACTTACAGTTCTCACAGATTTTATCAATAAGTTTCTGATAGACAGACTTACTTTGTTCAATAGCCCGCTTATATGAAACAACAACATATTCTAAATCTACAATCTTAGCCTTAAGCTTCTGAACATTACCATCACTAGCACTCTCTAACCCTGAAGAGGCCAAATTCGTTTCCTTAACCCCTCCTAACTGAGCCTGTAACCGTGCGATAGTTTGTTGCATTTCCTTGTAAGCGTTTTCATAAGAAATCTTGTCATATTTGTATTCATCACATTTTTTGACAAATTTATTCCAAATATCGGTGAATTCTTTATCCTTTTTAATGACATAAGATTCCATTTTCTCTTTCATAAGATCAAGCTCAGTTTGAAGGTTTTCATTATGCGTCACAGAGGTATTTAACTCAACAGGGCTACTATCAATACAATCACGTGCTTTAGAGAGGCGTTCAAGATCGTTTTCCAAAACTTTGATTTTATCAAGAGATTCATTAGATTCCTTCGTCAAAGATTTAAAGTCTTCAACAAAGTTGGAAAATTCTTTTAGAAAAGCTTTTTCCAAATTGCCTAACTGAGCATCAACTTGATTAATAATCAGATTAATATCGTTTTGAAGAATTTTCTGGACCTCAATCTGAACAGGTGATGTAAAACTTCCTCCAGTGATTTTGGAATTAACAACACGTTTAAGTATGACAAAGTTATCTTTTAGCTCGTTTAGAATTCGGGTGTGATACTCGGTTTAGGAGGGTCATCAGACAATTCCTCACTGGGTAGCAAAAGCATTTCATTACTCGTTTTAGACCGAACAAAAATAGTTGGAGGATTAACTTTCAGATAATAAACGGGTGTCGCTTCTCTATCAAGCTTTTTCATTCTTAAACGAGTCTCTACTGCAAGATCAGTAGTTTCCTTGGAATCATGCACACTAGGAGGATCATGCTCATCAGATAAGAGCACACTGCCGTTATATAAGGTTTCATTAGTTGCCTGAACTTGCTTAAGATATCCAGGGTTAGGGGGAAGAGGACAACCTAAAGCCAATTTGTATCGAGGGTAATTTATCTCATTCACTTTTTGTGGGAGCATATTTATTGTCTGCATAGTTTGGCCACGTTTTACTAAGAGGTTGTCTAATTCTCTAATCCTATCCTGAGCTTTGCAAAAACCCTCAAGAAGCCCATCTTCTCGAATTTTGAAATCATGTTTCAGCTTCTTTCGTTCTTCTTTTAAATCCAAAATAGAAGATTTTTCAGTTGAAAGCTGTTTATTAAGAGAAGTGATTTCATCATTCAATCCGCTTATCTTTTTAGCACTACTTAAGTGTAAGGCATTTAATTTCTTAGTTGTGCATTTTTGTTGATAAACCGATGTAGCATGAGCTTGTTCAAGTTCTTCGATTTTAGCCTGATGAATTTCGAAACATTTCTCTCGTTCGTTATATCCCACAAGCTCAGTGGTCAATTTGGCATTAGATTCTCTAAACTTATTATTAACCACCGTAGTATGGTCAACATCCTTAGCAAGCTTATCAAATAAAGATTTATAATACGCATGTGTCGCATCAGGAAGGGTTGTAGGCTGAGCAACTTGATCCACACTAAGGTCCACACTGGGCTCATTCAAAATAATATTACTATTATTTGTGTGATCCCTGTGTGTCTCAATGTAAGACTCAAGCATCTCAGTATACTCCTCCTCCTAATTAGACGTACTATATATATCATTATCATCGAAATGTGGATGTACCTCAGAGGGACCGTCTGAATCATAAACGAGAGCAATGTCATCATGCATTCCTGAGGTAGACGCTTGCTGTAGGTTTGCCATCAAGATGTAGTTGGCATTCACTTCTTCTTACTCGTCATATTCAGCTGTAGAATCCATAAGATCAAATTCCTCAGCTTGAAGTGGAATTCCTGCCTCTTCCTTTTGTGCTATAAGAAGCTGAGTCTGAAGATAAGCAGCATCCCTCTTCTTTTTAGCTGTGCAATCTCGAGCATAATGACCAAATCCCCTGCAATTGTAGCACTGAATCTGACGATTGTTGTTTCCATTTCCCGTACCAGTATTCTCAGCCCTTGCAGCCACAATATTTCACATCTGATTATTAACCGCTGGCACAAAAATTAACCCATTCTTATTACCCAAATTCGGAACATTCGGATTATGACCACGGATTTGTCCATACTGATTTCTTACATTCCCAACAGTCTGCCCAATATTCTGGCCATATTGTGTCCCTGTGTTCCCAGCAACTATCAATTGGCGATCTTGAGTCGCATTCATGAAAGGTTGAGCAATCTTCCTATTTCTAGTGTTCGGGGAGATTCTCTAATTGTTGTTGGTGGGGTTAATGGTAAATTTGAATACGTTTGCAAGAAGGGCAAGACCAGTATTAATAGCGTGAGTAGGATCGGTGATGTCATCAAAGCAGGCAACGGGTTGTTGTAAGTAATTCACAGCAGTAGGAGGTTGATATCCATAAGAGGCGAGTTTTTGTTGTGGCATGAAGTTACTTGATGAGGGTTGATGGTAAGGTACCATGGGATTTGACATAGACGATGGAGAGTTTGCCATAAAAGCTAATGGGTATTGAGTCTTGGCCCGTCTTTCTGCCTTAACTTTGTTAGCTTCATCTTAATTCAACTTCAAATAGTCATACACTTGAGTGTAGTCCACGACATGAAGATCCTTGGTTTGATTGACAAGAGTGACATATCGTGACCATTCAGAAGGAAGATTATCAAGAAATTTGATGTTGACGGCAATTTGTGGAGGTTCATGTTTGTTGCTTCTAAGATGATTCATGAGGGTTGAAAACCGATGATAATAAGGTTCAATTTGTTCTCCTTCTGTAGACGTAAATTTCTCCCATTCACGAAACAACTTAGTTTCCTTTTCTTGTAAACCAATTTCACTGCCCTTCATCATTTTCTGAATACTGAGCCACATCTCGTGTGCGGTTTCACAACTATCGACAACAGCATAAACATCTTCAGAAAGTCCCATAAGAATGACTTGAATTGCTTGATCATTAGCGTCGAGTTGTTTGGATTCAGCTTCAGTTAATTCTTCATCCGTTTGCTCATGACTAGAGTCAACCACTGGGTTAGCATTCGTAGGGTCCCCAGGCACAATAATTGTTCTTTTAACATATGGACCCTTTAGCATCGAGTTGACAATCAACTTTCCCAAAGGTTTAGATTTTGCATAACGAATGAGACGACTATCCCATGTAGTGTAATTCTCCTTGGTAAGCATGGGTGGACGATTCTTAGTACCCGCAGCATAAATACTTGTTGAGACGTCATCATAGAATTCGTATGAAAATCAGGATCTCAATTCATAGAAACCGTGTGATGTTGTTGAAATTCTGAAACTTCCGATTTTTTTCTCAGTCTGACAATAAATTCCTCAGTCCGACAAAACGGTATGTAACACCCCCAAATTTATACAACTCAATACAGCGGAAGACTCGTTGGTGTTACGGGATAGCACATTACTCACATCATAGAAAACGCTTAAAAATCGCGTCGTTTAATAATAAAGCATTTCCATTCATAAATATCAAATTTACATAGGTCCCAAGTCATTGTATTTCATACAGGTTTTACAAAGCATTTGAATGGAAAATGATTATTTAAGTGCGGGCCATGAATTCTTGTTGTCTTTCCGAGAATTACCTTCAAGTACCTGAGATAAAACATATTAAAAGAAAAGGTCAGCGATAACGCCGAGTGAATTCAAAGAGTTTAATAAATACCATCAATATAACATCGGTATAAAATTATTACCGAAAATCATTTTGTACAAATCATTTTAATTGGCCATAAAATAGCCAAAGTCATTTTATACAAATCCTTACCAAAATCATAATATAGGCTTTCGCCTTCAAAATTATTATACGAACCATTGTCGTTAAAAACATCATACAATACGTTTTATAACGTTGTATAGATTAAATAAAACTGTTGTATGAATATGGTTATATAAAATCAAAACACGAACATAATATCAATGATAAGACCCTGTATTGCTAGTCAGGCGATATATCGTAATTCAATGCATAAAGCAGTATTTCGTTAATTGGATTATTATAAGCTGCATGACATTGTTACCTTACTACAACAAACAACGGGTAGCTAGCCCGAAACTCATTTGCCCATCTAAATTAGTGTGTCGTCACAATAATCACGCTTGTGTAAATATTCTCATACATAAATTTGCTTACCAATCAATGTGGCACGACGGGGATCAACTGTCAAGGCGCGAACTGGGGTTATCGTCCCCAAATAGTACTATTATATGCATAAGCGTCTACCAAATCCCGGTAGTTCACAATTCATGCTAATGGGACTTTTAGTGACATAACCTAACTTTAATAATCCATTTCATTTCATCTATCGGGTCATAAAATCATTCATCGGGTCATACAATCATTCGGGTCCAAATCAATAAACAAGCAATCGGGACAAATGGTGTCCTATTTTAGTAAAACTAACATGTTATCTCCCTCGCGGGTTTATAAAACATCTCATAAAAACATTTAAAAGAGTGCGAGGCTATGAACTCACGTTGATGTGGGAAGGCGGTTATCGGCGATTTGGATGTACGGTACGTGCTTCAATCACGGAAACCTAGACAAATAATACTCGTCTTAGACTCTTGACCAATGACTTTATCAAAATAATAATTATGTATAAATATGATGATTCTATATATATGATGATGATCAAGTGCGTTTATACATCTTTACTCATTCATTATAGTGTTTATGTGTTGGTAATTTTCAAGACTAGTTACACTAGTTCAACTTGTTTACATTTTAAAGCCCAATGGGCCTATTACAAGCCCAATACTATTCATTAGCCCAATTATACTTTTATTATCAGTATTATACTTTATCTGTTGGGCCCAAATGTGTTAATCCCAATAAATAAGTTTATAAGTATTTTACCAAATTAGTCGGGTTTATTGTCCATTATGGCTACTTTGGCCCGTTAATGTCTATATGTTGTAAACCTCGGGTTTTATCGATTTTTACTTGTTATATATGTTTATATATCAGTATGTGGGTTTATAACAGTTTACATTAGACGGGTCCAACTGTCTAAGTTTTATTTAACAAAAACGTTAATCTTTCGGTTTTAGCTGAAAAGACGTAAAACTTAGTATATAGTTTTTATAACTTATAAAACTTACTAAACTACCATTTTTATATAATGCACATTTATTTATCCTTATGCATTTTTATATAAATGAAATATATAAGTTAGTAGGTTTTAATTCACATTTTATACTATATTTATTTGAGTGCTTATATAATAATATTAAACTTTAATTTCACAAAATCAGTCCTAAAAATCTAGTTTACTAAAATGATCATATCTAGAGTTCTACATGGAGATAGAACCCCAAATTTTAATCACAGAAACTACATGATATGTGATCCATTTTATTCCTTTATAGCTACTGATGAATCAACCTCAAACAGTGTACTCAGATTTGCACTCTAAACTTGTTTTGATCATATCTCACTCATTTTTATGATTCCATTGTATGGCCAACTCTCACATGTGTACAAGACTCATAGCTTACTGTATATTAATTTTGCCAAGCCATTTTATCAGTTTATCATAAGATTCTTTACTGTTTTATACAGCCTCCTAATTTAGCCATGATATTAACATCCTTTTATGTAGCTTTCAATCATTTTAATCAAATCTATCAACACCAAATCCCCACATAATATTTTGATCATCATTCATCATCATATACATATACATAAATGAAGAAAATACAAGATTACATATTCAAAATAACAAGATGATAGGAAAATAATCCTTATACCACCAAAATGATGAAATGATGAGTTTTTGATGAACAAGGTTTGGTTCCTTGTTACCAAACCTTAAATTTGGCAAATGAACTCCTTGAGATCTTCATATGCATGGATATCTTCTTGAAAATCAGCCCTTGATCTCCATGTAAACTCCTTTCTAGTTGTTATAACCACCTCCAATCTTCATCTTTTCAATGGGTTTTCATCATATGTAAATTATACATATGATTTATGGTTTATTTTTGATCAAATGGTGGTGTTTTTGGGTGGATATGGGACGTTCAACATAGGGAGAGAAGAGAGGGTTGTGAAGATTTTGCTAGTTTGCATGTTAGAAATGAGAAAATGGTTTCAAGTAAGTGGTTTTTATGGTGTTATATCTTGTCTTTTCCACACATAGTGAGGGTGGGACAAGTGTCCCACTTGTATCATCTCCACTAATTTACGGGTGTTCCTCGCTTCTAGTTTCCTCGATTTGTGTGCCCCCGGGTCGTTTTACGAAAAACGTTTTTATAAATTATGAATCAACGGCACAAAACGAATCTAATAAAAATTGTCTCATAAAAAACGGAGTTCAAAAACGTAAATACGTAAACCTAGGGTTTCCGGTTTAGTCGTAAAGGACGTTAAATTATTCACGTAAACTCTAATTTCTTCTCGTAAATTTGTGAGTTTATGAACTAACTCAAATTTATAATCCCAAAATAATATTCGCGGATAAATTTATTTCCTGAAGTGTCGGACTGTGACCAAAACGGTGTATGTAAACGTAAGCACGTAACGTAGAATCCTCCGGTTTAGACGTAGTCGATGCTACTTCAAGACGTAAATCCAAATTTCTTACCAAAAATAAGTGAGTTCATAATATAACATTAAAATAATGTTTTTAAATAATATTTGAGAATAAAATATCAACCATAAATTGACGGATTGTCACAGCATTTACCCCTAAACAAGATCTTTGTCCTCAAAGATCATCTTACCTTACTACTCGCTTCTTATAGAGTTAAAGCCATGTGGGTACTTCCTTCACATTCGGTCTTTTCTCACAAGTGTAATTCATTACAATACGCGAGTTTCATCAAACATAACTACGGAAATAAGATCTGGCTTAATGTTGACTTACTTTCTCTATCCATGATGTTCACGGGTTTTTGATGAATGCAACTTTTCGCCGATCTAAACATTACTAAGAAAGAATCAAATTTTCACTTGATAGACATTTTATCAAGTTAGATATACGAAACATAATTCACGCAGTCCTTGAAGTCCTAGGGTAGATCCAGCTTGTATGCCTTTCAAACCAATCTTTTTACATCTCAATGGTCCCATACAACGGGGACTTATATCTCATGATCTTTCAGATCATCAATTCATTTTTCCATGGATAAAATTTTTGGCATAACTTCGCTACCCATCTGGCACTTCAAGATCTACATTTCATATTCACATAACCTCCTGCCCACTACCGGCAGTCAATAATCAGATCCTAATTTCAACAATCATTCATGTCTTACGGGTCGAGTATTTTGTAAGGTTAGGTTCGCCATCATAGGAAACCTTAAACCTAAAAGACATGTCCAACTCACAATGGGTGTATGTCGGGTGTCTTCATCCCAACTCCTGCTTACAGATGATCTAATATTTAGATTCTCACAAGATTCGATCTTGATCCTAATACGATAATTATCAATGATAATCTCCCAAAAGGAAAACGATTATACGGTCTATTACCAAAGGTCAATAATTCAAGCATAAAACAACACTTCTAGTGTTTTGTATCATTACTTTACCTCGTCCCTTAGTTTGGGGTGGTAAACAGTAGTTTCTCATCAGGGTTCATTCCCAATGACTTCTGAGAAAATCTCTAGAAATTCGATGCGAAGCGAGGATCTTGATAGAGATGATTGATACAGGCACATCATGTTTACACAACTCCTTTAAATACAAAAGAGTCAATTTCTTCATCGAGAATCTATCATTAACAGGAATGATATTAGCAGATTTGGTCAGTCTGTCGACGATGACCCAAATGGAATTAAATTCAAATGATGACCTTTGCAATAGTTAGACGTTTACTAATGTATGAGGCGATGTCTGCCTTCATAATTTGCCATTAGTACAACTTCTTCATATAAAAATACATCAAATCATAAATGTCATGAATAAAATACTTATACTTACAAGATTCCAACATAACTATATCTCGCAATCCTCCATATTTAGACAATCACAAGTGGCCTTTTAATCATTTAGCGCCATCGGCTTCTCAATTCTAATGGTTCACATTAGCCGTGAATCCCTTTTTATTATCTATATTATCCTTTTTACAATCATTGTTTATTTTTATATTGCTCGGCTATTTATTTTGCACATTCATTATTAAGGAACATGTCCTAATTGGTTCTTTATCCTTTTCTACATAATGTGTCAGTAATTATATTCACCTTCCTCGATGAAATAAATATCATGACCGTATTTATTCAGAAATTATTCCTTCATATTTTCTAAGTTTTAGTTTCGGCTCAGTTATTGTTTTTATCAGTTTTGCTCAGTCCGGCGTCTAAAGCGTCGATAATTATTACAAGTAATTAAATAGTAAATATTTAATTTTATGAAATGTAAACGTAAAAGTTTTAAATTTTCTCAGTTCGTCTAATTATAAAAAAATGCTCAAAATAAATTTGAATTTAGTTAACACAATTTTTGTTGATTTATTGAAAATAACTAATAAGATTCGTAAATGTTCGAAAAGTTCTTTGTTTACACTTTGGTCAAAATTTTCTTAGTTGAAAAGCAAAATTTGTCGCTTCAAATTTCAAGTCATGTTTTAAAAGTTTTCCTCAATCCCCCTTAGGTTGTCTTGAGGTATACACAAACATTTACCCCTAAACAGGAGTTTAGTTAAATGATTTGTGTATAAGGAAATAATCCCTTAAAAATCCTTTGTTAAAACATTTGTCAAAACATATTTCCATTTTCTATTAGTCACACGGTCAAATAATATAAAGGATTAAGTCTTTCATCACATGTTAAATATTCAAGGTACAAATTTTCACTACTCGGCCGACTCAGGGCATTCTACAGATAATTATTAACTCATTCTTATTCTTATAAATAAACAAATGGTCCTTAATGATCACAAGCATGGATTTATCAATTTACAACCTACACACGTGATTCGCCAAATTTATGGATGCTACATGTGTATTAGTCAATCCAAACGACATAACATGAAACTCATAATGTTTATTACAAGTTATGGATGTAGTGATTGGAATAGATAATCTTATTCGCGGATGCGAAGTTGATGATAACCATGCCGTGTATCAAATCTTTAAAACATACGCTAGAACCTCGTAAATTATCGAACAAATCTATCATCCTGGGTAGTGGATATAGATTTTTAATCGTCAATTTACCTAGTTCACGGTAATCAATAAATATAAGAAATAATAACACCATAGCTCTTCATGATGACGAGCTTGGTAGAATAAAATATTTCTCCGACAACTCTCTTAGTTGTACGGTAATTCCTTTAATTCAGATGGTGCTGACGTACAGTGCACATGCCACAGGTGCAGCACCAGGAATATAATCAATACTAAATTCAACTTGCCTTAATGGCGAAAGTCTAGGTAATTCACCAGCAAATACCTCCTAAAGTTTCAGATAACGAAAACATCTTTTAATAAATTCATATTAGGTTCTTTCTAAATTATAATATCTATGACTAATTCACAGCCATTCACGGTATAATTTCAAGTCTAAATGCAGGATATGGTCATCCATCAAGAATTATTGAGATTACTTTTGATAATCAACATCTTATCTTTTAGGTAATTTCTACTCGAGTTCCCATCAATTAAAATAATGTCGTCATGTCATAATCAATCAATCCATTCTACTGGCACTATCAACTTTTTCAGCTTTATTGCCGTCGATAAGATGTGAACTTCTCAAAAGACTAATAATAACACATAATTCTTCACAGATTCAAGGATATCTGGAGACATAACTAACCTTAAAAGAGTAAGGTCAACGCATAATCTACGCGAGAGAATTTTAAATCAGATACAGATGAAAACATTAACGAATATGAATATATCCCATGTTTTCATAATTTGAGTACGCATTCGAAAGATCCTCGGATCGTTACCTAGGTCATTCAAATGAAATCAAATTAAAAGAAATGATAGGAATGTCGATACATCCAGTTGGGTATCAACACTCGGTAATCAGATTCTTTTCCTAAGAATCTCACCACGGGAGAATTGGATAAGAAGGGAATATCAATTGTCAAATAAGACAAATTCTACAGATGAGTAAATTCAATTCATAAGAATAAATAGTACGGGCACATATGTAGGTGTCCCTATTAATATGTCCCTATTTTTCACTTCTTGTAGATCTCACAAAATTTCAATCCTTCACAATTTCAAGGAAAATGTAATGTTTATTAACAATTTTATGGTGACTACTAATCAGCCTTGCATGGTCCATTCCAAATTGTATGTAGGCGCGCAACTATATACAATTTCAAGATTAACGATGCAATACTCAGTTCGTCAAAATTGTATCATCATGTTTATAATAAAAACATTTTCATGCTTAATTCTTAAATAAGAATCAAAAATAAATTTACAAAGATTTTCTTTGTTATGAAAACGATTAAGTTTCCAAGGTGTTTTATAAACAACTTCATTTCGATAACGATTATTTATAGATCTTACTTTGAATAATCCTTATAGTGATGAAAATTCAATTTTCTCAAAGGATAATGTTTTATCTTATAAAAACAATGAGTGATCTGTAAAAGAGTGATGAAAAGTTGTTTACCAAGAACTAACCACAATATAATAGGAAATGAGCTTAGCCAATTAATCATGAGGTGCATGACCTCGATGGCACTCAAAAAGAATAATCCACAACGTAACTCAATTCGAGATGAGTACTTGTTCAATGGTTGCATCACTAATGCGAGCATTAGGAAGAAGCAAGAAAAGATAGATATCATCGATACATGTAGAATTTAGCAATCAAAGGTAGTCTTTTCATTAATCACAAACAAGTCAAAATTGTACCGTAACACATTACGTGTCACTATGTCATACAATTCCCAGAACTCATCCTACCAACTGATGTCTCAGTTAAGTTAGGGATATTTAAAAGATACCACAATGAATACTAATCTACAAGAGTCATTAGGTGTTCCACATGTCCTAGAAGATCCATTGGTCCCAATTCAGAAGAAGATTTCTTCAATTTATTCCCTGGACACTAGGCATCCTCATTATTGGACAATGGCCTAGGAACAACCCTTAACACGAATCAACAATCAATTAAAACCTTATAATTCAATCAAAGGACTTAACGACTTCCTCTTAACAATCTCATATTCCATACAAGTTAAACTTTTACTTCATTCAAGTTTTAATCAACTTATACTCAATGTGATATCCTACATCATTCTCCAATACTTTCAACCTTATTCTTAGACCTTAATAGGGCAATAAAAGCTCGATATGAACAACACTTAGTTTCCAATCCTATAGCTCTTTCAACAATAGTTATCAAATGAGTCACTAGTATGAAATGACTCGATCATTCAATTAGACTTCCCGGAAAGGTACTAGTGGCATGAGGCTTTTGGGTAATGGTTCCAATGATAGCCTCAAGTGCAACATCCAGCCTTTGGATTTTCAAATTTAAGAATTGGATGACAACGAATCAGATGACATCTTTCTAGGTGGTAACGTTTTGTCAAACTCCACTCTATAAGAAAAGATCGTCATGACATCGATATTAGTTTTAATCTCGCCAATTCTTCTTCAATATCACAGTCAACTAATATCTACATTTCTACGAATATCAACCATTTTGTTGGGATCATGAATATCCACAACTTGTTTTAGATCTGGAATAGCTAGATTTCCTACAGGAATAGCTTAAATTAATTTACTAGGAGAGTTGGGGTTTCTTGTGACAATCTACATCGTATAAATACCTCGTATAAATATTAAAATAATCATCAAACAATCATGTAATCAAATTACATCATATATATAATCCAAGTTGTATATATATATTAAAATAACACTTCTCAGTCTGGCCTTGTCGGTAACTCGGGAATTCTTCGGCACCATTATAGTCAAAAGATTTTTAGACATTTTGAGAAAAATGTTTATAGTTAAAATATTTTGAAATGTTTTATTCAAAACCTTAGTTTTAAAAATCTTTCGTTCTCTATAACGAGAGCTCTGGTACCAAACTGTAACACCCCCAAATTTATACAACTCAATACAGCGGAAGACTCGTTGGTGTTATGGGATAGCACATTACTCACATCATAGACAACGCTTAAAAATCGCGTCGTTTAATAATAAAGCATTTCCATTCATAAATTTCAAATTTACATAGGTCCCAAGTCATTGTATTTCATACAGGTTTTAAAAAACATTTGAATGGAAAATGATTATTTAAGTGCGGGCCTTGAATTCTTGTTGTCTTCCCGAGAATTACCTTCAAGTAACTGAGATAAAACATGTTAAAAGAAAAGGTCAGCGATAACCCCGAGTGAATTCATAGAGTTTAATAAATACCATCAATATAACATAGGTATAAAATTATTACCGAAAATCATTTTGTACAAATCATTGTAATAGGCCATAAAATAGCCAAAGTCATTTTATACAAATCCTTATCAAAATCATAATATAGGCTTTCGCCTTCAAAATTATTATACGAACATTGTCGTTAAAAACATCATACAATACGTTTTATAATGTTCTATTGATTAAATAAAAACCGTTATATGAATATGGTTATATAAAATCAAAACACGAACATAATATCAATGATAAGACCCTGTATTGCTAGTCAGGCGATATATCGTAATTCAATGCATAAAGCAGTATTTCGTTAATTGGATTATTATAAGCCGCATGACATTGTTACCTTACTACAACAAACAACGGGTAGCTAGCCCGAAACTCATTTGCCCATCTAAATTAGTGTGTCGTCACAATAATCACGCTTGTGTAAATCTTCTCATACATAAATTCGCTTACCAATCAATGTGACACGACGGGGATCAACCGTCAAGGCGCGACTAGGGTGATCATCCCCAAATAGTACTATTATATGCATAAGCGTCTACCAAATCCCGGAAGTTCACAATTCATGCTAATGGGACTTTTGGTGACATAATCTAACTTTAATAATCCATTTCATTTCATCTATCGGGTCATAAAACCATTCATCGGGTCATTCAATCATTCGGGTCCAAATCAATAAACAAGCAATCGGGACAAATGGTGTCCTATTTTAATAAAACTAACATGTTATCTCCCTCGCGGGTTTATAAAACATCTCATAAAAACATTTAAAAGAGTGCGAGGCTATGAACTCACGTTGATGTGGGAAGGCAGTTATCGACGATTTGGATGTACGGTACGTGCTTCAATCACGGAAACCTAGACAAATAATACTCGTCTTAGACTCTTGTCCAATGACTTTATCAAAATAATAATTATGTATACATATGATGATTCTATATATATGATGATGATCAAGTGGGTTTATACATCTTTACTCATTTATTATAGTGTTTATGTGTTGGTAATTTTCAAGACTAGTTACACTAGTTCAACTTGTTTACATTTTAAAACCCAATGGGCCTATTGTTGATCCCAAACTTAGATCGATTAGCTTTGTGTATACGATATTAGATCAAGTATAGCACGTAGAGAAACCTTTGTATATGCTTTGTGAATCTAAGTGTTATGCGGAATTTAACACTTAAACAAGAACACAACATGTAAACAAAACTTTCACTTTGATTATGAATGTCGAACTTGCTTACAATGAAAGATGTTTACGAATGAAAACTTATATAAAACTTGATATTGAACATTAACCTAAAGGCCTTCTTTTATAGACTAAGAAGCCTTGTACAATAAGCTACGTATCAACTATTCTAGGTAAAGATAAACATAGAAAATACATTGTCGTTTCTATCCTTACTAGAAGTATTCTAGAATATAATAAACGTGTAGCTTATATCTTCCATCAGTGCTTGTCTTCATTGTGTCAACGCTTGACTTTAACCTGTCAACGCTTGAGCTGTCAGCGCTTGCTTTATTCCTGTCAACGCTTGTTTTGTTCTTGTCAGCGCTCAAGTGATCTGGCCTTAATTTATTCCCAACACCTATTACAAGCCCAATACTATTCATTAGCCCAATTATACTTTTATTATCAGTATTATACTTTATATGTTGGGCCCAAATGGGTTAAGCCCAATAAATAAGTTTATAAGTGTTTTACCAAATTAGTCGGGTTTATTGTCCATTAAGGCTACTTTGCCCCGTTAATGTCTATATGTTGTAAAGCTCGGGTTTTATCGATTTTTACATGTTATATATGTTTATATATCAGTGTGTGGGTTTATAACAGTTTACATTAGATGGGTCCAACCGTCTAAGTTTTATTTAACAAAAACGTTAATCTTTTGGTTTTAGCCGAAAAGACGTAAAACTTAGTATACGGTTTTTATAACTTATAAAACTTACTAAATTACCATTTTTATATAATGCCCATTTATTTATCCTTATGCATTTTTATATAAATGAAATATATAATTTAGTGGGTTTTAATTCACATTTTATACTATATTTATTTGAGTGCTTATATAATAATATTAAACTTTAATTTCACAAAATCAGTCCTAAAAATATAGTTTACTAAAATGATCATATCTAGAGTTCTACATTGAGATAGAATCCTAAATTTTTATCACAAAAACTACATGATATTTGATCCATTTTATGTTTTTATAGCTACTGATGAATCAACCTCTAAGTATTTTATAAAATTCGTCCAAAACAGTGTACTCAGATTTGCACTCTAAACTTGTTTTGATCATATCTCACTCGTTTTTATGATTACATTGTATGGCCAACTCTCACATGTGTACAAGACTCATAGATTACTGTATATTAATTTATCCAAGCCATTTTATCAGTTTATCATAAGAGTCTTTACTGTTTTATACAGCCTCCTAAATTAGCCATGATTTTAACATCCTTTTATATAGCTTTCAATCATTTTAATCAAATCTATCAACACCAAATCCCCACATAATATTTTTATCATCATTCATCATCATATACATATACATAAATGAAGAAAATAAAAGATTACATATTCAAAATAATAACATGATAGGAAGAATAATCCTTATACCACGATAGTGATGAAATGATGAGTTTTTGATGAACAAGGTTTGGTTCCTTGTTACCAAACCTTCAATTTGGCAAATGAACTCCTTGAGATCTTTATATGCATGGATATCTTCTTGAAAATCAGCCCTTGATCTCCATGTAAACTCCTTTCTAGTTGTTATAACCACCTCCAATCTTCATCTTTTCAATGGGTTTTCATCATATGTAAATTATACATATGATTTATGGTTTATTTTTTATCAAATGGTGGTGTTTTTGGGTGGATATGGGACGTTCAACATAGGGAGAGAAGAGAGAGTTGTGAAGATTTTGCTAGTTTGCATGTTAGAAATGAGAAAATGGTTTCAAGTAAGTGGTTTTGATGGTTTGGAAGGCTAGGAGTACAAGTGTCCTCTTAGCTTGTGTAAACTTGACACCAAATATGGTGTTATATCTTGTCTTTGCCACACATAGTGGGGGTGGGACAAGTGTCCCACTTGTCTCATCTCCAATAATTTACGGGTGTTCCTCGATTCTAGTTTCCTCGATTTGCGTGCCTCCGGGTCGTTTTACGAAAAACGTTTTTATAAATTATGAATTAACAGCACAAAACGAATCTAATAAAAATTGTCTCATCAAAAACGGAGTTCAAAAACATAAATACGTAAACCTATGGTTTCCGGTTTAGTCGTAAAGGACGTTAAATTATTCACGTAAACTCTAATTTCTTCTCGTAAATTTGTGAGTTTATGAACTAACTCAAATTTATAATCCCAAAATAATATTCACGGATAAATTTATTTCCTGAAGTGTCGGACTGTCACCAAAACGGTGTATGTAAACGTAAGCACGTAACGTGTAATCCTCCGGTTTAGACGTAGTCGATGCTACTTCAAGACGTAAATCCAAATATCTTCCCAAAAATAAGTGAGTTCATAATATAACATTAAAATAATGTTTTTAAATAATATTTGAGAATAAAATATCAACCATAAATTGACGGATTGTCACACGGTAAGATGAAAAATTTGAGTATTGCCAAATTTTGAAATAGAGTTAGAGATAGCCAAAAACTAGTAGGGAAAAAAATTGATTTTACTAGACCTAAAAGTTTTAACTCTTTTTTTTTAATCTTCCTGTAAACTATGTTCCGAGACAAGTCTAGATGGTGGCTAAGTCAAAAAAATACTCGAACAAGATTTAACTAAACAGATCGTAACCATTGATCGTACTCGTGATTGTACCCTATGATCGCACTGGTGATCGTAGTCTATGATCGCACTCTATGATCGTATCCACTTGATAGTAGTCTATGATCGCACTCTGTTATCGTATCCAGTGATCGTATCCTGTGATCGTATCCAGTGATCGTACTAAGTGATCGTATCCTGTGATTGTACTCAAGTGATCGTATCCAGTGATCGTACTCAAGTGATCGTATCCAGTGATCGTACTCAAGTGATCGTAGTCTATGATCGCACTTGGTGATCGTATCCTGTGATCGTACCCAAGTGATCGTAGTCTATGATCGCACTCTGTGATCGTAGCCAGTGATCGTGATCTTGGATCGCAAGTAGAAACCCCCAGGGTTTATGCGATCGTAACAATCAGATCGTACTATGTAAACAAAGTTACCACTTTACTCGGAAAGGACAAGAACACAACAAGTTCGTGATTCGAAGCCTAAAAATGGATCAAACAGCCAAAAATTTTGAGTTTTTAACCAAAGCCATGAACTCAAATCGCTACTACAAGTTCTTAGGAGAAATATGAATCGTGAAACACAAGAAAGACACGGACAACACCCAATAGCTATCCACGAATCCCTTGGCGAATGATACCACTTGTATGAATGATACACACGACTATATAGGATATAGAAATGAAGATAAAGATTAAACCAAAAAGAAAGATTAGATTAGATGAAGAAAAACAGAAAAACAAAGATGGTTGTGAATTCCTAGTGAGAGAAACACATATGTTTCTCTCTCTATAATCTATGAAAATGGAAGACAAATACACTCAAATGAGGTGCTAGGGGACTTTTATACTACAAGTGTAAAGTATAGAAGGCCTTCCTCATTTGAGTGTTCGGGAATAATTCCCGTTACATACATAAGATTATACTAGAACTCTCAACACCATTACGTAGCATTTTCCACGAGCTTCACAACAGTATATTATATGACCATCACTTTAAATACTTCTAACAGTCTTGACCTGCTTCTAAGCTATAGTCAATAGTCCCAACCCCACCCATGTCACCAACCACACTTGTGGTGGTGGTTCTCTCTGCTACATGGCTAGGACCAATAGAGCAGAACACTCCAGCAGTCCTTTGGCATTTCCAACCTAAAATCAGGTTGTGAAGAAGAGGAAGTGGTTTGAGGGTCTGTTTGGGTGTGAGGGGGTGTTTGGATTTGTGGTAAAAGGGTGTTAGCATTTGGATTGGAAGTGGTAGTGCCCACATTAGGAGTGTCAGCGCCGGATGGTTGAGGGTCAAGATCCATATGCTGAGGTGATGGAGGGTGTTCTGGTAATGGGTTTGGTTGTGGTTGGGGTTGAGGTTGAGGGTTTCCTGTTGCCTCAATGACAGCAACCATGGCTGGGGTAAGTGGTAAGTCTCTATATGGTTGTGTATTCATATTACCAAAAACCGTTTTCTTTTGAAGAGGGATCTTATAAAAATTGTCATGATCCCTATTGCAGTATCCTTGCATGTCAAAAACCATTTGCAAAAACCTAGGGTAAGCAAGAGTCATCTTGTTACCCTTATTGTGACACATGCCATCAAAATCATTTTTGAAAATTTATAGCATTGCCCCGTTGCCATACACACAATGGTACTCCCAATTGAACGTTTGCTTTCATTATGTGAGGAGAATTTAGGACTCAAACATTGTACGATGACATGTATAAGGAACTTCCAAGTTGGGGGAAATTGTTGTTTAGTATACTTATTTAAATGGCCCACTGGGGGCAAATCATAACCCAAATCTCGGAGTCCTAACTCTAGCTCTGCAAGGGGAAGGGTGGTTATACCATCAGCATCATCAAGATGCAAAGCATGGCGAACCAAAGCTTTAGTAACCACCCATGGTACCCCATGAACAGTAGGAGTCAATGTAATCACTCCATTAACTGTTGTGGAACTAACTGTGTTCCAAAACTGCTTAATGTGTGTGACAGGGACAAGAGGAGTATGTGAAAGTGCATACCTTAAAGTAGACGCATTCAAATACCAAATCATCTGAGTGTATTGGGGAAACAGAGTATTATCAGCTTCCAAGTAAGCCACCATGTTATGTTGGCTTCTGAACCCCAATTCCAATAGAGCAGGTTTAAACTTTGGTGCCATGAAGATTGATAATAGAAAACTGTGAGATGAAAATATGAATATATGAAGGTTTGAGAGATTTTAGTTAGACAAGAATAGTAGTTACCCTGTTTGAAAGAAAATAGGCGTATTTATAGGAGAGGTAAAAAACATACTATTGGTTGAAAAATGAGACAGTTATATTCAAAATGTAATCATGAAAATCTTGAAAAATATATAACTTATCTCAGACATTAATTAAAAGTTACACACTCTCTAATATTACGGCCCATATTTTCGTCAAAAATAACAATTGGGTAGGACCCAATGTTTTCCAACGGTCAAAAAGTAAACATCAGCGTCTAACGGCTATATTCTTGTCAGCGTTGGAAATTTGCCATGTCAGCGTTCAAATTGGTCTTATCATCGTTGGAAAAAAAATATGTCAGCGTCCAAAAATAAAAATAGTTAAAAATAAAAAGGACCTTAACAAAGAAGTTTACCCTGGTGAAGATAACTCTTAGACTGAAAATGACTATAGGGTGGCAAGCACTTTCCAATCATGCACACTTGCTTAAACAAGATAGACATAATTGTCCTCAAGTGTCCCTTGCTAACCAAAGTTCTTAACGGTGAAGTTACCTCAAATAAACTCTTTGTAACTTCCCAGGTAAGCTGTAACACTCTCATTTTTCGTATCGGTACAGCGGAAGGGTCTTTCAGAGTGTTACGGGATAGCACAATAACTCCAATCATAGACAACACATAAAAATGGTTGTACAAGGTTTAACAAACATTCATTCGATAAAAAGGTTTAAAAGTGTACAACAGGTCCCAAATTATACAGGTCATTAAGTTTACAAAACACAGATCGAATGAACATTTTTAATATTAAGTGTGGGCCATCAGAGTCGATCTCCATCCGGATTACCTTCAAGCACCTGAGATAGAAAACATGCAAAAATCATATCAGCGAATGCCGAGTGGATTCATAGTGTTTAATGAAAACCGTTATATAAAACAATCATTTACATTCATTTAAAATCAGAACACAAGTATAATATCGGAAGTAAGTCCACATATTGCTAGTCAGGCAATATATAAATCAAGCATCCATCTGAAACCGTCCATGAGATCGTAGTCTCTATATTACCATGATAGGTAATATATTCTTCGTAATAGCGTCGTTATCGTTTATTATTTATGTCTTATATTGTATTAGGATACATGGTATCTGAATTAGGATTATTATTAGCCGCATGACATTGTTACCTTACTGTGGAAACAGCGGGCCGCGAACCCGACAAACAATTTGCCCATCTAAGTTAGCGTGTCGTCACAAAAATCACGCTATGGAATCTTCTCATACATAAATTCGCTTACCAATCAATGTGGTACGACGGGGATCAACCGTCAAGGCACGAACTGGGGTGATCGTCCCCAAATAGTACTATCAAATGCATAAGCGTCTACCAAATCCCGGTAGTTCACAATTCATGCTAATGGGACTTTAAGTGACATAACCTAACTACTAATAATCCTTTTAGTCTCGAATATAGGGTCATAGCATCATTCGGGTCCATATCATTAAGCATACAACCGGGACTACTTGTGTTCTATTTTTATAAAAATCTAGCATGTTATCTCCCTCGCGGGTTTACAAATCATTTTATAAAACATTTAAAAGAGTGTGAGGCTATGAACTCACGTTGTTAATGAAAGGCGGATTATCGGCTACGGGCGTGCTTCGGTCACGGAAACCTATATAAATAATAATCGGTCTTAGACTCGGTCCAATGACTTTTTTCAAAATAACAATATATATATGATGATTTTGTACATATGATGATGATCAAGTGGGTTTATACATCCTTGTTTACTCATTTTAGTGTTTACGTTTTGGTAACGTCTTACTAGTTCACTAGTTTTATCGATTTTACCTATTTTAAGTCCATTAATTCTTTTATAAGTTCTTTAACTTGTTTTTATCCATTTTATACCTATATGATCAGTATATATTTTTCATGTTGGGCCCAAATAGGTTAAGCCCAATAAGCTCTTTTTACAAGTATTTATCTTTTTAAGTCTAATTATTAGTCCAATAGGTTTAGTTAGCTCGTAAATGTCCGTAATTCTTATAGTTCGGTTTTTATCGGTTTTTACTTGTATTAGTTACTTATACATCAGTATATAACTTTTATAAACTTTACATTAGACGGGTTTGGTCGTCTAAGTTTTATTTGGCGAAAAACGTTAATTTCACGGCGATAGCCGAAAAAGTCGTAAAAATCAAGTTTATAGTTTTTATTACTTATAAATATTATTTTTACCACCATTTATCTAATTTACCCATTTAATTAACCTTTTATACATTTATATAAATAAGTTCTATAAGTTAGTCGGTTTATATTTTTACATTTTATAAATTATAATGTGAGTGCTTATATAATAATAATAAATATTATTTCCAAAATCTGATTTTTAACTTCATGTTCACCATTTTTATCATATCTAGAGTTCTATAATGACTTAGAAGCTCATTTTTGGATGACAAATTCTTCATAATATGTGCTACATATAACTTAGTTATAACTACTGCCCATTTTGAGTCTAAGTTGCCTTAACAGTCCCTACAAAACTGCTTATTCAGATTACACCACCTAACTTGTTTTGATCATATCTTACTCATTATTTTGATTCCATTGCATGGCCAACTCTCACATGTGTATAACATCATCTACTTACTGTAAATAGATCAAACCATGAAAATTTATCAGTTCATCGTTTAGTTATCTACTGTTTTTATACAGCCAACTAAATAGTCAAGATTTTAGCTTCATTTCTTATGGTTATCATCATTTTTAAGCATGTTTATCAACACTTGATCCCCACACAACATTTTTATCATCATATATACATCATATACACATACAAAATGAAAGAAAATACATTTTTTCTTTACAAAATAATAAGAGAAAAATGTAGAGGATGATCTTCTTTACCAATCCAAGTGGATTTCTTGTTTTAGGAAGGCAAGAACTTGATGAACACAACAAGTATCTCCAAGACCATCAAATATCAAGAACATAAGTTGGAAAATCAGCCCTAGGACACAAGCAAATCACCTCCAAAGTTGTTAATATGGCCACCAAATGATCAAGGCTTCAAGAGAACACCTTAATAGGACTAGTAAACATGTGGTTTATGGCTAGAAAAGATCAATGATGGTGTTTGTTGGCTTATTTGGGACGGCAAGAGAGGGAGAGTTGAGAGGATTTTAGAGTGGATTGCATGTAAGAATGATGGTATAATGAAACAACTTGCTAGTTTTGTGTTATTGGAGAAAGGTTAGCTTAATGTGTAAGCATATGCTTACACATGTTGTAAGCTAGCTAAGACTTGATGCCACATATGTGTGGTGGTGTCAAGTTGCCGTCCCATATTGCTAGTGGGGTGGGGCAAAGTGTTTTGTCCCATCTCACTAGTTTACGGGTATTTCTCGATTCTAGTTTTCTCGATTTGCGTGCCCTCGGGTCGTTTTACGAAAAACGTTTTTATAAATTATGAATCACCGTCACAAAACGAATCCAATAAAAATTGTCTCATAAAAAACGGAGTTTAAAAACGTAAATACGTAATCCTAAGGTTTCCGGTTTAGTCGTAAAAGACGCCAAATTATGCACGTAAGCCCAAATTTAAATCCGTAAATTGTGAGTTCGTCAACCAACATAAAAATAAGTTTCAAAATATTATACGAGAAAATATTTCACTACCTGAAAATGTTAGATTTGTCACAGCTTTTCCTCCTAAAAGGGATCAACGTCCTCGTGATCCATTTCATTTGGATGTCCGTTTCTTATTGAAATCGAAGAGGTGCGGATATTTCTTCCACATTTCATCCTCTCGTTCCCAAGTATACTCCGGTCCATGCTTTGAATTCCATCGGATCTTGACAATAGGTATCCGACTTTGTTTCAGTTGCTTTACCTCACGGTCCATAACTTCTACGGGCTCTTCGATAAAATGCAACTTCCCATCTATTCGAACCTTACCTAACGGAATTTTCTCATCACTCACTGCTAGACATTTCTTCAGATTAGATACATGGAATGTGTTGTGAACACCATGAAGTTCTGGGAGTAACTCTAGTGTGTAAGCCACCGGACCTACTCTAGATAAAATCTTAAAGGGTCCAATATAACGGGGATTCAATTTTCCTCGTTTTCCAAATCTTATAACGCCTTTCCATGGCGATACTTTCAACATTACTCGGTCACCCACTTCAAACTCCATTGGCTTCCGCCGCACATCCGCGTAACTTTTCTGTCTACTTCGGGCAGTCAACAACCTCTTCTTAATCTGAACTATCATCTCCGTAGTCTCCCGGATCAATTCCGGTCCCGTGAGCTGGGTATCCCCAACTTCACTCCAACATACAGGAGATCTACACTTCCTACCATACAAAGCTTCAAACGGTGCAGCCTTAATACTAGAATGGTAACTATTGTTATACGAAAACTCTGCTAACGACAAATGTTTATCCCAATTCTTACCAAAGTCTAACACACAAGCTCTCAACATATCTTCTAGTGTTTGTATCGTCCTTTCACTCTGCCCATCAGTCTGGGGGTGATAAGCAGTGCTCATGTCGAGATTCGTTCCCAAAGATCTTTGGAGAGATTTCCAAAAATTCGATGCGAATCTAGGATCTCGATCTGAAATGATCGATACATGCACTCCATGCTTGCATACAACATTATCAAGGTATATTCGAGTCAGCTTCTCAAGTGAGAACTGCTCCTTAACCGGAATGAAGTGTGCTGATTTGGTCAGTCTATCAACAATAACCCAAATCGAATTGTTTCCAGATGATGTTCTAGGAAGCTTGGTGATAAAGTCCATTGTAATTCGGTCCCACTTCCATTCAGGAATCTTTGGCTGTTGAAGTAGTCCTGATGGCTTTTGATGTTCTGCTTTAACTCTAGCACAAGTCAAGCATTGAAGAACATACATAGCTATGTCAGCTTTCATATTCGGCCACCAGTACAACTTCTTCAAATCATGGTACATCTTATCAGATCCCGGGTGAATGGAATACTTAGATTTATGGGATTCTAACATAATCAAATCTCTTAAGCCTCCAAACTTCGGTATCCACATACGACCTCTTAAGCATTTCCTCCATCAGCTCTAACCTCTAAAGGATCTCCTTCTCCTCGGAACCCTTCATTAACAAAATTCTCCTTCTTACAAGCTTCTATTTGCGCATTTCTAATTTGCTCAGGCAAATTATTGTGCACGGTCAAGACTAGAGAACGTACCCTGATAGGCTCTCTATCTTTCCTACTCAACGCATCAGCAACAACATTGGCTTTTCCTGGGTGATATTTTATATCACAATCATAATCACTTAACAACTCTATCCATCTTCGTTGCCTCATGTTCAATTCCTTCTGGTCGAGAATATACTGTAGGCTTTTGTGATCGGTGAATACCGTACACTTGGTGCCATACAGATAATGTCTCCACAACCTAAGAGCAAAGACCACAGCTCCTAACTCAAGATCATGAGTAGTATAATTCTCCTCATTCTTCCTTAATTGCCTAGAAGCATAAGCTATCACTTTCTCTCTCTGCATCAAAACAGCTCCATAACCTCTAAGAGATGCATCACAATACACTACAAAATCTTCACTCCCGTCGATTAATGATAAGATTGGCGCACTACATAATTTTTTCTTCAATGTCTGAAATGCTCCATCTTCATCACTTCCCCAAACGAAAGGTTTATTCTTCTGAGTAAGCTTAGTCAAGGGTTTGGCTATCAAAGAAAATTCTTTAATGAATCGCCTATAATAGCCAGCCAATCCTAAGAATTGTCGCACTTCCGTTGGCGTTGTTGGTGCAGACCAATTCTTAATAGCTTCAACCTTTGCAGGATCAACATGAATTCCATCTCTGTTAATCACATGACCAAGAAATTGCACAGAATCTAACCAGAAATCACATTTCGAAAACTTAGCATACAACCTTTCATCCTTCAACAACTTCAAAACAATCCTCAAATGTTCTCTATGTTCATCTTCATTCTTAGAATAGATTAGAATATCGTCAATAAACACAATCACAAATTTATCCAAGTAGGGCTTGCACACTCGATTCATTAAATCCATGAAAACCGCAGGTGCGTTGGTTAACCCAAATGGCATTACTTGAAATTCATAGTGTCCATAACGAGTTCTAAATGCAGTTATAGGAATATCTTCTTCATGGACGCGAAGTTGGTGATATCCTGACCGCAAATCTATCTTAGAATACACACTAGATCCTTGCTGTTGATCAAACAAATCATCAATCCTAGGTAAAGGATATCGATTTTTAATTGTCAACTTATTCAGTTCCCTATGATCAATGCACATACGAAAAGATCCATCCTTCTTCTTAACGAACAAGACTGGAGCTCCACAAGGCGACGAGCTCGGTCGAATAAAACCTTTATCAGACAACTCCTTAAGTTGCTCAGATAACTCCTTTAATTCAGAAGGGGCTAATCGGTAAGGCGCACGTGCCACCGGTGCAGCACCAGGAATTAAATCGATTCGAAACTCTACTTGCCTTATCGGTGGAAGTCCGGGTAAATCTTTAGGAAATACCTCAGGAAATTCACAAATAATAGGTACATCTTCCAATCGTTTCTCCCTAGACTCATTCCCGGTCACTTGAGCTAAGAATAACTCACAACTGTTCCTGATGTACTTTTGGACTTTAATACATGAAACGATTTTCAAACGGGATTCACCTCGACTACCATCAATTACTAACGTCCTATTACTAAGAGGAATCTTAACCTTCTTCTCTCCACATAAAATAGTAGCATTATTCCACGACAACCAATCCATCAATAATAATATCGAAACTACCTAATTCTATCATCATCAAATCAATCGGAAAGGAATTGTTCAAGAGATTTAGAGAGCATCCTTCTAATAGCTTATTAGTTTTCACTAATTTACCATCAGCCAATTCCACCTCGTAACTGGTACTTATCTCAACAGGTTCAATATCAATAAGGGCACTAAATTTAGTGGATACAAAGCTCCTATCGGCACCCGAATCGAATAAAGCAACAACATAATGATTGTTGAGTAAAAACGTACCGGTAACGACATTCGGATCCTCTTTCTTCACCTCAATTGTTCCAAGTTGGTAGATACCACCCTGGGGGTTTCTTCCAGGTACAATCGCTTTCAACTTGGGGCATTCCGATTTCCTATGACCTTCTTCATTACAGTTGAAGCAAATGGTTCCCTTCTTACACCTTTCAACCTTGTGTCCAAGCTTTCCGCAATTTCGGCACTTCCAGCAGTCGCCAGGATGCCTCTTGTTGCCACACTTAGGACATCTATCATCGTTGCACGGTGCATTGTTGGTAAGAGCATTTGCATTCCCCTTTCTCTAGTTCTGACGGCGATTGAAATTCTTCCTATTATCACCTCTATCTACACGTTCACCGTCTCCCTTCCTTTTCTCACCAACACGGGCTTCATCTTCCTTATCCTGAATTATCTGTCCAATGAGTTGGTAAGCCATTCGAACAGCATCATCAATGGTCAGTGGTTTAGATGATGTCACGTCCCCCCGGATATTCCTGGTCAACCCTTTCACATATGCTCAATTCGGATCTCTTCGGGTTCAACCAAACGAGGACATAGCAAGGCCAACTCATGGAATCGATTCGTGTAACTATCAATGTCCACACCTTTCATTCTCAGATGAATCAACTCTTGTTCTAACCTAATAATCACACTACGAGGACAAAACTCCAAAGTCATCCACTTCTTGATTTCAGCCCAAGGAGTAGCATTAGCAGCATCAAGACCCATGAAAGCAATTCTCCCGTTCCACCAAGTCAACGCACGACCTTTAAGAGTAGCCATAGCAAAAGTCACATTATCTTCCTCCTTACATTTACTAATCCTAAACACCGATTCAATCTTTTCAATCCACTGGCTTAATCCTACAGCACCTTCAGTTCCATTAAAAGGTAGAGGTTCACACTTCATTAACGTCACATAAGTACAGCCACCAAGTTCAGGTGCATTCGTTCCAAGTCCTCCTACATTTCCTCCAGCATTAGCATTCACATTATTAGCATTCACATTCACATTAGTACCGCCGATTCCACTACCGCCAGCTCCACTACCGCCAGCTCCACTACCGCCAGCTTCATTTCTAGCATTTGCCATAAATTCAGTCATAGATGCGGTAACTTGCTCCGTAATAATCCTACGTACATCATCCTCAGTCACAGCCTTCTTGGGAGGCATAGTTCTATAATTCCACAATTTCAAAGTATTAAGCATTCATCCAACAAAGGATTCATATAATATGGATTGAATTCATAATCAAGATACAAATAAGGCACAATATGGAATTCAAGACAAGATACATATTTCATTCGATCTGAAACAAAAGTATTGTCTTAGTACATCCATATCAAAGTTCTAACACTATATATACTGTAACACCCTCACAAATGCTATGCGCAGCGGAACTACAACATTGGGTGCTACACAGTATTCATTGCACACAAGATATATCAAACGACGCTAAAAAGACGTCAACTTAAAACTTGAAATTAAAAATTGTTAGATGATACATGTCCACGGTTTTTCCAACCCCACTTGGTACAACAGAGTTTAGCGTTTTCGGTCCCCATGAATCTCAACCCAAGAAATTCAGTTTCACAACAACATTACATTAAAACTTAAAATTGTTTAAGTAGAAAAAGGAGGAAAAACAAGCGGACTCCAAGCCATACACACAACATCCATCCCATGCATGCTCCATTCTACACTTCAGCGGTTACCTGAAACACATGCCAAAATTTGGTCAACGAAAACGTTGAGTGGAATTCATAGGTTTTACAATCAATTTGAACGTATATAAAATAAAAACCATTCGTGATCATTTATAGACTTGTCGATCAAACAATCTATATTCAGGATACTGACAATTGTGTTTAAGCTCATGACACTAATCCGTTAACTCAATCACCCGCGTAATAAATACCGGCGTGATTCAGATGAAACCAGTGCCCCTTCTAAAGGCATCAGTTGCAATTATACCTTATCTCTCATACAAGATAATCTACCGCAGAACTTACTCAACGTACAGCTTCTCGGCTAGCATTGGGTCGTTAGCCCTGTAGTACTACAAATTGTATAAGCGGCTATTTCCCCCTACTCGAGGGCAGGACAATAGTTAATAGTTCATGAATTTAGGGTCTTTTGCAACTTTGGTACTCAACACAATTTCTAAGGCAACATTCGGGTCTAACAATCATTCATGATATACGTTCCTTTTAAAAACTAGCATGCATTTCCCTCGCGGGTAAAACAATTTGAAATAAATATAAGCGAGGCTATAAATTCACACCTTAGATATTAAGTAGTCGGTAGTTCGAGGGATGATCACTGACGACGAAACGGATGCCCGGATAAATCAACACCTATCACAAATAACGCGTAATGAGTAATCTCATTTTAAATACCTTACGGTACTGTATAAAATACATATATACTAGTCACTTAGGACAATTATAACTCACACCAAAAACAAAACAACAAGCATCACTCATTTTACACCATTCGTTCTCATTATTTACGCTATCCATTTTTATCCATTTTCGCTGGTACTTACCGAAAGTACGGGCTGTTTTACCATATTTAACCATACTTATAAAATTTGACAAAATTCTCAAAAATCCTATAAGACCTGTAGATAACATGTTTTTAATCCCAATAAAAGTTTTTACTTCTACGACTCGTTACTCAACGCTTTTCCAAAACTACATTTTACGGGCTAAAATTGTACTTCGACCAACTTTGACCTCTTTGACCCATTTGAAATACACCTTTGACTTCTTTGACTCCTAAGTCAACTTATAGATTCATTTACACAGGTTTGTGACAAAAATTTGACCCTTGACCATTTACCAATTCATACTTGTGGTCCTCGGGATTTGACTAAAACTATACATAAATTCGGATTATGAAAGTTCTCGTCTCCCGGTACTCGATCTTTAAAACCTCATAACTTTTAGCTCGTTTTGACTCACGGGCTCTACCTTATACCAAATTAAAGATAAAAAGACCCTATATAACTACATTTAGTTTTCAAGACCTGTAGGAAAAATAATTTTTATGAAAAGGCCTCAAAGTTTCTGCCTAAATTTGACTACTCCAAAATCATGCTTAAACTCGATTCCAATCCTACTAATCACCACTAGGCATCATCCTAAGCTTCCTTAATCACAACCAAACACAAATTTTCAGTCCTACCCCTATTGATCAACCAACCTCATAATCCTAATCATCTAAAAACGAACATGCAACCACTTAAACCTATCTAAAACATCACTAAACACAATGCCAAACACAAAGATAATACTCAAAATCATCAACCACCATGGCTCCCCAAACACCCCCTTGTGCCGTGGGGTTTGGGTGACCAAATCACCACAACCAAATTGATTTTGGTGGGTTTTATTGGTGATTATGCTTCCATTACACATGAATTTAACATGCATCACAACAATTAGCCTCAAAAACGAATTTGATTGTTCTTGAAAAATTTTGGAAAATTTATTTGAATGCATGTGGGATTTAAGTACATAGAAAGGTGGGGAATGACAAGATTAGATGTGGTCTAACCTTAATTTCAATGAAAATCAAGTAGAAAAATTTTTTGATGGTGTTCTTGGTGGTTTGGGGGTGACCGTCGGCTAGAGGGCAAGAGAGGGAGAGTTTTGATTTTGTTTTTGTGAAATGTTACTATGTGTTTGTGTTTGTGCATTTTTGTGGTATTGGGAGGGACCAAATTGCAAATAAAGGTTTCTTTTGGCCTTAAGTTAAAAACGTCCTTAAAACTTTGCGGGTTCGACTCACTAGTCAATTTTGAAAATTTTACGGGAGTCGGAAATCATCCCGAACACTCCAAAATATTTTTGGGATACTTTAAATGTACTCGGAAGGCTATAAAACTCACCCGACTCAACTTAACACAAACCGTAAATAAAATTCTCGAAAAATTACATTATCGATAAATCGTCAATAATTATATAGAATTGGGCATCCATCGGGATCGTAATCGTCATCGTCCTTCTTGAATCGTCAATCGTAAAAATTATAACCTCGAACATCGGCTTTAACCAATATACTTATAAATATAGAAATTAAAATTTATTAAAAATTTCAAAAATTAGCGAAATTTAGGGTAACGTTAATGACCTCGGTTCCAGGGTGTCACATCCACCCCTCCTTAAAGAGAGCGACGTCCCGGCGCTCGCCTCTTCTTGTACTCACATTTCGTTCTACTGGAACAGATGAGGATACCTTTCCTTGAAAAAGTCCTCACGTTCCCAAGTGTATTCCGGTCCACGCTTAGAATTCCATCGGACCTTCACAATAGGAATTCTACTACGCTTCAGCCTCTTGACCTCTCGGTCCATAATTTCCACAGGTTCTTCCACAAAATGCATTTTGTCGTCTAGTCGAATCTCGTCCAAAGGAATCACCAATTCCTTATCCGCCAAACTCTTCTTCAGGTTCGATACGTGAAACGTGTCGTGAATAGCACTAAGTTCGCTCGGCAATTCTAACTTGTACGCTACTGGTCCAATTCGTTCGACGATCTTAAATGGTCCAATATACCTTGGACTCAACTTTCCTTTCTTCCCAAAACGAATTACACCCTTCCACGGCGATACCTTGAGCATAACCATATCTCCAACTTCAAACTCCAACGGTTTCCTTCTGTTATCGGCATAACTCTTCTGTCGGCTTCTCGCAGCAAGTAGTCGGTTCTTGATTTGCACAATCTTCTCTGTCGTTTCTAAAACCATTTCGGGTCCAGTCAATTGACTTTCTCCTACTTCACTCCAACACACAGGCGATCTACACTTCCTTCCATACAATGCTTCGAACGGTGCTGCCTTGATACTCGCATGATAACTATTATTATACGAAAATTCCACCAGAGGCAAGTGGCGCTCCCAACTTCCTCCAAAATCAATTACGCATGCTCGGAGCATGTCCTCCATCGTCTGAATAGTTCGTTCACTCTGGCCGTCAGTTTCCGGGTGATAAGCCGTGCTTAAACTCAATTCAGTGCCCATCGCACGTTGAAGCGATTTCCAAAATTCCGACGTAAATCTACTATCACGATCCGAAATGATCGATAACGGCACTCCATGTCTACAGACGATCTCTTTCACGTACACACTGGCGAGCTTTTCCATGCTGTCCGTTTTCTTCATAGGTAAGAAATGAGCAGATTTCGTTAACCTATCCACTATTACCCATATCATATCACATCCACTAGGAGTCCTAGGTAAACCCGTCACGAAATCTATAGCGATTTTCTCCCATTTCCATTCTGGGATCTCTGGTTGTACCAACAATCCAGATGGTTTCTTATGTTCTGCTTGAACCTTCGCGCAAGTCAAACACTTACTAACGTAACGAGCAATATCCGCCTTCATATTCGGCCACCAATAAACTTTCTTCAGGTCGTGGTACATTTTATCCGATCCAGGATGTATCGAATACTTCGACTTATGCGACTCGTTCATAACCAATTCTCGAACTCCAGGCTTTCCTTCCTCAGATGAACACAGTGGTAACCAAATCCGATTCTCAAAATATCTCAGTCCGTCTGACCTAATCACGAAAAGAGGTTTCAACATTCGTCCCAAGTTTTCGGCTTCAACATTCCCTTTCATTAGTCCCCTCTCTTGAGCTTTCAGTATAGTTTCGGTTAAGTCAACGCTCTCAGTCATCACTAAAGCTCTGACCCTCAAAGGTTTCTCCCGTTCCTTCCTACTCAGTGCATCTGCTACAACATTCGCCTTGCCAGGGTGGTAGCGAATTTCGCAGTCATAATCACTCAGTAGTTCAACCCATCGTCTCTGTCGCATATTCAACTCCTTTTGATCTAAAATGTGCTTCAAACTCTTGTGGTCAGTGAATACAACACACTTCGTCCCATACAAATAATGTCTCCACAGCTTCAACGCAAAAACTACAGCTCCTAATTCCAAATCGTGCGTCGTGTAGTTCTCCTCATTCTTCCTCAGTTGCCTCGACGCGTAAGCTATCACCTTTTCACGTTGCATCAATACCGCTCCATAACCCTTACGAGACGCATCACAATACACTACGAAGTCTTCGGTTCCTTCAGGCAATGACAATATCGGTGCGGAACATAACTTATCCTTAAGCGTTTTGAAAGCAAGTTCTTCCTCAGTTCCCCATTCATACACCCTATTCTTTTCGGTAAGCCTTGTCAATGGTTTTGCAATCAACGAAAATCCTTCAATGAACCTTCGATAATACCCAGCTAAACCAAGGAATTGTCGAACTTCAGTCGGCGTCGTCGGTGCCGACCATTCCCTGATCGCTTCGACCTTGGCAGGATCCACGCGAACTCCCTTACTATCAATCACGTGACCTAGAAACTGCACTGATTCCAACCAAAACTCACACTTCGAGAATTTCGCATACAGCTTATCCTTCTTTAACAACTCCAAAATCTTCCTCAGGTGCTTCTCGTGCTCCTCCTTACTCTTAGAGTAAATAAGTATATCGTCGATGAAAACAATAACAAACTTATCTAGATACGACTTGCACACGCGATTCATGAGGTCCATGAATACAGCAGGCGCGTTCGTCAACCCAAACGGCATCACTCGAAATTCAAAGTGTCCATACCGCGTACGAAAGGCAGTTACAGGAATATCCTCCTCTCTTACACGCAGTTGATGATACCCTGATCTTAAATCGATCTTTGAGTATACACTGGAACCTTGCAATTGATCAAACAAATCGTCAATCCTCGGCAATGGGTACCGATTCTTAACCGTCAGCTTATTGAGTTCCCTATAGTCAATACACATCCGAAACGAACCATCTTTCTTCTTCACAAACAACACTGGCGCTCCCCAAGGTGATGAGCTCGGCCTAATAAATCCTTTGTCCATCAATTCCTTCAGTTGATCCGATAATTCCTTTAACTCAGATGGTGCTAAGCGATAAGGTGCACGCGCAACCGGCGCAACTCCTGACACTAAATCAATTCGAAACTCGACCTCACGGGTAGGTGGTAAACCTGGCAACTCGTCTGGAAAAACTTCCGGATATTCGCAGATAACAGGTACCTCTTCAATCCTCGCCTCTAACTCACCATCACTCGAAACTTGTGCCAAAAACACATCGCATCCGCTCTCTACGTACTTCATCATTTTCAAACAGGAAATCACTTTCAAACGAGAAGTGCATTCGTCTCCCTTCACCGTCAAAACTTTATTCCGCAACGGAATCTGAACCAATCTCTCGCCGCAGACGATCATAGCACTGTGCGCCATTAGCCAATCCATTCCCACAATCACGTCAAACGATCCTAGCTCTATAGGCATCAAGTCGATTTTAAAAGCGTAATTTCCTAACTTCAAGGTACACCCTCTCAGTATAGAATTTGTACTAACAATTTTTCCATCGGCTAACTCAACGTTATAACTAGTCGCTAACAACACCGGTTTTCTATCGATATGACGACTAAATTTAACATCTACAAAACTCTTGTCGGAGCCAGAATCAAACAAAATACTAGCATAACAAGCGTCTAGCAAAAACGTACCGGTAACCACATTAGGACCCTGTGGTTTATCAGCCGTTCCCACTTGATATACAGCAGCCGCATTGTTACCTCCCCGCTTGTTTCCTGCCTTCGGGCAATTCACTTGCACATGACCTCTCTCTCCACAACCATAACATCCCCTCATTCTGATAGCATTAGCCCCAGTGGCTACTCCTCCCGTTCGGCAACCAGACGTCCTATGACCTGCCTTTCCACACTTGCCGCATGCAGGCGGGCAATTCCCAACATGGTACAAATTGCACCTACCATAATGGGGATTCACTTTTACTCCTCTAGGGTTCGTCACTGCCCTCATCCCTTCGTTCCTTCTTTGGTTAAACTGCTGATTTCGGTTCGGACCATGGTTGTTTCGATTTCCACCTCGGTTCTGGCCTTGGGATTGATTGCTTTGTGCCGCTTCCCATTTCCTCTTGTTGCCTTCAGCAATGAAGTTCTGCTTTTCCTGGAGCTTGACGTCCATCAAAGCGTAAGCCATCTGGACCGCTTCATCAAACGACCCAGGTTTCGACGAAGTTGTTTCACCTTTGATATTGCTAGATAAACCCTTAATGTACTGCTTCATCTTCTTGGCATCATTGGCAAAAACATCCGGACACAACAGGCTTAATTCGTTAAACCTCCTGGTGTAGGCAGCTATATCGTTGTTCTTCAAGGTCAAGTGCCTCAACTCATCCTCCAATTGTCCCAATTCCTCTTCTGGGAAAAACTTCTTAGTCAACAGAGCTTTTGTCACATTCCACGTCCTTGCATTCGCTACAGCCAATCCAACCGTGGCTACCTGAGTATTCCACCAACTTAACGCATCATCAAGAAACGTAGCAGCCGCAAACTTCACTTTGTCCGCTTCTGCACAACCGCTGATTTCAAAAGTACTTTCAACCTTTTCCAACCATCGTCTAAGTTCTAAAGCTCCACCCGTTCCACGAAACTGCGTGGGACCGCTTTTCATAAAACTAGAATAGGTACACACTCTCGGGGCTTGCTGTCTCCCCGCGTTCCTTCCCTGGTCCTGATTTCTCCCGGCTCGGTCCGCTTCCAGCGCATTTGCTATAGCTTCCTGAATCATGGTGTTAACACGATCGGAGGTCAACTTTGGAGGCATGGTGTTATCGAATATCTCTTTCTGCAAGACAGGGAAAATAGAAAAACAATGTAAGTATACATATCAAGTTTCCGAGACATAATATACATACAACGACACATCACTACGGAGTTACTTATATTCATCAATTCACATCACAAAAGATCAAATTTAAGACATATCACAGATCATGAAAGGTAACATAGATTGTATTGATAATTAACCAAAATCGTGACAAGTATTGCCACTACAATCGTTCACCACAAAACTCAAGTACTTAAGTTTCTCGTCATAATACCATCATACAAAAGTCTAAAACAGTTCTATTACAATGATCAAAGAAAATACAAAACAAGTAACTAGGCATGTGGTGATCCACACGGCCTCTTGGATGGCGGCTCGTCATCGTCTTCCTCGGGTTCCTCTTCACTATCGTCCTCATCCACATCATCCATTTTTCTCTTTCCTTTGTCATCCGGCCCACATTCCGTCTCCTTTTTCGTCCCTGATGTGGATCCACACTCAATCGCTACCTGACTTCCCACCGTAATACAAGCACCTCTAGTAGGCGGCTGAATCAAGAAGTCATTAGCCTCCATCTCCAAATCGTCCACGAATCTCCAATCCGGGGGCAATGATGCTCTAACTCGATGCTCCCAACGCTGCATCCTCGACAACCTCACTTGATCCTCCCTAACACGGTCAAGACTAGCGCTCAAATTTGCAACCATCGATCTTAGACTGTTGATGTCACTTTTGTTCACATTCCCATCATACTCAATTCTTGCAGTCCTTTCCAACAGTCTTTGGTGTTCCCTTTCATTCTTATCAAACCTCTTAATTACCCGGGTCTCAACTACAAACCGCTCATACATCAACCTCTCCATCCTCCTCAAACGACCTGCGGGATCCCAGTAGTGTCTTGGTCTCGGAAAGTAGACCCTTGCAATATTCTCATGAATCGATGGCGACTTGGATGATTTGCTGGACTCTCCACTGCTCCCATTACTTACTCGAACAAATCCTGGCACTGTTCTCAAATAGTCCTTACAATTGTCCATCGGGCGATTAAAGGGTTGCTGCTCATATCGACCGGTTGGTGGTACTTCATAACCCTTTGGCGAATTCGGAGATTGAAACAAATCTGGTTCGGTCTGGCCTACAGCATTCTCGGGAATGCCATCATCCATTAGCTCCTCGGGCTCTTCTTCAGAATCCTCACTCTCATCACTACTGATGCTAAAATTGTCCACCTCACTTTCGTCATTGTCGTTTTCCGGCCCTATTTCCTCTTCTGGAGCGATCCATCCATTATCATTGTCCGGCGGGTTCGGAGGAAACGGTCCCCCTTCGTGACCTACGACGTAATCGTTTCCATTATCATTAGGCGGTACCTCGGCCATTCCTGCAATAACAGCGAATTTCGGAGGGTACATAAGTAATTATACAATATTTATAAATACATGCATGCAAATGCAATGCAAAGGTGGTACATATGCCCGAAATGTAATAATATGATGCTCATGCATGATTAATACAAAAATTACGATGTCGGATATTCCACGTATAATTCAACGTCTACATACAGTAATTCCCATACTTACGTAATAATTACCCACATATATACTTCAACTCAAAAGTATACGTCAAATGCCATGAATACAAAAATAAATCTTACCGGAGCCATGCAGGATAGTTGTGTGTGCTTGGACCATTTCTTACGACACCAAAAGTTATAGTTTAGGATTTTCAAAAACGACCTAGTTCTCTATAACTCATGGCTCTGATTACCAATCTGTAACACCCCCACAAATGCTATGCGCAGCGGAACTACAACATTGGGTGCTACACAGTATTCATTGCACACAAGATATATCAAACGACGCTAAAAAGACGTCAACTTAAAACTTGAAATTAAAAATTGTTAGATGATACATGTCCACGGTTTTTCCAACCCCACTTGGTACAACAGAGTTTAGCGTTTTCGGTCCCCATGAATCTCAACCCAAGAATTTCAGTTTCACAACAACATTACATTAAAACTTAAGATTGTTTAAGTAGAAAAAGGAGGAAAAACAAGCGGACTCCAAGCCATACACACAACATCCATCCCATGCATGCTCCATTCTACACTTCAGCGGTTACCTGAAACACATGCCAAAATTTGGTCAACGAAAACGTTGAGTGGAATTCATAGGTTTTACAATCAATTTGAACGTATATAAAATAAAAACCATTCGTGATCATTTATAGACTTGTCGATCAAACAATCTATATTCAGGATACTGACAGTTGTGTTTAAGCTCATGACACTAATCCGTTAACTCAATCACCCGCGTAATAAATACCGGCGTGATTCAGATGAAACCAGTGCCCCTTCTAAAGGCATCAGTTGCAATTATACCTTATCTCTCATACAAGATAATCTACCGCAGAACTTACTCAACGTACAGCTTCTCGGCTAGCATTGGGTCGTTAGACCTGTAGTACTACAAATTGTATAAGCGGCTATTTCCCCCTACTCGAGGGCAGGACAATAGTTAATAGTTCATGAATTTAGGGTCTTTTGCAACTTTGGTACTCAACACAATTTCTAAGGCAACATTCGGGTCTAACAATCATTCATGATATACGTTCCTTTTAAAAACTAGCATGCATTTCCCTCGCGGGTAAAACAATTTGAAATAAATATAAGCGAGGCTATAAATTCACACCTTAGATATTAAGTAGTCGGTAGTTCGAGGGATGATCACTGACGACGAAACGGATGCCCGGATAAATCAACACCTATCACAAATAACGCGTAATGAGTAATCTCATTTTAAATACCTTACGGTACTGTATAAAATACATATATACTAGTCACTTAGGACAATTATAACTCACGCCAAAAACAAAACAACAAGCATCACTCATTTTACACCATTCGTTCTCATTATTTACGCTATCCATTTTTATCCATTTTCGCCGGTACTTACCGAAAGTACGGGCTGTTTTACCATATTTAACCATACTTATAAAATTTGAAAAAATTCTCAAAAATCCTATAAGACCTGTAGATAACATGTTTTTAATCCCACTAAAAGTTTTTACTTCTACGACTCGTTACTCAACGCTTTCCAAAACTACATTTTACGGGCTGAAATTGTACTTCGACCAACTTTGACCTCTTTGACCCATTTGAAATGCACCTTTGACTTCTTTGACTCCTAAGTCAACTTATAGACTCATTTACACAGGTTTGTGACCAAAATTTGACCCTTGACCATTTACCAATTCATACTTGTGGTCCTCGGGATTTGACTAAAACTATACATAAATTCGGATTATGAAAGTTCTCGTCTCCCGGTACTCGATCATTAAAACCTCATAACTTTTAGCTCGTTTTGACTCACGGGCTCTACCTTATACCAAATTAAAGATAAAAAGACCCTCTATAACTACATTTAGTTTTCAAGACCTGTAGGAAAAATAATTTTTATGAAAAGGCCTCAAAGTTTCTGCCTAAATTTGACTACTCCAAAATCATGCTTAAACTCGATTCCAATCCTACTAATCACAACTAGGCATCATCCTAAGCTTCCTTAATCACAACCAAACACAAATTTTCAGTCCTACCCCTATTGATCAACCAACCTCATAATCCTAATCATCTAAAAACGAACATGCAACCACTTAAACCTATCTAAAACATCACTAAACACAATGCCAAACACAAAGATAATACTCAAAATCATCAACCACCATGGCTCCCCAAACACCCCCTTGTGCCGTGGGGTTTGGGTGACCAAATCACCACAACCAAATTGATTTTGGTGGGTTTTATTGGTGATTATGCTTCCATTACACATGAATTTAACATGCATCACAACAATTAGCCTCAAAAACGAATTTGATTGTTCTTGAAAATTTTTGGAAAATTTATTTGAATGCATGTGGGATTTAAGTACATAGAAAGGTGGGGAATGACAAGATTAGATGTGGTCTAACCTTAATTTCAATGAAAATCAAGTAGAAAAATTTTTTGATGGTGTTCTTGGTGGTTTGGGGGTGACCGTCGGCTAGAGGGCAAGAGAGGGAGAGTTTTGATTTTGTTTTTGTGAAATGTTACTATGTGTTTGTGTTTGTGCATTTTTGTGGTATTGGGAGGGACCAAATTGCAAATAAAGGTTTCTTTTGGCCTTAAGTTAAAAACGTCCTTAAAACTTTGCGGGTTCGACTCACTAGTCAATTTTGAAAATTTTACGGGAGTCGGAAATCATCCCGAACACTCCAAAATATTTTTGGGATACTTTAAATGTACTCGGAAGGCTATAAAACTCACCCGACTCAACTTAACACAAACCGTAAATAAAATTCTCGAAAAATTACATTATCGATAAATCGTCAATAATTATATAAAATTGGGCATCCATCGGGATCGTAATCGTCATCGTCTTTCTTGAATCGTCAATCGTAAAAATTATAACCTCGAACATCGGCTTTAACCAATATACTTATAAATATAGAAATTAAAATTTATTAAAAATTTCAAAAATTAGCGAAATTTAGGGTAACGTTAATGACCTCGGTTCCAGGGTGTCACATATACTCAAAATTCGTGCCAAATCTATTACTAACAAGTCGGTTCAGTCAAAGCTACAAACACAAAAGATATAAAGGTCACTACTAAACACAGACTGGTCTACTGAGAACCGCCAGATGGTCCATCATCCATCGTCTTCTGGATCTTCGTCGGACGATCACTAGACACATCTCAGCTGGGCGCTTACGGATTACTCCTCTTTCAACCATGTCGGCATAAAGTCTACTGTTCCAACCCACAGATATATTCAACTCCTTTTCAGCTTTCTCAGGAATCGCACGAGCCACACTCAACTGAATCTCCATAGTATTCACCTTTCTCTTCATAGCAGCATACTCACCACTTTCCAATACCGATAACCTCCTAAAAGCCTCATTCAAACCACGCTCTACATCACTCAAATCCAAACTAAGCAATTCTCGCTCTTTCTCGCCAACCTTAGTCTTCGACTCCAAATAAGCAACCTGAGTCTGAACAACACCTAATCCAACCTCTGTCACACAATTCTTAACACGGGAAGCATCTAGATCACGTCTCAAGGCCCATGGTGCAAGACCATCAATATGAGTAGCCTCTCGAGTACTAGACGACTCTCCTATCTCGAGTCTACGAGTAGCAATACCATCGGTACCGTCAGGTGCATCGTCATCCTCATCCTCCTCTGATTTAGAATCAGATTCAGACGATTCAGACATTTCGTCCCTAGGTAACTCATCCTCAGAATCAGACAAACAAACTGGTGGGGCAAAGGCTCGCCCTCTGGAACATCATACGGATAAATAAGCTCAGCTTCCTCATCGTCATCAACCTCAACATCTATACCTACATCCTCCTCGACATCCTCGTCGTCAATCTCGTCATCTAACTCATCTAACCCAATCTCATCATCGTTCTCAATATCAGCATTCTCAATCTCCACATTCTCATTACCCACATTCTCAATATCCACATTCTCATTACCCACATTCTCAATCTCATTCTCTACTAAGTCAACCTGAGGGGCAATCTGATCTCCTAGTCCTAACTCGGGCTCGGGATCCTCAAATGGTTCCTCCTCATCATCAATATCAAAATCTACTAAGTCTAAATAAGGATCATCTTCTATATTAGGTTCGGGAATAGCATGGTTTGTTGGGTCAAAATTATGAGTTGATGTGTCAAAAACAACAAAATAAGAAGACAAGGACTACTTTTGCCAAAGTTACAAACAACAAGCCGTTGGAGTCTTTTTATTACTTTAGCTTTCTTTGTAAGCTATGTTTTCTAGTATATAAAGAAAACATAGGACGTAGGTTTTATTATCATATCATTCATTCACAATGTAAACCTAAAGTGTGTGTCGCACTAGACGTGGGATTCAATGTATACACGTCTAGTGGATGTTTGTTATTAATATAATGAACATCCCCATTTGTTTTAATTCGTGTACCTTGTGCCTAAACACCTTGTCATGATCATTGTTCTTTTCCGCTATGTTATCATATGAACGATGATCAAACCTAGATATATGGTTCATAACCATTGAGCCCAACGATCATAGGACTCAACAATTGGTATCAGAGCCTAAGGCTCTTGATATCTAGGTCCGACAAGGTGTTCGTGTATCGTGAAGAAGAAAAATTCGTATCGAGTTTTTCTGGACGTTTTTGTGTGCGCAGCAGTATTCAGAAGGTCATAACTTTTGATTGAACCGTTGGATCGTCACGAAATTTTAGATGTGTGTTCTTCATACATAGATCTAAACATCCACCGGAGGGATTGTCGAGTTTTATCCCCAGGCAAAAGTTATTAAGCGTCGAAGTTGGCTGATCAAAGATTTTCAGTTTTCTGTTTTCACATGAAATCATGAACTAGGGTTCCTCAAACCCTAGATCTATTTAAAAACAGGAAGAATTGATGTTCGTGGCTGTTAAAACGTGTGAAGATACATGATCTTAGGTTATTCATAAACCCTAATTAGGGTTTCGGTACTCAAAGTTCAAAACCCTAGATCGTGTCTATATCAGAAAAAGGGATGTTCGCAGCATGGTTTGTATTATAAGCAGCAGGTTACGATCAAGAATGATGTTACATAACGAGAGATCTTCATGTGCATACACACGATCAAGGAGCTTTGCATTCACACGGATCCTCAGACGTGATTGGATGAAACTTTCTGTGTTTACACGGTTTGTGATCCCATGAGTGCTAGTGCACTGTATTACCATAAGCCTCTCGTTCCTATTGGTTTAAGGATGGTGTGTTCACACGGTTTGGATATCTTGCTTTCACACGGCACAAAACAAAACCCTAATATTCCAATACTCTACATGCTAGTGTATTGTATCTCTCGTGAGCCCTCAAGTCTAATTGGTAGAAAGTTATGCATTCACACGGTTGGTAAACCATGATTGGTTATTACTTTGCATTCACACGGCACTTAATTGAAGGAAAAATTGTATTTGCAAAGTTATAGTATCTGTGTTCACACGGAGGCTCGTTTCTTATTGGTGGAGAGTTAAGTGTTCACACGAGGCATTGCTTTTGATTGGTTTACATCTACTGTGTTCACACGAAGAATGCAAAAGCTATGGAATACGCCACTTTTGGATGAGAGATGACGTCAGCAAGTGTATGGACGCTGACAGATTTATGAGACGCTGATGTTAGCAAATTAAACACTGACACATTTAAACCTTAGACGCTGACAAGGTTTAATATAGACGCTGACAGGTTTAAAGATGAACGCTGACAAGAGTTATGGTTGGCGCTGACGTGTGTAATTCAAGCGCTGACAGGAAGGGTTTCGACGCTGACAGGAATAAGTCAACACTGATAGGTTGACAGTGTTGTCCGAGATATGTACTTCAAACGCTGATACGTGTTGTCCGATATCGGGCAATACACATGAAAGGTTATTGGACAAAGAAAGATCTCGGGTAACACACTGATTGCTGCTGTTAGAGAAAATTAGACGTTTTAAGCACACAAAAAGGAGGATAATACACACAAAGGTACATGGAATCTCCGTTTCAATATAGAATATCATGATGATATTTATGGCTCGGATATATTTAAATGGATTAATGATTTTAATGCGAGTTAGCAACAATTCGTGAGGTAATTTATTGGATTTGATTATGTAATCGTGGTAGCCTTGTAAAAGAGTTATCCGTATTGTCTCTTTTACATATGATATGAAAATTAAGTTTCTTCATGAAGAAGTGTTAGCTTAAGGGGAAGAATTCTTATGGTAAGATTGATGATTGAAGAAGATTTTCGCGAGTTTGTGTTCTATCATATCTTAAAGTCGTGGACTTCCAGCCACTGACTTTAAAGGTAACTTGTTCGTGCTTACATGGATAGTGATGAAGACTTGTCATAACACTTGAAGGAGTTACATTATCGTGCTCAGTGTCTCACAAAGGATGAGAATATTGACAAGGGATCGAGGTCTACTTATATTTTCTCATGGTATAAGTTCTTCATCACATGGATAAACAAGACATGGAACATAGGTTTGTGGTATTCTACTTCTGCATCAAGACTACTTTATTTATTTTTCTTCAGGATCATTACATAGAGCTACTTTTGGAGAATCTTCAAGATTGCATACTTTCACATATTCCCTATTGATGTGTCAAAAAGGGGAAGAATATGTGCTATACTTAAGGGGAAGCTTCTTGGAGATCATGTACTACATACAAAGGATTCATGCTTAAGAGGAATGTTTTGACATCATCAACTAGGGGAAGATTGTTGGGTCAAAATTATGAGTTGATGTGTCAAAAACAACAAAATAAGAAGACAAGGACTACTTTTGCCAAAGTTACAAACAACAAGCCGTTGGAGTCTTTTTATTACTTTAGCTTTCTTTGCAAGCTATGTTTTCTAGTATATAAAGAAAACATAGGACGTAGGTTTTATTATCATATTATCCATTCACAATGTAAACCTAAAGTGTGTGTCGCACTAGACGTGGGATTCAATGTATACACGTCTAGTGGATGTTTGTTATTAATATAATGAACATCCCATTTGTTTTAATTCGTGTCTTATGTGCCTAAACACCTTGTTCATGATCATTGTTCTTTTCCGCTATGTTATCATATGAACGATGATCAACCTAGATATATGGTTCCTAACCATTGAGTCGAACGATTATAGGGATCAACATGGTTTTCTACAGGAATATTAGGGTCAGCCATGACAATCTGCATTTATATATATATCTCGTATTAGGATAACATACTAGTTAATGTTGGGAATAAATTAAGGCCAGATCACTTGAACGCTGACAAGAATAACTCAAGCGTTGATAAGAGCAAAGTGAGCGCTGATAGCATAAGCGTTGACAAGTTAAAGTCAAGCGTTGACAGATTGAAGACAAGCACTGATGGAAGATGTGAGCTACACGTTTATTATATTCTAGAATACTTGTAGTAAGGATAGAGACGACAATGTATTTTCTATGTTTATCTTTACCTAGAATAGTTGATTCGTAGCTTATTGTACAAGACTTCTTGTTCTATAAAAGAAGATCTTTTAGGTTAAAGTTTAATAAGTTTTCATAAGTATTCGCAAGTTAAACCTCTTTCATTGTAATCAAGTACGATCATTCTAATACAAGTGAAAGTTTGTTTAACATCTTTGTGTTTTAGATCAAGTGTTAATTCCGCATAACACTTTGTTACTTTATTCATAAGCAAAGGTTTCTCTACGTGTAGTACTTGATCTAATCTCGTATACACAAAGCTTAATCGATCTAAGTTTGGGATCAACAAGTGGTATCAGAGCTTGTTGAGAAACTTTTGATCTTTATGTAACGCAAGAACCCTAAAACACCAAAAACCCTAAAAACCCTAAAATTCTCAAAACCCTAAAAACATCATGTCTGGCACAGATCAACCTGCTGCTTTGCTACAAAACAACTCCACTAATCCTAGTATCAAAATTCCCATGTTTGATGCCAGGAACTTTGAGCTTTGGAAGTCTAACTTTGAGCAGTATATAGCTATTCATGACTACACTCTTTGGGAGATTGTTGAATATGGGAACACATTCAACAAAGCTCAAAAGATTGCTGCTGCTATTGCCGCAAGGGTAGCTCTTCCTAATTGTCCTGAAGCTGATAAGAAGGAAAAGCCTGAAGATGGAAGAGCTGTATCTGTTGAAGATATAGCCAAGAAGAGGGTGGACATGAAAATCTTGAACATCATGAAACACGCCCTAGGTCATGAGAATCAGCACAAGTACAAACGCTTTGAGTCTGCAAAAGAGCTTTGGGAAGCTCTTGAAGTAGCACATGGTGGCAATGCTGACACAAAAGAAGAAAAGAAGAAGCAACTCTTGCATGAGTATGCTGTCTTTAAAGCTCAACCCAATGAGAATCTCAGCAGTGTGAGAAGTAGACTTCTTGACATCACAAGTCAACTTTCCTTCATGGGAACACAGATTGATGACCCTGAATTGAATGCTACTTTTCTCAAAAGCCTTGGTGATGTATGGAAGATTGAGACAAGATCCATTCTTGTCAATAACACCCACAAGACCTCCAGGTTTGATGACATCTTCAACAAACTAAGACTGTTGGAGAATGAATGGCAGTTGGATAGTGATAATAAATCTTCCAGTAGCAACATGGCCTTCTTCTCACAAAGTGAAGGCCAATTTGATTCCATGAACTTCTATGGACATCCAGCCACTGGATCTCAATGTGTCAACGCTGGATCTCAGTCTGTCAGCGCTGGATCATATCCTGTCAACGCTTTATACTCAAGCGCTGACACACACAACTTTGGCGCTGATAGAATTAAGCCTGCTGGTTTTGATCTAGATACTGTGTGTGCATTCATTGCTTCTTTGCCCAGTGATTCAAGGATTACATATGAAGATCTTGAGCAGATAAGCGATGAGCAATTGGAAGAGATGGACATCAAGTGGACTATGGATCTTGTAAGTTTAAGAGCAAACAGGTTTAATAAAAGGTTCAAGAAGAAGATGACCTTTAATGCTAAGGATGTTACTGGATTTGACAAATCCAAGGTTGAGTGCTACAACTGTCATAGGATGGGGCACTTCATGAGGGAATGTAGATCTCCAAGAAGATCTGATGTTGGTAAGCCCTCAAGCCAAATGATTAAGAGCCAAGATCCCAAGGCCATGGTTGCTGTTCAACAAATTGATGGTGTTGGAGAATGGGACTGGAGCTGGATGTCCAAGGATGAGGAAGAGGATAGAGCTTTGGTTGCTGAAGTTAAAGAAGAGCATGTTGAATATGCTCTCATGGCACACTCCTCCTCTTCATCAGATAATGAGGTATATGATGATGCTTTCTGTTCTAAGGGTTGTCGTTTAAATACTGAAAAACTAAATCAAGAGATAGTAAAATTATTAGATGAGGCAAGTACTGAAAGATGCAAAGTATCTAATTATCAACTTGCTCTTACCCAAACAGAAAAGACAGTAGCTGAGTATAAGAAAATGGAGTTTGATTTAAAGGATCAAATAAATATCTTAAAACATGAGTTGCATCAAAGTAAAGATTGTCAAGATATAGTAAACAGGGTTAATCTTGATTTGATAGCTCAGTTAGAGGAGGCTAACAAAAATAAAGATAATGTGAGTCTTAAAATCCAGAGATTTGATAAGGCCACACAATCCCTAGGAGAGTGTGTTAGTAAACAAAGAGACTCTAAGGATATGAGTGGGATTGGGATGAAAGATTATACTGGTGTTCCACCACCAGCTGGGGATTTCTATGGTGTCCAATCAAAGGACTTATCTTGGACTGGCTTGCCAGAACTCCAAGAGAAGGAATTCATTCCTCCACCTAGAGTGACTTCCCCAGTTGAGGAATACCAACAAAAACTGACTGACCTAGATGAGTGGAAGAAAGCTAACCACACTTTGTTTGTTAAGGGAGGGTTGTTGTGTGAAAGTCCAAATGAGCCCACACCAAAAATGATACCAATTGTGGAGTCCAATGATCCTAAACCTATTAAAATCACACACCCTACCACTGGCAAAGTTGTTGACCTTGGCCCACAAACTGTTAGAAAACCTAGTGTTAAGTATGCAGAGATGTATAGGAATACTAGGTCACCAAAAAGCCAAGTTAGTAACCAAGGAACAGGCTTCTTTGCTTCTAGACCTAAGACTATGTCTAGAAAAGCTTGTTACACATGTGGTAGCTTCTCACATTTGGCATACAAATGTGTCAACGCTTCCAATGTCAACGCTGATAGGAACCATTTCAGCGCTGACAAAAGTCAACACAGGTCAAACACTGTCAGACCCAATACCTTTGTGAACAAAAGTTCACAAGTTGTTAGACCAGCCCCATTCTTTTCTAGAGGGTCTAACACACAAGGCCTAAGACCTTTTCAAAAGTCAAACACTTGGTCCAATAGGCAATGGGTTCCTGTAGCAAACCCTAGGTTCAACGCTGATAAAGGCAATCGGGGCGCTGACAAGAGCAATTTCAGCGCTGACAGACACACTACCAAACCTAGGTATTTGCAACCACAGGGAAATAGGTCTAAAGCTTCTACTAGCTTAACATGGAGACCAAAACAAGACCAAAACTCTAATTCTACTGGTGTTTCTATGACATGCAACAGGTTTCATTATATTTCAAAGGCATTGTCAACACCAATTGGGGTTAACTGGGAATTTCATTCAAACAGGGATGAAAATGGGGTTGTTATGAGAACCAAGTCTGTTCTTGTTGAACAACCAAATGAATCCAAGTCTTCCAAGGCTTGGGTTCACAAAGAAAACTAATGTGTTTTCTTTATGTGCAGGGCATTCAGAAGAAGATCAATGATTATGGATACTGGGATAGTGGATGCTCAAGGCACATGACAGGAAAGGAAGACTATCTGACAAACTTCACTCCTATTCAAGATGGTGATAAGGTATACTTTGGAGGGGGCTATGGCACCATCACTGGAAAAGGAACCCTTGTCACCAACAATCTACGGTTTGAGAATGTCTTCTTGGTAAAAGAACTGGATTATAATTTGTTTAGTGTATCACAAGTGTGTGATAACAAAAATAAGGTTCTTTTCACAGATACTGAGTGCTTGGTGTTAAGCAAAGATTATAAGCTCCATGAGGAAAAATACATAGATTTTAGAACACCAAGGCATAAAGACATATATAATGTGAATCTTAATGGAATTAAGGTAAATAATAAAATGATGTCATGTCTTTATGCTAAAGCCTCAGTAGATGAAAGTAATCTTTGGCACAGGAGATTAGGGCACATAAACTTTAAGAACATTAATAGACTTGTGAGGCTTGGTTTAGTTGATGGTTTTCCTGAAAAGGCTTTCCACAATGACCACACTTGTGTTGCATGTCTTAAGGGCAAGCAGCACAAGGTCTCATTCAGGTCTAAACAGGTGCACTCTAGTTCTAAACCACTTCACTTATTGCATATGGACCTCTTTGGTCCAACTAATATAGAAAGTTTGAAGGGTAAATCATATTGTTTTGTTATCACTGATGATTATTCCAGGTTTACATGGACTTTCTTTTTAGCTAAGAAAAGTGAAACTGCCCAAAGTCTGATTAATTTCATTACCCAGATTGAAAAGAAAAATGGTAATGAGGTCAAAATTATTAGAAGTGACAATGGGGGTGAGTTTAGAAATCAGTTGTTAGATGATTTTTGTGCCAAGAAAGGGATTACTAGGCAGTTTAGCATAGCTAGAACCCCACAGCAAAATGGGGTTGCTGAAAGGAAGAATAGAACCCTAATTGAAGCAGCCAGAACCATGTTGGCTGTTGCCCACTTTCCTATAGCCTTTTGGGCTGAAGCTGTTAACACAGCTTGTTATGTTCAAAATAGGGCATTGGTCAACAAGATACATAATAAGACACCTTATGAATTACTTTGGGGAAGGAAGCCCAATATTGGCTTTCTCAAGCCTTTTGGATGTCATGTAGTTGTTCTAGAAACTAGTGAGGCCCTAGGTAAATTTGATTCAAAAGGTGATGAAGGCTACTTCATGGGTTATTCAGTGCAGAGCAAAGGATATAGGGTTTACATTAAAAAGGAAAAACGTATACTTGAAAAAGTACATGTTAGGTTTTTAGAGAGTAAACCTAGTGATCCTGAAAGTGGTCCAATTTGGTTGTTTGACTTAGAACCTTTATCTAGAGCTTTAAATTATATGCCTGTTACTGATCCAGACATTGTGAAGGTAACTTCAAGTGTTTTGGAAAAGAGAATTGGTAATGTTTCAGGTATACAGGTTGCTAAGGAGGATGGACCACCAGCAGTTAAATCATCTCCCATACAAGAATATGTTACACTTCCTATATGGACAGATGAGTATTATGCTGCTGCTGCTGCTGCTAGAAAAGATAATGGTGGTTTTCAAATACCACCAAATACAAACATGCATGGTTCTTCAGGCGCTGACAAAGGGAAATCAAGCGCTGACAAGACCAATTCAGACGCTGATGGCTTAGACGCTGACAACAACAGTTCAAGCGCTGTTAGCCCAAGCGCTGACAAGCAAGGATCAGACTTTGGTGACACCTTTACACAGCTTTTCTCTTCTCATTTTGAACAAGGTGGACCTTCTAATGTCCATGAAGAGATTCATGTTGATCAAAGAGAGTCTGATGAAGAAGATATTGGCAACATGGAGCGTGAAGTTGAGGACACCAGACTTTTTGAAGGAGGAGTTCTCACTTCCACAGCTAAGGATCACCCCACATCTCAGATCATTGGTGATGTTATGGCTCCAGTTCAGACAAGAAGATCCCATCAAAGTCTTGGTGGATTTATTGCCAATATACACAAGAAGGTTGATACCCCTCTTGTACAAGCATGTTTGTTTGCCTGTTTTCTGTCACAGGAAGAACCCAAGAAAATTTTTGATGCTCTCAAAGAACCAAGTTGGGTGGAAGCAATGCAGGATGAGCTTCACCAATTTGCTATACAGGATGTTTGGGAGCTGGTTGATTGTCCTAGATATGTGAGACCAATTGGGACAAGATGGGTTCTAAGGAACAAGAAAGATGAAAGAGGTATTGTGGTCAGAAACAAGGCACGTTTGGTAGCTCAGGGATATACACAAGAGGAAGGCATAGATTATGAAGAAGTCTTTGCTCTAGTTGCAAGAATTGAAGCTATCAGAATTTTTCTAGCTTATGCATCTTGCATGAACTTGACTGTTTATCAAATGGATGTGAAGAGTGCTTTCCTCTATGGAACAATTGTTGAGGAAGTATATGTTATGCAACCTCCTGGTTTTGAAGATCCTGAGAATCCAGACAAGCTTTATAGAGTGAAGAAAGCTATGTATGGACTTCATCAAGCCCCAAGAGCATGGTATGGTACATTGTCCACCTACTTGGTGGAAAATGGTTTCAAAAGGGGCACCATAGATCAGACACTATTTACAAAGAAGAAAGGAAAACATGTGTTGCTTGTGCAGGTCTATGTTGATGACATCATTTTTGGGTCTACTGATCCAAAAATGAGTGAGGATTTTTCCAAGCTCATGACAGATAAATTCAAGATGAGTGCAATGGGTGAGATGAACTTCTTTCTAGGGTTACAAGTTCAGCAGAAAGAAGATGGTATCTTCATCTCCCAAGACAAGTATGTAGCTGAAATCTTGAAGAAATATGGTTTTTCTCCACATGAAAAGGATGCTTCCACTCCTATGGATAGGGAACACCCTTGGGGAAAGATTGGAGCTGGAAAGGATGTGGATGTTAGGCACTATAGATCAATGATTGGTTCATTGATGTATCTTACAGCCTCAAGACCTGACATCATGTTTGCTGTGTGTGCATGTGCACGCCATCAAGTGACTCCCAAAGAATGTCACCTTTTTGCTGTGAAGAGGATTTTTAGGTACCTAAGATGTTATCCAGATCTTGGCTTGTGGTACCCAAAAGATTCTCCATTGGATCTTATTGCATATTCAAACAGTGATTATGGTGGTGACAAGTTTGATAGGAAATCCACAACTGGTGGATGTCAATTTCTTGGGAGCAGATTAATATCTTGGCAATGCAAGAAACAAACAGTGGTAGCAAACTCTACAACTGAAGCAGAATATGTGGCTGCAGCTGCTTGTTGTGGACAAGTCTTATGGATTCAGAACCAGCTGTTAGATTATGGGTATAATTTTATGCATACCAAGATTTTTGTAGACAATAACAGTACTTTATGCATTATTAAAAATCCTGTACATCAATTTAAAACCAAACACATAGAAATTAGACATCATTTTATAAGAGATTGCTTTGAGAAAGGTTTAATACAACCAGATAGGGTAGCCACAGAAGATAATGTGGCTGATTTATTAACTAAACCTTTTGATGCTGGAAGATTTCAATATTTGGTAACAAATATTGGGATGGTTAATCTCACTTAATATGTGTTTTGGAACCTTTTTGTAAAAGTATGTACAGGATAATGCATTGTTATTGGTCTTTGTGATGATTTAGAATTTTCCACTTTGTTTTACTAACACTGACAAAGGTAAATGTAACGCTGATAAGTGTTATTTTGCCGTTATTAGAGATATTATTGTCTAACGCTGACAAGAGTTCCTTCAACGCTGATAAGTGTTGTCGGGGCGCTGTCAGCAACAAATGTTAGTTTTGTGGTTTTCATCTAAATGTGTAGGTAGGTGGTAGCTTTATGCCATTGGATACAGAGTTGCTTATGGATCTTTGAAGAGCTATTTGGACATGTTTTGTTTATGGATGATGGTTGGAATATTTATATTCCTATCTTGACATAAATTTTTAATGTTCATTTATATTTTGAGAACTCATGTATCATAGTTTGAGGGGAGGTTTAAGGAACCTTTAGGATTTTTGGGTATCCATATGATACTCTTATCACAATTCTAGATTGTGTCCACAGGTGAGTATGGGTTAGTTTTACTAAACCATGAGGCACTGTAGCATGCATAGTATATCAACTTTGCATGCTGCCAAGACATTTTTGGCCTAGAATTGGTTGTGGTCTGTTGGGAGACTTGGGAATCATTTTGATATGGGTTTTACCTGGGAGTAACAAGGATTTTATAAGGTAACTTGGTTGTTAAGAATTTTGGTTAGCAAGGGACACTAGAGGACTGTTATGTCTATCTTGCTTATGCAAGTGTGCATAACTGGACAGTGCTTGCCGCCCTATGATAATTATCAGCTTTTGGTTATCTTCTCTAGGATAAATTACTTGTTAAGGTCATTTTTCACTTTTTAAAACAATTTTATTTTTGGACGCTGACAAGATTTTTCCAAGCGTTGTTGTGACCAAAATGGACGCTGACATGGCTTTAGGCGAACGTTGACAAGATTATAGCCGTTGGGCGTTGATGGGTTATATTTGACCGTTGACAATCAATGGGACCTACCCAGTTGTTACTTTTTGACATATCTTCAAGCCGTAATTTTAGGAGTTGTTACTTTCATTAAATGCATGAGATAACTTATAACTTTTTCAATATTTTCATGATTAGTTTTTGAAAATCTTTGCCTATTTTTGGGCCAATCACATGCATTCACCCACTCCTATAAATTTGGCTCCTATTTTTAAACAGGGTATCTATAATTCTTGTCTAACACTTTTCTCTTATCAACCTTCATCTTTTATACTTTAAATTAACAGCTTTCATCAATGGCACCAAGATTTAACTCAGCAGAATTGGATTTGGGGTTCAAGTCTCATCACAACATGATTGCTTATCTTGTTGCTGATAATACTTTGTTTCCTCAATACACACAGATGGTGGAGTATTTGAACGCATCCCCATTAAGGTATGCTCTTTCTCATGTGCCACTCATTCCAGTCACACACATTAAACAGTTTTGGAACACTGTTAGTTCCTCAACAGTTAATGGAGTGACCACATTAACTTCTATTGTTCATGGGAGATCTTGGGTGGTTACTGAGGCCTTGGTACGCCAGGCCTTGCATCTTAATGATGCTGATGGTATAACCATTCTTCCCATATCTGAAATAGAACAAGGGCTTAGGGCTTTGGGATACCCTATTCCTGATGAAGGTACTCTTAATAAGTACCATAAGAAGGAATTTCCCCCAGCCTGGAAGTACCTCATTCACATTCTCCTTCAATGTTTGAGTCCCAAATGTACTGCACACAATGAGATCAATAGATCCATTGCAACTGCTATTGTGTGTATTGCAACAGGGCAAAAATATAACTGGTCTAAAATGATTTTTGAAGGAATGTGTAAAAACAAGGGGACAAAAATGACTTTAGCTTATCCCCGTTTTCTGCAAATGATTTTTGATGCTCAAAGATATTGTTCAAGGGATCACAATGATTTTTATAAAATCCCTGAACAAAAGAAAGCTATTTTTACCAAGATGAATTCACCACCTCATAGAGACCTACCTTTAACCCCAGCCATGCTTGCTGTTATTGCAGCAGCACAACCCCAACCAGACCCCCAACCTCATCTTGACCCTCATCCACAACTTGAACCTATTCCTGAACCTTTACCCTCACCTGATCAAATGCAAATAGACCAAAATCCCTTTGACGCTGACACATCTAATGTGGGCGTTGATGTGCCTATTTCCACCGCTGACACCCAACCATCACAATCCCAAACACCCCTTAACCAACCCACATCTACACCTTCTTCTACACCATCTTCCACACCACCTGAATATAGGTTGTTTAAACGCCAAAGGACTGCTGGAGTGTTCTCCTCTGGTGGTCCTAGCCATGAAGCAGAGAGAACCACCACCACAAGTGTGGCTGGTGACCTGGATGAGGCTGGGACTATTGGTTCTGGCTTAGCAGCTGGCCAAGGCAGTCCCACCATAATTAAGTCCTCATCCATGCCCAATGAACCTGACTTGGGAGGTCAAATCCCCATTTTGGAAGAGGGCAGACTGGAACCAATGACGCTTTTGGAATTGACGGCTGTCTGCATTAGCTTGCAAAAGCAGAATGCAGACTTAGTACAAATTGTCAGTAACCAAGGCCTTGAACTCAAGGAATTGAGGGAGAGGATTGTTGTTTTGGAGAGTGCTCATTCAAAAGGAGGTATGGAGGAGTCTTCCAAAGGAGAGGAAGATCAAAGAAATCTGAGTGATAAGAGCAGTCAAGATGGTCAATCATTGGATGTTGCTGAAGCTCTTACTACTTTGAAGGAACAAACAGGTTTTGATACGTCCTTGATCTCTCCAACCAATTTAAATTTATCATTTACAGATATGTTGAGAGAGGTTACACAAGGCGCTGAGGGAAAATATTTGAGCGTTGACAAGACAAGTTTGGACGCTGATAGAAGTATTTTGGGCACTGATAGAGGAAATTTGGGCGTTGACAGATCTGAATATGGAGGTGATGTATTCCAGTCATCATCTATCATCAAAGATGTTCCTACTCAGGTATTATCATCTACCCTACCAACAATTGCACCAACAGATAAGGGTAAGGGTAAGTTGGTAGAAGAAATTGTTCCAAAGAATGCAGCTCAGGTTGAATTTGATAGAAGATTGGCTGAGCAAATGATGGAACAAGGTGAAAAGGAAAAGTCACCATTTGTTGTGACTTCTGAAGAAGAAAGTGATGGAGCTAGCTCAGATTCAAGTGTGATGATTGTTGAACCAGAAAGACTTGAGTATGGTGATGAGCTTGCTAGGGAAAAGCTGAGAGATTTAAAGTTGCAGATTGATTTTGATATGCCAGAGGTGGTTCAGATGTACAATTCTTGGGAAGAAAGCTGTATGGATAATCCAGACTTGACCATTTCAGATCAGATATGGGGTTTGGAAATTCTTCTTAGAGTTCAGAAGGATTGTAAGGTGATTTTGAAGCACAAGGCAAGCAACATTCTCACTGAGTTGAAAAGGGATAGAAGGAAGCTCTATTTTATGTTGCTCAAATGTCATGGAGTTGGATGGACACATCAGAAGCTGAAGGCTTTGACATTTGATGAGTTGGAACATAGGGCTTATCCTATTTGGGTGAAAGTGCAGGAAGAAAACACTTTCAGACTTCTTTCAGATGAAAGAAAGGAGCAACTTGCAGAGGATATGGAAATCAAGAGAGCTATGATAGTTCCTAGACCAGTAAAGAAGGGATTTGTACTTGAGTTTCCAAAAGATATGAATCAACTATATCCAAGTGAAGCAGTTATTAGAAAGAGCCTCAAGCTCTCCCCATTAGAAGCTTCAGATATGGTGCATGTGTTACCACTAGATTCCAGGAATCCAATTGTAAGTTATGATGAAGATGAATGTGGATTCTGGAAAATTGGAAGATTTGGCAAAGAGGTACACACTTTTACCACTCTCATATCTTTATTTGCAAGTTGTGATAGAGAAGACTTGGTGGACCTTTAGAGGTTGCTAGAGACCAAGTATGAGGCTGAAGCACCAACTTCAGTCAATGGAATAAAACTTTGGACCACATTCAAAAGAATGTGTGGGACAAAAGAAGAAGATCCTGAAATATGGAAGGATCTTGAAGATGACCTGAGTGGTCTTCAATGGAGGTTATATTCAGCTGCTGGTGTATACCATTTAAGTTCTACAAAGTTTGCTGAGTATTTACTTGTAGATGCTCAGTATTTCATATCCAAGGCTGTTTTGGAAAAGATGAAGGACACCCAGTTGGAGATAGACTATACAAGTGACGTGGCAAAGAATTTAATCAGATTTATTTATTACCAATATGATAAGGTTTGTCAGACTCCTCCAAGTTCTTAGTGTTTATTCAGAAACTTGATCATAAGAGTGGATATCAAGTTTAGGGGAGGATTGTTGGGAATAAATTAAGGCCAGATCACTTGAACGCTGACAAGAATAACTCAAGCGTTGATAAGAGCAAAGTGAGCGTTGATAGCATAAGCGTTGACAAGTTAAAGTCAAGCGTTGACAGATTGAAGACAAGCACTGATGGAAGATGTGAGCTACACGTTTATTATATTCTAGAATACTTCTAGTAAGGATAGAGACGACAATGTATTTTCTATGTTTATCTTTACCTAGAATAGTTGATTCGTAGCTTATTGTACAAGACTTCTTGTTCTATAAAAGAAGATCTTTTAGGTTAAAGTTTAATAAGTTTTCATAAGTATTCGCAAGTTAAACCTCTTTCATTGTAATCAAGTACGATCATTCTAATACAAGTGAAAGTTTGTTTAACATCTTTGTGTTTTAGATCAAGTGTTAATTCCGCATAACACTTTGTTACTTTATTCATAAGCAAAGGTTTCTCTACGTGTAGTACTTGATCTAATCTCGTATACACAAAGCTTAATCGATCTAAGTTTGGGATCAACAGTTAAACAATTACATAATGAAATCACGATATATACATATATATAAATTAAATTATATATATTAAAATATATATCTTCTCAATAGGGCTTGTTGGTAACGTCGGAGATCTCTGGCACCGTTATAGTCAAAAGATTTTTCAAATATTTTCTCAAATGTTCATTGTCAAAAGATTTTGAAAAGTTTGTTCAAAACCTTGGTTTTTAAAATCTTTTGATCTCTACAACGAGAGCTCTGGTACCAAACTGTAACACTCTCATTTTTCGTATCGGTACAGCGGAAGGGTCTTTCAGAGTGTTACGGGATAGCACAATAACTCCAAACATAGACAACACATAAAAATGGTTGTACAAGGTTTAACAAACATTCATTCGATAAAAAGGTTTAAAAGTGTACAACAGGTCCCAAATTATACAGGTCATTAAGTTTACAAAACACAGATCGAATGAACATTTTTAATATTAAGTGTGGGCCATCAGAGTCGATCTCCATCCGGATTACCTTCAAGCACCTGAGATAGAAAACATGCAAAAATCATATCAGCGAATGCCGAGTGAATTCATAGATTTTAATGAAAACCGTTATATAAAACAATCATTTACATTCATTTAAAATCAGAACACAAGTATAATATCGGAAGTAAGTCCACATATTGCTAGTCAGGCAATATATAAATCAAGCATCCATCTGAAACCGTCCATGAGACCGTAGTCTCTATATTACCATGATAGGTAATATATTCATCGTAATAGCGTCGTTATCGTTTATTATTTATGTCTTATATTGTATTAGGATACATGGTATCTGAATTAGGATTATTATTAGCCGCATGACATTGTTACCTTACTGTGGAAACAGCGGGCCGCGAACCCGACAAACAATTTGCCCATCTAAGTTAGCGTGTCGTCACAACAATCACGCTATGGAATCTTCTCATACATAAATTCGCTTACCAATCAATGTGGTACGACGGGGATCAACCGTCAAGGCGCGAACTGGGGTGATCGTCCCCAAATAGTACTATCAAATGCATAAGCGTCTACCAAATCCCGGTAGTTCACAATTCATGCTAATGGGACTTTAAGTGACATAACCTAACTACTAATAATCCTTTTAGTCTCGAATATAGGGTCATAGCATCATTCGGGTCCATATCATTAAGCATACAATCGGGACTACTTGTGTTCTATTTTTATAAAAATCTAGCATGTTATCTCCCTCGCGGGTTTACAAATCATTTTATAAAATATTTAAAAGAGTGCGAGGCTATGAACTCACGTTGTTAATGAAAGGCGGATTATCGGCTACGGGCGTGCTTCGGTCACGGAAACCTATATAAATAATAATCGGTCTTAGACTCGGTCCAATGACTTTTATCAAAATAACAATATATATATGATGATTTTGTACATATGATGATGATCAAGTGGGTTTATACATCCTTGTTTACTCATTTTAGTGTTTACGTTTTGGAAACGTCTTACTAGTTCACTAGTTTTATCGATTTTACCTATTTTAAGTCCATTAATTCTTTTATAAGTTCTTTAACTTGTTTTTATCCATTTTATACCTATATGATCAGTATATATTTTTCATGTTGGGCCCAAATGGGTTAAGCCCAATAAGCTCTTTTTACAAGTATTTATCTTTTTAAGTCTAATTATTAGTCCAATAGGTTTAGTTAGCTCGTAAATGTCCGTAATTCTTATAGTTCGGTTTTTATCGGTTTTTACTTGTATTAGTTACTTATACATCAGTATATAACTTTTATAAACTTTACATTAGACGGGTTTGGTCGTCTAAGTTTTATTTGGCGAAAAACGTTAATTTCACGGCGATAGCCGAAAAAGTCGTAAAAATCAAGTTTATAGTTTTTATTACTTATAAATATTATTTTTACCACCATTTATCTAATTTACCCATTTAATTAACCTTTTATACATTTATATAAATAAGTTCTATAAGTTAGTGGGTTTATATTTTTACATTTTATAAATTATAATGTGAGTGCTTATATAATAATAATAAACATTATTTCCAAAATCTGATTTTTAACTTCATGTTCACCATTTTTATCATATCTAGAGTTCTAAAATGACTTAGAAGCTCATTTTTTGATCACAAATTCTTCTAATATGTGCTACATATAACTTAGTTATAGCTACTGCCCATTTTGAGTCTAAGTTGCCTTAACAGTCCCTACAAAATTGCTTATTCAGATTACACCACCTAACTTGTTTTGATCATATCTCACTCATTATTTTGATTCCATTGCATGGCCAACTCTCACATGTGTATAATATCATCTACTTACTATAAATAGATCAAACCATGCAATTTTATCAGTTCATCTTTTAGTTATCTACTGTTTTTATACAGCCAACTAAATAGTCAAGATTTTAGCTTCATTTCTTATGGTTATCATCATATTTAAGCATGTTTATCAACACTTGATCCCCACACAACATTTTTATCATCATATATACATCATATACATATACAAAATGAAAGAAAATACATTTGTTCTTTACAAAATAATAAGAGAAAAATGTAGAGGATGATCTTCTTTACCAATCCAAGTGGATTTCTTGTTTTAGGAAGGCAAGAACTTGATGAACACAACAAGTATCTCCAAGACCATCAAATATCAAGAACATAAGTTGGAAAATCAGCCCTAGGACACAAGAAAATCACCTCCAAAGTTGTTAATATGGCCACCAAATGATCAAGGCTTCAAGAGAACACCTTAATAGGACTATTAAACATGTGGTTTATGGCTAGAAAAGATCAATGATGGTGTTTGTTGGCTTATTTGGGACGGCAAGAGAGGGAGAGTTGAGAGGATTTTAGAGTGGATTGCATGTAAGAATGATGGTATAATGAAACAACTTGCTAGTTTTGTGTTAGTGGAGAAAGGTTAGCTTAATGTGTAAGCATATGCTTACACATGTTGTAAGCTAGCTAAGACTTGATGCCCCATATGTGTGGTGGTGTCAAGTTGCCGTCCCATATTGCTTGTGGGGTGGGGCAAAGTGTTTTGTCCCATGTCACTAGTTTACGGGTATTTCTCGATTCTAGTTTTCTCGATTTGCGTGCCCTCGGGTCATTTTACGAAAAACGTTTTTATAAATTATGAATCACCGTCACAAAACGAATCCAATAAAAATTGTCTCATCAAAAACGGAGTTCAAAAACGTAAATACGTAATCCTAAGGTTTCCGGTTTAGTCGTAAAAGACGCCAAATTATGCACGTAAGCCCAAATTTAAATCCGTAAATTGTGAGTTCGTCAACCAACACAAAAATAAGTTTCAAAATATTATACGAGAAAATATTTCACTACCTGAAAATGTTAGATTTGTCACATAAGCCCAATAAAAACGTTCCCAAGTCTCCCAACCGACCAAATCTAATTCAAGGCCAAAAAGACTTGGCAACGTGCACATTATATCAACTTTGCATGATACAGTGCCTCACGATTTAGAAAACTAACTCGTACTCACCAGTGGACACAATCTAGAATTGTGATAAGAGTATTCGAAGAATACCCAAAAGCCTAAAGGTTTCCTAAACCTCCCCTTAAATCATGATATACAAAGTTGCCAAATAAAAAGTATGTAATGAAAATTTATGTCAAGATAGGAATGTAAACATTCCAACCATCATCCATAAGCTTGAACACATTCCTAGTAAGCTCCAAAGATCCATAAGCAACTCTGTATCCATTTGTACAATGCTCAAAATGCCTGCATGATTAGATTAAAAACCACAAAACCTACATATTGCTGTCAGCGTCCATTTGAACACTTGTCAGCGTTCAAATAACCTTTGTAAGCGTTAGAAAAATAAAGTGGAAAACCTAATATTGTGCAAAGACTAATAACAGTACACATCCTGTACAAACTATACAATGAGTTCAAAAACACATTTAGGTGAGATTGATCATTCCAATACTTGTTACCAAGTACTGGAACCTCTCAACATCAAAAGGTTTAGTTAAAAGATCAGCTACATTTTCTTCTGTGTCTACCCTATCTGGATGTATTAAACCTTTTTCAAAACAATCTCTTATAAAATGATGTCTAATTTCTATGTGTTTTGTTTTAGAATGATGTACAGGATTCTTAATGATGCATAATGTACTGTTATTATCAACAAATATCTTGGTATGCATAAAATTATACCATAATCCAACAGCTGGTTTTGTATCCATAGAACTTGTCTACAACAAGCAGTTGCAACAACATATTCTGCTTCAGCTGTAGAGTTGACTACCACGGTTTGTTTCTTGCATTTCCAAGATATCAATCTGCTCCCAAGAAATTGGCATCCACCAGTTGTGGATTTCCTATCAAACTTATCACCTCCATAGTCACTGTCTGAATAGCCAATAAGCGCCAATGGAGAATCTTAAGGATACCATAATCCCAAGGTGGGATAACATCTAAGATACCTAAAGATCCTTTTGACAGCATGAAGATGACACTCTTTGGGAGTCACTTGATGGCGTGCACAGGCACACACAACAATCATTGATCTATAATGCCTGACATCTACTTCTTGTCCATCTCCAGTTTTTCCCCAAGGGTGTTCCCTATCCATGGGTGTGCTAGCCCGTTTTTCATGTGGAAAAAACCAAACTTCTTCTAGATTTCTACTACATACTTGTCTTGAGAGATAAAGATACCATCTTCTTTCTGTTGGACTTGTAAACCTAGAAACAAGTTCATCTCTCCCATTGCACTCATCTTGAATTTGTCTGTCATGTTGGAAAACTCTTCACTCATCTTTGGATTTGATGAACCAACGATAATATCATCCACATAGATCTGAACAAGTATAAAATCCTTACCAATCTTCTTGGTAAATAAGGTCTGGTCTATGGTGCCCCTTTTAAACCCATTCTCCACCAGATAGGTGAACAATGTACCGTACCATGCTCTTGGGGCTTGATGAAGTCCATACATTGCTTTCTTGACTCTATACACTTTGTCTGGATGTTTTGAATCTTCAAAACCAGGAGGATGCATTACATACACCTCCTCTTCAATTTTGCCATATAAGAAAGCACTCTTCACATCCATCTGATAAACTGTGAAACCCATGCAAGAAGCATAGGCTAGGAAAATCCTTATTGCTTCTATCCTTGAAACAGGTGCAAAAACCTCTTCATAATCTATTCCTTCTTCTTGTGTATAGCCTTGAGTAACTAAACGTGCCTTGTTTTTTTACCACAATACCTCTTTCATCCTTCTTGTTTCTAAGAACCCAATGTGTCCCAATAGGTCTAACATACCTTGGACAATCCACTAGCTCCCACACATCTTGAATAGCAAACTGGTGAAGCTCATCCTACGTTGCTTCCACCCAGCTTGGATCTTTGAGAGCATCAAAAATCTTCTTGGGTTCCTGTCGTGACAGAAAACAAGCAAACGAACATGCATGCGCAAGAGGGGTATCTTCCTTCTTGTGGATATTGGCAATGAAACCACCTTGAGTCTGATGAGACCTCCTTGTTTGAACAGGAGACAGAACATCACTAATGATTAGGGAAGGAGGATGATTTTTTGCCACAGTTGTAAGTATTCCTCCCTCAAGTGGTATGTTGTCTTCTATATTAGTTTCCATGTTGCCAATATCATTTTCATTTCCACTCCCATCCTCACTTGAATGAACCTATTGATTAAGGATAGAAGGTTCACCATGTTCAAAAGTATTGGAAGTGAATAAATGTCCAAACAGGCTGTCAGCGCTGGAGCTGTCAGCGTCTAAATTTAACCTATCAGTGTCGAATTTGTCTTTGTCAGCGCTTGAAGATGCATGCATGTTTTTATCAACTGGGCTTTCTTGTGGCCCTTCTTCCTCCTTTTCAACAGCAACAGAAGCTTGTGCAAACCCATCAGTCCATATAGGAATGGAAACATACTCAAGTATGGGGTCTGACTTGATTGCATGTGATCCTTCTTCCTTGGCAACCTGTTTACCTACAATTTTAATAATAGGTTCTTCCACAACATTTGAATCCTTTTTCACAATGTCTGGATTAGTAACAGGCATATAATTCAAGGTTCTAGATAATGGCTCTAGATCAAAGAACCAGTCTGGTCCACTCTCAGGATCACTAGGTTTACTTTCTAAAGACTTAACATGCACTTTTTCAAGAATGCGTTTTTCTTTCTTGTTGTAAACCCTATATCATCTGCTCTGCATAGAATAACCTATAAAGTAGACTTCATCACCTTTTGCACTAAACTTTCCTAAAGCATCACTAGTATCAAGAATCACTACATGACATCCAAAGGGTTTAAGAAAACCTATGTTGGGTTTCCTATTCCAAAATAGCTCATAAGGTGTCTTATTATGGATTTTGTTGACCAAAGCTCTATTCTGAACATAGCAGGTTGTATTAACGGCCTCAGCCCAAAAAGAAATGGGAAACTTAGCATCAGCCAACATTGTCCTAGCTACTTCTATGAGTGTTCTATTCTTCCTTTCAACCACACCATTCTTCTGTGGAGTTCTAGCTATGTTAAACTCCCTAGTAATCCCTTTATCAACACAGAAGGTATCTAACAGTTTATTTCTAAACTTACTACCATTATCACTTCTAAGTATTTTAACCCCATTCCCTGTCTTCTTCTCAATTTGGGTAATAAAGTTAATCAAGACTGTGGCAGTATCACTTTTTAAGGCCAAAAAGAAAGTCCAAGTAAATTTAGAAAAATCATCAGTTATAACAAAACAATAAGAATTACCATTTAAACTTTATATATTAGTTGGGCCAAATAAGTCCATATGTAGCAAGTGAAGTGGTTTAGAACTAGAATGCACAAGTTTAGACTTAAATGAGACTTTATGTTGTTTGCCTTTAAGACATGCAACACAAGAGTGATCATTATGGAAAGCCTTTGAAGGCAAACCATCAACTAAATCATGTCTCACAAGTCTATTAATATTCTTAAAGTTTATGTGGCATAAACTTCTATGCCATAAGTTACATTCATCTACTGATGCTTTAGCATAAAGACATGACAAATTGTTGTTCATCCTAATCCCATTAAGATTCACATTATAAATGTCCTTATGCCTAGGTGTTCTATAATCAATAAACTTCTCATCAGGCATCTTAAAATCTTTACTCAACTCCAAGCATTAAGTATCAGTGAAAAGAACCTTATTTTTGTTATCATAAACTTGTGACACACTAAACAAGTTATAGTAAAGTTCTTTTACCAGAAAGACGTTTGCAAAAATAGTCCCATATCCTCCTCCAAAGTAAGTTCTATAATCAATAAACGTAAATTGTTGGTGATAAGAGTGCCTTTGCATGAAATAGTCCCATATCCTCCTCCAAAGTACACTTTGTCACCATCTTTAATGGGGGTAATATTTGACAAATAATCTTCTTTCCTCGTCATGTTCCTAGAGCATCAACTGTCCCAATATGCATGATCATTGACCAGCTTTTGAATGCCCTGCACATAAAGAAAACAAATTAGTTTTCTTTCACCCAAGCCTGAGCATACTTGTATTCATGTGGTTGTTCAACAAGAACAGATTTACTGCTTATAACAACCCCATGTTCATCCTTTTGTGGCCTGAACACCCAGTTTACCCCAATTGGTTTAGTAATGACCTTTGAAAGATATTGAAATCTGTTACAGGTCATAGAAATCCCATCAGAATTAGAGTTTTGGTCTTGTTTAGGTATCCAAGTCAAACTAGATGAATCTTTACACACCTTTCCCTTAGGCTGTAAGTACCTACTATTACTTGGTCTAACACAAGAACCAACACCAGCTTTTTGTGGCATTTTCATACCATACCTAGAGCTGTCAGCGTTGGAATTGTTCCTGTCAGCGTTGATTTTGTTCTTGTCAGCGCTGAATTTGTTCTTGTCAGCGCCTAAATTAGGGTTTGCTACAGGAACCCGTTATCTGTTACACCATGTGTTAGTCTTTTGAAAGATCCTTTGTCCATGAGTATTTGTCTTTTTAGTAAAGAAGGGAGCTGGTAAAGTAACTTGTGGACTTGGTTGGACAAAAAGTCCGGGTTTAACCATGGTTGACCTATTGTCAGCGTTGACTTTTGAGGCACTGACACATTTATAGGCCAAGTGAGAAAAACTCCCACATGTGTAACACACTTTTCTAGATATAACTTTAGGTCTAGATTGAAAGAACCCTGTCCTATTAACACTAGCTTGGCTTTGTGGCGACCTAGGTTTTCTATGCATTTTAGCATATTTAACACTATGTTTTCTCTTAATAGATGAGCCAAGGTCAAGAGGTTTTCCAGTCGTAGGGTTGGTCACAGTAATGGGTGTAGGCTCAAATGGACTTTCACTAAGCATCCCACCTTTAACAAAAAGAAAAGGGTTGTCTGCTTTCCACTTCTCAAGGTGAGTCACTTTTTGTTGATATTCCTCAACTGGGGTGAGCACTCTAGGTGGAGGAATAAATTCCTCTTCTTGGAGTTCTGGAATACCAATTCAAGAGTGATCCTTTCTCTGAACATCATAAAAGTTCCCAGCAGGTAGAGGAACAGCAACATATTCATTCATTCCAATCCCAGACATATCCCTAGGGTTTCTTTGTTCACTTACACATTTTTCTAAGGTTTGGCTGGCTTTATCAAAATTTTAATTTTAAGCCCTACATTTTCTTTATCCTTAACGGCTTCATCTAACTTAAGTTGCACTTCTCCTCTTGATCTCATCAGAGTGTCCTTAAGTTCAACACTAACTTTAAGATCATCAGACAAAACATTAATTTGATCTTTTAGGTCAAATTCCATTTTCCTATATTCTTCTACAGTCTTTTCAGTTTGTATAAGTGCCCTTTGATAGTTTGATAGCCTGCATTCTACATCAAAAACATCAGATTTTAACTTTAAAATTTCTTTGTTATGCTTTTCAGTGTTTAATCTACAGCCTTTACTACAGTAAGCATCATCATATACTCCATTATCTTATGAAGACGAGGAATTGGCCATAGAGCAAAGTGAACATGCTCTTCTTTTTCCTTCTCAGCAATCAAAGCCTTATTCTCTTCCACATCCTTTGCCAAAAAGCTCCAGTCCCATCCAACACCACCAATGTCTTACATGGCAACCATAGCCTTTGGCTTAGTATCTTCAACCTTGATGATCTGGCTTGAAGTCTTTCCAGCTTCAGATCTTCTTGGAGATCTGCATTCCCTCATAAAATGACCCATCCTATGGCAGTTGTAACATTCAACCTTGGATTTATCAAATCCAGAAGTGTCTTGCTAGTGCCATATTCCATTTAATATCCATCTGTTCCAAATTCTCATCACTGATTTGCTCAAGATCCTGATAGGTAATCAAGGAACCATTGGGCAATGCAGTAATGTATGCACATACTGTGTCTAAATCAATACTAGTAGGATTAATCTTTGGTGAGTCAACATTGTATGTGTCAGCGTCTGAATGTGAGGGGCTGACAAAGGTTGATCCACCACTGGCATAAGTTAATCCAGTAACAGGATGCACATATGACTCTTTCTCATTGACTTGCGCTTCACTATGTAAGATGAAAGCCATGTTTCCAGATGTTGACTTGCTTTCATGATCTAGTAAGATTTCATTCTCTACAATCTTTAGCTTATTGTAGACGTCATCAAAAGTATAACTCTTATGGGCATTGGTAGCAATTATAGACCTAGCTTCAATTTTCCACGCTTCACCAAGACTTTTAAGGAAAGTAGTAATGATATATTCATCATCATATTCTGTTCCCATAAAGGTCAACTTGCTAGTGATGTCTAGAAGCCTGCTTCTTACCTCACTTAGCTTCTCACTGGGAAGAGCTTTAAACACAGCATATTCATGCAAAATTTTCTTCTTCTTTTCTTTGGTAGTGTCATCATTACCACCATAGTTGATTTGAAGAGTTGTCCAAAGTTCTTTGGCAGACTCAAAACTCCAATACTTGTGCTGATTGTTTGTACCCAAAGAGAGTTTAAGAATGCTTAAGGTCTTCATGTCATTCCTTCTTTTGGCTATATCAGCAGTTGAGATAGCTCTTCCATCTTCAGGTATTTCTCTACGCTCTTCAGCAGGAGAACCAACAGTAGTCCTTGCTGCAATAGCAGTTGTAACCCTAGCTGCTTAATCGAATTGATTTCCAAATTTAATAATTTCCCATAGCGTATGATCATGAATTTGAAGGTATTGTTCAAAATTAAATTTCCATTGTTCAAAGTTATCAGAGTCTAGCATGGGGATTTTTAGGTTGTGGTTTTATGAGGAAGAAGATTCATTAACAAACATCTTTTCTGGTTTTAGGGTTTTGGTGTTTTTAGGGTTTACTGTTTGATTGTGGTAAAATACGACCTGTTTGGAAAAAGGCGTAAAAGCGGTAAGTATTAAGTGATGATTTAGGAAAATCAAACACTAATGAGCCAAATAAGTTCGTTTCCCAAGGAGATATATGTGTGTGAAAAACTTGTTAATGATTTGAGATTAATATTGAAGAAAGAAGGGATGAGAAAATAGAATGACGGATACGTGAAAATTATTACTACGACGACTAAATTAAAGACTGTAAAAAGTGACAAAATAAAAATTAATTCTAAAAATTCGCAAAAAGTTACCAAAAATCAATAAAAATAAACTAAGAGTTTACAAATGATCAAAACTTTTTCAAAACTTTTAATTAATTAAATATTATTTTTTAAATGCTAATTAAAGCCCTAAATATCCAATTAATTATTAAAAAGCCCAAATAAAGATTTTTCACTTTGTAAAACTCTAAAATTACTAAAGAAGATTAAAAACTATTTTTATGAATTTTTAAACTAAGGAAAACTATTTTTAAATGATTAAAAACTATTAAAATATTAAAATAATTCTAAAAATTAAGAAAATGATGCTAAAATTAATCTAAACTTTTTCAACCAATAAGTCAGAAATAAGCAAAGTAAAATTTCACTAAAAGACAAAATAGTCGACTTGGAGTTCTAGACCACCTCAGACCTTGATTCAAGTTGCAAAAGACTTTAAATGACTTAATTAAGACAAATCAACAAAGAAAAGTTCAATAAGCCAAGCCAAATAAGCAGAATAAGCTGATAAGCACTTATGTAAAAGTCAAAGTAATTGGTTTTCGAGTCAAAGCTCAAAGTCAACCCCTCAAATGCTCCAGTATGAACAAATGGGTCATATAGGTAACACCTATTACAAAATTAAATTTTTTGCAGGTTTAAATAAGCTAGAACAACTTATTGATAATCTATCCTGAAAATAACACTAGCAGTGGCTAGCAGTAGGGGAAAGGAGTTCCCACTGCTTTCACTATTTGACTTGCAAATTTGTAAAGATCCAGTTGGATTCAATGGAAAAAAGGCACCCTTACAACCAGTGAGTTGCAAGGAGTCAATATCAAGCAAGAAATCACAAATTGGTTCAGCCAATAAGCACAGAATAAGCAAACAGTCACCAGATACCTCACATATATGCAAATAAGCAGTTATGAACTAAAAAGCAGTTTTAGCATGAATAAGCCAACCAAATTGAACCATATGCATACACAAGCTATAATAAAGTCGAATAAGCACAAGTAAACTTGTTTCTAACACCGGATTAAAGATTAGAAGCAGATTCAAGCAATAGCAGTTGACTAATGAACAAAGGTAATTTCCAAAACCCTTTTGCTGATCTAAATGACCATCAATCCAATTTTAAACCCTTAAATCCCTTTCTCTGGTTGAGTTAACTAAAACTTAGAACTTGTTAACCCTAGTCTACCCTTAGATTTAGGTGTCCCTAAAATTTTAGCCAATTTTACCAAGTTAACCAGATTCTAAAGCCCTTTGTTGGATTTAGGTTATTCAAACCACAAAATATGCAGATAAACACCAGATAAAACCTATGAAACAATAACAAACATAATACTCCCACAAACACCTACTCAAATCAACCAAAGCTTAGCTTATGCAGTTAACCCAAACATCCCTTTGTAAAATGATTTCTCCGATTTTCAAAGGACTTGTGTGATTTAACCCACAAATCAAGCTCCAATCAACCTAATAACAACCAACAAACCTCAAAACACCATATTCCAATAGCTTCTAAGAAGAACAAACATAAGGGTTAACCAAAAACAGAATATGACTTGATTTTTGAAAACAAGAGTTTTATTCCTTAAAACCTTTCCTCAAAATCAATCAAACAGATTAATGGAACTCAGACTTTAGCTAATCAAACACCAAACTTTCATAAAACACAAAAAGGAATTCACAATTTCAGAAAATCAAACTTTTTATTTCATAAATAGGAATTACAAAGCATTAGCTAAAATCTGGAACAAAGGGGCTCTCACATGTTGAGGCCTCCTTTTATAGACGACTAAGATGATTCAAGAATGGAAAATACATCAGAAACCCTAGCTATGAATTCTCAAAATTGCCCTTGAGTGCTTGATGGCGTGTTGAGGTTGTAAGCTGTCCAATTCAATCTTGGTTTTTCATTTTAGCTTTGGGGCCAAGCAAATAGTATGGGACGTTGATTTGGCCACGTAGCATTGCTTGGAGAGGAGGGTGTCATGTGATTGGTTGAACGGGTGAATGGGAGTGGGGTCCATGGTGAAGTGGTGTGAGAATTCAGGCATGAGATTGGTTCGTGTGAGGGAGAATTGTATTTTGGTGTAGGTAATTGTAAAAACCCCTTTGATGGTGAAAAGTAAAAACTGGGTTTCATAGGTGTGAATAGTGACACGTTTGATCCAAAATCAATGGGGAGTTAGTGTTTGGCGCGTGTTTGTTTGTTTAAACTTTAGGAATTGGCACAAGTGGTCCTTGGTTTTTTAAAAAACTTGTATAACAAGTTTATTTACCTTATAAACTTGTTTCCTTTGTATATTGAAGTTTTAGACTTTAGAGTTTGGCCATAAAATGTTTTGGAAAAAGGATTTAGGTCTTTTACAAGTTTAGGCTAATTACAATTTCAGTCCTTATGATATTTAAGGACTAGAAATGCAATATTATTGAACTTCAAGGGATTATTTAGATCTTGGACTTTATGAAGGACCATTCTTGACATTTTGGAATTGTTGAAGGACTAATCTTGCCAATTCTTCAAACTTGGAGGACTTTTTGTCATTTTGACAAACTTAAGGGAATAAACTTGTAATTATGAATATACAAGGGTATTAAGTGTCATTCCTTCATAAATGATTGATCAATCTTGTACATCTTCAAGTCTTCAAGGGTTTTTCTTTGAGAAATCACAAACTAGGGCCCGGTTCATTGTGCGGCTTCGTTTCTCGTGTTCGTTTTTCCTTGTTTCTTGTGATCTTTTGTCTTTTTCACGAAATCCATACCTAAAATACACAAGTAAACAAACACAAGCATATAAATGGTATTTTGTGACATTTTTATGCATTTAAAGCCCGAAAGAACGATGAGATCATGTATACACGCCATCTCATCACTCCCCCATACTAAACCATTGCCGTGCCCTCACGCAATGCTAGAATAAAGTATTAAAGCATCTCCAAAATTCAATTTTATTACCCTTTATTGAAAAGTAAAACTTGCTACAATACTACTAAGATGTGTAAAGACATAATGTATGATTTTCATCACGAGAGTGACTTTTAGGGTCAATGAATAGAAACAAGTGAATGTCTCATAGAGTAAAGTTTGTCGTCCTTGATTGTCATACATTCCATGCTAAGTGCAAAAATGAGATCATTGTTGGTACAAGTCACAATGCTAACACTACTCATACGTCCAAATTGTGCAATACTTTTTTTCCCCGCCATCCTAGTTATTATGAAAGGAAATGGGTTTCTAGAATTTTTTAACTATTTTTCATGGATCACAAGTGATTCATATTGACTTATTTGAGTATTTATTAATCCAAAAATAAAGTAACACGATTTAATCGATAGTTAGCCGAAGGACAAAATCTTTTAAAACGGCTTCTCGTCTATCTCCTTAAGTTCATATCTTGGCATAACTCGTTTCACGATTTGATGTTGATCCCAAACTTAGATCGATTAGCTTTGTGTATACGAGATTAGATCAAGTATAACACGTAGAGAAACCTTTGTTATATGCTTTGTGAATCTAAGTGTTATGCGGAATTTAACACTTAAACAAGAACACAAGATGTAAACAAAACTTTCACTTTGATTATGAATGTCGAACTTGCTTACAATGAAAGATGTTTACGAATAAACTTAGATAAAACTTGATACTAAACATTAACCTAAAGGCCTTCTTTTATAGACTAAGAAGCCTTGTACAATAAGCTACGTATCAACTATTCTAGGTAAAGATAAACATAGAAAATACATTGTCGTTTCTATCCTTACTAGAAGTATTCTAGAATATAATAAACGTGTAGCTCACATCTTCCATCAGTGCTTGTCTTCAATCTGTCAACGCTTGACTTTAACTTGTCAACGCTTGAGCTGTCAGCGCTCACTTTGTTCTTGTCAACGATTGAGTTGTTCTTGTCAGCGCTCAAGTGATCTGGCCTTAATTTATTCCCAACAATCCTCCCCTAAACTTGATATCCACTCTTATGATCAAGTTTCTGAATAAACATTAAGAACTTGGAGGAGTCTGACAAACCTTATCATATTGGTAATAAATAAATTTGATCAAATTCTTTGCCACGTCACTTGTATAGTCTATCTCTAGCTGAGTGTCCTTCATCTTTTCCAAAACAGCCTTGGATATGAAATATTGAGCATCCACAAGTAGATACTCAGCAAACTTAGTAGAACTCAAATGGTATACACCAGCAGCTGAATATAACCTCCATTGAAGACCGCTGAGGTCACCTTCAAGATCCTTCCATATTTCAGGATCTTCCTCATTTGTCCCACACATCCTTTTGAATGTGGTCCAAAGTTTTATTCCATTAGCTGAAGTTGGTGCTTCAGCCTCATACTTGGTCTCCAGCAACCTCCAAAGGTCCACCAAGTCTTCTCTATCACAACTTGCAAATAAAGATATGAGAGTGGTAAAGGTGTGTACCTCCTTGCCATATCTTCCAATCTTCCAGAATCCACATTCATCCTCATCATAACTCACAATTGGATTCCTGGAATCTAGTGGTAACACCTGCACCATATCTGAATCTTCCAATGGGGAGAGCTTGAGGCTCTTTCTAATAACTGCTTCACTTGGATATAGTTGATTCATATCTTTTGGAAACTCAAGTGTAAATCCCTTCTTCACTGGCCTGGGAACTATCATAGCTTTCTTGATTTCCATCTCTTCTGCAAGTTGCTCCTTTCTTTCATCTGAAAGAAGTCTGAAAGTGTTTTCTTCCTGCACTTTCACCCAAATAGGATAAGCCCTATGTTCCAACTCATCAAATGTCAAAGCCTTCAACTTCTGATGTGTCCATCCAACTCCATGACATCTGAGCAACATAAAGTAGAGCTTCCTTCTATCCCTTTTCAACTCAGAGAGAATATTGCTTGCCTTGTGCTTCAAAATCACCTTACAATCCTTCTGAACTCTAAGAAGAAGCTCCAAATCCCATATTTGATCTGAAATGGTCAAGTCTGGATTATCCATACAGCTTTCTTCCCAAGAATTGTACATCTGAACCACCTCTGGCATGTCAAAGTCAAATTGCAACTTTAAATCTCTCAACTTTTCCCTAGCAAGCTCATCACCATACTCAAGCCTTTCTGGTTCAATAATCATCACACTTGAGTCTGAGCTAGCTCCATCACTTTCTTCTTCAGAAGTCACAACAAATGGTGACTTTTCCTTTTCACCTTGTTCCATCATTTGCTCAGCCAATCTTCTATCAAATTCAACTTGGGCTGCATTCTTTGGAACAATTTCTTCTACCAATTTACCCTTACCCTTATCTGATTGTGCAATGGTTGGTAAGGTAGATGGTAATACCTGAGTAGGAACTTCCTTGATGATAGATGATGACTGGAATACATCACCTTCATGTGCAGGTCTGTCAACGCCCAAATTGCCTCTATCAGCGCCCAAAATACTTCTATCAGGGTCCAAACTTGTCTTGTCAACGCTCAAATATTTTCCCTCAGCGCCTTGTGTAACCTCTCTCAACATAGCTGTAAATGATAAATTTAGATTGGTTGGAGAGATTAAGGACGTATCAAAACCTGTTTGTTCCTTCAAAGTAGTAAGAGCTTCAGCAACATCCATTGATCGACCATCTTGACTGCTCTTATCACTCAGATTTCTTTGATCTTCCTCCCCTTTGGAAGACTCCTCCATACCTCTCCTAGCTTGATCACTCTCCAAAACAACAATCCTCTCCCTCAATTCCTTGAGTTCAAGGCCTTGTGAGCTGACAATGTGTACTAAGTCTGCATTTTGCTTTTGCAAGCGAATGCAGACTGCCGTCAATTCCAAAAGAGTCATTGGTTCCATATTGCCCTCTTCTGAAATGGGAATTTGACCTCCCAAGTCAGGTTCATTGGGCATGGATGAGGACTTAAGTATGGTGGGACTGCCTTGGCCAGCATCTAAGCCAGAACCAATAGTCCCAGCCTCATCTAGGTCACCAGCCACACTTGTGGTGGTGGTTCTCTCTGCTTCATGGCTAGGACCACCAGAGGAGAACACTCCAGTAGTCCTTTGGTGTTTGATCAACCTATATTCAGGTGGTGTGGAAGATGGTGTGGAAGAATGTGGAGATGTGGGTTGGTTAAGGGGTGTTTGGGATTGTGAAGGTTGGGTGTCAGTGTTGGAAAAAAGGCACATCAACGCTAACATTTGATGTGTCAGCGTCAAAGGGTTCTTGGTCAATTTGCATTTGTTCAGGTGAGGGTAAAGGTTCAGGAATAGGTTCAAGTTGTGGGTGAGGGTCAATATGAGGTTGAGGGTCTGGTTGGGGTTGGGCTGCTGCAATAACAGCAAGCATGACTGGGGTTAAAGGTAAGTCTCTATGAGGTGGTGAATCCATCTTTGCAAAAATAGCTTTCATTTGTTCAGGGATTTTATAAAAATCATTGTGATCCCTTGAACAATATCTTTGATCATCAAAAATCATTTGCAGAAAACGGGGATAAGCCAAAGTCATTTTTGTCCCCTTGTTTTTACACATCCCTTTAAAAATCATTTTAGAATAGTTATATTTTTGCCCTGTTGCAATGCACACAATAGCAGATGCAATGGATCTATTCATCTCATTGTGTGCAGTACATTTGGGACTCAAACATTGAAGGAGAATGTGAATGAGGTACTTCCAGGCTGGGGGAAATTCCTGCTTATGGTACTTATTAAGAGTACCTTCATCAGGAATTGGATATCCCAAAGCCCTAAGCCCTTGTTCTATTTCATTTATGGGAAGGATGGTTATACCATCAGCATCATCAAGATGCAAGGCCTGGCGTACCAAGGCCTCAGTAACCACCCAAGACCTCCCATGAACAATAGAAGTTAATGTGGTCACTCCATTAACTGTTGAGGAACTAACAGTGTTCCAAAACTGTTTAATGTGTGTGACTGGAATGAGTGGTGCATGAGAAAGAGCATACCTTAATGGGGATGCGTTCAAATATGCCACCATTTGTGTGTATTGAGGAAACAAATCATTATCAGCAACAAGATAAGCAATCATGTTGTGTTGAGACTTGAACCCCAAATCCAATTCTGCTGAGTTAAATCTTGGTGCCATTGATGAAAGCTGTTAATTTGAAGTGTAGAAGATGAAGGTTGATAAGAGAAAAGTGTTAGACAAGAATTATAGATACCCTGTTTTAAAATAGGAGCCAAATTTATAGGAGAAAAAGAATGCATGTGATTGGCCCAAAAATAGGCAAAGATTTTCAAAAACTAATCATGAAAATATTGAAAAAGTTATAAGTTATCTCATGCATTTAATGAAAGTAACAACTCCTAAAATTACGGCTTGAAATATGTCAAAAAGTAACAACTGGGTAGGTCCCATTGAGTGTCAACGGTCAAATATAACCTATCAACGCCCAACGGCTATAATCTTGTCAACGTTCGCCTAAAGCCATGTCAGCGTCCAATTTGGTCACAACAACGCTTGGAAAAATCTTGTCAGCGTCCAAAAATAAAATTGTTTTAAAAAGTTAAAAAAAATGACCTTAACAAGTAATTTATCCTAGAGAAGTTAACCAAAAGCTGATAATTATCATAGGGCGGCAAGCACTGTCCAGTTATGCACACTTGCATAAGCAAGATAGACATAACAGTCCTCTAGTGTCCCTTGCTAACCAAAATTCTTAACAACCAAGTTACCTTATAAAATCCTTGTTACTCCCAGGTAAATCCCATATCAAAATCATTCCCAAGTCTCCCAACAGACCACAACCAATTCTAGGCCAAAAATGTCTTGGCAGCATGCAAAGTTGATATACTATGCATGCTACAGTGCCTCATGGTTTAGTAAAACTAACCCATACTCACCTGTGGACACAATCTAGAATTGTGATAAGAGTATCATATGGATACCCAAAAATCCTAAAGGTTCCTAAAACCTCCCCTTAAACTATGATACAAAAAGTTTGCTAAAATCATGCATGAACATAAAAAAATTATGTCAAGATAGGAATGAAACATTCCAACCATCATCCATAAATAAAAACTTGTCCAAATGCTTCTCCTTTGATCCATAAGCAACTCTGTATCCAATGGTATACTGCTAACACCATCTGCACATTTAGATTGAAAACCACAAAACTAACATTGTTGCTGACAACGCCCCGATAACACATAACAGCGTTGAAGGAAGCTTTGTCAGCGTTAGACAATTATATTGCTGACAACGTTCTAAAAACACTTATCAGTGTTCAAACAACCTTTGTCAGTGTTAGAAAAATATAGTGGAAAATCTAAATCATCAATAAGACCAATAATAATAATGCATCATCCTGTACATACTTTTACAAAAAGAATCCAAAACACATATTTAAGTGAGATTAACCATTCTAATACTTGTTACCAAGTATTGAAATCTTCCAGAATCAAAAGGTTTAGTTAATAAATCTGACACATTTTCCTCAGTGTCAACCCTATCTGGTTGTATTAAACCTTTCTCAAAGCAATCTCTTATAAAATGGTGTCTAATTTCTATGTGTTTAGTTTTAGAATGATGCACAGGATTCTTAATGATGCATAAAGTACTCTTATTGTCAACAAATATCTTAGTATGCATGAAATTATACCCATAATCCAACAGCTGGTTCTGAATCCACAACACTTGACCACAACATGCTGCTACAGCCACATACTCTGCTTCAGTTGTAGAGTTAGCCACCACTGTTTGTTTCTTGCATTGCCAAGATATTAATCTGCTCCCAAGAAACTGACATCCACCAGTTGTGGATTTCCTATCAAACTTATCACCTCCATAATCACTGTCTGAATATGCAATCAGCTCCAATGGTGAATCCTTTGGGTACCACAAACCAAGATTAGGGAAACATCTTAGGTACCTAAAGATCCTCTTCACAGCATAAAGGTGACATTCTTTGGGAGTCACTTGATGACGTGCACAAGCACATACAGCAAACATGATATCAGGTCTGGAAGCAGTAAGATACATCAAGGATCCAATCATGGATCTATAATGCCTGACATCAACATCTTTCCCATCTCCAATCTTTCCCCAAGGGTGTTCTCTATCCATAGGAGTAGAAGCCCTCTTTTCATGTGGAGAAAAGCCAAACTTCTTCAAGATTTCAGCAACATACTTGTCCTGGGAGATGAAGATACCATCTTCTTTCTGCTGAACTTGTAAACAAAGAAAGAAGTTCATCTCCCCCATAGCACTCATCTTGAATTTGGCTGTCATAAGCTTGGAAAAATCCTCACTCATCTTTGGATCAGTAGACCCAAAAATGATATCATCAACATAGACCTGCACAAGCAACACATCTTTGCCTTTCTTCTTTGTAAATAGTGTCTGATCTATGGTACCCCTCTTGAATCCATTGTCCACCAAATAAGTGGACAAAGTGCCATACCATGCTCTAGGGGCTTGATGAAGGCCATACATAGCCTTTTTGACTCTATACACTTTATCTGGATGCTCTGGATCCTCAAAACCAGGAGGTTGCATGACATAAACTTCCTCAACAATGGTGCCATACAAGAATGCACTCTTCACATCCATTTGATAGACTGTGAAGCCCATACAAGATGCATAGGCTAGAAAAATCCTAATAGCTTCAATCCTTGCAACTGGTGCAAAGACTTCTTCATAGTCTATTCCCTCCTCTTGTGTATAACCTTGAGCCACTAACCTTGCCTTGTTTCTGACCACAATACCTCTTTCATCTCTTTTGTTCCTGAGAACCCATCTTGTCCCTATAGGTCTGACATATCTAGGACAATCAACCAGCTCCCAAACATCCTGAATAGCAAATTGGTGAAGCTCATCCTGCATTGCTTCCACCCAACTTGGTTCTTTGAGAGCATCAAATATCTTCTTGGGTTCTTCTTGTGACAGAAAACATGCAAACAAACATGCTTGCACAAGAGGGGTATCAACTGTTGGGAATAAATTTAGGCCAGAACACTTGAACGCTGACAAGAACAACTTAAGCGTTGACAAGAGCAAAGTGAGCGCTGACAGCATAAGCGTTCACAAGTTAAAGTCAAGCGTTGACAGATTGAAGACAAGCACTGATGGAAGATGTGAGCTACACGTTTATTATATTCTAGAATACTTCTAGTAAGGATAGAGACGACAATGTATTTTCTATGTTTATCTTTACCTAGAATAGTTGATTCGTAGCTTATTGTACAAGACTTCTTGTTCTATAAAAGAAGATCTTTTAGGTTAAAGTTAAATATAAGTTTTCATAAGTTTTCGATTGTTAAACCCTTTCATTGTAACCAAGTACGATTATTCTAATACAAGTGAAAGTTTGTTTATCATCTTTGTGTTTTAGATCAAGTGTTAATTCCGCATAACACTTTGTTACTTTATTCATAAGCAAAGGTTTCTCTACGTGTAGTACTTGATCTAATCTCGTATACACAAAGCTTAATCGATCTAAGTTTGGGATCAACAAGTGGTATCAGAGCTTGTTGAGAAACTTTTGATCTTTAAGTAACGCAAGAACCCTAAAACACCAAAAAACCCTAAAAACCCTAAAATTTTCAAAACCCTAAAAACATCATGTCTGGCACAGATCAACCTGCTTCTTTGCTACAAAACAACTTCTCAAACCCTAGTATCAAAATTCCCATGTTTGATGCCAGGAACTTTGAGCTTTGGAAGTCCAATTTTGAGCAATACATAGCTATTCATGACTACACTCTTTGGGAGATTATCGAATATGGGAACACATTCGATAAAGCAGCAAAGATTACTGCTGCAATTGCCACAAGGACAACTGTTCCTAATTGTCCTGAAGCTGATAAGGTGGAAAAGCCTGGAGATGGGAGAGCTGTAGCTGTTGAAGATATAGCCAAGAAGAGGGTGGACATGAAAATCTTGAACATCTTGAAACATGCCCTAGGTCATGAGAATCAGCACAAGTACAAACGCTTTGAGTCTGCAAAAGAGCTTTGGGAAGCTCTTGAAGTAGCACATGGTGGCAATGCTGACACAAAAGAAGAGAAGAAGAAGCAACTCTTGCATGAGTATGCTGTCTTTAAAGCTCAACCTAATGAGAATCTCAGCAGTGTGAGAAGTAGACTTCTTGACATCACAAGTCAACTTTCCTTCATGGGAAAACAGATTGATGATCCTGAATTGAATGCTACTTTTCTCAAAAGCCTTGGAGATGTATGGAAGATTGAGACAAGATCCATTCTTGTCAATAATACCCACAAGACCTCAAGGTTTGATGACATCTTCAACAAACTAAGACTGTTGGAGAATGAATGGCAATTGGATAGTGATAATAAATCTTCCAGTAGCAACATGGCCTTCTTCTCACAAAGTGAAGGTCAATTTGATTCCATGAACTTCTATGGACATTCAGCCACTGGATCTCAAGGTGTCAGCGCTGGATGTCAGTCTGTCAGCGCTGGATCATATCCTGTCAACGCTTTATACTCAAGCGCTGACACACACAATCATGGCGCTGATAGAATTAAACCTGCTGGTTTTGATCTAGATACTGTGTGTGCATTCATTGCTTCTTTGCCCAGTGATTCAAGGATTACATATGAAGATCTTGAGCAGATAAGTGATGAACAATTGGAAGAGATGGACATCAAGTGGACTATGGCTCTTGTAAGCTTAAGAGCAAAAAGGTTCAATAAAAGGTTCAAGAAGAAGATGACCTTTAATGCTAAGGATGTTGCTGGGTTTGACAAGTCCAAGGTTGAGTGCTACAACTGTCATAGGATGGGGCACTTTATGAGGGAATGTAGATCTCCAAGAAGATCTGATGCTGGGAAGCCTTCAAGCCAAATGATTAAGAGCCCAGATCCCAAGGCCATGGTTGCTGTTCAACAAATTGATGGTGTTGGAGAATGGGACTGGAGCTGGATGGCTAAGAATGAGGAAGAGGACAGAGCTTTGGTTGCTGAAGTTAAAGAAGAGCATGCTGAATATGCTCTCATGGCACACTCCTCCTCTTCATCAGATAATGAGGTATATGATGATGCTTTCTGTTCTAAGGGTTGTCGTTTAAATACTGAAAAATTAAAACAAGAGATAGTTAAATTATTAGATGAGGCAAGTACTGAAAGATGCAAAGTATCTAATTATCAAATTGCTCTTACCCAAACAGAAAAGACTGTAGCTGAGTATAAGAAAATGGAGTTTGATTTAAAGGATCAAATAAATATCTTAAAACATGAGTTACATCAGAGTAAGGATGTTCAAGATATAGTAAATAGGGTTAATCTTGATTTGATAGCTCAGTTAGAGGAGGCTAACAAAAATAAAGATAATGTGAGTCTTAAAATCCAGAGATTTGATAAGGCCACACAATCCCTAGGAGAGTGTGTTAGTAAACAAAGAGACTCTAAGGATATGAGTGGGATTGGGATGAATAATTATACTGGTGTTCCACCACCAGCTGGGGATTTCTATGGTGTCCAATCAAAGGACTTATCTTGGACTGGCTTGCCAGAATGCCAAGAGGAGGAATTCATTCCTCCACCTAGAGTGACTTCCCCAGTTGAGGAATACAAGCAAAAGCTGACTGACCTAGATGAGTGGAAGAAAGCTAACCACACTTTTTTTGTTAAGGGAGGGTTGTTGTGTGAAAGTCCAAATGAGCCCACACCAAACATGATACCAATTGTGGAGTCCTATGATCCTAAACCTATTAAGATCACACACCCTACCACTGGCAAAGCTGTTGACCTTGGCCCACAAACTGTTAGAAAACCTAGTGTTAAGTATGCAGAGATGTATAGGATTACTAGGTCACCAAAAAGCCAAGTTAGTAACCATGGAACAGGCTTCTTTGTTTCTAGACCTAAGACTATGTCTAGAAAAGCCTGTTACACATGTGGTAGCTTCTCACATTTGGCATACAAATGTGTCAACGCTTCCAATGTCAACGCTGATAGGAACCATTTCAGCGCTGACAAAAGTCAACATAGGTCAAACACTGTCAGACCCAATACCTTTGTGAACAAAAGTTTACAAGTTGTTAAACCAGCCCCATTCTTTTCTAGAGGGTCTAACACACAAGGCCTAAGACCTTTTCAAAAGTCAAACACTTGGTCAAATAGGCAATGGGTTCCTGTAGCAAACCCTAGGTTCAACGCTGATAAGAGCAATCGGGGCGCTGACAAGAGAAATTTCAGCGCTGACAGACACACTGCTAAATCTAGGTATTTGCAACCACAGGGAAATAGGTCTAAAGCTTCTACTAGCTTAACATGGAGACCAAAACAAGACCAAAACCCTAATTCTACTGGTATTTCTCCAACATGCAACAGGTTTCATTATATTTCAAAGGCATTGTCAACACCAATTGGGGTTAACTGGGAATTTCATTCAAACAGGGATGAAAATGGGGTTGTTATGAGAACCAAGTCTGTTCTTGTTGAACAACCAAATGAATCCAAGTCTTCCAAGGCTTGGGTTCCCAAAGAAAACTAATGTGTTTTCTTTATGTGCAGGGCATTCAGAAGAAGATCAATGATTATGGATACTGGGATAGTGGATGCTCAAGGCACATGACAGGAAAGGAAGACTATCTGACCAATTTCTCTCCTATTCAAGATGGTGATAAGGTATACTTTGGAGGGGGCTATGGAACAATCACAGGAAAAGGAACCCTTGTCACCAACAATCTACGGTTTGAGAATGTCTTCTTGGTAAAAGAACTGGATTATAATTTGTTTAGTGTATCACAAGTGTGTGATAACAAAAATAAGGTTCTTTTCACAGATACCGAGTGCTTGGTGTTAAGCAAAGATTATAAGCTCCCTGAGGAGAAATACATAGATTTTAGAACACCAAGGCATAAAGACATATATAATGTGAATCTTAATGGAATTAAGATAAATAATAAAATGTCATGTCTATATGCTAAAGCCTCAGTAGATGAAAGTAATCTTTGGCACAGGAGATTAGGGCACATAAACTTTAAGAATATCAATAGACTTGTGAGGCTTGGTTTAGTTGATGGTTTGCCTGAAAAGGCTTTCCACAATGACCACTCTTGTGTTGCATGTCTTAAGGGCAAGCATCACAAGGTCTCATTCAGGTCTAAACAGGTGCACTCTAGTTCTAAACCACTTCACTTATTGCATATGGACCTCTTTGGTCCAACTAATATAGAAAGTTTGAAGGGTAAATCATATTGTTTTGTTATCACTGATGATTATTCCAGGTTTACATGGACTTTCTTTTTAGCCAAGAAAAGTGAAACTGCCCAAAGTCTGATTAATTTCATTACCCAAATTGAAAAGAAAAATGGTAATGAGGTCAAAATTATTAGAAGTGACAATGGGGGTGAGTTTAGAAATCAGTTGTTAGATGATTTTTGTGCCAAGAAAGGGATTACTAGGCAGTTTAGCATAGCTAGAACCCCACAGCAAAATGGGGTTGCTGAAAGGAAGAATAGGACCCTTATTGAAGCAGCCAGAACCATGTTGGCTGATGCCCACTTTCCTATAGCCTTTTGGGCTGAAGCTGTTAACACAGCTTGTTATGTTCAAAATAGGGCATTGGTCAACAAGATACATAATAAGACACCTTATGAATTACTTTGGGGAAGGAAGCCCAATATTGGCTTTCTCAAGCCTTTTGGATGTCATGTAGTTGTTCTAGAAACTAGTGAGGCCCTAGGTAAATTTGATTCAAAAGGTGATGAAGGCTACTTCATGGGTTATTCAGTGCAGAGTAAAGGATATAGGGTTTACATTAAAAAGGAAAAACGTATACTTGAAAAAGTACATGTTAGGTTTTTAGAAAGTAAACCTAGTGATCCTGAAAGTGGTCCAAATTGGTTGTTTGACTTAGAACCTTTATCTAGAGCTTTAAATTATATGCCTGTTACTGATCCAGACATTGTGAAGGTAACTTCAAGTGTTTTGGAAAAGAGAATTGGTAATGTTTCAGGTATACAGGTTGCTAAGGAGGATGGACCACCAGCAGTTCAATCATCTCCCACACAAGAATTTGTTACACTTCCTATATGGACAAATGAGTATTATGCTGCTGCTACTGCTGCTAGGAAAGATAATGGTGGTTTTCAAATACCACCAAATACAAACGTGCATACTTCTTCAGGCGCTGACAAAGGGAAATCAAGCGCTGACAAGAGCATTTCAGACGCTGATGGATCAGACGCTGACACAAGCAGTTCAAACGTTGTTAGCCCTCACGCTGACAAACAAGGATCAGACTTTGACAACACCTTTGCACATCTTTTCTCTTCACATTTTGAACAAGGTGGACCTTCCAATGTCCATGAAGAGATTCATGTTGATCAAACAGAGTCAGATGAAGAAGATATTGGCAACATGGAGCGTGAAATTGAGGACACCAGACTTTTTGAAGGAGGAGTTCTCACTTCCACAGCAAAGGATCACCCCACATCTCAGATCATTGGTGATGTTATGGCTCCAGTTCAGACAAGAAGATCCCATCAAGGTCTTGGTGGATTTATTGCCAATATACACAAGAAGGTTGATACCCCTCTTGTACAAGCATGTTTGTTTGCCTGTTTTCTGTCACAGGAAGAACCCAAGAAAATTTTTGATGCTCTCAAGGAACCAAGTTGGGTGGAAGCAATGCAGGATGAGCTTCACCAATTTGCTATACAGGATGTTTGGGAGCTGGTTGATTGTCCTAGATATGTGAGACCAATTGGGACAAGATGGGTTCTAAGGAACAAGAAAGATGAAAGAGGTATTGTGGTCAGAAACAAGGCACGGTTGGTAGCTCAGGGATATACACAAGAGGAAGGAATTGATTATGAAGAAGTTTTTGCACCAGTTGCAAGAATTGAAGCTATAAGAATTTTTCTAGCTTATGCCTCTTGTATGAATTTTACTGTTTACCAAATGGATGTGAAGAGTGCTTTCCTCTATGGAACAATTGTTGAGGAAGTATATGTCATGCAACCTCCTGGTTTTGAAGATCCTGAAAATCCAGACAAGGTTTATAGAGTGAAGAAAGCAATGTATGGACTTCATCAAGCCCCTAGAGCATGGTATGGTACATTGTCCACCTACTTGGTGGAAAATGGTTTCAAGAGGGGCACCATAGATCAGACACTATTTACAAAGAAGAAAGGAAAACATGTGTTGCTTGTGCAGGTCTATGTTGATGACATCATTTTTGGGTCTACTGATCCAAAAATGAGTGAGGAATTTTCCAAGCTCATGACAGATAAATTCAAGATGAGTGCAATGGGTGAGATGAACTTCTTTCTAGGGTTACAAGTTCAGCAGAAAGAAGATGGTATCTTCATCTCCCAAGACAAGTATGTAGCTGAAATCTTGAAGAAATATGGTTTTTCTCCACATGAGAAGGAGGCTTCCACTCCTATGGATAGGCAACACCCTTGGGGAAAAATTGGAGCTGGAAAGGATGTGGATGTTAGGCACTATAGATCAATGATTGGATCATTGATGTATCTTACAGTCTCAAGACCTGACATCATGTTTGCTGTGTGTGCATGTGCACGCCATCAAGTGACTCCCAAAGAATGTCACCTTTTTGCTGTGAAAAGAATTTTTAGGTACCTAAGGTGTTATCCAGATCTTGGATTATGGTACCCAAAAGATTCTCCATTGGATCTTATTGCATATTCAGACAGTGACTATGGTGGTGACAAGTTTGATAGGAAATCCACAACTGGTGGATGCCAATTTCTTGGGAGTAGATTGATATCTTGGCAATGCAAGAGACAAACAGTGGTGGCAAACTCTACAACTGAAGCAGAATATGTTGCTGCAGCTGCTTGTTGTGGACAAGTCTTATGGATTCAGAACCAGCTGTTGGATTATGGGTATAATTTTATGCATACCAAGATTTTTGTAGACAATAACAGTACTTTATGCATTATTAAAAATCATGTACATCATTCTAAAACCAAACACATAGAAATTAGACATCATTTTATAAGAGATTGCTTTGAGAAAGGTTTAATACAACCAGATAGGGTAGCCACAGAGGATAATGTGGCTGATTTATTAACTAAACCTTTTGATGCTGGAAGATTTCAATATTTGGTAACAAATATTGGAATGGTTAATCTCACTTAATATGTGTTTTGGAACACTTTTTGTAAAAGTATGTACAGGATAATGCATTGTTATTGATCTTTGTGATGATTTAGATTTTCCACATTATTTTTCTAACACTGACAAAGGTAAATGTAACACTGTCAAGTGTTATTTTGCCGTTGTTAGAAATATTATTGTCTAACGCTGACAAGAGTTCCTTCAACGCTGACAAGTGTTGTCGGGACGCTGTCAGCAACAAATGTTAGTTTTGTGGTTTTCATCTAAATGTGTAGGTAGGTGGTAGCTTTATGCCATTGGATACAGAGTTGCTTATGGATCTTTGAAGAGCTATTTGGACATGTTTTGTTTATGGATGATGGTTGGAATATTTATATTCCTATCTTGACATAAATTTTTAATGTTCTTATATATTTTGAGAACTCATGTATCATAGTTTAAGGGGAGGTTTAAGGAACCTTTAGGATTTTTGGGTATTCATATGATACTCTCATCACAATTCTAGATTGTGTCCACAGGTGAGTATGGGTTAGTTTTACTAAACCATGAGGCACTGTAGCATGCATAGTATATCAACTTTGCATGCTGCCAAGACATTTTTGGCCTAGAATTGGTTGTGGTCTGTTGGGAGGCTTGGGAATCATTTTGATATGGGTTTTACCTGGGAGTAACAAGGATTTTATAAGGTAACTTGGTTGTTAAGAATTTTGGTTAGCAAGGGACACTAGAGGACTGTTATGTCTATCTTGTTTATGCAAGTGTGCATAACTGGACAATGCTTGCCGCCCTATGATAATTATCAGCTTTTGGTTATCTTCTCTAGGATAAATTACTTGTTAAGGTCATTTTTCACTTTTTAAAACAATTTTATTTTTGGACGCTGACAAGATTTTTCCAAGCGTTGTTGTGACCAAAATGGACGCTGACATGGCTTTAGGCGAACGTTGACAAGATTATAGCCGTTGGGCGTTGATGGGTTATATTTGACCGTTGACAAACAATGGGACCTACCCAGTTGTTACTTTTTGACATATTTTCAAGCCGTAATTTTAGGAGTTGTTACTTTCATTAAATGCATGAGATAACTTATAAACTTTTTCAATATTTTCATGATTGATTTTTGAAAATCTTTGCCTATTTTTGGGCCAATCACGTGCATTCATCCACTCCTATAAATTTGGCTCCTATTTTTAAACAGGGTATCTATACTTCTTGTCTAACACTTTTCTCTTATCAACCTTCATCTTTTATACTTCAAATTAACAGCTTTCATCAATGGCACCAAGATTTAACTCAGCAGATTTGGATTTGGGGTTCAAGTCTCAACACAACATGATTGCTTATCTTGTTGCTGATAATACTTTGTTCCCTCAATACACAGAAATGGTGGAGTATTTGAACGCATCCCCATTAAGGTATGCTCTTTCTCATGCACCACTAATTCCAGTCACACACATTAAACAGTTTTGGAACACTGTCAGTTCCTCAACAGTTAATGGAGTGACCACATTGACTTCTATTGTACATGGGAGACCTTGGGTGGTTACTGAGGCCTTGGTACGCCAGGCCTTGCATCTTAATGATGCTGATGGTATAACCATTCTTCCCATATCTGAAATAGAACAAGGGCTTAGGGCTTTGGGATACCCTATTCCTGATGAAGGTACTCTTAATAAGTACCATAAGCAGGAATTTCCCCCAGCCTGGAAGTACCTAATTCACATTCTCCTTCAATGTTTGAGTCCCAAATGTACTGCACACAATGAGATCAATAGATCCATTGCAACTGCTATTGTGTGTATTGCAACAGGGCAAAATTATAACTGGTCTAAAATGATTTTTGAAGGAATGTGTAAAAACAAGGGGACAAAAATGACTTTAGCTTATCCCCGTTTTCTGCAAATGATTTTTGATGCTCAAAGATATTGTTCAAGGGATCACAATGATTTTTATAAGATCCCTGAACAAAAGAAGGCTATTTTTACCAAGATGAATTCACCACCTCATAGAGACCTACCTTTAACCCAAGCCATGCTTGCTGTTATTGCAGCAGCACAACCCCAACCAGACCCCCAACCTCATATTGACCTTCACCCACAACTTGAACCTATCCCTGAACCTTTACCCTCACCTGATCAAATGCAAATAGACCAAAATCCCTTTGACGCTGACACATCTAATGTGGGCGTTGATATGCCTATTTCCACCACTGACACCCAACCATCACAATCCCAAACACCCCTTAACCAACCCACATCTACACCTTCTTCTACACCATCTTCCACACCACCTGAATATAGGTTGATTAAACGCCAAAGGACTGCTGGAGTGTTCTCCTCTGGTGGTCCTAGCCATGTAGCAGAGAGAACCACCACCACAAGTGTGGCTGGTGACCTGGATGAGGCTGGGACTATTGGTTCTGGCTTAGCAGCTGGCCAAGGCAGTCCCACCATAATTAAGTCCTCATCCATGCCCAATGAACCTGACTTGGGGGGTCAAATCCCCATTTTGGAAGAGGGCAGACTGGAACCAATGACGCTTTTAGAATTGACGGCTGTCTGTATTAGCTTGCAAAAGCAAAATGCAGACTTAGTACAAATTGTCAGTAACCATGGCCTTGAACTCAAAGGATTGAGGGAGAGGATTGTTGTTTTGGAGAGTGCTCATTCAAGGGGAGGTATGGAGGAGTCTTTCAAAGGGGAGGAAGATCAAAGAAATCTGAGTGATAAGAGCAGTCAAGATGGTCAATCATTGGATGTTGCTGAAGCTCTTACTACTTTGAAGGAACAAACAGGTTTTGATACGTCCTTGATCTCTCCAACCAATTTAAATTTATCATTTACAGATATGTTGAGAGAGGTTACACAAGGCGCTGAGGGAAAATATTTGAGCGTTGATAAGGCAAGTTTGGACGCTGACAAAAGTATTTTGGGCGCTGATAGAGGAAATTTGGGCGTTGACAGATCTGCATATGGAGGTGATGTATTCCAGTCATCATCTATCATCAAAGATGTTCCTACTCAGGTATTATCATCTACCCTACCAACAATTGAACCAACAGATAAGGGTAAGGGTAAGTTGGTAGAAGAAATTGTTCCAAAGAATGCAGCTCAGGTTGAATTTGATAGAAGATTGGCTGAGCAAATGATGGAACAAGGTGAAAAGGAAAAGTCACCATTTGTTGTGACTTCTGAAGAAGAAAGTGATGGAGCTAGCTCAGATTCAAGTGTGATGATTGTTGAACCAGAAAGACTTGAGTATGGTGATGAGCTTGCTAGGGAAAAGCTGAGAGATTTGAAGTTGCAGATTGATTTTGATATGCCAGAGGTAGTTCAGATGTACAATTCTTGGGAAGAAAGCTGTATGGATAATCCAGACTTGACCATTTCAGATCAGATATGGGGTTTGGAAATTCTTCTTAGAGTTCAGAAGGATTGTAAGGTGATGTTGAAGTACAAGGCAAGCAACATTCTCTCTGAGTTGAAAAGGGATAGAAGGAAGCTCTACTTTATGTTGCTCAAATGTCATGGAGTTGGATGGACACATCAGAAGCTGAAGGCTTTGACATTTGATGAGTTGGAACATAGGGCTTATCCTATTTGGGTGAAAGTGCAAGAAGAAAACACTTTCAGACTTCTTTCAGATGAAAGAAAGGAGCAACTTGCAGAAGAGATGGCAATCAAGAAAGCTATGATAGTTCCTAGACCAGTAAAGAAGGGATTTATTCTTGAGTTTCCAAAAGATATGAATCAACTATATCCAAGTGAAGCAATCATTAGAAAGAGCCTCAAGCTCTCCCCTTTAGAAGCTTCAGATATGGTGCATGTGTTACCACTAGATTCCAGGAATCCAATTGTGAGTTATGATGAAGATGAATGTGGATTCTAGAAAATTGGAAGATTTGGCAAGGAGGTACACACTTTTACCACTCTCATATCTTTATTTGCAAGTTGTGACAGAGAAGACTTGGTGGACCTTTGGAGGTTGCTAGAGACCAAGTATGAGGCTGAAGCACCAACTTCAGCCAATGGAATAAAACTTTGGACCACATTTAAAAGAATGTGTGGGACAAAAGAAGAAGATCCTGAAATATGGAAGGATCTTGAAGATGACCTCAGTGGTCTTCAATGGAGGTTATATTCAGCTGCTGGTGTATACCATTTGAGTTCTACAAAGTTTGCTGAGTATTTACTTGTAGATGCTCAGTATTTCATATCCAAGGCTGTTTTGGAGAAGATGAAGGACACCCAGTTGGAGATAGACTATACAAGTGACGTGGCAAAGAATTTGATCAGATTTATTTATCACCAATATGATAAGGTTTGTCAGACTCCTCCAAGTTCTTAATGTTTATTCAGAAACTTGATCATAAGAGTGGATATCAAGTTTAGGGGAGGATTGTTGGGAATAAATTTAGGCCAGAACACTTGAACGCTGACAAGAACAACTTAAGCGTTGACAAGAGCAAAGTGAGCGCTGACAGCATAAGCGTTGACAAGTTAAAGTCAAGCGTTGACAGATTGAAGACAAGCACTGATGGAAGATGTGAGCTACACGTTTATTATATTCTAGAATACTTCTAGTAAGGATAGAGACGACAATGTATTTTCTATGTTTATCTTTACCTAGAATAGTTGATTCGTAGCTTATTGTACAAGACTTCTTGTTCTCTAAAAGAAGATCTTTTAGGTTAAAGTTAAATATAAGTTTTCATAAGTTTTCGATTGTTAAACCCTTTCATTGTAACCAAGTACAATTATTCTAATACAAGTGAAAGTTTGTTTAACATCTTTGTGTTTTAGATCAAGTGTTAATTCCGCATAACACTTTGTTACTTTATTCATAAGCAAAGGTTTCTCTACGTGTAGTACTTGATCTAATCTCGTATACACAAAGCTTAATCGATCTAAGTTTGGGATCAACATCAACCTTCTTGTGTATATTGGCAATAAATCCACCAAGTCCTTGATGAGATCTTCTTGTCTGAACTGGAGTCATAACATCACCAATGATCTGAGATGGGGGGTGATTCTTCATTGTGGAAGTGAGAACTCCTCCTTCAAAAAGTCTGGTGTCCTCAACTTCACGCTCCATGTTGCCAATATCTTCTTCATCAGACTCTCTTTGATTAACAGGAATCTCTTCATAAACTCTGGAAGGACCTCCTTGTTCAAAAGTGGAAGAGAAAAGATGTGCAAAGGTGTTGTCAACGTCTGAACCTTGTTTGTCAGCGCTTGGGCTAACAACGCTTGAACTGTTGTTGTCAACGTCTGAGCCATCAACGTCTGAATTGGTCTTGTCAGCGCTAGATTTGCCTTTGTCAGCGCCTGAAGAACCATGCATGTTTGTATCTAGTGGTATTTGGAGACCACCATTATCTTGTCCAGCAGCAGCAGCAGCAAAAGCATCTGTCTAAATGGGAATTGTGACATATTCAAATGTAGGAGATGCCTTTTCTGCTTGTGATCCAACCCTCTCATTAACCTGTGTACCTGAAACATCAACAATTTGTTCTTCCACAACATTTTAAGTTACCTTCACAATGTCTGGATTAGTGACAGACATATAATTTAAAGTTCTAGATAAGGGTTCCAAATCAAACAACCAATTAGGACCACTTTCAGGATCACTAGGTTTATTCTCTAAGAACCTAACATGTACTATCTCAACAATACGTTTGTCCTCCTTAAGATAAACCCTATAACCCTTGCTCTGCACTGAATACCCCATGAAGTAACCTTCATCACCTTTTGCAGTAAATTTCCCTAAGGCATCACTAGTGTCTAAGACTACTACATGACATCCAAAAGGTTTGAGAAAACCAATATTAGGTTTTCTTCCCCAAAGTAACTCATAAGGTGTTTTGTTCTGAATTTTGTTAACCAATGCTCTATTTTGCACATAGCATGCTGTATTAACAGCCTCAGTCCAAAAGGCTATGGGAAAGTGAGCATCAGCCAACATTGTTCTGGCTGCTTCAATTAGGGTTCTATTTTGCCTTTGAGCAACCCCATTTTGTTGTGGGGTCCTAGCAATACTGAATTGCCTAGTAATTCCCTTCCTGGCACAAAAATCATCTAGCTTCTTGTTCCTAAATTCTCCACCATTATCACTCCTAAGCATTTTAACCTCATTGCCTGACCTTTTCTCAATTTGAGTGATAAATTCAATAAGAACATCAGCTGTGTCACTCTTCATAGCTAGAAAGAATGTCCAAGTAAACCTAGAAAAGTCATCAGTGACAACAAAACAATATGACTTGCCATTCAAACTTTCTATATTAGTTGGACCAAAGAGGTCCATGTGAAGCATATGAAGAGGTCTGGAACTAGTATGCACCTGCTTGGACTTGAATGAGACCTTGTGCTTCTTGCCTTTAAGACATGCAACACAAGAGAGGTCATTGTGGAAGGCCTTCTCAGGCAAACCATCAACTAAACCAAGCCTCACAAGTCTGTTTATATTTTTAAAATTTATGTGCCCTAGTCTCCTGTGCCACAAATTACTTTCATCTACTGAGGCCTTAGCATAAAAACAAGACATATTTGCATTCACTTTAATCCCATTTAAATTCACATTATATATGTCCTTATGCCTAGGTGTTCTATACTCAATGTACTTCTCATCAGGGATCTTAAAATCCTTGCTTAACACCAAACACTCAGTATCAGTGAAAAGAACCTTATTTTTGTTATCACACACTTGTGATACACTAAACAAATTATAATCCAGTTCTTTTACCAGGAAGACGTTTTCAAAACGAAGATTATTGGTGAGAAGGGTTCCTTTTCCTGTAATAGTTCCATATCCACCTCCAAAGTATACCTTATCACCATTTTGAATAGGAGTGAAGTTCGTCAGATAGTCTTCCTTTCCTGTCATGTGCCTTGAGCATCCACTATCCCAATATCCATAATCATTGATCTGCTTCTAAATGCCCTGCACATAAAGATAACAAATTAGTTTTCTTTGGGAACCCAAGTCTTAGAAGACTTGGATTCATCTGGTTGTTCAATAAGAACAGACTTAGTTCTCACAACAACCCCATTCTCATCCCTTTTTGGATGAAAAACCCAGTTAACCCCAATTGGTTTTGTAATGACCTTTGAAATATAATTAAACCTGTTGCAAGTCATTGAAATTCCATTATTATTAGGGTTTTGATCTTTCTTGGGTCTCCATGTTAAGCTTGAAGAAGCTTTAGACCCCTTACCTTGTGGCTGCAAATATTTAGGTCTGGTCACGTTTCTGTCAGCGTTGGATTTTGTCCTGTCAACGCTGAAATTTCCCTTGTCAGCGTTGAACCTAGGGTTTGCTACAGGAACCCATTGCCTATTTGACCAGGTGTTTGTCTTTTGAAAAGGTCTTTGTCCATGAGTGTTAGACCTTCTAGAGAAGAATGGGGCAGGTCTAATCACTTGTGGACTTTGCTGCACACAAGGTCTGGGTCTGACAACGTTTGACTTCCTAACAACGTTGACTTTCTTTCTATCAGCGCTGAAATTGTTCCTATCAGCGCTGGCTTTGGGAGCGTTGACACACTTGTATGCCAAATGTGAAAAGCTACCACAAGTATAACAGGCTTTCTTAGACACACTCTTAGGTCTAGAAGCGAAGAAACCTGTTCCATAATTGTTAACTTGGCTCTTGGGTGACCTATTATTTCTATACATCTCTGCATATTTAATGGTAGGTCTTCTAACAGTGTTTGAGCCTAGGTCAACAGCTTTACCAGTAACTGGGTGAGTAACCTTAATGGGTGGTAATTCATTGGGACTTTCACATAGCAAACCTCCCTTAACAAATAAAGTAGGGTTAGCTTTCTTCCACTCATTTAGGTCAGTCAGTTTTTGTTGATACTCTTCCACTGGAGTGACAACTCTTGGTGGAGGAATGAATTCCTCTTCTTGGCACTCTGGAATACCAGTCCAAGCTAAATCCTTTCTAAGGACACCATAGAAGTCACCAGCTGGTGGTGGAACCAGGGAGTAATCATTCATCCCAATCCCAGTCATGTCCTTAGGATCTCTTTGTTTAGCTACACAGTCTCCTAGGGCTTGGGTAGCTCTATCAAATCTTTGAATCTTGAGGTCAACATTATCTTTATTCTTAATGGCCTCATCTAACTTAGCCTGAAGGTCTCTATTGACCTTTGTCATGATATTTCTAATATCCATACTACCCTCTAGCTCATGTTTTAAGATATTTATCTTATCTTTTAAATCAAATTCCATTTTCTTGTATTCAGAAACGGTTTTCTCAGTTTCAGTAAGAGCTAGTTGGTAATTGGACAATTTACACCTTTCAGTGCTCATATCATCTTTTAGTTTTAACAACTCTTTGTTAAGTCTATCAGTGTTTAGCCTACAACCTTTGCTACAAAAAGCATCATCGTATACCTCATTATCAGATGCAGAGGAGGAGTGTGCCATGAGAGCATATTCAACATGCTCTTCTTCTTCAATATCAGCAATCAAAGCTTTGTCCTCTTCAGCATCCTTAGCCAGATAGCTCCAATCCCATCCAGTACCATCAATTCCTTGAACTGCAACCATGGCTTTGGATTCTTGAGCTTTAACAACCTGACTTGAGGGTTTACCAGCATCAGATCTTCTAGGAGATCTGCATTCCCTCATGAAGTGCCCCATGCGATGACAGTTGTAGCACTCAACTTTGGATTTGTCAAATCCAGCAGTGTCTTTAGCCTTGAAGGTCATCTTCTTCTTGAACCTTCTATTCCACCTATTTGCTCTTATACTAGCAAGAGCCATGTTCCACTTGATGTCCATCTCTTCCAAGTGTTCATCACTTATCTGCTCAAGGTCATCATATGTAATCACTGAACCATTGGGCAAAGAAGCAATGTAAGCACACACAGTATCCAAATCCAAACCAGCAGGTTTAACTCTTGGGGAATCAATCATGAATGTGTCAGCGTCTGAAAAAGAGACGTTGACAGGACTTGTTCCAGTGCTGACAAATGATGATCCAGTAACTGGATGCATAAAAGAGTCCTTCTGATTGAATTGACCTTCACTATGAGAGAAGAAGGCCATGTTGCTGGTGCTAGCTTTGCTTCCATGAGCTGAAAGAGTTTCATCTTCCAACAGTCTTAGTTTGTTGTAGATGTCATCAAACGAAGAGCTCTTGTAAGTATTATTGGCAAGAATAGATCTTGCCTCAATCTTCCATGCCTCACCAAGACTTTTCAGAAAGGTAGCATTGGTGTCAATATCACCAACTTGTGTCCCCATGAAGGACAACTTGCTTGTGATGTCAAGCAATCTGCTTCTCACACTACTCAGTTTCTCATTGGGCTGAGCTTTGAAGACAACATAATCATGCAGAAGTTGCTTTTTCTTTTCTTCCTTAGTGTCTGCATTACCACCATATGCAACTTCAATTGCTTCCCAAAGATCCTTAGCAGATTCATAGCCTCTATATTTGTGCTGATTTTCTTGTCCCAAAGAGACTTTCAAAATATTTAGGGCTTTCATATCAACCCTTTTCTTTGCAATATCTGCAGCACCTACAGCTCTACGATCTCCTGGTTTTTCTTTCTTATCTTCATCAGGACATCCTTCAACAGCTGATCTTGCAGTAATGGCATCCTGAATCTTTTGAGCCTTATTGAATGAGTTTCCATATTCAATAATCTCCCAGAGTGTGTAATCAAAGATCCCCAGATATTGTTCAAAGTTGAACTTCCATAAGTCAAATTTGGTTGCATCAAGCATGGGAATCTTGATGTTTGGTAATGGTGAAGAGGAGGAGGTTATTGCTTCAGACATGATGTTTTTAGGGTTTTGAGAAAATTAGGGTTTTGGTGTTCGTGTATCGTTCTGGTGTTCTTCAAAGATCAAAAGTTCCTCAACAGGCTCTGATACCAATTGTTGATCCCAAACTTAGATCGATTAGCTTTGTGTATACGAGATTAGATCAAGTATAACACGTAGAGAAACCTTTGTTATATGCTTTGTGAATCTAAGTGTTATGCGGAATTTAACACTTAAACAAGAACACAAGATGTAAACAAAACTTTCACTTTGATTATGAATGTCGAACTTGCTTACAATGAAAGATGTTTACGAATAAACTTAGATAAAACTTGATACTAAACATTAACCTAAAGGCCTTCTTTTATAGACTAAGAAGCCTTGTACAATAAGCTACGTATCAACTATTCTAGGTAAAGATAAACATAGAAAATACATTGTCGTTTCTATCCTTACTAGAAGTATTCTAGAATATAATAAACGTGTAGCTCACATCTTCCATCAGTGCTTATCTTCAATCTGTCAACGCTTGACTTTAACTTGTCAACGCTTGAGCTGTCAGCGCTCACTTTGTTCTTGTCAACGCTTGAGTTGTTCTTGTCAGCGCTCAAGTGATCTGGCCTTAATTTATTCCCAACATTTGAAGCCTCTCTCGGACCGATATTTGGCATGTACTTCATACTTCAAATCTTAAGAAGACGTTCTTGAAATTATGGTCTTCTCTTCATATTTTGGAATTTCTTCACTTGACGTTTTTGAGAGAATCTTCATACTTGGACCACGACTTCATCATTTTTCTTCAAAGTTTATTTTAGATTTTGATATACAATGATCCGCCTCCTTTTAAGACTTGGATATATTTATCCTCATACTTTGTTAGGGTCTTTTTGGAAAGACTTTCTCCATGATCTTTGGGGGAGTAATTGCTTTTCGTCGTGTGTCTCGATCCATAATATTGATTTAGGAACAATGATACTTCACATCATCTTGGATATTTAGCAACAAAATAGAGCTCCTCATGCCTTGTTAGGGCCTTTTTGGATCTTTACCAATCTTCGCATCCTGCTTCAATAAGTTATGCCTTGGCTATGAACTCTATTCAACCCCGAGCAACTTTTAAACGATCTTGTGCTAGAAGCTAAGTAACCTTTCAAATCGTACGACCTTACTTATTGCAATTATTTTTATTCCTAATGCATTGATCTTATGGGAGAAAAAGCCACAATTAAAAACATATGAGTTTTTGAAAGAACATTTTCATGTTCTACGTTTAGCATGATCACTTGTCTAACTCTATCACTTCTCGTTCTTTACTATTTAAAGACCTCTAATTAAAGAGACTCGTGAATACTTAGCCATGCAAGTCAAAATTAAGCCAAATTTTGATTAGATTTCATCAAGATTATATCAAATCGAAGTTTGGTGTTTTCAAGCCACCTATAGGATCTTGCACTTTCTTATACTTTTTCAAGTTTAGAGAATGCATTTTATAGTTACCTTGATAAGTGACTTTCTAGGATAAGTTATAGGAACTTGCGAAAAGTTCTTGTTCTTAACCCAAATGAGCCAAGACTTTCGCGTTTTAAAGTTCCCTATATAAAAGTCTAGAAAACTTGATTCGAGCGGGTTAAGGAATGTAAAGGGATCCAAATGCCCATCAAGTCAAAAATTAATGCTTATTCTACCCATCGAAAAATATACATTCATGTCTTAAAAACACTTATGAAAACTAAGAAATTTTTTAAAATTTGGCCATTTTTAGCCTTATTAGCAACAAAACAAAACAAAACGTTGAAAGTTGGAAAACGTGAGGGTGTAGCAAGGCAAGTAGCTATTCACCCCCATACTAAAATTAAACATTGTCATCAATGTTTCGAGTCTAAAGGTGGAGCACCCCCATACTAGAGACGAAGAGTCGAATGCTTTGGATCTAGCATGGAAATGGTGATCAACAATATATCTAAAGCCGTTTATGAATTATGCTAAAAGATAATTGTTAGAACAATAAAGGATATGCCATGGATTTGTGAAAAACTCTTCAAGCAAAGGATAGAGGCTCACGTAAACGAACACGAGAGTCTTCAATCGTGGCGATGATGATGATCTAGATAACACATTTACAAACAACCACGAGACAACGAGTTGGAAGGACACAAATCCCCTCTCATTAAACTATTAGAAAGCATAAAAAAGGATAAGCATGGTATCTCCCCCACGAGGCACCTCGTTTTTGATTACCGAGTCATGAGCTCGAATCGATCCCCTCAATGCTAATTATCAGTGGGGAAGGTGACTTGGTCGAGGTCGTCCAACTAAGGAACTCCCCCACCGAAGTAGTGCTTAAGCCTATGTCCATTCACCTTGAAGTTAGGACCATCATTTTGAGCTAGCTCGATGGTCCCATAAGGAAACACTTGTGTTATGGTGAAAGGACTCGACCAACGAGATTTCAATTTCCCGGAAAATATCTTTAATGGAGAGTTAAAAAGTAACACTTGATTACCAACGTTAAAAACCCGGTTTTTAATCTTTGCATCATGAAACTTTTTAGTCTTTTCTTTAAAAATCAATGAATTTTCAGAAGCATTATCTCTTAATTCATCCGATTCATTCAATTGTATTTTCTGGTGATCTCCTGCGGTTTTCAAATCATAATTTGCATGCTTAAGGGCCCAATATGCCTTATGCTCTAATTTAATGGGCAAATGATAAATCTTTCCATAAACCAACTTATATGGAGTACAACCGATAGGTGTCTTATAAGCGGTCCTAAAGGCCATAAAGCGTCATCGAGTTTGTCGGGCCAAGAAGCACGGTTTTCTCCAATCGACCTCTCTAAAGTCCTCTTCAAAGCTTGGTTTGAAACCTCGACTTGCCCACTCGTTTGTGGGTGATAAGCCGTAGAAAGACGATGAGTAACTCCATATTTCTTTAAGACCTTCTTGAATTGGTCATTTCAAAAATGGGTTCCACGATCGCTTATAATAGCACGAGTGTTCCAAACCGAGAGAATAGTTGCTTCAAAAACTTCACTACCACACGAGCATCATTAGTAGGTAAAGCCTTAGCTTCCACCCACTTTGAAAGGTAGTCGACGACAACGAGGATATACTTGTTACCATGAGACGATGGGAACGGACCCATAAAGTCTATGCCCCAAATGTCGAAAATCTCACATACTTGAATTATGTTTTGCGGCATTTCATCACGTTGAGACGATTTTCCTTGACGTTGGCAAGAATCACACGACTTCACAAGTGCGTGTGCATCACGATAGATTGTAGGCCAAAAGAAGCCGTCATTGAACACTTTCTTAGCCGTGAGATTAGCACTATGGTGACCAACCGTGGGTCCCTCGTGAGAAGCTCTAAGGATGTTAGAAGCTCCGGTACCAAATACACATCGTCGAACGAGTTGATCCGCACAAACCCGAAAGAGATAAGGGTCGTCCCAAAAATAGAAACTTGACGTCACGAAAGAATTTTCTCTTTTGTTGTGTCGTCATACCCTTGATTATGAAGTTTCCCGCATGGTAATTTGCAATGTCGGCAAACCATGGGGTGGTGTCTTTAGAATTCACTACACCGAGAGTCTCGAGAAGAAATGTTTCGGTAATTTCCTTGTTCTCGAAAACATCTTTGTGAGGATCTTCTAGACGAGAGAGATGATCGGACGCAAGATTCTCGGCTCCTTTTTTGTCAAGCACGGTGACATCAAATTCTTGGAGGAGGATCATCCAACAAAGCAATCTCGGCTTAGCGTCTTGCTTAGCTAAGAGATACTTGATAGCCGAATGGTCGGTATACACGATGCCTTTAGTCAAGACGAGATAATGTCGGAATTTCTCAAAAGCATAAACCACGGCAAGGAATTCCTTTTCTGTTGTGCTGTACTTTAATTGAGCCTCGGTCATTGTCTTACTAGCATACTGGATAGGACGGAAATGCTTTTCATAACGTTTCCCTAAGACGGCCCCTATAGCATAATCACTTGCATCGCACATGATTTCAAAGGGTAATTCCCAATTAGGAGCAACAAGAATGGGAGCTTTGGTAAGTTTCCTTTTAAGAGTTTTGAAAGCTCTAACACAATCCTCATTGAAATTAAAAGGGTCATCCTTCTCGAGAAGGTGTGTCAAAGGTCGAGAGATTTTCGAGAAGTCTTTAATGAAATGAAGATAAAAGCCCGCGTGTCCTAGGAAACTCCTAACTCCCTTGACGGTTTTGGGATGAGGTAACTTGGAGATGACGTCTATCTTAGCTTTATCGACCTTAATCCCCGCTTTCGAGACCTTGTGCCCTAAGACGATTCCTTGTTTACACATAAAATGACATTTTTCCCAATTAAGCACAAGATTGGTTTGTTCACAACGTTTTAACATTTGCTTGAGATTAGATAAACACGACGTGAACGAATTGCCAAACACCAAAAAGTCATCCATAAACACTTACATCGACTTCTCGATCATATCATGAAAATAGCCATCATACACCGTTGAAACGTACCCGGTGCATTGAAAAGTCCGAAAGGCATCCTACGATAAGCAAACGTTCCATAAGGACACGTAAACGTAGTTTTCTCTTGATCACGAGGGTCGATAGGGATTTGAAAGTAACCGGAAAAACCATCTAAAAAGCAATAGAATTCATTCCCGCGAGTCGCTTCAACATTTGATCCATGAAGGGCAAAGGAAAGTGGTCTTTACGAGTGGCGTCATTTAACTTTCGGTAGTCAATACACACCCTTCAACCGGTCACAACACGAGTGGGAATTAACTCGTTGTTTTCATTGGGCACAACGGTCATTCCTCCCTTTTTAGGGACACAATGGATTGGGCTCACCCATGGGCTATCGGAGATAGGATAAATCATTCCCGCTTCAAGGAGTTTTAAAAATTCCTTTTTGATGACATCGTGAATTTTGGGGTTTACCCTTCTTTGACTTTGAATTTGCGGGTTTGTAGTCCTCCTCCATTAAAATCTTGTGAGTATAAAATTTTGGGTCAATACCCTTAATGTCGGGAATTTTCCACGCAATTGCCCCTTTATGAGCTTTAAGAACTTTCAAAAGTGCGATTTTTTCATTATTAGCAAGATCTTTTGCAATTATAACCGGCAACTTGTCATCACCTTCCAAGAATGCGTATTAAAGGTGAAATGGAAGATCTTTCAATTCAAGGATAGGCGGTTCGTCGATCGAAGATTTTTGTTCAACACTCATAACTTCCATCGGCGGAATAAATGGTGGAATAGAAGTATCATTACCAATAATCACCTCATCTTCATTGTCGATTTCATTTGAAGTAAAATTGCCTCCTTGGAATGGAGTGAGATATGGTGTAGAATTAGCAAGAATCGGATTTAAAATAGTAGGATTGCCACTTGACGAGCTATCGGAAAAACCTAACACTTCTTGTGAAAACTCATCGCAAACCACATCAACTAAGTCAATGTGATTGATGGTAGCGATTGCATAAACATGAGAAGGTGTCGAGTTTTGAGTAGCGTTTATAAAAAGTTCCTCTTCGTTGAATCTCAAAGTAATATTTCTTGCATGAACGTCGATAAGCGATCTCGAGGTGTCTAAAAATGGACGATCTAAAATTAGAGGAACTTGAGGATCCTCGGGGATGTCAACTACTATAAAACTAACGTGATAGTAAAACTTCCCCACTTTCACGAAAACATCCTCGACTACTCCACTTGCTAAAATCGTAGAATGATCGGCCATCTCGATAGACATGTTCGAAGGAGTAAGATCCGGAAGCGAAAGCGATTTCCAAATGGAAAATGGCATCAAATTAATGCTCGCACCAAGATTGGCCAAGGCGACGCATTCTTTCATATCTTGTATATCACAAGGAATGAGAAACTTCCCGGGGTCACCAACTTTTTCCGGTATGCGATTAAGATAAATCGAAGAACAATTAGCAAGCTTTGAAAGCTTTTCCTTATTGTTCATCATACCTTTGAAAGTAGAAGCGAAACGAGGCATATATAACAACGTGTCGGCTAAACTTACATCAAAATGAACTTGTTGAAACATTTTTATAAAAAGCTCGATTTGTTGTTTGTTACGTTCTTGCATATTCTCTTTGTTTCATCTCGAAGGGTAAGGTAAGGGTGGTATGGGTTGGGCATTAGGCAACAGCCTTGGAATCTCTGGTTCCACTATTGGTATTGGTTCAACCGTAGGTGTGGTATGACCGGTACTTCGTGGGCTTGTGATATGTTCCTTTTCAACCATCATCTCGGGCTCTTTCTCGATTTCCTTCTCCGTAGAAGTACTTGGACGAGAGATTGGTTCCTTGATAGTTTTACCACTACGAGTAGTAATAACCTTCATTTCTCCCTTTTGGGTTTGCAATGGTATCACTAGGAAGACCACCCGAGGAAGAGGGTTTACACATGATTGCTTCAAACATTTTCGCCATTCGGTCTATAAATATTGATTGCCAAGCATCCGCTTTTAACAAGTCTTGCTTAATCTCATGTTGTCCTTGTTCCATCTTTTGTTGATTTTGTTGAAGACGTTGAACGTTTCCTTCCATTTTGTTAGCATGAGTTTTCAATTCATTAGCAAGTTCGTTTTTAAGCTCGTTTTTCAACTCGAATCTTAAGCTAATCATCTCACGTTGCATGTTATCAAACTTAGCATCGTTTGCTTTTGCATAATCCAAAAATTCTCCATTAAGATTTTTAGTGTGAGCATTTTGGAAACCTTGTGTAGTGTTTTGAAAATCACGGTTTTGGTTTTGGTTTGAAACTTGTCCATTCCCACTTTGATAATTCCCTTTTTATAATTACGTGAATTGCCTTGATAACCACCATTTTGATTGTTGTTTCGATAGTTGTTAGCATTTTGATTTTGGGGAGCCTGATTTGGGCGGGAACCTTGGCCGTTTTGGTTGTAAGTACCCGTTACTACATAAGCACTCGAAGTGTTACCACCGACGGTAATGCACTCGGAAAGATCATGAGCTCTCCCACAAGATAAACAACTCTTTTCAACCGCTTTAACCGATGCGGAATTCAAAGCATCTTTTGCTTTCTAATGTGTCATAAGCGTCGAAAATCTATCGAAAAACCGATTTTCCTCATTTGCTTCATCATGTAAGGCATTAATGTTACGAGACGATGACGATGAATCCATATTGGAAACACTCGGTGTCTTACGAGGGTTATAAACCTTAGATCTATTCTCGATAATCTTTAAAGCCTCATCGGTCGTTTTGCACAAAAAATTACCACCCGCGGCGGCATTCAAATAATCTCGTTCATGATCATTAGGCCCATTATAAAAAGTATCTATTATATGCAATTCCGAAAAATCATAGTGTGGACATTCATGTAACATTTCCTTAAATCGGTCCCATGCCATTGAAAAACTTTCATTATTTCGTTGTGTAAACCTTGAAATCTCATTTTTCAAATGTGTTGTTTTAGACGGTGGAGAAAATTGGTTCACAAACTTAGAGACGAGATCACCCCATGTCAAAAACGAATTTGGCGGTTCTTTCTCGAGCGAAATTCTTGCGGGTCCATCCAACGAGTATGGAAACAACATTATCTTAATGGCGTCATGCGGAACATCCTTAAACTTGCTTGTAGCGGTGAGACGACTGAAATTCCTTATGTGATAATGCTGGTTGTCTTTCTCATGACCTTGAAACTTGTTTGCTTGTAACATCGACATTAAACCCGTCTTAATCTTAAAATTCTCCGCAAGGATGGCGGGAATCACAATAGCTTCTCCAAAACCCTCGGTGGGTGCTTGAAGCAACTCCATCATAGTACGATTAGCCATGGCGACTATTGGTTCTACAACGGGTTCGACAATTGGAGTTTGTTCTTCAATCAAAGGCTCTTGATTTCCTTGACTTAGACGACGTTTACGAGCTCATTTTGCTTGATTAAGAGTTAGCATAAACTTGACGAAGAATGGGAGGTGAGCAAAGAAGATTCTTTTTGGGTGTTTTGTGGATTTTCAACTTTTTTGTGTTTTTGATTGTTTTTATTTTTTTTTGGATTTTGTGTGTATTCGTAGAAAACAATCTACCAAATCTCTCCTCGATTCAAAATCTTGATTAAAGAAGCCTCAAAAGAATGAAAACGATCACGTGGAGTGAACGACTTCGATTGACTTTAGAACTTTGGTGAAAACCAAATTGTTCAAGAGGGTTTAATCACAAAGAAACCAAGCGAATATATATGATACGTAATAATACTTTGGGCGACAAAACCCTCGATTAGCCTTCAATCTCAAAATACTCACAAGCAAGCGGAGAAATAAGGCTGCGCGAAGCACTTAAGAGCCTTTTTATTTAGGGTATATTTTATAATACCCGCCTTATACCCACCTTATAATTTTGAATTTTTCAAAATCGAGCTTCACGAAAGTATTTATCTATTTTTGCCTTTTTCTTTTTGTTTGAGATTCGAATACAATATTTAGGAGATCAAATCCCAATTAAGGTTGTGTTTTCACACTTTTGGAGATATTTTGTATTTGTTGTGATACTTAATACAATATAGTAATAATAATTTCACAAGAAAAACGAAAAAACCCGATAATACGTATTAGTAGAGTTCTACTAATTCAAATAATATATATGGCTAATATTAAAAACAAAATGACAAATTAATCACGACACACCTCCCCGGCAGCGGCACCAAAATGATTGTGGTAAAATACGACCTTTTAGGGAAAAGGCGTAAAAGCGGTAAGTATTAAGTGATGATTTAGGAAAATCAAACACTAATGACCCAAATAAGTTCATTTCCCAAGGAGGTATATGTGTGTGAAAAAACTTGTTAATGATTTGAGATTAATATTAAAGAAAGAAGGGATGAGAAAATAGAATGACGGATACATGAAAATTATTACTACGACGACTAAATTAAAAACCGTAAAAAGTGACAAAATAAAAATTAATTCTACAAATTCCCAAAAAATTACCAAAAATCAATAAAAATAAACTAAGAGTTTACAAATGATCAAAACTTTTTCAAACCTTTTAATTAATTAAATATTAATTTTTAAATGCTAATTAAAGCCATAAAAATCCAATTAACTATTAAACAGCCCAAATAAAGTTTTTTCACTTTGTATAACTCTAAAATTACAAAATAAGATTAACAAAAAATTATGAATTTTTAAACTAAGTAAAACTATTTTTAAATGATTAAAACTATTAAAATATTAAAATAATGCTAAAAATTAAGTAAATGAGGCAAAACTTAATCTAAGAGTTTTAAAAATCATAACTTAATGTAATTGACCTAAGAAAAATATAAAAGTTGCAAAAATGTGAAAAATGAAATTTAATAATAAATTAATATTAAAATATTATTAAAAATCCAAAAATTATAAAAAATTCTAAAAACTTGCAAACTAGTTTATTTTAACCTAAATAATCAAAAAATGAAATTGAAATTACCAAAATACCCCTATTGGGCCCCCAAACGGGCTAAAATAAAAAAGGTCAAGGTAAATGGGCTTTTTGGCCCAATAAAATGAAACTTAACCAAATAAGCTGAAAATCACTTGTCCAGCTTAAAATTGAATTTTAAACACAAAAGTCTCAACGCCCAAAAGCTGAATGTGAGCTTATCACAGCTTAATGGTACAACAACTTATTCTTAATGGGCTTTTTGGCCCAATATGCTATAAGCCAATGCCATAAGCTCAGATTTGACACACAACCTTCTTTTGTGATGCCTAATAGATCTGTGAAAAGAAATTTCAAATAAGCTCAACCAATAAGTTGGAAATAAGCAAAGTAAAATTTCACTAAAAGACAAAATAGTCGACTTAGAGTTCTAAACCACCTCAGACCTTGATTCAAGTTGCAAAAGACTCTAAATGACTTAATTAAGACAAATCAACAAATAAAAGTTCAATAAGCCAAACTAAATAAGCAGAATAAGCTGATAAGCACTTATGTAAAAGTCAAAGTAATCGGTTTTCTAGTCAAAGCTCAAAGTCAACCCCTTAAATGCTCCAATATGAACAAATGGGTCAAATAAGTAACACCTATTACAAAATTAAAGTTGTTTCGGGTTTAAATAAGCTAGAACAGCTTATTGATAATCTATCCTGAAAATAACACTAGCAGTGGCTAGCAGTAGGGGAAAGGAGTTCCCACAGCTTTGACAATTTGACATGCAAATTTGTAGAGATCCAGTTGGATTCAATGGAAAACAAAGGCACCCTTACAACCAGTAATTTGTAAGGAGTCAATATCAAGCAAGAAATCACAAATTGGTTCAGCCAATAAGCACAGAATAAGCAAACAGTCACCAGATACCTCACAGATATGCAAATAAGCAGTTATGAACTAAAAAGCAGTTTTAGCATGAATAAGCCAACCAAATTGAACCATATGCATACACAAGCGATAATTATAGAATAATGATAATCTTAGATCTAATCAAGAGGGTTTTTGTTTTCTAGAGAGAGAAACTAGAGAGAGAAAGAAAGAGAACTTTTATTAACGTGAAAATGGAATAAACAACCAACACCCCTTTCCATGGTGGAAAGGGGTTTATATACCCAAGTCCCTAAGTGGACTTGGGCCTCCGACCCATGAACATGCTCATGGGTCGGGCTAAACATAAACATTACTTAAACAATACTACGAGCCTATAAATATATTATTGGCGTGACCAAGACTTTCTTTATATGAAAAACATATTTCCAACGATCTCCCCCAAAGGGAGGTCACTCCAAATTTACAAAGTTCTAATCTAGCATGTTAGATCTTCGTTCTTGAGCTCGTAGTCGATTTCTCTTTTCTTCTTTAACTTTTCTTCTTTTTGTGAATGTGTTGAATAACATCAGGCTTTTGCTTGGAACATGTTCTTTGGCCTTTCACGTGCAATCTTTGTCTTCTTGTGATATTCGCCTCTTCGTGACTTCATGTCCCATATACCTATCCTTTGTTGAATTCTTAAAAGATTCAGAGTCGATACAGCGGAAGACTATTAGGTCAGACTTTCTTGAATTTGCTGAAATATTTGATGTAGAAGGAATAAGTATGTGAGGACGAATTCAACTAGTACATCGCAACGCCACCGTCTTCAAATGCAGCAACATAATAAGACACAAATAAAATGACTTTGACATTATATTCTGATTCGGTAGCATTTTACCTCCGGTCGGTGAAGACCATTGGACGATAATAAATATCGTACTTGTGACATGTAGCTCTAATTAAAGATCTCCTTGACAAGATTTCGCAGGTAAACCCGTTCTCTTTATTCGACCGTCCAAAGCTGACTGTGAACATAAAGAGTGAATCACTTGGATATTAAATATCCTTATGATTGAAGCCGTCAATTCATGAATCCTAGAACAAGTTAATTTCAATTAATATTTTCACCATCGTTGCTTTCCAGTTGTCACAAGCTTGATTCAAACAGAATCTTGATTGTCACCTACCGCAGTGCTGTTTGATGTTGACACTGGAAGGATTTCCACTCTTCATTGTGAACACTAAAGAGTGCCACTCTGAGTGTTCTGGCAAGATCACTTGGATAATGCGTAGAGGCCCTAGAACAAGTTTAATCTCAATTAAGAGTTAAACCATCGTTTCTTTCCAGTTATCACAAGATTAGCTCTTAAAGAACCGCACGTGTCACCTACCATGAGCTTGTTTGATGCTGGCTTAAGCAGGATTTCCGTCTTCATTGTAATACTTTCGTATTACTCAGATGTTTTGGCAATATTACAAGAATATTGCGTAGGACTCATAAAAATCTTTCTTGTTTTTAAAATTGTGTCCTAATGAGACTTTTGATGATCTCGTGGCTCTAGACTCAATAGTGCATTTTTGTTTTGGTGAGCGGAGGCTGGAGAGGATTGCCACCTTTTCAATATCAATTTTATTCGGAGTGAATAAACCGATAGATAACATGTTGAACTCCGTGACATTAAAAAAATATCTTTTAAGAGATATGAGTTGGCTGGGAGGGGTTGTGCATCGAATCACTGGGTCCATGATACTTTGTCTTCAAGATGAGTTGACCCAGTTTCTGTCTAAGTTATAAGGAGGGCTTCTTTCTTTACACCCTTTATCTTTACATTTCTTTTTCATTCTTCAACCCCTTTAATGCTTACCAATACATCATCACTAGCTCCTTGTTGTGATTGTTCCAGTGCTAGCATCAGTACTTGGTCGACATTCAGCTACGTTCACAGTCCATTCTCCATCTTTCCTAAGGGATTATATTTTCTAACTATGGAATTGTCCTTGGGAAGATTCCTCCGGTTCTTGGAAGAATCATTGGACTAGTACCTAATCCTACCACCCTTTTGTCACGACATCCGTCGTGAATTAAGTGTGTTTTGGGTAAGTACTTGTCACTAATACTTGGCTTTTACCCCAAAGTATAAAATATTTATCGTCCGAATCCTTTCGAATTGAAAACCGGTCTTAAGTGCGACTCAATCGTCTTTTGGTGAATCAAGAGAATGGTTTGGTTTGATTTAAACTATTAGCAAGTAATTAAAGTGTCGTTGAGTAAATGGAAGAATCAAGATTAATTTTAAGTGACGAGTAAAATAAAAGGTAGCTAAACATAAAGATAAGATTAGAAAAATGCTTAAACACTAAATAAAACCAACACTTAGAAAATTTCTCAAAATTAAAACTTAATAAAAAAAGTACTATAAGAAAGTAAGATCGAAAGAACCCAAAACAAGGTAAAAGAGGCCCCGATCAGAATGTATTCCGATCGGTTGATCGGAATAGTGAAAGAAATAACACAATCGGAATGTATGATGATGCCGACAATCGGAATGTGTAAACTTTGACCCAATCGGAATACGGGACAAATCCCAATCGGAATACGTGAAAACCTTACCGTCGGAATATGAATGAAGCCACCAATCGGAATGTGTGATGATGCCAGTTGGAATTCACAAACCCTTTTCCGATTGGATTGATCGGAAAAAGGGTGGGGGTCGCTCGGAATGAGTGCCGATCGGAAAGGGGTTCTTAAGCCCTTTCCTAAAATTAAGGAAATCGGTTAGATGGTGTACCCGGTCGGAAAACCCAATCGGAAAGGGGTTTTAAACTCCCTTTTCCGAAAATAAAGGGAATTGGTTAAGCTAGACAATAAGCTAAGTTCAATAAGCTAATATCCACAACTTAACAATCCGAATACTTAACCGAATTAAATAAGCACTTATCTCAACTTATTCAACTCGAAAATAAGCAACTTTTTAGATCAAACAATAAAAACATAAACTTTTTAATAAAACTTTTTAATTAGAAAAATAAGCTAATCATAAAAATAAGCCAATAAGCACAAAAGTCTTAAAGCTTAATCAAATGAAAACTTATGAAATGATCAAAAGATTAACTTTTTAAGCACGAAATCAATTAGAACAACACGGATCTTATGATATACGCACCAAAATCAATCTTAAATCAAAGAAAAGTAGAATGAGATTAAGAAATAAAAGCTTAAAATAGAACTAGATTAATAAAAATAAGAAATACAAAGAGTTTAATCTTGAAAGATTAAAAGAAAAAGATGAACTAGTGAGAGAAAGTTTAAGACTTTCTCTCTCTAAAACTAGAGAAAACTAAAAAGTGAAAATTAACTAAAAAACTAACCACCCTCCTAATGACTATTAGGAGGGTATTTATAGGGAAGGTGGAAGGAGTGCATGTGTTGCATCTTCTTTCTCTCTTTCTTCACGTTTTCTCGACTCGACTTTAATTCTTCGTCTTTGTCGTCTCGGGATTTGAACTTGTCTTTTAATTTTCTTCTTCTATTAGACTAAAGTTCTTTGACTTCGTTAAACTTCCGTCTTTAGACTTTTTCTTCGATAAATCTTTAGATTAGGCCTTGGACTTCCGTTCTTTTTGCACTCTTGATCTTTTGACTTCGTCTTTTCCCGTTTTCTTCGATAAAAGCCCGTGAAAGCCCGTGTTTTCTTCCTTTTTCATATTTGGTCCTAAAACACAATAAAAACACAAACCACGCATAATTCCGACTTTTACGACATAAATCACACGTTTTGGTCTTGTTATTATTGGAAATAAGTGGTAAAAGGATAAGTGTTTTCACACTTATTAGTCACCATGAAAAATCCGTGAAAACTCACTTAAGATACTTGTGATATAAATATCAAATTTTTGTATCTTTAAGTGTTTTTATTCATCAAAAATGCTCCCCCTTAACATGTGCAACACACATATTAAGTTGATTTATACTTGAATTCTTTTTCATGTTTAGCCAAATATATCATCAAGTCTCCTTAATCCCATTTTCTCCCCTTATCCATAATGTTAACCATTAATATTTTAGATATAAATGGATTAACCGGTCTTTGGGTAAGAAAATGAAATCAATTTCTAGCCAAAGAACATAATAATGCTCCCCCTCAAATTAATGAGGGTTAGTTGTAGTGCTTGAGTATGATAGATTTTGAAAGATTTAGAATCTCGTGAGAAATTCTTGAAACATTATCATAATTTCATACTACAGCAAGCCACAAAAGCACAATATTCACAGTATTTACATATTCACAAGAGATATATGGAGTGAACCTGATATAGTACGACCCATTTTAAATGGATCGTTCCATGAACTTGTGGTGCGCTCCATATTGTCTTCCACCAACGAATTGTTCTATACTTCTGATAAGACGTCGTTCCCTCAGCTTTTCATCAATCTTCTTGATCGTATAGGTAGCACAATGTTGAAAGAACGTGTCCCAATCTACAGTGAACTCTAGAAAAGTCTTATACTTGTTGAGATGCACCGACTTGTCCCGAATATGGGTGAGAATCCCGTCACTGAATTTGTTGATCTCTGGAATTCTCAGGAACTTCATTAGACCACGACCATTCAGGTAGAAAATGTCGGGCATCGGGTCAGTGGTGCTGGTGTAAGGAGATTTGTCTGTATGCCTATGGAAGACATTAGTATGTGGTTTTGAAAGACTGAGCTTCCTTTGATAACTTTCTACTCCAAGTTGCAGATCTTCAACTCTTTTCTTGATGACAACTCAACGTGTGTACATTCGAAGAGCTGAATTCAGGGCAATTAGTTCTTCAGACTTCAAGTGTCTATGAGCGTAGTGAGTAAGCAAAAGCAGCATGTCTTCAATATCTTCGAGACGAAGAAATGGAAATCTCCTTCCTGGATAGTGTAGACTTTTTCGTCTTCTCTAATGAGTCTGATCTTTGTCAAATTTTGATTGCCTGTTTTGGGTTCAATCCTAACTCCTTGGATGATTTTGATTCGAATTAGAGAGAATACTTGAGAACCTGAGTTATGCAGACATGCATAGTTGTAGGCGCGTCGCACACGATCATCCCAATGTGAAGCACCCAATTCGGAATATCGATCATATTCAGGATATTTTTGTGGAATCCAGAGACGATTAACTTTTTCTTCTAACCAAGGTATCAAATCCCAAGTTGCAGCCTTTACCAATGTTAAGGAAGTTGCATACTTGTTTGCTCCCTTGACCAAGTATTCGAGATCCTCACTGACAAAGAATTCAAGTGCAATTTGATCATCATCTGCAGTTGTAGTAGGAGGTTTTTTAGGCGCATGAAGACCGTCCCTTTGAGTATTTCTCAACTCTTTCAGAAGCTCATTTGCGTTGTACTTGTATTTCGTACTGCTGAGCTTGGATTTAACACGAAGGTTGGGATTTTTGAGTCCTCTCACAACCATTGCTTGAGTTATGTTAGACCCATAGGTGTACTCCAAGAATCTTGAAAAATATATTGGATTGCTTAGGAATTGGGAGAAGTCAGCTTCATCAGCCTTTGTCAGTGGACGAAGTGCAGCAGCGTTGGACACCCAAGGTTGTACAGGTGCATTTTCATCTTCCTCGATTGTATCCACCCATGCTGGTTCACTTGACTCTGGAATATCAGGAACATTAGTAGAGACAGGAACATCAACAACGGGTACTGCTACTGCTTCAGTGTCTGGTACGTCTTAGACTGGATCAGAGACTGGGATATCTAGTACAGGTTGATCGGTTTCCGTCAATTTTTGTTGCACTAAAGGTGTAGTAACTGAAGCAACTAGGGCAGATGTGACAGGAACAGATGTGGTTGTAGGAGCGGTTGTGGCTGGAGTATGTGATGAGGCTATATTAGCATCTACATCATGAAACTTCTTGGTGCGTCTGCCTTGACGAGGTGGAGGTTTTGGAGTTGATTTACCCTTGGTAACATCATCTTTGGGAGATTTGTCACCTTTGGACTTGTCTTTATCAGACTTGTCTTGCTTATCTCCATCCTTTTTCCCTGTATAATCGTCCCCTTCTTCTTGATCATCACCATTTTTACCGTCACCATCACCATTATCATCCCCATCACTGTGTTTATCACTTCCTTCTTCGTCATTACTACCTTCTTCGTCATCACTACCTCGTTCTTTATCACACCCTCCTTCATCATCACTACCTTTGTCTTCATCACTTCCTCCTTCGTCATCACTACCTTTGTCGTCATCACCCTTGTCATTATCATCATTGTCATCATCAGCATCATCGTCATCATTGACGGATTCGTCTTCCTCTTCATTTAGGATATTATAGGGAACTACATTACCATGTTTCTCGAATATCTTAGTATATTCATCCATAGCCTCTTCAACTCATAATCCGTGAACCTTTGAGAAATGAGAAAATCTGACTTTTTAGTGTCAGAAGACTTGATCATGAGTTTGCTTGCAACAATTTGTTTCAACTTGTCTCGCAGAGTGTCAATAGATTCCTTAACCTTTTCATCAAGTGATTCAACAATTGAATCGTTAGCTTTGGCAAGAACCTCTTTCTCATCTCGGTACCTTCTATTGAGGTCTTGAAGACGAATCAACTTTGCTTCATTTTTGGCGGATTCATTTGCTTTGACTTGAGCTAGTTGTAATGCATGTACTTTGCGAGATAGTTCTAACTCTTCTTGGAATTTAGCAATTGCGTCTTCTTGAGCTTTTCTTGTGGATTATTCACTTTGCTATCTACAAGCTAACTCCTCTTTAATTCGAACCATCTTTTCTTGTTGAGATGTCATTAGTTGTTCTATTCGAAGCATGAACATTGCTGGAAATGATGGAATTAACGATATCGGTGCTGCTGGGGTTTGTTATGTAGGAGCAATGGTCATTGTAGTGCTTGACAATGAAGTGGAGAGAGGTCGACTTGGTAGAGTTAAAGGAAGTTGAATTGATGAAGGTGGGGTCAATGTAATAACTGGTGGAGGTAGAGTTAAAACTGGTGGAGGCACTGTAGAAACTGGTGGAGGCACTATAGAAACTGGTGGAGGCACTGTAGAAACTGGTGGAGGCACTGTAGAAACTAGTGAAGGCACTGTAGAAACTGGTGGAGGCACTATAGAAACTGGTGGAGGTATTGTAGTAACTGGTAGAGACACTGTAGAACTTATGGCTTTGGTAGTCTCAACATTTGTAACTATATGTTCAGTGTTAACAAATGCTGTCGTATCAGTAGACCCGGTAATGTCCATGTCCTTCAGTCCGTCATGAGGTTGTTGTGCATCATCAACATCGTCAGCAGTTTGGGCAGATTTCTCACGAAGAGGTATGTAATCATCAGGTTTCCCAAAATCAACAATATCAGAAGGTAGTATGGTTTCATTTGCTTTCATACCAGAACCACTACCCCCATTGTCTTTCTTACTTTGCATGATAGCTTTCTTTACATTTCGTCTTTTAGTTTTGCGAAGCAGTTCTTCTTCATTAATATCTTCATCTTCATCCTCAAGCATTAACTCCTTTCCACTAGTCTTGGCGACACTTTTCTTCCTTTTGGGCTTAGGTGAAGCTGTTTCTTCTGATGGTTCACTTTGTTTGCGTTTGTCTTTTGGTTTTGAAGAAAATTCTCCAGAAGAAACTCGTTCTTTTTGTGTTTCCACCTCTCGCAAAACTTTCTTGTAAGCATCACTCGTCTTGATAGCATCATTCAACAGGTTATCAGGAAATGGAGTAGGAATTCCTGAATAAGTATCCCTTTGTCCTTCTGTTTTCATAAATGTCAATAGATCATCGTCCTCTTTAGTATGGTAGAAGAACTTTCCACGTTTATTAATTTCATCGTCTTCTTTCATGAAGTAATCAATGATCAGCTTTATGAATCAAGGAAATGGAAAGTGGTCAGACTTTTTCTTTTTGTTGTCAAATAGTTGATAGGTGAACTCCTGCCACACATATTTGGCATAATCTATCTTTTGGTTCTGAAAGATTCCCCAAAAAATGCAAGCTTGAGGAAGTCTGAATGAGTCATGGCCACTATGTTTTGCAGTAAGACACTGAATGAGGATATTGAATATTGCCTTCCATGTTTGTCCTAGTTGTGTTGTGGTAAATTGTGACAAGTTCTTTAATTCTGTACCATATCCTAAAGCTTCAAGTGTATCTAAGAGATCGTCCTTGGTTGGATCAGCAACAAACTGTTCCCCTTCAGCTAAACGAGGTAATCCAAGAATCTGACGAAAGTGGGTAAGAGAGAATATCTTCTTACGTTTTTCGATTGTGAATGATATCTTTGTCTCAGACAGTGACTTCTTGGAGACCCAAAATTCATGCATTTACACCTTTGGAACTGATTCTGTATACCGTAATGCATTTTCTATTGGTGAAAGATCAAGGATCTCCATGGCTACTCTAAAAGCATGCTTAGTTGGTACAAAACCTTCTTGTAGTCTGATATTATTTGGTTTAAACTTAAGACGTTCATCGATTGGAACGAACTTGAGATCGGCTTGTCGTTGTTGATCCATAGTGAGTGACATGTTTCTGCTTAAGATAAAATGCACAAGGTTGATACAGACAAAACAATATATCACTATGCATAACAATCCTTCAAGCATGGCAAGTCTATCATATGATAAACAAATCTAGAAGACAAGCAATTGATAGAACAAACAATACTATTTTGCAATACCAAACACAACTACTTCGCAAACCCAATCCATACTACTTCGCAAAGATCAAACAATGCTAATTCGTAATGTGCTATATATACTACTTCGCAATACTAATCATTATTACGTCGCAATGATCAAATGATACTACTTCGCAATATTAAACACAAGTACTTCGCAATGCTAATCATTATTACTTCGCAGAGATCAAATGACACTACTTCGCAGTATTAAACACAAGTACTTCGCAATGATCAATCAATGCTACTTCGCAATCTTAGTTACTTCTGAAACAAGTATACTGAGCAAAAAGGAAGACTACTTCGCAATCAAACAGAATCATGTACTTCGCAATTTTAGACAATAACATGTACTTCGCAATCACATACCATATCATGTACTTCGCAATGATACAAAACATGTACTTCGCAATCACATGATATCAAGTACTTCTCCATCACACAAGAACATGTACTACGCAATCACATATAAAAGCATGTACTTCGCAATCACATGATATCAAGTACTTCGCACTTACACAAGAACATGTACTTCGCAATCATATAAAAACATGTACTTCTCAATCTCATACAAAAAACATGTACTTCGCAATCACATACAATATCATGTACTTCGCAATCAAATACAATCTTATGTACTTCGCAATCACAGGCCATATGATGTACTTCGCAATCACATACAATGTTATGTACTCCGCAATCACATGCCATATGATGTACTTCGCAATCACATAATAACATGTACTTTGCAATATGACAACTCAGAAATTCACTTTTGCAATACTAGTAATAGTTTGAACTTCGCAACCTTATTTTACTTCTCAAAAAACCAGTACTTCGCAATATGGAATGATCAAAAGCTGTTTCAAACTGATTATGATCTAACGCAATTACATACTGATTTTAAGGCAATCCAAGCATAAGCCTATGTTTGTATACCTATTGGAACCAAAAACCATCTATCAATTCAATCAGTAGGCCACTTAATTGAAAACCTAGTAATCAACCCTAATTTGAATTAATCAAAGGCATATGGTACTATTGGATGATAAGCACAATGAATAGACAAAGAAAATCATAATATGTAAATTACCTAGATGATTTAATCAGCAGGGAGGCAAAATAAGCGAAGATGGAGGAAGTACAACAATGGCGGCAAGTATTTGGTGTGAGTTTGTGAAACAGTGAAACGAAAAAGATAGAAAAGAAAGAGGGGGCGGGTATTTGTTTATTGACCTAGGTCAAACTTTTCAAGCTTACACTTTAGTCCTCCTTTTTCTTTCTATGTTGCATTTAGCTAAGCATTTTTAAGATAAACTTTAACATTCGTTATCACTTAAATAGTCTATTAACTATTTGTTCACACACAACCAAACAACACACTTAAACTCCTATGCCTAATTCCGAGTTACATAAAGTACGAAAATCACGAAGCCCAACGAATAGATACTAAGAAAAATTCACCATTAAGCATGTAACCAATTAAATTTCTGAAAGACTGTTGAAGACAGATTTGATGATGAAAATGATTTGAAATTTTCTTCCCCTTAAATACAGACCCGTTTTATCTTTAAAGAGATGTAGTCTTCGTATTAAGGAGTACTGATGAAAGACTTTTTCCGTTTTAGCTGGATATAAGAACAATTCGTGGTGGCAATAAGATTTCTCTTATCTTTACAAAATAAGTGCACTGAAACGTACACAAATTTTTGTTAGACCAAGTTATAAAATAAACTTGATCCTTTGTATGGTTTTAAAGTAAACCATACCCAAGAAAATTAATTTCCATTGTGAGCCAACATTTTCGAAAGAAATACGTGACTTTAATGCGAAAAGCGGGTTGTAGTCAGAAATAACTACAAGCCATATGGGCATGTTTTAAAAATATGTACAACTTTTATACGGACTCTATTTATGGCGCCGTGTCAATTTTAATCGACATTTCTAAGGCCGTAAATATTACCGTACTAAAAGACATGCCCGGTTTAAAATGAAAAATATTTTTGGATTTTCTTGATTTTATATTTTTTATGGTTTTTGTATGTTTTATATTTTTGTATTTTTCTTTTGGTGGTTTAAATATATACGATAATATACAAGATCACGATAAAAGGATACTATAGAATAGTTTACCACTACTATTCTACAGATTCTTCTGCCAACTCCTTAAGTGTCACTGGTGAGAATGATTTCATGCCTAGCTTTTCGATCAAAAACTCGATACGTCCTCGATCTAAGGCCTTTGTGAATATATCCGCCAGCTGATACTCAGTGTTGACAAAGTACAGTTCGATCACTCCATTTTCCACTTGCTCTTTGATGAAGTGGTAGCGTATGTCAATGTGCTTCGCCCGGGAATGTTGAACGTAGTGGCAGCAAAGGGAAATTGCACTTTTGTTATCACAGTACATCTGGATTTTGTTAAATCCAAGACCGTAGTCAGTTAATTGTGATCTCATCTAAAGAACTTGAGCACAACAACCGGACATAGTAATGTATTCAGCCTCTGTACTTGATATCGCAGCACTTTTCTGCCTTTTGGATTCCCAACTAACAAGTCTATCTCCAAGAAGTTGCACACTGCCAGAAGTGCTACGTCTAGTATCTTGACACCTAGCATAATCCGCATCTGCATTTGATATTAGTGCAATAGATGAATCCTTCGGACACCACAGACCACGATGAAGTGTTCCTTTAAGATACCGAAAGATCTGTTTCACAACATGTAAGTGCTTTTCGGTAGGCCGAGCATGATACCGGGCACACATGCATATAGGACATTGCAAATCAGGCCTGCTATCAATCAAATAAAGAAGGGTGCCGATCATTTCATGGTAAAGTTTAGGATCGACAGCTATCACTTCCTTATCCTCATCTAACTTGAATCTCTCCACCATTGGAGTATCCACGGGGTCAAAATTTCAAAATGATACTTCTTTAGTGATTCAAGAGCAAATTTGGATTGATTAATGAAGATGCCTCTGGGATTTTGAGAAATTTGAAACCCTAAGAAAAATGAAATTTTTCCCATCATCGACATCTTAAAACGTGTGGACATGATCTTCTCAAAATGGTCAGACAGTCTTTGATTAGTGGCAGCAAATATTATATCGTCAACATAAATTTGTACCAGTATCATGTCGTTGTCCTCCTTGAGAATAAATAATGTTGGGTCCACTTTGCCTTTGGAGAAGCCTTTCGAGATGAGATAAGACGATATGAGATCATACCACGCGCGTGGAGCTTTTTTCAACCCATAAAGATCCTTCTTGATCTTGTACATGTGATTAGGATACTCCGAGTTGACGAATGCATTCGGCTGGCTGACGTAGACATCTTCCCTTAATTCACTATTGAGAAATGCCGTCTTAACATCCATTTGGTAGACGATCATGTTCATGTGAGAATCATAAGCAAGGAATAGTCTAATCGCCTCCAATCATGCAACAAGAGCAAAGGATTCTTCAAAGTCAATACCCAAAGCTTGTTTGTAACCTCTAGCAACCAATCTAGCTTTTTTCTTTAACACTCCACCTAACTCATCGAGTTTAACCTTATATACCCATAACAAAGTAATAATTTCAACGTTGTTGGGTAAAGGAACTAATTCCCACACTTCAAGACGTTGAAATTCATTAAGTTCCTCTTGCATGGCTTCAATCCAAGATGATTTTGTCATGGCTTGTTGCCAATTTTTAGGTTCAGTATCGGAAAGAAATGCATCAAAGTAGCAATATAATGCATGTTCTTGGAGTTGGTGGCGTGTTAAGACTGGTCGATCGATGTCACCAATAATATTGCGGATTCCTTTGTCTGCTTTGTGTTGTGAGTTTCAATCCGTGGTGTTTGGGAGTGAACGATTGCAGGAGCTTCCTCTGAGGTAGACGCACCGTTAGGGTTTTCGGGTATTTGTGAACCAAAGAATGGAAGCTCTTGTAAGTGAGCAATTTCCAAATCGTGATCATAGTAATCCTCTTCAACATCATTAGGAACGAGTGGGGTTGATGATTCAGGTGTAGTTTTTGAATTTGTGGGGGATGGGACATCAGGTTCAATAGTAACAGTAGATGCCTCAGACTAATTTCCATTATCTTGAGCAACAACTTCAGGAATCGGAGCTACTGCTGCAGGTGCCGAAGAATCATTACTAGGTGGATCAAAGAATTCATAAAACATAGGTTGAAATAACTCATCCTACTCGGGCCTTGTAGGTGGTATAAATGATGGATAAGTAGGATTGTTGGGAGTTAATCTGGAACTAAACGTACCGGTTCCCATCTCATGAAGTGCGAGTTTAGAGCTGTGTTGCTCATAAGCCATCACTATCAGCTCATCAAAATCGGCATCCAAAGTTTCTACTATCTTACCAAGACGACGGTTATAAATTCGGTAAGCTTTCTTTGCGGGTGAGTAACCAATGAAAATTCTAATATCAGCCTTCTGTTGAAGTTTGCCCAAATTCTCACTATTAGTATTTGGATAACACAGTGCACCAAACACATGAAGAAATGAAATATCAGGTTTATGTCTATGAAGTAGCTCATATGGAGTTTTTCCATGGCGCTTACGAATGATGGAGCAGTTTTGGGTATAACATGAGGTTGTCACTACTTCAGCCCATAAGAATAAAGGAGCATTCACATAAATCAACATAGTTCTAGCAGCTTCCATTAGTGTACGGTTACGTCTTTCCACGACACCGATTTGTTGTGGAGTGCGAGCAACAGAAGTTTCATGTGAAATACCGACCTCTTCATAATAATCTCGTAAAGTTTGATTAACGAACTCAGTTCCATTATCCGTGCGAATGTGGGAAACAATAGCATTAAGACGTACTTGGATCATCTTTAAAAAGGTAATAACATAATTTCGTGCTTGATCCTTGGATACTAAAAACTTTACCCATGTAAACCTTAAGAAATCATCCACCATGACGAGGATGTAATTTCTACCACTCACACTAGCGGTACGCATTGGCCCTCAAAGATCCATGTGCAAAAGAAACATTGGTTCTTGGTTGGTGTCTTCAGCTTTAGGTTTGTATGATTTCTTGGTGCTTTTCCCCAAAGAACCCGCGGAACATAAATGATCCTTGTCGAACTTAAGTTTTGGAAGACCACGAACAAGTTCGTTTTTAGCCAAATGGTTTATAGCATCAAAGTTAAGATGAGATAACTGACGATGCCACAACCATGACTTAGTCTTAGATGCTTTGGAAAGAAGGCATACATGAGAGGCGGCCATCATGTTTTGAATGGACAGTGTGTAGAGACTATCCCCTCGAGAAATCTTTAACAAATCATTTCCTACAAGATCGCGAATAAAGCAAGTATGTTGTCGAAAAGCAACCTCAATTTTTGAATCGCAAAATTTTCACACTGAAAATAAATTGTGACCATGTCTCTGCACATAATATACCCTTGAAATCGTAACATTCCCAATTTGGTATTCACCATAACCCATGCTCTTCGAAATATGGTCGTTGCCGAATTTAACCGTTCCTAGAAACTTGCTGACGAAATTTCTGAGCATCGAGCGATCTCCGGTCATATGCTATGAGCATCCAGAGTCCAAGTACCAGAGGATGATTTGGACCACCTGAAAATATTACCAGACAAAGACGATGTATCGGAATCTAGTAGTTCCTCTGTGTTAGCAGGTATAGATATATTTATCTTAGATTTGCTAACCGAAGAATTCTAAGGCTTCCAAATTTGCTTCCTAAATGCTGGCTTAGATGCTAGTTGTCTAAGATCCTGAGGTACTTCTTCACTGGTAGGCACAATAGTGGGGGTAGACCTAGTGAAAGGGCGCTTTTTTCATTTTTTAGTGCTAGTGTTCCTATTTAAAGAACACTGAGACCTAACTTCCATGGATGTGATCCTAGTTAAAGGGCACGTAGTTCCATTAGCAGTGAAGGTCCTACCAGTGGGTTTCCAATGCCAACCAACTTGGGTAAATTTCTTCCCCGTTGGAGTCCATTCAAGATTGTTCCTAATTGCATACATTTCATTCACGTGATCAACAAGGCATAAATCATGACGCTGTGAAAACATGCATTCATTACAATTCCAACATCGCAAATTAGAATTCACATTTTTCTTAGGCTGTTGCACAAACGCAGGGCCTTTAGTCTTAGTTACATGATTCTTTTTATTCAAATTTGAAATAACATTCCTAGGGTGAACTTCTACTTTCTTCTTCGCAGTCCTACTAGTGGAAGGCTTAACCCTATTCTTCTTGTCTTGAGATCCTTTAGCCTTAGTAGATACAATTACTCCTATAGAAGCCAAGGGAACATTAGTGACAGATTTTGATTTTGCCTTAATGGGTGTATTTAATATAGGGTTAGATCCTGGATTATTATTGAATGGAGTCATGGCAATGGTGGTGGTTTGTTGTTTGAGTGGTGCAGAACCCGGTTGTTCTAAGTATTTCAAATGCTCTAAGCATTGTTTTACCTTCTCAATGTAAGCATGAGTAGAGTAATAGTGACTATTCATATGATCAAGTTCATAGAGATCATCGACCACATCCCTAGCAAGATCCACGTGCTCGACTGCATGCTCCATATATGACTTATATGATAGTGGATTATGTTTGTGGTACGGGTTCTTAGTGATCACCACCTTTTTGGTTTTTGGAGCACTAGAGGTCGGGGCAGAGATTGTATTTGGATTATCAACAACTTCTTTTCCTTTCAGTTGAAGTGTCTCCTTTAATTCAGCCAAAACCATGTTTTTGTCTATGAGTTGAATAATTAAGTCAGAGATTTCCTCACACTTATGGTTCAGTTGTTCAACAAGTGACTTTTGTTGTGCCACATTAATAGCGAAGCGTTCTTCTAACGAACCATAAATTTGTGAAAAACCCTGCTTTACTTTATCAAACTCCCCTAGCATAGAAGTAATTCTATCTTCTAGGGCATGATTTTTAATTTCTGCAGCCTCTAGTTCCAATTTATCAGTCAATGATTCTCTCTTAAGTCTCATAATTCCTTCCTCTAATGCCTGAACCACCTGAATCATCTTGTCACTAGTCTCAACGGAGTTTTCACAATCATTTGTTTTTGAAAGAGTTTCATTTTTATATTGATTTTCAATTTCAAGAGATATACAATGTTGTTGAAGCTCATCAATACGTTTTGAAAATGAGTTATAAGAATCTTGAAGCTTTAAAAATTTAGCGATAGATTCGTGACAAGAATGATTATCTACATTATTCACAGGTGCAAGAATATTCACAGAAATATCATGCACATCATAACATTTATTCATAGCAGATGTCATCACAAAAGGAAATTCAATAGTAACAATTTGCATCACTTCGAGAGACACTATATGTTCCAAGAATCGATCATATTCGGTAAAAATATTTTCTTTCTCAATTAGATGTTGCTCATAAGCATCATCCATGTGGCAATCCGTCAATTTATGGTTGATATTTTATTCTCAAGTGTAATTTAAAAATATTATTTTAATGTTATATTATGAACTCACTTATTTTTGGGAAGAAATTTGGGTTTACATCTTGAAGTAGCATCGACTACGTCTAAACCGGAGGATTCTACGTTACGTGTTTACGTTTACATACACCGTTTTGGTGACAGTCCGACACTTCAGGAAATAAATTTATCCGTGAATATTATTTTGGGATTTTAAATTTGAGTTAGTTCATAAACTCACAAATTTACGAGAAGAGATTAGGACTTACGTTTATGATTTAACGTCCTTTACGACTAAACCGGAAAACTTAGGATTACGTATTTACGTTTTTGAACTCCGTTTTTAATGAGACAATTTTTATTAGATTCGTTTTGTGTCGTTGATTCATAATTTATAAAAACGTTTTTTTGTAAAACAACCCGAGGGCACACAAATCGAGGAAACAAGAATCGAGTAATACCCGTAAATTAGTGGGATGAGACAAAGCAAGTTTTGCCCCACCCCACTAACATAGGACGGATAAAACAAGCTAACACACCTCAAAGGTGTTAACTTATTAAGCATAGAAAGGACACATGTCCTCTCATATTGACCAAAACCAACAATACCACTTAAACTTAAAACTAGTAAACCAAAACCATTTCCTTTCATTTTTCACATGCAAACCACCATTTTTCTCTCTCTTGCTCTCTATATTTCGTCCCATATCATACACAAAACCCCCATTTGATCTTGATTTAACCATGAAATCATGTGTTATTCACACATATGTTGAAGAATCTTTGAAGATATGAAGATTGGAGGTGCTCTTAACCTATGAAAAGGAGTTTTCATGAGGTTAAAGGGTTGAATTAATGGAGGTGTTCATCTATCCAAAGGACCCAAGAATTTTCCATGCTAAAGTTGAAGATTTGATAACAAGAACCAAGTCTTGTTCATCAAAAACCTCATCTTTTCATCACTAACGGTGGTATAAAGATTGTTCTTCCTATCCTCTTGTTATTTTGATTATGTAATCTTGTATTTTCTTTATTTATGTATATGTATATGATGATGAATGATGATTAAAAATATTATGTGGGGATTTGGTGTTGATAGATTTGATAAACATTGTTAAAAAGATGGAAAAACCATAGGTAAAAAGGTTAAATTCTTGCTTATAAAGTTGGTTGTATAAAAACAGTAACTATCAAATGATAAAACGATAAAATGGCATAGTGGAATCAATTTACAGTAAGTATTAGGTGTTATACACATGTGAGAGTTGGCCATACAATGGAATCATAAAAATGAGTGAGATATGATCAAAACAAGTTTAGAGTGCAAATCTGCCTATACTGTTTTGGACGAATTTATTAAAATATTTAGAGGTTGATTCATCAGTAGCTATAAGGAATAAAATGAAGCACATATCATGTAGTTTCTGTGATAAAAATTTGAGGTCCTATCTCCATATAGAACTCTAGATATGGACATTTTAGTGGATTGAAAATTTAGGACAGATTTGATAAAATAAATAGTATATAATATGAGCACTTAAAATTTTGTATTTATAAAATATACTTATATAAAACCTACTAGTTGATAATAAATGTAAATAAATAGGTATATATATTGATATTAAAATAGGACATGTTATATAAATTACAAGTATAAATGTTTTTTCAAGTTATAAAACTATATACTAAGTTTTACGTCTTTTCGGCTAAAACCGAAAGATTAACGTTTTTGTCAAATAAAACTTAGACGGTCGGACCCGTCTAATATAAACTTTTATAAACTCACATAATGATACATGAACTTATATAACAAGTAAAAACCGATAAAACCCGAGCTTTACAACATATAGACATTAACGGGCCAAAGTAGCCTTATTGGACTATAAACCCGACTAGTTAGTAAAACACTTATAAACTTACTTATTGGGCTTAACCCCATTTAGGCCCAACATGTAAAGTATAATTCTGATAATAAAAATATAATTGGGCTAATATAAAATATTGGGCTTGTAATGGGCCCATTGGGCCTCAAAATGTAAACAAGTTGAACTAGTGTAACTAGTCTTGAAAATTTCCAACACATAACATTATAATGTGGAATAAAGATGTACAATCCCACTTGATCATCATCATATTTATAAAATCATAATATATATACATAGTTATGATTTTTATAAATTCATTGGACAAGAGTCTAAGACAAGTATTATTTGTCTAGGTTTCCGTGATTGAAGCACGTAGCGTACATCCGAATTGCCGATAACCCGCTTTCCCACATCAACGTGAGTTCATAGCCTCGCACTCTTTTAAATGTTTTATAAACCCGCGAGGGAGATAACATGTTAGTTTTGATAAAAATAGGACATCATTTGTCTCGATTGTTTGTTTATTGATTTGGACCCGAATGATTGTATGACCCGATGAATAATTATATGACCCGATAGATGAAATGAAATGGATTATTAAAGTCAGGTTATGTCACTAAAAGTCCCATTAGCATGAATTGTGAACTAACGGGATTTGGTAGACGCTTACTATTTGGGGACGATCACCCTAGTTCGCGCCTTCACGGTTGATCCCCGTCGTGCCACATTGATTGGTAAGCGAATTTATGTATGAGAAGATTTCAATAGCGTGATCTTTGTGACGACACGCTAACTTAGATGGGAAAATTGAGTTTCGGGTTAGCTACCCGTTGTTTGTTGTAGTAAGGTAACAATGTCATTCGACTTATAATAATCCAAATAACGAAATACTGCTTTATGCATTGAATTATGATATATTGCCTGACTAGCAATACAGGGTCTTATTATTGATATTATGTTCGTGTTTTGGTTTTATATAACCATATCCATATAACGGTTTTTATTTAACTTTATACAACGTTATAAAACGTATTGTATGATGTTTTTACGACATTGGTTCGTATAACGGTTTTAAAGGCAAAAGCCTATGATATGAATTGTGATAAGGATTTGTATAAAATGACTTTGGCTATTTCAGGCCTATTACAAAGATTTGTAAAAAATAATTTTCGGTAATAATTATATACCGATGATATATATTGATGGTTTTATTAAACTCTATGAATTCACCCGGCGTTATCGCTGACCTTTTCTTTTAACATGTTTTATCTCAGGTACTTGAAGGTAATTCTCGGGAAGACAACAAGAATTCATGGCCCGCACTTAAATAATAATTTCCATTCAAATGCTTTGTAAAAACTTGTATGAGATACAATGACTTGGGACCTATGTAAATATGATATTTATGAATGGAAATGTTTTATTATCAAACGACGCGATTTTTAAGCGTTGTCTATGAGTGAGTAATGTGCTATCCCGTAACACCAACGAGTCTTCCGCTGTATTGAATTATATAAATTTGGGGGTGTTACAGTTTGGTACCAGAGCTCTCGTTATAGAGAACGAAAGATTTTTAAAACCAAGGTTTTGAATAAAATATTTCAAAATCTTTTAACTATAAACATTTTTCTCAAAATGTCTAAAAATCTTTTGACTATAACGGTGCCGAAGAATTCTCGAGTTACCGACAAGGCCAGACTGAGAAGTGTTATTTTAATATATATATAACTTGGATTATATATGTATGTTGTAATTTGATTGCATGATTGTTTGATGATTATTTCAATACGTATACGAGATATTTATACAACGTAGATTGTCACAAGGAACCATAAATTCCCTAGTAAATTAATCGAAGCTATTCCCGTAGGAATTCTAGCTATTCTAGATCTAAACCAAGTTGTGGATATCTATGATCCCAACAAAATGGTTGATATTCGTAGAAATTTAGATATTAGTTGATTGTGATATTCAAGAAGAATTGGCAAGATTAAATTTGATATCGATGTCATGACGATCTTTCCTTATAGAGTGGAGGTTGACAAAATGTTACCACCTAGAAAGATGTCATCTGATTCGTTGTCACCCAAGTCTTAAATTGAAATCGAAAGGGTGAATGTTGCACTTGAGGCTGTCACTGGAACCATTACCCAAAAGCCTCATGCCACTAGTACCTTTCCGAGAAGTTTAATTGAATGATCGAGTCATTTCATACTAGTGACTCATTTGATAACTATTATTGATGAAGGAGCTATAGGATTGGAAATTGAGTGTTGTTCATATCGAGCTTTTATTGCCCTATTAAGGTCTAAGAATAAGGTTGAAAGTATTGGAGAATGAGGTAGGGTATCGAATTGAGTATAAGTTGATTGAAAACTTGAATAAAGTAAAAATTTAACTTGTATGGAATATGAGATTGTTAAGAGGAAGTAGGTAAGTCCTGTGATTGAATTATAAGGTTTTAAATGATTGTTGGTTCATGTTAAGGGTTGTTCCTAGGCCATTGTCAAATAACGAGGATGCCCAGTGTCCAATAAATAAATTGAAGAAATCTTCTTCAGAATTTGGACCGATGGATCTTCCAGGACAGGTGGGACACCTAATGACTCTTTTAGATTAGTATTCATTGTGGTATCCTTTAAAAATATTCCCCTAACTTAACTGAGACATCAGTTGGTAGGATGAGTTCTTGGAATTGTATGACATAGTGACACGTAATGTGTTACGGTACAATTTTGACTTGTTTATGATTAATGAAAAGACTACCTTTGATTGCTAAATCCTACATGTGTCGATGTTGCCTATCCTTTATTGCTTCATCCTAATGTTCGCATTAGTGATGCAACCATTGAACAAGTACTCATCTCGAATTGAGTTACGTTTTGGATTATTCTTTTTGAGTGCCATCAAGGTCATGAACCTCATGATTATTTGGCTAAGCTCATTTCCTATTATATTGTAGTTAGTTCTTGGTGAACAACTTTTCATCACTCCTTTGCAGATCACTAATTGTTTTTATAAGTTAAAACAGTATCCCTTGCGAAAAATTGGGTTTTCATCACCATATGGATTATTTAAAGTGAGACATATAAATAATCGTTATCGAAATGAAGTTGTTTATAAAACACCTTGGAAAACTTAATTGTTTTCATAACAAAGAAAATCTTTGTAAGTTTATTTTTTATTCTTATTTAAGAATTAAGCATGAAAATGTTTTTATTATAAACATGATGATAAAATTTTGACGAACTGAGTATTGCATCGTTAATCTTGAAATTGTATATAGTTGCGCGCCTACATACAATTTGGAAGGGACCATGCAAGACTGATTAGTAGTCACCATGAAATTGTTAATAAACATTACATTTTCCTTGAAAGTGTGAAAGATTAAATTTTATGAGGTATGCAAGAAGTGAAAATAGGGACACCTACGTATGTGCCCGTACCATTTATTCTTCTGAGTCGAATTTACTCATCTATAGATATTGTCTTAATTGACAATTAATATTCCCTTCTTGTTCAATTCTCCCGTGGTGAGATTCTTAGGAAAAATATCTGATTACTGATTGTTGATACCCGATTGGATGTATCGACGTTCCTAACATTTCTTTTGATTAGATTTCATTTGAATGACCTGGGTAACGATCCGAGGATCTTTCGAATGCGTACTCAAATTATGAAAACATGGGATATATTCATATTCATTAAATGTTTTCGTCTTTATCTGATTTGAAATTCTCTCGCGTAGATTATGCGTTGACCTTACTCTTTTAATGGTAGTTGTGTCTCCATATATCCTTGAATTTGTGAAGGATTATGAGTTATTATTAGTCTTTTGAGAAGTTCAGATCGTATCAATGGTAATGAAAAAGGAATGTTGATAATTCTAGTAGAATGGATTGATTGATTATGACATGACGACATTGTCTTAATTGATGGGAACTCGAATAGAATTCCCCTAAATGATAAGATGTTGATTATCAAAAGTGATCTAAATAATTCTTGATGGATGACCATATCCTGCATTTAGACTTGAAATTATACCGTGAATGGTTGTGAATTAGTCATAGATACTATAATCTAGAAAGAACCTAATATGAATTTATTAAAAGATGTTCCTGCTATATGAAACTTTTGGAAGTATTTGTTGTTGAATTACCTAGACTTTCGCCATTAAGGCAAGTTGAATTTGGTATTGATTATATTCCCGGTGCTGCACCTGTGACATGTGCACTGTACATCAGCACCATCTGAATAGAAAGAATTACCGTACAACTGAGAGATTTGTCGGAGAAAGATTTTATTCTACCGAGCTCGTCATCATGAAGAGCTATGGTGTTATCATTCCTTATGTTTAATGATTACCGTGAACTAAGTAAATTGACGATTAAAATCTATATCCATTACCCAAGATGATAGATTGTTCGATCATTTACAAGGTTCTAGCGTATATTCAAAGATTTGATCCACGGCATGGTTATCATCAACTTCGCGTCCGCGAAAAAGATTATCTATTCCAATCATTACATCCAGAACTTGTAATGAGCATTATGAGTTTCACGTGATGTCGTTTGGATTGACTAATACACATGTAGCATCCATAAATTTGGTGAATAACGTGTGTAGGCTGTAATTTAATAAATTAATGCTTGTGATCATTAAGGACCATCTGTTTGTTTCTAAGAATAGGAAGGAGTTAATAATCGTTCATAGACTGCCCTAAATTGGTCGAACAATGAAAACCTGTACCTCGAGTATTTAACATGTGATTAAAGACTAAATCCTTTACATTATTTGACCTTGTGATTAATAGATAATGGAATCTATGTTGACTCTTCAAAAATTTGAGCCATTTAAGATTTTGGGTTTTACGAAAAAGAAAGTGAATATATGTTTTGACAAATGTTTTATCAAAAATAACTTTTGAGGGATTATTCCCTTATACCTAGAACATTTAACTAAACTCCTGTTTAGGGGTAAATGTTTGTGTAAACCTCAAGACAACTTAAGAAGGATTGAGGAAAATCATATAAACCATGACTTGAAATTTGAAACGACAATTTTTACTTTTCAATTAAAATTTTTTTGACCAAAGTATAAATAAAGATTTTTCGAACATTTATGAATCTTACAAATTATTTTCGGCAAACCAACAAAAATCGTGTTAATTAAATTCAAATTTATTCTTTTGAACATTTTCCTATAATTGGAAGAACCGAGAAAATTTAAAACTTTTTTTTACGTTTATGTTTCATAAAATTAAATATTTATTATTTAATTACTAGTAATACTTATCGACGCTTTAAACGTCGGATTGAGAAAAACTGATAAAAATAATAGTTGAGACGAGACTAAAACTTAGAAAATATGAAGAAAGAATTTTCGAATAAATACGGTCCTGATAATTATTTCATCAGGAATAGGTGAATGTAGATATTGACACATTATGTAAAAATAAAGAATCAATTAGGATGTGTTCCTTAGTAATGATTGTACAAAATAAATTGCCGAGCAATTTAAAAATAGCTGATACTTATAAAAAGGATAATATAGATAATAAAAGGGGTTCGCGACTAATGTGAACCATTAGAATTGAGAAGCCGATGGCGGTAAATGTTTTAAAGGCCACTTGTGGTTGCCTAAATATGGAGATTTTGAGATTTAGTCATGTTGGAATCTCATAAGTTTAAGTTTTCTATTCATGTCATTTCTGATTAAGTGTATCTTTATCTAAAGAAGTTGTACTGATGGCAAATTATGAAGGCAGACATCGCCTCATACATTAGTAAATGTCTAACTATTGCAAAGGTCATCATCTGAATTTGATTCGATTTGGGTCATCGTCGACAAACTGACCAAATCTGCTAATATCATTCCTGTTGATGATAGATTATTGAAGAAATTGACTCTTTTGTATTTAAAGGAGTTGTGTAAACATAGTGTGCCTGTATCGATCATCTCTATCAAGATCCTCGCTTAGCATCGAATTTCTAGAGATTTGCTCATAAGTCATTAAGAACGAACCTTGATGAGGGTATTGTTTACCACCCCAATCGAAGAGACGAGGTAAAGTAACGATACAAAACACTAGAAGTCTTGTTTTATGATTGAATGGTTGACCTTTAGTAATAAACCGTATAATCATTTTCCTTTGTAGAGATTATCATTGATAATTATCGTGTTAGGATCGAGATCGGATCTTGTAAGAATCTAAATATTAGAGCATCTGTAAGCAGGGATTGGGATGAAGAAATCCGACATACACCCACTGTGAGTTGGACTGTCTTTTAGGTTTAAGGTTTTCTATGACGACACACCTAACCTTACAAAATACCTGACCCGCGAGACTTGAAATGATTGTTGAAATTAGGATCTGTTTATTGACTGCCGGTAGTGGGCAGGGGGTTATGTGAATATGAAATGTAGATCTTGAAGTGCAGGATGGGTAGCGAAGTGATGCCAAAAATTTCACCTTGGAAAATGAATTGATGATCTGAAAGATCATGGGATATAAGTCCCCGTTGTATGGGACCATTGAGATGATGTAAAAAGTTGGTTTGAAAGGCATATAAGCTGGATCTACCCTAGGACTTCAAGAGCTGCGTGAATTATGATTCGTATATCTAACTTGATAAAATATCTATCAAGTGAAAATCTGAACTCTTCTTGATAAAGTTTAGATCGGCGAAAAGTTGCATTCATAAAAAACCAGTGAACATCATGGATAGAGAAAGTAAGTCAACATTAAGCCTAATCTTATTTCCGTAGTTATGTTTGATGAAACTCGCGTATTGTAATGGATTACACTTGTGAGAAAGGACCGAATGTGGAGGAAATACCCACATGGCTCTAACTCTATAAGAAGCGAGTAGTAAGATAAATTGATCTTTGAGGATAAAGATCCTATTTAGGGGTAAATGCTGTGACAATCCGTCAATTTATGGTTGATATTTTATTCTCAAGTGTTATTTAAAATATTATTTTAATGTTATATTATGAACTCACTTATTTTTGGGAAGAAATTTGGGTTTACATCTTGAAGTAGCATCGACTACGTCTAAACCGGAGGATTCTACGTTACGTGCTTACGTTTACATACACCGTTTTGGTGACAATCCGACACTTCAGGAAATAAATTTATCCGTGAATATTATTTTGGGATTTTAAATTTGAGTCAGTTCATAAACTCACAAATTTACCAGAAGAGATTAGGACTTACGTTTATGATTTAACGTCCTTTACGACTAAACCGGAAACCTTAGGATTACGTATTTACGTTTTTGAACTCCGTTTTTAATGAGACAATTTTTATTAGATTCGTTTTGTGCCGTTGATTCATAACTTATAAAAACGTTTTTCGTAAAACGACCCGAGGGCACGCAAGTCAAGGAAATTAGAATCGAGGAATACCCGTAAATTAGTGGGATGAGACAAAAAAAGTTTTGCCCTACCCCACTAACATGGGACGGATAAAACAAGCTAACACACCTCCAAGGTGTTAACTTATTAAGCATAGAAAGGACACATTTCCTCTCATATTGACCAAAACACACAATACCACTTAAACATAAAACTAGTACACCAAAACCATTTCCTTTCAATTTTCACATGCAAACCACCATTTTTCTCTCCCTTGCTCTCTATATTTCGTCCCATATAATACACAAAACCCCCATTTGATCTTGAGTTAACCATGAAATCATGTGTTATTCACACATATGTTGAAGAACCTTTGAAGATATGAAGATTGGAGGTACTCTTAACCTATGAAAAGGAGTTTTCATGAGGTTAAAGGGATGAATTCATGGAGGTGTTCATCTATCCAAAGGACCCAAGAATTTTCCTTGCTAAAGTTGAAGATTTGATAACAAGAACCAAGTCTTTTTCATCAAAAACCTCATCTTTTCATCACTAATGGTGGTATAAAGATTGTTCTTCCTATCCTCTTGTTATTTTGATTATGTAATCTTGTATTTTCTTTATTTATGTATATGTATATGATGATGAATGATGATTAAAAATATTATGTGGGGATTTGGTGTTGATAGATTTGATAAACATGGTTAAAAAGATGGAAAAACCATAGGTAAAAAGGTTAAATTCTTGCTTATAAAGTTGGCTGTATAAAAACAGTAACTAACCAAATGATAAACTGATAAAATGGCATAGTGGAATCAATTTACAGTAAGTATTAGGTGTTATACACATGTGAGAGTTGGCCATACAATGAAATCATAAAAATGAGTGAGATATGATCAAAACAAGTTTAGAGTGCAAATCTGTCTATACTGTTTTGGACGAATTTATTAAAATATTTATATGTTGATTCATCAGTAGCTATAAAGAATAAAATGAAGCACATATCATTTAGTTTCTGTGATAAAACTTTGAGGTCCTATCTCCATATAGAACTCTGGATATGGACATTTTAGTGGATTGAAAATTTAGGACAGATTTGATAAAATAAATAGTATATAATATAAGCACTCAAAATTTTGTATTTATAAAATATACATATATAAAACCCACTAGTTGATAATAAATATAAATAAAGAGGTATATATATATATTGATCTTAAAATAGGACATGTTATATAAATTACAAGTATAAATGTTTTTCCAAGTTATAAAACTATATACTAAGTTTTACGTCTTTTCGGCTAAAACCGAAAGATTAACGTTTTTGTCAAATAAAACTTAGATGGTCGGACCCGTCTAATATAAACTTTTATAAACTCACATACTGATATATGAACTTATATAACAAGTAAAAACTGATAAAACCCGAGCTTTACAACATATAGACATTAACGGGTCAAAGTAGCCTTATTGGACTATAAACCCGACTAGTTAGTAAAACACTTATAAACTTACTTATTGGGCTTAACCCATTTGGGCCCAACATGTAAAGTATAATACTGATAATAAAAGTATAATTGGGCTAATATAATATATTGGGCTTGTAATGGGCCCATTGGGCCTCAAAATGTAAACAAGTTGAACTAGTGTAACTAGTCTTGAAAATTTCCAAGACATAACATTATAATGTGGAATAAAGATTTACAATCCCACTTGATCATCATCATATTTATAAAATCATCATATATATACATAGTTATGATTTTTATAAATTCATTGGACAAGAGTCTAAGACAAGTATTATTTGTCTAGGTTTTCGTGATTGAAGCACGTAGCGTACATCCGAATTGCCGATAACCCGCTTTCCCACATCAACGTGAGTTCATAGCCTCGCACTCTTTTAAATGTTTTTATGAAATGTTTTATAAACTCGCGAGGGATATAACATGTTAGTTTTGATAAAAATAGGACATCATTTGTCCCGATTGTTTGTTTATTGATTTGTACCCGGATGATTGTATGACCCGATGAATGATTATATGACCCGATAGATGAAATGAAATGGATTATTAAAGTTAGGTTATGTCACTAAAAGTCCCATTAGCATGAATTGTGAACTACCGGGATTTGGTAGACGCTTATGCATATAATAGTACTATTTGGGGACGATCACCCGAGTTCACGCTTGACGGTTGATCCCTGTCATGCCACATTGATTGGTAAGCGAATTTATGTATGAGAATATTTCAATAGCATGATCTTTGTGACGACACGCTAACTTAGATGGGAAAATTGAGTTTCGGGTTAGCTACCCGTTGTTTGTTGTAGTAAGGTAACAATGTCATGCGGCTTATAATAATCCAAATAACGAAATACTACTTTATTCATTGAATTACGATATATTGCCTGACTAGCAATACAGGGTCTTATTATTGATATTATGTTCGTGTTTTGGTTTTATATAACCAAATCCATATAACGGTTTTTATTTAACTTTATACAACGTTATAAAACGTATTGTATGATGTTTTTACGACATTGGTTCATATAACGGTTTTAAAGGCAAAAGCCTATGATATGAATTGTGATAAGGATTTGTATAAAATGACTTTGGCTATTTCAGGCCTATTACAAAGATTTGTACAAAATAATTTTCGGTAATAATTATATACCGATGATATATATTGATGGTTTTATTAAACTCTATGAATTCACTAGGCGTTATCGCTGACCTTTTCTTTTAACATGTTTTATCTCAGGTACTTGAAGGTAATTCTCGGGAAGACAACAAGAATTCATGGCCCGCACTTAAATAATAATTTCCATTCAAATGCTTTGTAAAAACTTTGTATGAAATACAATGACCTGGGACCTATGTAAATCTGATATTTATGAATGGAAATGCTTTATTATCAAACGACGCGATTTTTAAGCGTTGTCTATGATGTGAGTAATGTGTTATCCCGTAACACCAACGAGTCTTCCGCTGTATTGAATTGTATAAATTTGGGGGTGTTACAATCCATTTCATAAAAAACTTTTCGAACTTCACCCATTTCGAAATTAAGATTATTCACGAGATCTAAAAATCCCTCTTTAATATTGTCTACAAACGGAACGATCTCTTTCTCAAACACCGTTTTCATGTGTTCGAAAGCCCATTCTCCAGCGTTTTGAGCCGTTGAAGTCGTACATTCCTTGATGACCTTTTCAAATCCGGTTAGGTATCACTGAATCTCTTCCAAGCTTAGCAATAACGTACTAACTGGTGGAAGATTCTTAGGAATTTCCTTAGGTTCGTCCGAATTAACAAGTGTAGGAAGTATACTAAGGCTTTCTCTAGTAGGCATGTAAGCTGGTGTATGGATAAATTATGTTTTTTGCATACTCTACATTAGGCTGTGCATAATCATACTCAGGTTATGTAAAAATTACTTTTGACCGATTCTCTTCATGTAATGACATACGTCTAGATTCATTTGAAAACACAATCGGATCTAAGACCAATCCTTACTTGGTAGCATCATAAAGTCGTGGGTTGTGATTAAATGCTTGCTTTGCATACCCCGGGTTAGGTGGTAGGTCTATTAGACGCGATAGAGTGAATTCTTTAAAAGAAGAATGAAACAAGTGTACTAAATGTGAAGCAGAGTATTGTTTTAAAAGCAAAACTTCAGTCCTTTTAACTTTCTCAGACGCCTTAATTTCCGTTTCAACCCTTTTAGACTCGAGAATTTCGAAATCCGTTTGTAGTTTTTGAAAATTATTAACGACTGACTATTTTTCTTTAAGTTCTTTCGAAATATTTGCTCTTAAACTCTCAATTTCTAGCAAATTATCCATTTTGACTTTCCTAAACCTATCAAAGGTTTTAACCTTTTCCTGGAGCTAATTAAGGTAGTGGTCACTGGAGCTAATTCCAAGGTTTTAACCTTTTCCTTATACAAAGAAAGCTCGGCTGATAATGTCTGATTAACACTGAGGGTTTCAAGGACCGCATTATTCATTTGGCTAAGCATAGATGCCGACACCATAACCAAATGTTGTTGAGCAAACGAATTTTTAGTCGTATTAGCTACCGGTTGTGTTTCACTCAAAGTCTGGGGACTTGCATTGATATTGCTATCATTGTTTGTCTCCTCGTTTGATTTACTAACCACCGGAGGCTTTTCCGGATACTCAGACACTTGCTCAACTTGATAAGGTACAATACTAGTATCATTGGCAGTATTTGGTACCTCAGAAATTGTGTCAGCTCCATAAAGTGAAAGATTTGCCATAAGAGCTGCCTTGGCGGTATTGAGATCATCACAGTCAGAGTCGTATGCATCAAGATCATCACATTGATATACGGCATTGTTTGTGATGGCTGTTGTGAGTCCGTCAATGTCTGCAAATCCAGGATCTGCAAGAAATGCTAACTCTTCTTCATCGAGCTCGCGTCCTTGGGATTGAGCATTCACCAAGTAGATCTTCTCCTAAAACCATGTGCTATCCCTTTTCCTTTTTGGTTGCTTACACTCTCGAGCCATGTGCCCTTCCCCTTTGCAGTTATAACATATGATCATCTTCATTTTGCCAGTGTTATTACCCCTTGTAGCAGCAGTGTTAGATGGACGTGCACCAGTATTAAATGAGCTTGGTCTCCCCTGAAGTGGTTGCACCGTGACTCTGCCATCATGATTTTTAGCTTGTTGTCGAGAGTTAGAAGAGTTCCTCAACTGATTGTTTGTTGGAGATGGTCCTCTGTAACCTCGTTTGTTCAACGCTTGAGTGATGTAAGCAGACATTTGAGCAAGTATATCAGTAGGATTATCCCCTTATCTAAACTCAGGGACTGGAATCTCATCATCACAATAGAATACTGGTGCTGATTGAGCTACAAACTGATTTGAAGGAGCACTAACATGTTGTGAGTAATGGGGTTGAGGAGCCTCATGTGGTTGATAGGGGATGGCAGGGTTTGTTGGAAGTTGATAAGGTGAATATGGTTGTGAAGCATAAGGTAAATGATGTGAGTCTCCTTGTGATGATGTTGCTGGTTGCTTGTATTGTTATTGAAAATATGTAGGTGGTTGTGGCAAGATAGAATACTATGGAAAGCTTGGTGTTTGATACAATGGTTGATAGGAAGATTGGTGTTACAAAGCAAACGGAGAGTTGTGATATGACAACGTTAGATGATTTGCCATTAATGCCAATGGTTCTTGATAAGATCCCTGAGAGATGCGTTTTTGGATCACGTGCTTCTCGTGTTGCTGCAAGAAAGCATAGAGTTGATCTAAATTTGACTTGCGCAAATCTCGAATCATTTTAACATCGATGAAATATTGACTCCACTCTTGGGGTAACGTGTTCAAGAACTTGGTGTTTAGTTGAAACCGAGCAATCCTTAGATTATACACGTTCATATCATTCATCAAAGTGGTGAAACGCGAGTAGTAGTTATGAAGTATTTCCCTTGGAATGTATGTGAATCTATCAAACAAATCATACAATTGACACTCTCGTTCCTGCTTAGTTAGTGAAGTCCCTTGTAACAAAAAAGATAAGCGATCCCAAAGATCCTTTGCCACTGTCTGTTCACTAACCATTCGATTGATATCGGGTGGAAGAGCTTGAAGTATTGTCTGAACGGCCCTTTCATCTGCATCGGCAATGAGTATGTTAGCATTCGGTAACTCATGATACAACCTTGGCCGCGTCACAATTTTGACAGTAACTTCTCCCCAATCGAGTGGACCTTTTTCAATGGATTAAAGCATAAGTCTACCATTGGGTTTACCCATGATGTAAGTTTTCATGCGACCTTGCCATGCTTCAAATAAGTCTTTGATGAGCAACGGTGGGCGGGTATCGGTACCCGAAATGATTGAAATATCGGTAAGCGTTGTCACTGTAGGCATAAATGAATGAGGATTCATTTTTTGAACACTTGATAGAAAAAGATTATCTTTTGATCGAGCAATGAAATAAGGTTGTGAAACTATGTTTTTGTTGATGCTTAGTTTGTATGTTGGTGAAGAAATCGTCAAAATCCCAAATAACTTGTAAGGTAAATTTCAAAGAAGTTAAAGAAAATTAACTTCTGAATAAATTACCAATCAACTTCTAAATAATTCTGAAAGACTACTTCTGAATCCCTGAACTTGAGAACTTCGGAATGTCTTTCTGAGATCACTTCGGAATGTAAATAATGTGTACTTCGGAATAACCCTCTAAGTTCACTTCGGAATAAAACTCGGAATCCACTTTGGAATAAAACTTCTAATTCACTTCGGAATAAAGAAAAGATGACGTACTTCGGAATGAATCTACTTCGGAATGAAACTCTGAGTTTACTTCGGAATATGGGAAAAAAATGGTGTACTTCGGAATGAATCTACTTCGGAATGAAGGTCTGAGTTTACTTCGGAATATGAAAACAATAATGAAGACTTCGGCATTATAAACTATGTCACTTCGGAATCCTTGTTGTTGAAGAACTTAGGAATAGTTGCTATAAGACGAACTTCGGAATTTTGATCTTCAATACTTTAGGAAAATCAAAAACCCTCTTTGGTACTTCGTAAAACAGACTCTGTATCCGAAAATTGTGATATCCGATATCACTGTTAAGCTAAAAAACACCCTGAAAATCACCAAATAACCAAGAAATTTTGCGATTTTAACCAAATCAAATAAACCAAATCACTACCACAACTATGTAGATGATTTGTTTACCAGCTTTTACCATAAAAACGAGAAAAAATTTCAAGATTTGAGATTTATTATCCTTAAAACACGAAACCCAATAAAAACTAAAAAATAACACAAATCTAAATCTTACATCATCCCATGGCTCTTGATACCAATTATAGAATAATGATAATCTTAGATCTAATCAAGAGGGTTGTTGTTTTCTAGAGAGAGAAACTAGAGTGAAAAAGAAAGAGAACTTTTATTAATGTGAAAATGGAATAAACAACAAACACCCCTTTCCATGGTGGAAAGGGGTTTATTTATCCAATTCCCTAAGTGGACTTGGGCCTCCGGCCCATGAACATGCTCATGGGTCAGGCTAAACATAAACATTACTTAAACAATACTTTGAGCCTATAACTATATTGTTGGAGTGACCGAGACTTTCTTTATACGAAAAACGTATTTCCAACAATAATAAGTCCAATAAGCACAAATAAACTTGTTTCTAACACTAGATCAAAGATTAGAAGCAGATTCAAGCAATAGCAGTTGACTGATGAACAAAGGCAATTTCCAAAACCCTTTTGTTGATCTAAATGACCACAAATCCAATTTTAAACCCTTAAATCCCTTTCCCTGGTTGAGTTAACTAAAACTTAGCACTTGTTAACCATAGTCTACCCATAGATCTAGGTGTCCCCAAACTTTTAGCCAATTTTACCAAGTTAATCAGATTCTAAAGCCCTTTCTTGGATTTAGGTGATTCAAACCACAAAATATGCACATAAACACAAGATAAAACTTATGAAACAATAACAAACACAATACTCCCATAAACACCTACTCAAATGAACCAAAGCTTAGCTTATGTACTTAACCAAAACACCCCTTTGTAAACTGATTTCTCAGATTTTCAAAGGACTTATGTGATTTAACCCACAAATCAAGCTCCAATCAAGCTAATAACAACCAACAAACCTCAAAACACCAAAGTCAACCATAAAAACACACATTCACAGACAAAAACTCAGATTCACCAAGATTCATACAAAATTTCAGAAAAATAAAAAGGATTAGAGATGCAAACCTCCAAGACTCACATCCAAGCCTTGGATTGTTTGAGCTGAGGTGCTAGCAAGAAAAAGCACCAGCTTCCAATAGCTGCTAAGAAGAACAAACATAAGGGTTAACCAAAAACAGAATATGACTTGATTTTTGAAAACAAGAGTTTTATTCCTTAAAAAATTTCCTCAAAATCAATCAAACAGATTAATGGAACTCAGACTTTAGCTAATCTAACACCAAACTTTCATAAAACACAATAAGGAATTCACAATTTCAGAAAATCAAACTTTTTATTTCATAAAAAGGAATTACAAAGCATTAGCTATATTCTGGAACAAAGAGGCTCTCACATGTTGAGGCCTCCTTTTATAGACGACTAAGATGATTCTAGAAGGAAAAATACATAAGAAACCCTAGCTATGAATTCTCAAAATTGCCCTTGAGTGCTTGATAGCGTGTTGAGGTTGTGAGTTGTCCAATTCAATCCTTGTTGTTCATTTTAGCTTTGGGGCCAAGCAAATAGTATGGGATGTTGATTTGGCCATGTGGCATTTCTTGGAGAGGAGGGTGTCATGTGATTGGTTGAATGGATGAATGGGAATGGGGTCCATGGTGAAGTGGTGTGTGAATTCTGGCATGGGATTGGTTCGTGTGAGAGTGAATTGTATTTTGGTGTAGGTAATGGTAAAAACCCCATTCAGGTGAAAAGTAAAAACTGGGTTTCATACGTGAGAATGGTGACACATTTGATCCGAAATCAGTGGGGAGTTAGTGTTTGTCGCGTGTTTGTTTGTTTAAACTTTAGGAATTGGCACAAGTGGTCCTTGGTTTTTTTAAAAACTTGTATAACAAGTTTATTTACCTTATAAACTTGTTTCCTTTGAATTTTGAGGTTTCAGAGATTAGAGTTTGGCCACAAAATGTTTTGGAAAAAGGATTTAGGGCTTTTACAAGTTTAGGCTAATTACAATTTCAGTCCTTATGATATTTTAACCATTTTTTAAGGACTAGAAATGTAATATTCTTGAACTTCATGGGATTCTTTGGATCTTGGACTTTATGAAGGACCATTATTGACATTTTGGATTTGTTAAAGGACAAATCTTGCCAATTCTTCAAACTTGGAGGACCTTTTTGTCATTTTGACAAACTTAAGGGACAAAACTTGTAATTATGAATATACAAGGGTATTAAGTGTCATTTATTCATAAATGATTGATCAATCTTGTACATCTTCAATTCTTCAAGGGTTTTTCTTTGATAAATCACAAACTAGGGCCTGGTTCATTGTGCGGCTTTGTTCCTCGTGTTCGTTTTTCCTTGTTTCTTATGATCTTTTGTCTTTTTCACGAAATCCATACCTAAAACACACAAGTAAACAAACACAAGCATACATATGATATTTTATGACATTCTTATGCATTTAAAGCCCGAAAAGAATGATGAGATCATGTATAAATGCCATCTCATCACGCATACATTTTTATGCATTTGAAGTAAAGTTGTCAGGGTCGAGCATGGGGATTTTTAGGTTGTGGTTTGATGAGGAAGAAGATTCTTTAGCAGACATCTTTTCTTGTTTTAAGGTTTTGGTGTTTTTATGGTTTACTGTTCTTCTAGATCAAAGTTCCTCAACAAGCTCTGATACCACTTGTTGATCGCAAATTAGATCAATTAGCTTTGTGTTAACGAGATTAAATCAAGTTTAACACGTAGAGAAACTTTGTTGTTATATGAACAATCCAAGTGTTATGCAGAATTAACACTTAGAATAAAGAACAAGTAAAACAATTAAACCAAACTTTCACTTTTGATTGATAATCGAACTTGCTTACAATGAAAGTTGAATACTGAATAATGTAAATAAACTACAAACCCTACGAACTCCTTTTATAACATAAGAAGTCGTGTACAAAGGATAACCTATCAAATATTCTAGGTAAAGATAAATATAGAAAATACAATATTGAGTATATCTTTACTTCAAATAATAAACGTGTTGTCTAAGTAATCTTATCAGTGGTTGGACTTCTTGTAAGCGCTTGGATATCTCTTATGAATGCTTGATTTGTCAGCGCTTGATTTCATCTTGTCAGCGCCCAATTTACTCTTGTTAGCGTCTAAGTGACTTAGCTCATTTTATTCCCAACAAGACTTAGACCACAAAAATACGAAAAAAAATTTAGATCCAGGTTGTTGATCAATAAAACTCACGAAATATAGTATAAACCAAAACCAATCACTAATCTTCCCCGTGGTGAATGATACCAAATGTTTTCCCATGATTTATTATGACAGGTCTAAATGTTGGGTCAGTATTTACTGACCCTAAAGCAACAGGATTTGAATATAAAATCCCCCTAAGTGTTTCATGTTCAATAGAAAGATGACTGTGCTGAAGCATGACCAGAGGAACAAAGATTCCTACTGAAGAATGTTTTGCTGAAGGATGTTCAGATTTCCTCATCCAGAGAACTTACAAGACAAAAGAGTCTTTGCTTCAAAGACTCGGCATTCTAGTTGCTGAAGAACAAGTCCTGAAGAAGAGCTTTCAGTTTAGTTTGGCTTGACAATACCAAACTGAATGATGTCAATCTCCTCTAGAATGCTGAAGACACTTCAGCATTCTGAAGGTTTACATTAGGTGAGAAAATATTACTTTAAGTCAAAGTAGGTTTCTTGTATAGTTAGCTATAACTACAACCTTTATCTTTTCCTATAATAGTTTATTTTTCTTTTGTAATGTTTATCCAGCATGGGCATCAACCACCCACTGGATAAACTCTTTCATGGGAACATGTGAAATGTAAACCCTAGTTTTGCACTGCCTATATTAGGACTGCTTTTGGGAGAGAAACGGTTAGCCTTTACAAGAGAAAGAATCTATGTTTAACCTTCTCTCCAATACCAACCAAACCATATACCCAAAGTGCATATGAACGTTTAGGTTGGAACTTAAACTATTAACATTGGTTGAAAGTTTAAGTAGAGGAGATCACCCCACATTGTCATTCAACCACTTTGTTATTACGCAAATAAAGTAGGTTATAGATTATTTATTGAATTTTAATAAAATCCTATACGTTGAAAAGTTTAATTGGTATTGTTGTTTTATTTGTTCGTAGTTCTTATTAATTGATAAAACAACATACTTGAGTCTTAATAGCTAGTTACTACTTAAGGTTGATAAGTAGTAATGAGTTAAAAAGGACCAACAAGTGGTATCAGAGTAGTTTGATTAGCTAAACTCTTATTTTCATTAAACTGCTCATTTTAAGGTTTTCAAATCAAGATCCAACATGGCTCAAGTAATACCACAAACCCTAGAGTATAGGGGTGGCCAACTCAATGATGCTCCTGTTCTAGAGGTAGCAAATTTCACTAATTGGAAGAAAAGGTTCCTTGTCCACATGGTTGGAATCAAACCCCAATTCCTTGGAATCATTGAAAATGGTCCATTTGTTCCCATGGTTGGGGACAATAAAAAACCCGAATTACAATGGACTGCTGATGAGAGAAAAGCTGTTAACCTAGATCAGCGTCTCAAAAGTCTCATCATGTCTATACTCCCAGATGACCAAATAAATTATGTTGTGAATTGTAAAACAGTTAAATCTACATGGGAGGACCTTATATTGTATCATGAGAGACCCTCTGATGTGAAGGAAACACGGGTAATGGATTTAAAGCTTTAATACAACACTTTCAAAAACAAAGAAGGGGAAACCCTTACTCAAACTTTTACCAGATATAAAGCTTTGATGAAAGAATTGGTAAATGATGGCGTTGAACTTTCAAAACTTGAAATAAAAAAAGTTTTTGTTAATGCCTTACCAAAGAAGTGGCTCGATTTTTGCCAAAGCTTGAGAAATGCTAATCACATTAAAGATTGTGATATAGTTTCTCTTTATGGGAAACTAAAATATGAAGAAACTTAGTTGATAAGATTTATGAAGGATCCAGCAAGAGTAAAGCACTTACAATTGCTACACCCTTGTGAGGAATATATGAAAGACCTTCAAGAGGAATTTCATGAAAGAGCTCTTATGGCCAAGTCTATAAGGCTCTTTAAGAAGGGAGGTAGGTTCTCCAGCACCACAATAGCCTCAGTTGACATTGTGTGCTTTAAATATGGTTTGCCTGGACACTTTGCCAAGGATTGTTATTCCAAAACATCCATTCCCTCTTTCTCCTCACCAGCTCAGTCTAGACTATCTCGTCAATCTCCATTTCAACAAAAGCAAATTGCTTCATCTTCTTTTCAGCAACATAGGGTTGAACTAAGGCCAGCAAAAGACTTCGAGGCTAAATATAGAGAGATCAAGGCTAGGCTGGCTCTAATCAGTACTCAATGATCTTCCTCAAAGCCAACCAAACAAGAAAAGAACAAGGGACTCGTAGCTGAGGTCTATGAATGGGATGAAGAGGAAGTCTCTTCAGTTGATGATGAGATGGTTAATGTGAAAGTGCTGATGGCACTTGCTGATGATGAAGGGTCAAACTCTAATGTTGTGGCAAAAGAAAGTGCTCGAAATGGTGAATGTGTCAATATCACAATAAAAAAGGTACAAACTCTTATTGAACTAGAAGATAAGGATGACATTAAATTTGTCTTTGATTACATGTGTATTGATCTAAAATTTGTTGAAGAACAAAGAAACAATTTGCTTGAAAAATATCATAAACTTGTTCATAAACTTGATGAGTTTGAAAGTAAGCTAATACAACTAAAAGAGGTTAACCTTGATATACTTACTTTTCAACAATTGAACTCATAAATCATTGATGAAAACAAATCTCTAAGAGTTGAACTAAAAGAAGCAAAAGATATTGTTAACCATGGCTTAGAAACTCTGATTGGGTAAATCAATGTATCAATGAACAAATTCTTGCTCAAAAAAGGAAAATGATTGGTGCTGAAGGATCCTCCAGCACCAACTCTCATGATATTTTCTTTTTCAAAGCCTCAAATTGGGATGGTAGTTCGATCCATGACGTTGTAAGGTCAAGTGAAGAGAAGTTATCAAATCATGACACTGGACGTATCCTTCTCCCTGAGTTTCAACAAATGATGATTCATCAACACCTGTTGAGTCTTCAGTTACTAAAGATGACTCAAATGATGATTTAGAGAATGAAGTAAGCACCCCACTTCCTCCTCTGGATAAATTAGTTGGTGCTGAACCCTATACTGGACCAAAATCAATCCAGTCAATCATCAAGTCTCACACAATATACAAAAGTAGTGGTCCCAAGCATGCCAAAATTAACACATCAAAGAAATCTCTAGCTCCAGATGAAGGTTCACATACGGGAACTATTTCTTCAGCTTCATCAAATAAACTAAAGAATGCTAGAACTGAGGAAGATGAGAGAATGTCTCTTGTCATGTAAGCCATCAATGATCTTAAATTACAACTCAGGCAGCAGCAAACACCAACTCGATTCAGGGATGAACCTTTAAACTCTCCATATTATAGATACAAGACACAATTTAAAAGGGCTTGTGATTTATGTGGTTTAATCAACCATCTAACTGAAACTTGCCTAAAAGCGATTTATTGTACCGAATGTGAGAGAACTAACCATCGCACTTGTGAACATACTGAATATATGCTTGCTAAAACTAGTGTTGATGCTCATAGCACTAGAGCATCCTATTCTAGGCGAAACATTCCTTTCCCACCCTGCATTCATTGTGGTATGGGCAATCATCGCTCAAATTACTGTCACTATTATCCTGTTTGTAACATTTGTGGAAGTTATGACCATGACACGCATAGACATAATCGAGTAATCTCTCTTAGAAGAGGCATCAAATCTAGGAACCCAAACTATATTACCAAATGTTGTAAAACATGTGGAAGCAATGTCCACATTACATCTAATCACCATTATATAGAGTGGTTCAGAAGAGGTGAAGCCCTTCAGGCTAAGAAAGCAAATGCTGTTCAAACCTTTCCTTCTTCTTTTGAGCAATCTTATTCATCATCATAAAAAGGACCCTTTAGATCTAGAACACCTTCCAGATCTAAAACACCCACGCATCAAAGGTGGGTTTAAAAAAAAACTAACCATTTCCTTAACTTGTGTAGTGTGATCTCAGGAAGCCTATTTGGTACCTGGATAGTGGCTTCTCAAGGCATGTGACTGGAACCAAAGTCATCTACACAATTATAAGGAGGAACAAGGTCCTAAAGTAGTTTTTGGTGATAACTCATCAGCTACTACTGAAGGATTTTGTTCAGTAAAATACAATGGTATTGTTTTCAGAAGGGCATCATATTTCAATGGATTGAAGCATAACCTCATCAGCATCAGTCAACTCTTTGATGCTAAATACCTAGTCCTGTTTGATGACAAAAAAAGGTACAAACTTCAACTCCAATCATGAATTTGTGATGATTTCTCCCAGAGTCAAATATGTTTATGTCATGAACATGAACTATACTCAGGAGACATGCTTCTTTGCTAGAGCTTCAAATGTCACTAACTGGCTCTGGCATAAAAGGCTCTCACATCTAAATTTCAAATCAATCACTTTGCTGGCAAAAAAAAATCTTGTTATTGGTCTTCCTTCCTTTGTCTATTCTAAGGATAAACCATGCTCATAATATGAAAAAAGGAAGCACCATAGGGCCAATTTCAAAACATAACAAGCTTTCAAAATCAAAGAAAGTCTTCATCTACTTCACATGGACTTGTTTGGCCCAGTATCACCTAGGTTCATTTGTCATGAAAAATATAAACTTGTCATTGTTGATGAGTACTCTAGGTACACCTGGGTATATTTTCTGAAAAAGAAAAGACATGCACCAGATGCATTTATGTCTTTCATCGGAAGAGTTGAAAATCAATATGATACTCATGTCAAATAACTTAGAACCAAAAATGGTGCTGAATTCAGAAATCATTCACTGATAAAGTTCTATGATGACAAAGGAATCTCACAAAATTTATCATCACCTTACACACCTTAACAAAATGGTGTGCCTGAAAGAAGGAACAGAACTTTGATTGAAGCATAAAAAACAATTCTTACTGGATCAGCTCTCTCTAAGCATATTCGGACTGATGTTGTAGTCATTGCTTGCTACACTTAAACTAGATCCATAACTGTGAACAGACACATGAAGACTCCGTATGAAGTCTTCAGGGGGAGAATTCCAAACATATCATTCTTACATGTGTTTTTGTGTCTAGTATTCATTCATAGTCACAAGAATCACCTTGGTAAGTGTAAAATCCATGATTTTACCATGATTTAATGTAATAAAATTTCACCCAATAATCCTAGAACACTCCATCATATGTCCTATTTCTATAAGATGTGTGTGAACTTGTCCATTATGTACTTATACTTTTACATTACATCCTTGTTGTAAATAACTACATAACTTAAACCATGTACTTAAAACTAGAAGAACAAGTGATAAAATGTATAACCATCATTTGAGTATACAACAGTTAACAAATTTGGAAAACATGCTACACAATGTATATGTGGTCGTGTATGTATGTATGCATACTATAAGCATACTTACACTTTCTTGGACTAGCCCAAGATCATTATTCTCTTTTGTGTCAAGCCCACAACAAGCCTAAGCCAAAGCCCACTACCCTTTGGTTAGCCTTAAACGGCACACACCCTATGTGGAAGGAGAAGAGTTGTCTTGGTTTTGTAAAAGCTAACACTTGGCGTGTTATCTCTTACCAAGGCAAATCATGCCATTTGCCTTCCCTCTCTCTTCTTTAAGCCGAAACACACACACCAACATTCTCATTCTCACATACAAATCAAATCTCACTTTCTCTCATCCCTTTTCTCTCTCAAATCATACGGCTTTAGCCATATGCATCCAAGAACACATTAACTTCACTAGTTATTGTCTTCTTCTTCATTACTACTAATTATTTGGAAGCATCTCTACCAACATTATCTTTATAGCAATCTATACAAGCCCTAGCCGAACCCACACAGGTCACGACTTGGTTTATTGTTAGGGTTTTCATCATCATCAAGATTTGTTCACAAATCTCCCTTGTTCCCTAGATCTTCCTTGGTATTTTTAACAAGAAGGTATTACTCATTATACTTTCTTCATTTTACTTGCATGCATTAACATCCACCTATAAACACATATAACAACTTGTTAAAAATCAAGATTTGATAAAACCATGACCATCTAGGTCACGACATATTTGGTAATACCATTAGTCATGGTTAAAAACTTTTAATAAGAAACCTATTACTATTATTCTATGTTTAAACTTGATTAAAAATCATGTAAATCATTGTATGGATTTAAATGTAGCCGTTGGTTATAAACATTACTTTTGGGATTATGGCTAACTAATAATCACAAATCTCATAAATAAACTTTTTATAACTCAAAACCATGAAAAACCATGACCTTAAAGGTCACGACATAATTAAATGAACATCAATGATTTTTATGACAAGTATGGGATATGTATGTATCTACGTATTTTGGAATACTAAAAATCACCAAAACACTATATGTGTAAAAATATAGTCGTGGGCTATGGATGTCCTTGGTTGGATTTCTAATGAACATGCATGTCCATGTTAAACCTAGATCTTGTATTAAGAACCTAACATAACTTAATAATAATGTAACAAGCACAAAAATCTTATGTGAACATTTGGGGAAAAACAGTATAGTCGTGGGCTATATGTTATGTCTTGGATTTATGATAACCTTGGGAACATATAATATATCTAGATAAGTATGTTTGGACTTTATAAATACTTATAAACACATAACTAGCTAAAATCTCATCTTGGAAATACCAAGATTTAATATATAGCCGTGGGCTATATATATGTATGTACATGGACTTATGATTTGATTTCTTGGTTTGTACATCGTTAGATCTTATTTTTGGGACTCTTATAATTACATGCAACCATAAAACAAGTCTTGACTTATCTTAATAAGCTATAACACAATATAGCCGTGAGTCATAAGCTCATATTACGGCTTATAACTTGCTTGCAACTTTGTAACAAATCTAGATCTCATTTGTTACACCAAATAAAACAAACCATGGGTTTTATTATTTTATTAGGGCTTATAACTTGAAATGGATAAGCTAATGATAAGCTTATAAGAAAATCCTATATTATTACATAAAATGATAAAGTAGTATTAATGGACTAATCAAGCCCATACAACATTAGCCCAAGACTTAATGGACCCAATAAGCCCATTTAACAAATCTTAGTACCTTAATTAAGAATGTGTTTAGGCCCGTTTAATTAATTAGTGGACTTAAAAATGTATTTAATCCCAATAAATTTTTTAAAGGCCCATTTAACAAATTAAAGGACTTAAAAATGTGTTTAGGCCCACTAGATGGCCCATTAGATCTTTTAGCCCATTTAATGAGCCCATGTAATGTTTTGGATTATTTAAATAAAAGTTTTTATAATAAAATATAACTTATAAGAACTTTTGGACTAAAATGACAATTTATGAAACTTAAGGACTAAAACCGTGACATTTGAAACTTGTCTAGATAAACTATTAAACACAAGGAATAAAAATGTAATTATCCGAAAGTTTAGGGTTTAACAAATACCATCCGTGGCATATTAAACCCTAGGGACCATTTTTGAAAGTTTCTAAAAGTTTTTTTGTCATTTCATAACCCTAAGGACCACTTTTGTAATAAGCCGAAACATAAAGAATCCCTAGGGACTGTTTTTGCCATTGTATGAAAGTTATAAAACCTAGTTACAACTAGGAGGACTAATTATGCCATAACCCGAAAGTATAACAAGCCCTAGGTACTAAAAGTGTAAAATCCGAAAGTTTTACTTTACTTAAAACATGGAGGGACTAGTTTTGTAATATTCTGAAACTTAAACTAGCCCTAACCCTAATTCTATTTTAAATTTAGTAAAACTTAAATAAACCCTAAACCATAAGGTTTTAAAGTATAAATTCTTAAACTTGTAACTTATAAATAATTTTATAAATGGCTGGAAATTTTTTGGGAAATTTAAAGTAATAAAATATTGATATTTTACTTTACAAAATAAAATATTTAAATTTTACTTTATGAGATAAAATGTATAAACTGTATGTATATTGGGTAAAGTAAATACATGTACTTATGTACTTTTATGGGACGAATTTATATAAATGATTAATAAATTGAATACAAGTACATATACTAGAATTATAAGTATAATTTTTATTTTACTTAAACGAGAAACATAATTACAAGTTTAAATGGTTGTTGTTAATACTTGTACTACAGTCATTAGATAAACACTGTAGCATTAATAAACAAAATTAAAAATCTATATAAGCATACACGTACTTTCCTTGTATTATTTATTAAGACTGTACTATTTGATTAGGTAGTAGCTTGTGTCGTGAGCATTATTTGGATATTCATATTATACAGCTTTTGCAGAATCCAAGGTGAGTTTACAACCCCATATATTCTATTGATAAACTTTTCCTTTACGGGGGAGAAAACATGCAACTATTTTATTGGACATAACTGAATTGTATAAACTTGATTACGATTCACTATTATAGAAACTGTTAAATTATTGTAATTGCCCGAATGTTATAAATAGATCTATTGGGGACTGACCATCCCCATCTGGGTGAGTCATGCTCACTGTGCCTTGGCCGGGACAACAGATGTATACCATGTTGGAACTATGCAAAGTTAAGCTTTAGTTTCGAGTAATAGAAAATGTAATCTACCCTTCTTAGTAAGAATGCTTTGTGCGTTGTTACTACTATGATTGATGTATGTCCAAACTAATCTTTATTAAACCTGTAAATTCACCAACTTTATGTTGACCCTCTAAGCATGTTTTTCTCAGGAAAATGAAGTTAATACATGGTGTGTGCATGGACTCAAGCATCATTGTAATATGCATTCTAGGACTCATCAGGGGTTCTATTTGGGAAAAATAAACATCTTACTTATGTCATGTTGAAGACAATTTTTATAAATTTGTACAACGATCATGTAATATGTTTTGAGTAATTTCTTATCTTATGCTCTATGAACTATGTGCTATCGATCCACCCTTTGACATCTCAATTGGTACTTCCGCCATATTTTGACCCGACCCAGGGTGTCACAGAGAATGGTATCAGAGCATTAGTTATAGAGAACCAGATAAATTTTTAAATAAAATAAAAATAAAATAATTTTTCTTTTATTTAAAACTGGTCTATAACTTTACAAAAATATTTTGGGATTTTTTTTTGGGACCATAATAGTCAAGCATGTAGATCGTAGGGCATGTTGTATGTTACGTGAACTAAGTGTGCATTGATATTTCTTTTGGTTTGGTAAACGATTATATATATATATATATATATATATATATATATATATATATATATATATATATATATATATATATATATATATATATATATATATTTATATATATTATATATATATTAATATGTATAACCTAAAAACGTTGCGATATTGTTTAAAAAGGGATATACTTCATAAAACTTGTAACCCAAAATAATATTGTTTGTAAGCTTATACATACTTCAAATTTAAAATAATATTATTTTCAGAGCATCATGACTCCACCTACTACACCTCCGACTCTCCTACCAGTGGTAGCCCCTATTCCAGCTATCCCTTCATCACCACGATTAGTACAGTGTGGATGGTTATCAGCCTCAGATTCAGAGAATGACCAGACTATCAGAGATGTACTTCCCGATGACCCTTTTTCTGCCTCAACATCAGCTATACTGGTCCCCACCGCTATGGAGGAGGACCGGGTATCTCCTCACCTACCATCTTCTGTACCTTCATCATTACCACCGGGCTATTTTCCCGAGTCTCCACTCTCTCGACAGAGGATGTATGAGGCTACACCCGACTCCACTTTCGAGATCGTGGAGGGTTCCGGGGCAGGACATGTCGATCCTGTCCAAGCCCAGATTTCCGCACTGGCCGCACGCCAGGAACAGGACACATCAGACCTTCGCAGCCTGTTGACAGCAGGTCAATTGGGCTACACTGCTATCCATGAGCGTATCGACTCTCTCACTCAAACTATGAGGGGAGAAGCCCAAGCAGCCAGAGGTGTTCAGGCTATGACTAACGAGGCATTACAGTGGCTATTGGAGGAGAACTATCGTCTACCCCAGCGTATCCATGTCCTAGAGGGTATCCAGCATCAGACCCATGCTGCTCTATCTGCTCAGGGGTAGTCCCTGTCTATTTTCTTTGACCTTGCCACCATCAAACACGATGGGGTTACTACAAAGATGGCTTATCTTCGAGGGCCCGTCGACAGACTTAGGACCCAGCTGCTGACAGTACTCGGTATGCTTAAGGAGACCCGAGCGACAGTTCAGACATTATGGAGTACCAGGAGAGCATCTGCAGCTTCACCAGCCCCAACAGCACCAACCTCATCCAGCAGACCACCTAGGTAGGAGCAGAGTAGATGTACTAGACTTCTTGTACATCATGATCAGCTTATGGGTTGTACCCTAGCTATCATGGTATAGGACTTTTGTACTTTTATTTCTTTTCAGCTTTTGTGATGTATCCCTGTACTGTACCTTTTCTTTTCGAACATATGTTTTTGGATATGATGTACTTAAGACAATGTGTACCACTACCAAGGACAAGGCCAGCTAAGCCTTTGGCTCGGATATGCTATGCTCGATGAATGTTTAATTCCTTATGGAAATTTGCAGGTAATCATTTTCTTATGTTATATCTGTTATGCAATGTATTATATTATGAAATCTTGATAGGTTATCCTATTTGTTATGAAATCAATGCATGAACTTTCCCGTGCAAATAATATAAAAATTGTACTAACACTTGAACTAATAATCTCATTTTGTGTATGATTATAGACAAATGGCGATTACTCGATCCAATCCTAATAATGCAACCACTTCAAACGCTGCTAATATTGAACTTCCTGAAGCTACTCAAAATGTCACTGCTGCTCAACTCAAGGAAATGATAAACGAGGGCATTACAGCAGCTATGGCAGCCAGAGAAGCTGATCCAAATGTAAACGATGATCCAAACCTCAATCTGCGCATAAACAACACTAATAGGGGTTGTTCTTATCCCGACTTCTTGAAGTGCAAACCCTCATACTACCGAGGAAAGGAAGGAGTTGTTGAGTTGATGCAATGGTTTGAAAGACTAGAGACATTTTTCCGCATCAGCGGTTGTGCTGACGAGAACAAAGTCAAGTTTGCCACCTGCACACTACTCGAGAGCGCCCTTACCTGGTGGAACTCTGTTGTCGCTACCCTTGGACATGACACTGCTTATACTCTCACATGGGCCAACCTTAAGGAGAGGATGACTAAAAAATACTGTCCTAGAGGAGAAATGAAGAAGTTGGAAATCGAACTGTGGGATCTAAAATGTAAAAACAATGACATCCTTTGGTACAACCAAAGATTTCAAGAGTTAAGCTTGATGTGTACCATAATGTTCCCTCAAAGAAGCGACAAGATTGAGTAGTATGTGAGTGGACTCCCTGACAACATCCATGACAGTGTGCTAGCCTCACAACCCACTACAGTTGAAAGTGCTATGGAATTCGCGACTGAACTGATCAATAAGCGAGCTCGTAATTTGTCTGAAAAGCAGACGGATAACAAGAGAAAGTCGGATGAAAGTTCTCGTAGCCAGCACCAGCAGCCTCCCAAAAGACAAGACATTGGGCAAACCTATGATACTACTCCTACAACCCGCACCAAGAACTACTCAGGATCCAAGCCTAAGTGTCCAAAGTGCAACTATCACCATGTGGTTGGAGGTCAATGTTAGGGATGCTATAAGTGCGGCCAACAAGGCCATTTTGCTCGTGAATGTCAAGCAAATGTTGTTACCTCGGTTCGACCCAATAGTAACACCAGAAACAACAAAAGGAACTGGTCCAATACCCGTGGAGTCGGGAGTAGACAACAGGGAAACCGAAACCCCACGGGTGGAAACAACAGTAGACAAAAGAGAACCGTAGTGTGTTACGAATGTGGAACCCCTGGACACGTGAGACCCGATTGTCCCAAGTTAGCCAACCAGAAGAAGGACAACAAGGGAACTTCATCACAAGTGTATATGGTTGGCAATGCCCAAGCCAATCCAGATTCCAACATCGTCACCGATACGTTTTTACTAAACCAACGATATGCATTGATGAGACTGCTTTTATACATAGTCTCATCGTCTAAAAAGGGCTTTAAATTCATTAAATATCATGAAAATGTCCAAATATATGCTTGTGTTTGTTACTTGTGTATTTTAGGTACGGATGTAGAGAAAATGACAAAAGATCACAAGAATCATATAAAAACGAACACGGGAAACGAAGCCGCACAATGAACCAAGCCCTAATGAAGATTTTCCAAGAACAACCCTTGAAGATTTAAATATTATGCAAGAAGGGTCCTCCAATATTGAATAATTGACACTTTAAACCCTTGTATCTTCATAATTACAAGATTGGTCCCTAAAGTTTGTCAAAATTACAAAAAGGACCCTCCACTTGAAGAATTGGCAAATTTAGTCCCTCAACAAAACTAAATTGTCAATATTTGTCCTCCTCAAAGTCAAACATACCATGAAGGCCTGCAAGTTACAAAAAATTACAAGTTTGGTCCTTTAAATATGTCAAAATTACCAAAAGGACCCTTAACTTTGAAGAAATGGCAAAAATGGTCCCTTAAGAATTATGACTTGTCAATGTCAGTCCTCCAAGAAGTCAACCATACAAATCAAGACCATTATAATTGAAGAAAATGCCAAATCAGCCCTTCAAGAATCATCAAATGGCAAGAAATACCCCTGAAAATACTTTGGAAAAGTATTTGGGGCAAAAGAGTGAAAAATGAAACTTGTATAACAAAGGAAATCTTGTTTAGCAAGTTTAAACATGAAGTGACAAAGAAAGAAGAGCTAAGGGGTTATTCATGGCAGACAAGGATAGTTACCTAGACCACTCTCACTCTTACACGTGTCCCACTCAACCTTTTTAACCAATCACCACTCACCCTTCCACCACGTCACTAATCCACTCACCCGGTTAACTAATTATATTCATTAGTTACTTAATTCGTGCCATAACACATATTCAAACATTAAACCAGATCAAACCCTGAGTTCTTCATGTTCATATCAAAAATGGGTATTCCCTAATTATTGAGAATTAAGTCTTAATCTGCTCCAGATTTATGATTAAGGTCTTAATAAACATATCCCAAACCTTTTACTTGCCACCTCAACAACACAAAAGTCACATGATAAACCCCCATGCATACGGTTTTGGGGAAAATGCCAAATTGTGCCAGGGAATTTACCACCCACATTCAGCTTCAAACTTAAGCTTCAATATGAGCCTTTGATTTCTTCTAGATACTTGACACCTCACACAAACTGCCAATTCAGTCACATGATCCTCAAAATATTCAAACATTCAAAGGGCAAATTGGGGACTTCATCAAGCACGTTTTTATGCATTCAGTAGATAGTTTGTAGCCTATATAAAGGCATTAGGGTTTCACTTTGAGGCCTGCTCTTGATTTTTCCTTTGTTCAAGTTCTGTAAATCCTTTGTCATTTATGAATGAAAAGTGTTTGAAACTTTGAAAAGAAACCGATTGCCAATCTTTATTATTACTTGTTAATGTTACATGTGTACTAAACCTGAATCCTAAAACCTGTTTTCAAAGGAGTGTGCAAAAGTTTGCATTTTTTCCTTAAATCTTAATATTTTGCTAAGATCTTGGTACACCTTGGAATTTTTGGGCTATAAGTGGATCATAGCACCCTGATATTGTGATATCAAGGTGTTGTGAGGCTTATAACTTGGGGATAATCAAGTGTGAGGTACAAGTGTTGCATTAATCAAGGATTTGTCACTTTACTGTTTTTATATTTTTGCTTCTCACTTTGTTGAATCTTAGTAGGAGTGTGTGTGGAAGCTTGTGCTTATTCTTGCTAGCACTTAAGCTCAAAATTCGTGGGTGTGGGTGTACATACATGAGGTTTGAACCTTTCTACCTTAAATCTGCTTGAAATCTTGATTTTTGGTGATTTTGTGTTCTACTTGTGTTCTTGCTGAATTTATGGTCTAATCTTGCTTAATACTGCATATTACATCTGTTTATGTGTTTGATTGGGCTTGGATAACCTTGGAATACATTTATACTTGTTTAAATTGGATTTGAAAAAGATAAGGGGTATTTGGGATTATCTATTGTGTTGTTAGAAAGTGTTGTTTATGCTTTGTATCTGCTATTCACTTGCTTGAGTGCTAGTTTCTACAAGTTATTGGCTTTAGAACCTTGAATTCAAGATTATGCTATATCTCACTTGTTTTGACTGATTTTGACCTAAGATTTTGGTAATACCTAGAGTATATGCATGCTTAGGTTTAAAAAGTGTTAAATCATAGTTTATATAACCTGATAACAAGATTTGAGTGTTTGAATTTGGCTTGTTGGTCAAGTATATCTGCAAAGTGATAAATCTGCTTGCTAGTGTTCATCAGTAACTTTTTGGTGCTTGAATCTTGATCTAGACCTTGAACCATTGCATGAAACCTGTTTAAATCTGTTCATTTAAATTTATTAAAGCTTGTGTATGCATTTGGTGCAATTTGGCTGGCTGATTTTTGCTAAAACTGCTTATTGAGTGAAATCTGCTTATTGTTCATGTCTGTCACTGATCTGGTGATCTTTTGAATTAACTGTACTAATTGGTTGATTTTGATTGTGTTTTTGTGATTGTTTTTGTGATCATTTGGGTTCCTTTGTGAAACTTGAATCCACAAAAAAGTCACTAAAGACAAATAGTCAAGAAAGTCAAGCAATGGGAAAAGTTCCCACTGCTCAACACCCAAAACTAGCCTCTGCCAGTGTAATTTTTTAGTCAACTTATTTATTAGCGATATTGTCTTATCCAGACCTACAACAACTTATTTTTTGTGATCAATCTTCCTCATTTGACCCATTTATTTGAATTGGAGCTTATCAGCCCTTGGCTTTGACTTTTTGCTAGAATACTCATAAGTTTGACTATTAATTAAGTTCTTATTTTCTTATTCCAGCTTATTGAGTGTGCTTATTGAAAAACTTTTTGTTGATTAAGCTTAGTTAAGTCATTTAAAAGCTTTTGAAACTTGAATCAACTCTTGGGGTGGCCTAGAACTCGAAAACGACTATTTTGTCGTTTTGTGAAGATAGCTTTTAGCTTATTCAGGCTTATTTCTTGAGCTTATTTCAAATTTATTTTTGCAGATCTCTTAAGTAACTCAAAAGAAGCTTGTGTGTCTAATTTGAGCTTATGGCATCAGCTTATAGTTTAATGGGCCAAAAAGCCCATTAAGAATAAGCTGCTTTGAAATAAGCTAGCTTAAACGCGTTTTTAGCTTTTAGGCCTTCATTGTTTTGTTCTTAAAATCAAAATTTGAGTCAGATAGGAGCTTTTGGGCTTATTTGGACAACATTTTGCTTATTGGGCCTATTTGAGCCCATTAAGGGGACTGTTTGGAGTTTTAGCCCATTTCTAGGCCCATTAGGGGTATTTTGTAATTTCAACTTCATTTCTTTGTTTATTAGGTTAAAATAAGCTAGTTTGCAAATTTTTAGAATTTTTTATAAATTTTGAATTTTTAATATTATTTTATTATTATTTTATTATTAAAAATTAAAATTTAGGTTTTTCAAGTTTTTATATTTTTCTTAGGTTAAATATATTAAATTAGGAATTTTAAAATTTTTAGAATATTTTTATTGTCATTAGATTAATTTTTAGATTTATTTTAAGTTTTAATAGTTTTTAATTGTTTTTAAATAGTTTTTATTAATTTTAAAATTTTCAAAAATAGTTTTAAATTTATTTAAGTCATTTTAGAGGTTTACAATTGAAAAAATCTCATTTTGGGTTTTTTGTTAATTAAATTGATTTTTTGGGCTTTAATTAGCATTAAAAAACTATTATTTAATTAAATAAAAGGTTTGAGTGATTTTTGATTTTTTGTAAACTCTAATTACATTATTTAGGATTTATTGCAATTTTTTAGGAATATTTAGAGTAAATTTTTTATTTTGTCACTTTTTACGGTTTTACGTGTACGACTTTTCGTCTTAGTGTAATTCACAATCGTAAGTCGTAACCGTCATTCTCTTCTTATCTCATTTCTATTTTCTTTTCATAAATTATAATCACAAAAGTTAATCATCTCTTAACACACATCCCAAGCCTCCTTGAGAACGATCCCCACTTTGGGTCATAACTTGTGGTTTTCCTAAACTACTTGTGAACTTGCCCTAATTACCTTTGTTTTCCTAAACAAAGTGTAAAAACTCAATTATAATTTTTGGCGCCGCTGCCGGGGAGGCGTGTTGTGTTTTGATCTGGAAATTGTTGTTTTTATATATAGCCATAATATCTATTTGTATTAGTAGCACTCTACTAATACGTATTATCGGTTTTCGTTTTTTGTGTGAATACTATTACTATAATGTGTACGTAGAACAATAAATTCACAAGTACTCCAAAAGTGTGAAAACACAACCTTGATTGGGAGGTCATGACTTAATCATTGTGTTCGAATCTCAAACAAGAAATCAAAGGCAAAAATAGATAAATACTTTCGTGAAGCTCGATTTTGAAAAATACAAACTATAAGGTGGGTATAAGGCGGGTATTATAAAATATACCCTAAGGAAAAAGACTCTTAAGTGCTTCGCGCCACCTCGTTTACCCGCTTCCTTGTGAGTATTTTGAGATTGAAAGCTAATCGAGGGTTTTGCCGCCCAAAGTATTACTAAGTATCATATATATTTTTCTTGGTTTCAATTGATTAAACCCTCTTGAACGTTTTGGTGTTCCACCAACGTTCTAAAGTCATCGAAGGCGTTAACTTCACGTGATCGTTTTCATTCCTTGAGGCTTCTTTAATCAAGAGATTTGATTAAGGAGGATATTTGTAGATTTTTGTCTACTTAATACAATCACAAAAATCCAAAGAAAGTAAAAACAATCAAAAACCACAAAAAAAATTGGAAAAAGACAAAACACCAAAAAGAATCTTCTTTGCTCATCCCCACGTTGTACGTGACGTTTATGCAAACTCGCAACCAAGCAAGACGTGCACGTAAACGTGGAAACCGAAAGGAGTCAACACCTACTCCTAATCTTTCTAGTGAGGAGTCTCCTATTGACGAACCTATCGTAAGAGAAGAACCAACCATGGCGAATCGAACTATGATGGAGTTACTTCAAGCACCAACCGAGGGTTATGGAGAGGCTATTGTGATTCCCGCTATCCTTGCGGAGAATTTTGAAGTGAAAATGGGTTTGTTGTCGATGATCCAAAACAACAAATTCCGTGGTGATGAAAAGGACAACCCGCACAACCATATCCGCCAATTTAATCGTCTTACCACCACTTGCAAATTTAAGGATGTTGCTAATGACTCGATTAAGATGATGCTTTTTCCGTGTTCCTTAGCGGGGCCCGCTAAAATTTGGTTAGAGAAAGAGCCACCCAATTCTATATTGACGTGGAAGGATCTCGTTTTTAAGTTTGTGAACCAATTTTTACCGCCCTCTAAGACTACGCATTTGAAAAACGAGATTTCAAAATTTTCACAAGAATTTAATAAGAGTTTTTCAACGGCTTGGAATAGGTTTAAGGAAATGTTACATGAGTGTCCTCATCACGATTTTTCCGACTTGCATCAAATTGACACGTTTTACAATGGACTTAATGATCATGAAAGGGATTATCTAAATGCCGTCGCGGGTGGTAATTTTTGTGTAAAACGGTTGAGGAAGCGTTGTTGATAATTGAGAATAGATCTAAGGTGGATAGTCCTCGTAACACATCGAGTGTTCGTAAGGCTTCGTCTTCGGCTTCACCTTCTTTGTCTAATACCATCGATGCTTGCCAAATTGAGGCGAACTTGGAAAACAAAATCTTTGATAAGCTTTAAGGACTTTTAATTGAATTCAAAGTTGGAGAATGATAGTTGAGTTTTTGTATACCCTTTAGGAAAAGAGTACCAAAATAGGGTAAGCACGACGATTTAGGAAAACCGTGTGTAAAAGAACCTAAAATGAGTTCGTTCTCAAGGAGGCTAGTGTGTTATGTGTGTAATGACTTGGATTAGATTTGTGATTATATGGTTGAGAAAGAAAAATAGAAATGAGATTAGAAGAGGATGACGGTTACGAAGACGGATTAAACTAAGTCGAAAAAGGTGTACACGTAAAACCGTAAAAAGCACTAAAATTAAAATTTTACCCTAAAAATTTCTAAAAATTACCAAAAATCCACAATAATATTCTAAGAGTTTACAAAAAATCCAAACTTGCCAAAACCTTTTAATTAATTAGATAATGACTTTTTAATGCTAATTAAAGCCCTAAAAATCAAAATTATTTATTAAAAAGTCCCAAACAAGATCTTAAAGTTTGTAAACCTCAAAAATACTCTAATCAAGCTAAAAAGTATTTTTCAAAATTTTAAAACCATTAAAAACTATTTTTCAACAATTAAAAACCACTAAAATCAATTAAAACTTAAATTAATTCTAGAAAATAATTAAAAGACTCTAAAAATATATAGAAAGTTGCAAAATTCCTAATTAAGTGTCTACAATCTAGGAAAAATATAAAAACATAGAAACTCAGACTTTTAATTTTTAACAATAAAATAATACTAAAATATTATTAAAAATCCAAAAATTATAAAAAATTCTAAAAACTTGCAAGCTAGCTTAATTTAACCTAAATAACTCAGAAATGAAAGTGAAATTACCTAAATACCCTTAATGGGCCTAGCAAATGGGCTAAACCCAAAACAGTCCACAATTGGGCCAAATTTGGGCCCAATATAAAAAAATGTTCAAAATAAGCCCAAAAAGTACCGGTTGACTCAAAATTTGATTTTAAACAACTTTTTCCATAGGCCCAAAAGCTGAAAGTGTGAAATAAGCTAGCTTATACCAAACAGCTTATTCTTAATGGGCTTTTTGGCCCATTAAGCTATAAGCCAATGCCATAAGCTGAAATTAGACACACAAGCTTCTTTTATCCTAAATAAGACTTCTGCAAAAAGAAATTTGAAATAAGCCCAAGGAATAAGCTTGAAAATCCAATAAGAAATCTACAGAAAATGACAAAATAGTCGTGTTTGAGTTCTAGGCCACCCCAAGTGCTGATTCAAGTTTCTATAGCTTTCAAATGACTTAATTAAGCAAAATCAACAAAGAGTTTCCAAATAAGCTGACTCAATAAGCTGGAAAAAGCAAATAAGCACTTATGTAAAAGTCAAATAAGTTGGTTTTCTAGCAAAAAGTCAAAGTCAAAGTCCAATAAGCTCCAGTCTACTCAAATGGGTCAAACAATGAAGATCTATCACAAAAATATGTTGTTGCAAGTCTAGATAAGCTAAAATAGCTTATTGATAAGCTGAGTACAAGTTTACACTAGCAGGGGCTAGTTTTGGGTGTTGAGTAGTGGGAACTTTTCCCACTGCTTGACTTATAGACTTTTTTGTCTTTAGTGAACTTTTTTGGGATTCAGATTACACAAAGGCACCCAAATGAACTTTGGATCATAAGAAGTCAATAACAATCAAAAATTCACAAACACAATCACCCAATTTGAACAGATTAATCAATAAAGTTCCAGATATTGCACAGACATGAACAAATAAGCAGAACATGTTCAATAAGCACTTATAGTAGTTTTCAGCCAGCCAAATTCAACCAAATGCATATACAAGCTATATTAAACTCAAATAAACAAGTCTAAACAGGTTTCATGCAATGGTTCAAAGAATTAAGCAAGATTCAAGCACCTTAAGTTACTGATGAACACAAGAACATGCAATTTTTCACTTTGCTGATGTATTTGACACACAAGCCAGATTCAACACCTCAAATCTCATAAACAGGTTACAATAATGATGTTTTAACAGCGTTTAGCCCTAAGCATGCATAAACTCTAGGTTTTCCCAAATTCTTAGGTCAAAATCAGTCAAACTCACAAAGATATAGCAGACTGTTTGATTTTAAGGTTTGGTTCCAAAAACTTGCAGCAAAACACTCTCAACAAGGCATATAATAGATACCAAGTGCAAACAACACCTTCTAACAACACAATACTAAGATTCAGTCACAAACAAGTAGACCCAAACACCCCTTTAACTTTTCAAAACCAATTTTTTTCAAAGGAAAAGTGAGATTCAAGACCACCCAAGCTCAGATAAACACAATAACAACTAAGAACAACAGATTCAAGCAAGAATAAGCCACAAAATACACAAGAACATAGGCAACACTCAAATATCACAAATATCCAAAATGTTTTCAGATTTTGGGATTAAGGGTGTGTACCTCATGGATGTACATCCACACCCACGGATTTTGAGCTTATGTGCTAACAAGAACAAGCACAAGCTTCCACAACAAAGCCTGCTAAGAATTAACAAGGTTAGAAGCACAAGTATAAAATCAGAAACTTGAAAAATCCTTGATTGATGCAACTCTTGTCCTCCTCACTTGATTATCCCCAAGTTATAAGCTTCACCACACCTTGATAACATAATATCAGGGTGCTATGATCAGCCCTATAGCCCAAGAATTCCAAGATAGACCAAGATCTTAGCAAAATATCAAGAAAATGAAGAAAATGTGCAAACTTTTGCACACTCCTCTTTTGAAAACATGTTTTAGATTCAAGAATAATGAACGAAGAACAATAATAAGAAGATTATATCAATGGCACTTGAGTTTTCTTCAACATTTCAAACACGTTTCATTAAACTTGAAAAGGATTTACAGAAAAGTGAACTTAGGAAAATTCAAGAGCAAGTTCTAAGTGACATCCTAAATGCCTTTATATAGGCTACAAGTAACTACTACCAAGCATAAAAAACGTAAACCCTAAAGCTATGAAGTCCCCATATTGCCCTTTGCCTTGTTTGAACTTGGAGAATCATGTGACTGCATTTTGGCTTGTAGCATGAGTTGGCATGTGAAAGTGTGATCAAAGGGTGTGTATGAAGCTTAGAAAGTAAGCCAAAATATGGGACGTTGGATTGCTGGCACTGTTTTGGCATCTTCCTCATGTGTGTAGCAGGGGAGGTCCCATGTAGCATGTGGGGTGGTGTGGTGGTAAAAGATAAGGTTGGGTTTTGATTGATACACCATTAATCATAAATCTGGAAACAGTTAGGACCTAATTCAATGTAATTAAGAAATCCCCAAATTATGTGATGAACATGAAGAACAGGTTTTTAATCTGTTTTTAGGGGTGGATTAGTTTAAAAAAAATGTTTAGGCGCCAAAGTTAATTAATTAAATAATCGGGGTGAGTGGGATGTGAGGTGGCAGGATGGAGAGTTGTGATTGGTGGAAGTGGTGAGTGGGGTGAGGTGGCAGCTTGTGGTTGGACTAGGTAACTATGATGTCTAGCCAATTTAAGTCCCTTGTTTTTGTTACTCTTTCCACTTTGTGTAAAACAGGCTCCAACTCAAATCCCTTTGTATTTAAACTTTCAATTTTCACACTTTTGCCCCAAATACTTTTCCAAAGTATTTTCAGGGGTATTTCTTGCCATTTTGTGATACTTGAAGGGTTGTTTTGGAATTTTGTTGATGGATAATGGTCTTGACTTGCATGATTGGTATTTTGGAGGACTGAAATTGCCAAGTCTTGTTTGATGAGGGACCATTCTTGCCAAATGTTGAAAGTTAAGGGTCCTTTTTGTAATTTTGGGATTTTCAAAGGACCAAACTTGTAATTTCTTGTACTTTGAAGGACTTCATGATGTGTTTGACTTTTTGGAGGATAATGGTTGACAATTTAGCTTTGTTGAGGGGCTAAACTTGCCAATTCTTCAAAGTGGACGGGCCTTTTTGTAATTTTGACAAACTTTAGGGACCATTCTTGTAATTATGAAGATACAAGGGTATAAAGTGTCAATTATTCCATATTGGAGGACCCTTCTTTATAATTCTTAAATTCTTCAAGGGTTAATCTTGGGAAAGTCTTCATTAGGGCTTGGTTCATTGTGCGGCTTCGTTTCCCGTGTTCGTTTTTTTATGATTCTTGTGATCTTTTTTCATTTTCTCAATATCCGTACCTAAAATACACAGGCAACAAACACAAGCATATCTATGGGTATTTTGATGATATTTAATGCATTTTAAGCCCTATTTGGACGATGAGACTATGTATAAAAGCAGTCTCATCACTCCCCCATACTAAACCTTTGTCGTGCCCTCACGCAATGCTAGAATAAAGTATCGTAGCATCTCCAAAATCCATTTTTATTCACTTTATTAAATGACAAACTAGCTATACTACTACTATTGCTACAACTACTTGTGTTTTTAGACATAATGTATGATTTTCATCGCAAAATGGGACGTTTAGGTTCATAGAATAAGAACACGTGAATGCTTCGTTAGAAATAATTTCATCGTCCTCGATTTTCACCCCAATTCCATGCCAAGCGTGCAACGAGATCATTGTCATTATAAGTTAGTAATGCTAACACTACTCATATGCCCTAATCACGTACTTATCCTCCAATTATTCCTAAGTTGTATCTCTTATATATTATATTGTCTTGAATTTTTCACGAGGATACATTGTTTGAGTTATGCGATAATAGAGATTTAGGTCTAAAAATAGAGTCCTAACGGTGTAACCAAGACCATCAAATCAATAACCCCTCCCAATAGACAACGATGTCAAAAATTTAAGTTGACAAGAAGAATCGATAAACACGGTTTTATAACGGTTTTGAACATGAGACTTATTACCAAGACTTTTATACGCCCCCTAACGGAAGGGCCTTATTATCTTTGGTTTACCTCCATCTTTTATTCAACTTCGCCATGAAGCTTTTATTATGACTTCGGTCTTGCCTTGCCTTTTATTATCCACCTCATCGGTAGTTTTATTAGCCAAAGACGTATATCCTCACGCAAAGGCGAATTTTGGATCTTTAAAGCTTCGAAGATTAAGGCTTGATTCACATTCAAATTTGCATAGATTTTTCGGCCTTGTGGGGCTTCAAATTGTTTGCTTGATTTAGGTGAGCACTTGAAATCTTATTATTGGGTGAAGCTTTTGATTATTCGGGTGCCAATACTTCAAAACCGTGACGCTGGCGATACCTTAATGTCTTCACAATTTAATTACACGGAAGCTACTAGAAAAGACTAGAAAACCAACAATCCCAACTAAACCGCTAAGTCAATATTTATTAAGCAAGAAATATTTACAAGCGAAGGGAGAATAAGCAAACAACGAGAACACATGAGTTTTTGAAAGAATACGAGTACTCTACGTTTAGCATAGTAACTTATAATTAACCCTATCATTTCTCGTCCTCATTTAAGAGACTTAGCCTAATGTGTAGTTAAGGAACCAAAGCTAAGTGCTCAACACGCACGGTCGAGTAAAAAATTACTCTTATTCTCGCCATCGAAAAACCTACATTCGTGTCTTCAAACACTTATAAAACATGAGAAAAAATTTAAAATTTGGCCATTTTTAGCCTTATTTTGCAACAAAACGATAAACAAAAAGATAAACTTTGGAAAGCGTGAAGGTTTGGCAAAGCAAGTATCTATTCACCCCCCATACTAAAGTTAAACATTGTCCTTAATGTTTCGAGTCTAGGGGTGCAAACACCCCCATAATAGAGACGAAGTCGAATGCCTAATCAAGCATGGAAAGGGTGTAACCATTAAGTAATAGCCGTTTATGAAGTGTGCTAATAACCTAAGGTTAGAAAATCAAAAGGATATATCATGGATATTGATAAAGTCTTCAAAGCAAACGATCGAGTGCTCCCATAAACGAACACGAGAGGCTCCAATCGTGAAGATCATGATCATCTAAAGTCCACAATTCACAAACAACCAGGAACAAAGGTTGGAAGGGCACAAATCCCCACACGTTAACTACATTAGAAAGCGATAATATGTACATAGGATAAGCATGGGACTCCCCCACGAGGCACCTCGTTTTTGATTATCGAGTCATGAGCTTGACTCGATCCCCTCAATACTAATTATCATTGGGGAATGTGATTTGGTCGAGGTAGTTCAAGGATGGAACTTCCCCGCCAAAGTAGTGCTTCAACCTATGTCCATTCACCTTAAAGTTAGGACCATCATCTTGAGCTAGCTCGATGGTCCCATACGGAAACACTTGAGTCACCGTGAATGGACCGGACCAACGGAATTTCAACTTACCGGAAAATATTTTCAAGAGAGAATTAAAAAGCAAAACTTGATCCCCAATGTTAAAAACCCGGTTTTTAATTTTAGAATCATGCAACTTTTTAGTTTTTTCTTTGTAAATCAATGAATTTTCATAAGCAATGTCCCTCAATTCATCCAATTCATTTAATTGCATTTTCTGGTGTTTTCCCGCGGTCTCCATATCATCATTACAATGCTTTAAGGCCCAATAAGCCTTGTGTTCTAACTCGATAGGCAAATGACAATTCTTTTCATACACAAGCTTATAGGGAGTGCACCCAATGGGCGTCTTATGAGCGGTCCTAAAGGCCCATAAAGCATCGTCCAACTTATCCGACCATAATTGTCGGTTTTTTCCAACGGACTCTCCAAGATCCTCTTCAAAGCTCGGTTTGAAATCTCGACTTGCCCACTCGTTTGTGGGTGATAAGCCGTAGAAAGCCGATGTGTAACCCCATATTTCCTTAGGACCCTTTCGAATTGGTCGTTACAAAAATGGGTTCCACGATCGCTTATGATCGCACGAGGGGTTCCAAACCGAGAAAACAAGCTTTTCAAAAACTTGACTACCACACGAGCATCATTGTTGGGCAAAGCCTTAGCTTCCACCCACTTAGATAGGTAGTCAACCGCAACGAGAATGTACTTATTACCGCGAGATGATGGGAACGGCCCCATAAAGTCTATACCCCAAACGTCAAAGATCTCACACACTTGGATGATATTTTGTGGCATTTCATCTTTTTGTGAGGCTTTTCCTTGTCGTTGGCATGAATCACATGACTTCACAAGATCTTGTGCATCTCGGTAAATAGTAGGCCAAAAGAAGCCGGCATCAAACACCTTCTTAGCCGTGAGATTAGCACCGTGGTGACCACCCGTGGGTCCCTCATGGCAAGCTCTAAGGATGTTAGAAGCTTTGGTGCCAAAAACACAACGTCGGATGATTTGATCCGCACAAGTTCGAAACAAGTAAGGGTCGTTCCAAAAGTAGAACTTAATGTCACGAAAGAATTTTCGTTTTTCTTGAGTCGTCATGGGGTGGAAGAATCAAGCTTAGAATTCACTACACCAAGTGTCTTGAGCGGAAATGTTTCGGTGATTTCCTTGGGCTCGTAAACACTTTGGTGAGGATCTTCCAAACGAGAAAGATGATCGGCCGCTAGATTCTCGGCTCCTTTTTTGTCAATGATTTTGTGATCAAATTCTTGAAGGAGGAGAATCCAACGAAGTAATATAGGCTTAACATCTTGCTTTGCCATGAGATACTTGATAGCCGAATGATTCGTATACACTATGCATTTAGCTAAGACGAGGTAAGGTCGGAATTTCTCAAATGCATACACCACGGCAAGGAACTCCTTCTCTGTTGTAGTGTATTTTAGTTGAGCCTCGGTCATCGTCTTGCTAACATAGTGAATAGGCAAGAAGTGCTAATCATGACGTTGCCCCAAAACGGCCCCAATAGCGTAATCACTAGCATCACACATGAGCTCAAAGGGGAGGTTCCAATTGGGAGCAAAAAGAATGGGAGCTTTGGTAAGTTTCCTCTTAAGGAATTCAAAGGCTCGTACACAATCTTCGTCAAAGAAAAAACGTGCCTCTTAATAACTAGGTTTTTCCTAGTATAAAAATTATCGTTCAAGTGGTCTAATCGAATTCTCGGTATCTTAACGAATTGATCTAAGCTCTCTATGTGTGACTCAATTGATCTTTGGTGAAACAAATATTTTTGGTTGTTTTTAATAAAAGGTGCAAAACATTTAAAGTAAAGGTGCTCTTAAAGTAAATCTAAGTCTAATTAAAATAATGGTGCAAGTATTTAAAAACGTGACTGAAATTAAAGGGCGCTAAAGTAAATGACGTAAACTTAAATCTACTTAAGGCAATCTTAAAACGCGACTAAAACTTAAACTAAGGCAAAACTAAAATAAATCTAAGACAATTAATCTTAAAGTGCAATTAAATAAAAGGCAGGACAAATAAAGCTTGAAAATAAAAATCAAAGACAAAAACTAATATAAACCTGAATACAACTCATTCGGAATAATTCTTTGTTTGGAACAATCACTCGTCCGGAATGTCACCTTCGGTTGGAATGATTCTTCTTCGCTCGGAATATTACCAAAATCCTTGATCCGGAACAAATTGATCTGAATATTTCACTTATCCAAAAAAATCATTCGTTCGGAACTTTACTGATTCAGAACTTCTCAATCTAGCCTTGATTCGGAACTTTTTATCAACCCCTTGATTCAGAAGATTCCGAATGAAACTTCCTTGATTCGGAAGTTCAGACTTCCGAATGAACACTTATTGAGTCGGAACCTTACCCTTGATCCGGAAGTTTATTCAGAACTTTTAAGTTCCGAATGAACAGCTCTTGGTTCGGAACTTTGGAAACTTCCGAATGAATGATCACTTATCCGGAACTTTTGGAGTTTCGAATGAATTGCTTGACTCGGAAGTTATCCTTCGTCCGGAACTTTGAATGTTTCGGATGAACAAGGCTTGACTCGGAAGTTTTGCTGAGCTTAAAATCTTCCGGATGAAACCTTGATTCGGAACTTTGGAAGTTCCGAATGAGCACTTTCCCTCCTACTTGGTTCGGAAGTATTCCTGGAAAGATCAGAAACACAACAAACACCCCGAAGAACAAGGGAATCACACAAAACAGCAGATCTAATACAAATTCAACCAAAATAAACACAAACAATTTAATAAAACTATCCACGAATCAACAGTAAACATAAACGAACAATTAAAAACAAGAAATCAAACAACTTTTACCACGATAATCAAAAACTTCTTGGATCAAAATAAAAGCATGAACATGAATATAAACATAAACACATAAATCAAAGATTAAGAAAGGTAGATAAGAGATTGACAAGATAAAGTAAAGATTGACAATAATTAAAGGAAAACTTACTTGAAATTAAATGAATTTAAGGTGCAAGACAAGGTATTTAAATTTGACAAGAAAAGTAAATGACAAGGTAAGTAAATGGTGGAAGAGCTAATTGTCACACTTAGCCAACAAAATGAAAAGATTACAACTAATGACTATATATAGGGGAGGATTAGGAAGCTTCCTCCCCTCCTTCCTTTCTTGTTAATTGCAAGATTAAGCCCTTAAGCATATATTCTTCATTAATTGCACCATTAGTCCTTTTTCCTTCTAGTCTTCTTTAAACTTGGACTATAATGACTTGTGGCTTGGGATTTCTTTTGAACTCGTCTTTAAATTCTTCAATAAAATAGACTTGAATTCTTCGGCTTTTGATAAGCTTCCGTCTTTTGACTTTTTCTTCGATAAATCTTCAGAATTGGTCGTGGACTTCCGTTCCTTTTGCACTCTTGACTTCTCGACTTCGTCTTTCATCTTTTTCTTCAATAAAAGTCCGTAAATGCCCGTGAATTTCCGTATTTTCTCCACTTTTCACCTTTTCGTCCTAAATCACAACAAAAACGCAAACCACGCATAATTCCGACATAAAAGACATAAAATACACGTTTTGGTCCGGTTATTATTGTAATTAAGTGGTAGAAAAGATGGGTGTTTACACACCTATCAAATCCCCTACACTTGACCATTGCAATGTCCTCATGCAATGCATTAGTTACAAAGCAAGATTACACTTTTCATCATAATCAATCCACGTTGGCCTTTATTAAAGAAGTAGAAAATTAAAAACATACAAAATAAAAAAAGCATACCTTGGGTTTTGGAAATGTTATGAATAATTATCATCCTCAAGTTTTCACTTTCTCCAAACCAAGCTTAAAAACGAGATCATTGTTATTATAAGTTAGTAAACTATCACGAACTCATGTGGGCCAATTACTCACTTAGACTCCCTTATTCCTAGGTGTATCTCTTATATTTTATCAATGTCTTGAATGATCACGAGGATGCATTTTTGACTTATTTCGATAGTTATTAAGTCTGAAAATAAGGTGAACGATTTAATCAATAGTTAGCTAAAGGACAAAATCTTTTAAAACTGCTTCTCGGGACCTCATAAAGTTCATATCTTGGCATAACTCGCTTCGCGATTTGAGACCTTTCTCGGACCGATATTTGGCAGCGACTTCATACTTCAAACCTTGAGAGACGTTCATGAAATAATGGTCTTCTCTTCATATAGGAATTTCTTCACTTGAAGTTTTGAGAGATTCATACTTGGACCACGACTTCTTCATTTTTCTCCAATCTTTATTTTGGACTTTGATATACAACGATGCGCCTCCTTTTATGACTTGGATCTATTTATCCTCATACCTTGTTAGGGTCTTTTTGGATACACTTCTCCATGACTTTTGGGGAGTATTTGCTTTTCGTCGTGTGTCTCGATCCTTCATATTGATTTTCGATAAATGATTCTTCACATCACTTTGGATCTTTAGCAACAAAATATAGCCCTCATGCCTTGTGAGGGCCTTTTCGGACTCGCCAATCTTCGCGTCTCGCTTCAATAAGTTATGCCTTGGCTATGAACTCTAATCCATACCGAGCAACTTTTAAACGATCTGGGGCTAGAAGCTAAGTAACTTTTCAAATCGTACAACCTTATTTATTAGCAGATAAATTTATTAGCAAGCGATGGGAGAATAGGCTCATAATTAACTCACATAAATTCACGAAAGAATACCGGACTTATAATTGGCTCTATCATCTCTCGTTCTCGACAGTTTAAAATCTCAAGTAATGAGATTCGTGGACACTTAGCCTATTAAATCAAAGTTTTGGGTTTTCGAGTCGCCTATAGGATCTTGCAAATTCTTAGACTCTTTCAAGTTTAGAAATCGCATCTTAAAGTTCCCTTGATAAACGACTCTCTAGGATCAATTATAGGAACTTGCGAAAAGTTCTTGTTCTTAACCCGTGAGAGTTAAGACTTTCGCGTTTTATAGCTCCCTATATAAAAGCCTATCAAAACTTGACTTAAACACGTTAAGGATACTAGCTAGAGTAACTTAGACAAGTAAACTCGGGTTGAGTCAAAAGATTCACAACGTTTGAAAATTAAAACCACTTATTTAAACATTTATTCTAATAAGGAAAGAAATAACTATGCGAAGGGCAAAACTAATAGGCCAAAATAGATCAAAATTTTTGAAAAATGTCGAAAAATTGATTTTCCGGTTAAAATGAGGACAAAAATAAGGAAAAGACCACTTAACTTCGATAGAAGTCCCCCCTACACTTAAGATAAACATTGTCCTCAATGTTTAAGCATGTGGGAGTAAACTCCCCTATACTTAGGACATTGTGCACTTTGTTTAAATTTCGCTAAGGAAAAGACAACTAAAGAGATTCCTATTTTAATATTGAGAAAATATAAAATAGTGAATCGAAAAGAGTTTAGGATAGAACCGGGAAGAAGTTGAACACAGAATCACGGGTCGTCAAGAATCATCAAGAGTGGATCATTGAAGCTCGAATCCCTGATTAAGAAGTGAGGAGAGGAAATAGCAAACCAAAGGGTCTCCCCTACACTTATGATAAAGAAAGCGAAAAGATAGATGCATGGGTTGCCTCCCAAGAAGCGCTTGATTTTTGTTAACCGAGTCATTAGCCTGACTCGACCTTGATCATCAACGGAAGAAACATGAAACATATACACCAGGATTAAAGACATAGTTTTCATCCATCAAATAGCACAAGCTTAAGGCGAACAAGGCAAGCCAAAGAAGAAGTGGCAAGGTTCCCTTAAGCAAAGATGGAGCACGGTGGAAGAAAGTATGGTGAGGTGCAAGCATGTCTTCAATGGTTCCAAAGATTTTTCCTTTTATTTCATCAGGTGGATACTGAGATGGCTTAAAGACTTCAATACCGGGGTCGAACACCTTTTCCTTCAAGGGAAAATAGCACTCAGGCTCAGCCGAGTGTGAAGAAGATCCGCAAAGAAGCACAACCTCGTCCTCAGAAGGAGGACAAAGAGGTGTCAAATCATATGTGCAACGGATATCGATGTCGACCGGTTTCTTCTCCTTTGACAGAATGTGCTTCAAATCCAAAGTAGGATCAAGACGATAATTTTCAAAGGTATAAGGAGGAGCATCACTCTCATGAGGGAAGTAAGTGTTGAGAAATTCAGAGAAATCTTCCTCAAATGAGTAATCGTCCAAAGTAGGATCAAGTGATGGGGGAGGATCTTCATCATGTGAAGAATCGCTCGAGAGAGTATCGGCCTCATCAAAATCATCGAAAGCGGGCAGCTTGGGATACTCAGAAGTATAATCAAAATCATCCGAATCTGAGCAAGAATCATTATCATCATAAGCATCGAAGACCGGTGGAGAATCATAAATGGGAGAAGGTACCAAAGTGGAGCGTGAATCATCCACATCATCTTCAAAGAGTGGATTATCAATGGAAGAATCGAATAGAGGATTGTCATAGACGACAAAGTCATCGAGCACATTTATCATATTTACTGATTCTCGGCTTCCAAAGGATTTTCCTGTAAGCTTCCCCATTTTAAAAACTTTTGAATCATCCCCGACTCGTAAGATTAACTCACCTTCGGCCACATCAACTAAAGCTCGTCCGGTTCTCAAAAATGGCCGACCAAGTATTAAAGGAATACGAGGGTCCATTTCATAATCAACTACGACAAAATCGACCGGGAAAGTAAATGTGCCAACTTTGATAAACACGTCTTCGGCTATACCAACGGAGTAAGCGAGAGTGAGATTTGCAAGTTCGAGAGTCATCTTTGTTGGAATGAGGTCGGGCAATGATAGTGTTTTCCAAACACTCAAGGGCATAAGATTAATACTAGCCCCGAGATCAGCAAGGGCAGTAAATTCTTCAGTTTTGTTGAACACGCAAGGCAACACAAAACGACCGGGATCTCCAAGCTTTTTTGGAAGTTCTTTAAGAATAACTGCTGAGCAGTTTTCATTTAAACGTGTGTTGGCGAGTTCAATCAGCTTCTCCTTCTTGCTAAGCAATTCCTTGAATGCTTTGATAAATTTCGGCATGTGGCAAAGTGCTTCAACAAGGCTAATGTTGATGGTCATTTTAGATAGCATATCCACATATTTTGATACTTGCAAGTCATTCTTGGTTAGATCATTGGTCTTGCCTATGCGAGAAGGGTATAGGATTCTAGATTGATAGGGAGACGGTGAAGGTGTAGTTGGTGAAGGTTGTGATGTTGAAGGGTCCTTCCGAGATACATCGTCATGACGAGGCGGAGACGGTAATGGTGCACTAATACTAGGTGTAGGAGGAGTAGGGATACATGGTGGTGGAGGAGGTGTAGATGATGGTGGTGGAATAGGTGGATTGACAATGGTAATTCCACTACGCGTAGTTATAGCACTCACATTAGCTCGCGGATTAGTGACGGTGTTTGAAGGTAGAGAACCTGAAGAAGAAGGTTGAGCTTCGGGCAAGAAACTAGCCAACAGATTCTTTAATTCAGTTGTTTGAGTGCTGAAGGAGGATTGAATATTATCATGAACCTCGGTTCTGATGTAATTTCCTTGCTTCAAGATATCTCCTTTCAAATTGATTATTTGGCTCTGTAGATTCTTGATTTGCTCACCTTGAGTTCTCATGATTGCATCAACATCGGGATTAATGGGTGGGTTTTGGTGGGTGGGTGGTTGATAAGGGTTAGAAGCTCTTGGTGGGATTTGGTTACTTCTATTATAGTTGTTGGCGGGGTTTTGGTTTTGAGGAGAAAAACCGGGTGAAAGGTAATTGTTGGAACGGTAGCTCAGCAGATTTCTATCCCCTTGTTGTCTAGCTTGGTAATTTTCCGGTGAATAATTACCGTAAGCTGCATACACATTTTTCGGATTTCCTTGTGTCGAAGGAAAATCGGTGTATGAGTGAGGACCGCCGCATGTTTCACAAGAAGTAGAAACAGCTTTAACTTGTTGTTGCTGTTGGTTTGAAGCCAAGAGTTGCATACTTCTGCTCATTTCAGTCAGCACACGGGTGAGTTCGGTCATATCAGGGTTTGCTGAGGTGGAGGAAACATTGACTCTCGGATTGTTCCTTGAAGAAGCAGAGGAATCCCAGTTTTTGTGGTGAGTAGTCATGTTCTCAATTAACTCTCTACACTCCTCGGGTCTCCTTTTCATGAATGTGCCACCGGCGGATGCATTAATCGTATCACGATCTCGAAAAGTCAAACCGTTGTAGAAAGTATCTATTAGGGTCACAGGGATCATGTTGTGGTTTGGACATCGATCGATCAAGACATTATATCTCTCCCAAGCATCAAAAAGAGATTCATCAGGGTCTTGCATGAAACCGCTGATCTGATTGCGAAGGCTCGTGACCATGGATGGTGGAAAGTAGCGCGACAAAAAGCATTGAGTCATGTCATCCCAAGTGTGAATAGAATTCTTCGGGAGACGATCAAACCATTTCTCGGCATGATGTAATAAAGTGTGTGGAAAGAGTTGTAGGCGAAGTTCATCCATTGTGGCACCAGCCAACTTCATGCTTTGGGTGATTGTAATGAACTTGTCGAGGTGTTTGTTGGCATCATCATCAGGCAATCCACGGAATGGGTTTGTTTGTACTTGCTGAATCATGTGGTGCTTCAACGAAAACTCAGGAGCGTTGATTTTCATCCGCGCAATCGGTTCTCCTCGTCCAAACATGGTTGGTTGACAAAGTTCCTCCATGGTCCGAAGATCGGGCTGTGGAAGAACATTGCTGTTATTATTAAGGTGCGGTGGATTATTGTTGTTTACACCTGACATAGCTAAATCTTCTTGAGTCTCGGGCTCTTGATAATTAGAAGATCTAGTACGCATGCACCTGAAAATGAAAATGAAAAAGAAACCAAACACAAAGACAATATATATACACAATAAAGATAAAATCTTTTTGGATTTTTGAAATGTTTAATTTTTTTATGGATTTTTAACAATTTTTTAATTTTTATGGTTTTTTGAATTTTTTTTTTAGGCAAGAAAAATAACGCTCACAAGTGAACGGATCCCAAAAAGCAACGCGTCTCTCACAGAAAACCGTTAATCTTTACGAAAAGAGCCGGCAGCGGCGCCATTTTAATAACTGGGTTTTTCCTAGTATAAAAATTATCGTTCTAGTGGTCTAATCGAATTCTCGGTATCTTAACGAATTGATCTAAGCTCTCTATGTGTGACTCAATTGATCTTTGGTGAAACAAATATTTTTGGTTGTTTTTAATAAAAGGTGCAAAACATTTAAAGTAAAGGTGCTCTTAAAGTAAATCTAAGTCTAATTAAAATAATGGTGCAAGTATTTAAAAACGTGACTGAAATTAAAGGGCGCTAAAGTAAATGACATAAACTTAAATCTACTTAAGGCAATCTTAAAACGCGACTAAAACTTAAACTAAGGCAAAACTAAAATAAATCTAAGACAATTAATCTTAAAGTGCTATTAAATAAAAGGCAGGACAAATAAAGCTTGAAAATAAAAATTAAAGACAAAAACTAATAAAAACCTGAATACAGCTCATTCGGAATAATTCTTCGTTTGGAACAATAACTCGTCCGGAATGTCACCTTCGGTTGGAATGATTCTTCTTCGCTCGGAATATTACCAAAATCCTTGATCCGGAACAAATTGATCTGAATATGTCACTTATCCAAAACAATCCTTCGTTCGGAACTTTACTGATTCGGAACTTCTCAATCTAGCCTTGATTCGGAACTTTTTATCAACCCCTTGATTCGGAAGATTCCGAATGAAGCTTCCTTGATTCGGAAGTTCAGACTTCCGAATGAACACTTCTTGAGTTGGAACCTTACCCTTGATCCGGAAGTTTATTCGAAACTTTTAAGTTCCGAATGAACAGCTCTTGGTTCGGAACTTTGGAAACTTCTGAATGAATGATCACTGATCCGGAACTTTTGGAGTTCTGAATGAATTGCTTGACTCGGAAGTTATCCTTCGTCCGGAACTTTGAATGTTCCGGATGAACAAGGCTTGACTCGGAAGTTTTGCTGAGCTTAAAATCTTCCGGATGAAACCTTGATTCGGAACTTTGGAAGTTCCGAATGAGCACTTTCCCTCCTACTTGGTTTGGAAGTATTCCTGGAAAGATCAGAAACACAACAAACACCCCGAAGAACAAGGGAATCACAGAAAACAGCAGATCTAATACAAATTCAACCAAAATAAACACAAACAATTTAATAAAACTATCCACGAATCAACAGTAAACATAAACGAACAATTAAAAACAAGAAATCAAACAACTTTTACCACGATAATCAAAAACTTCTTGGATCAAAATAAAAGCATGAACATGAATATAAACATAAACACATAAATCAAAGATTAAGAAAGGTAGATAAGAGACTGACAAGATAAAGTAAAGATTGACAATAATTAAAGGAAAACTTACTTGAAATTAAATGAATTTAAGGTGCAAGACAAGGTTTTTAAATTTGACAAGAAAAGTAAATGACAAGGTAAGTAAATGGTGGAAGAGCTAATTGTCACACTTAGCCAACAAAATGAAAAGATTACAACTAATGACTATATATAGGGGAGGATTAGGAAGCTTCCTCTCCTCCTTCCTTTCTTGTTAATTGCAAGATTAAGCCCTCAAGCATATATTCTTCATTAATTGCACCATTAGTCCTTTTTCCTTCTAATCTTCTTTAAACTTGGACTATAATGACTTGTGGCTTGGGATTTCTTTTGAACTCGTCTTTAAATTCTTCAATAAAATAGACTTGAATTCTTCGGCTTTTGATAAGCTTCCGTCTTTTGACTTTTTCTTCGATAAATCTTCAGAATTGGTCGTGGACTTCCGTTCCTTTTTCACTCTTGACTTCTCGACTTCGTCTTTCATCTTTTTCTTCAATAAAAGCCCGTAAATGCCCGTGAATTTCCGTGTTTTCTCCACTTTTCACCTTTTCGTCCTAAATCACAACAAAAACGCAAACCACGCATAATTCCGACATAAAAGACATAAAATACACGTTTTGGTCCGGTTATTATTGTAGTTAAGTGGTAGAAAAGATGGGTGTTTACACACCTATCACCTCTTTTTCAAGAAGATGTGTAATGGGTCGAGAAATCTTCGAAAAATCCTTGATGAATCGACGATAAAAGCCCGCGTGGCCTAGGAAACTCCTAACTCCCTTAACGGTTTTGGGATGAGGTAATTTGGCGATGACGTCTACCTTAGCTTGATCTACCTTAATCCTCGCATTCGAGACCTTGTGCCCTAAGACGATTCCACTTTTTACCATAAAATGACATTTCTCCCAATTGAGCACAAGGTTGGTTTCCTCACAACGTTTCAACATTCTCTCAAGATTCGACAAACACGAAGTGAACGAACTACCAAACACGGAAAACTCATCCATGAAGACTTCCATCGTCTTCTCGATCATGTCATGAAAAATAGCCATCATGCACCTTTGAAAGGTTCCCGGTGCATTGCAAAGTCCGAATGGCATTCTACGATAGGCAAACGTTCCATAAGACACGTAAACGTAGTTTTTTTCTTGATCACGAGGATCGATGGGAATTTGGAAGTAACCAGAAAAACCATCTAAAAAGCAATAAAAATCGTTTCCCGCAAGACGCTCCAACATTTGGTCCATGAAGGGCAAGGGAAAATGGTCTTTTCGAGTGGCTTCATTCAACTTACGATAGTCAATGCACACTCTCCATCCGATCACGAGTCTAGTGGGAATCAACTCGTTGGCATCGTTTGGCACAACGGTCATCCCTCCCTTTTTAGGGACACAATGAATAGGACTCCCCCAAGGGCTATCGGATATAGGATAAATCATTCCCGCGTCAAGGAGTTTAAGGACCTCCTTTTTGATGACGTCGTGAATTTTGGGGTTCACCCTCCTTTGACTTTGGATTGCGGGCTTGTAATCCTCCTCTATTAAGATTTTGTGGGTACAAAACTTGGGATCGATTCCCTTAATGTCGGATAACTTCCACGCAATTGCCCCCTTGTGGTCCTTTAGAACATCGACAAGTAAGGTTTTTTCATCATTCGAAAGTTCCTTCGCAATAATAACCGGCAACTTGTCGTCCTCCTCCAAATAGACATATTCGAGATGAGGAGGTAAATCTTTCAACTCGAGGATAGGTGGTTCCTCAAGTGAAGATTTGGGCTCGATACTCCTAACCTCATCGGGTGGAGGAAATGGGAAATCATTGACAAAATCCTTGATAATCGAGAAGTCCTCATCGTTGTCGAGGTCTTCGTTACAAGTACGTGGAACATCAAACTCTTCCAACGTAAAACCACCACCTTCAAATAGAGTGAAGGTTGGTGTCGAATTATCAAGAATTGGATCTAACATAGTGGGATTGCCACTAGTTTCTTCATCACCAAAACCTTGAACTTCTTGTGAAAATTCCTCGCAAACCACGTCAATCATATCAACGAGGTTTATGGTTGCAACGGAATAAACATGAGAAATTTGAAAGTTTTGAATTACGTTTATAACAAGTTCCTCGTCGTTGAAACGTAAGGTGATCTTTCTTGCATGAACATCGATCAAAGCCATAGACGTATCTAAAAACGAACGACCTAAAATGAGAGTAACTTGAGGATCCGTGGGGATATCAACAACGATAAAGTCTACGGGATAGTATAAATTCCCCACTTTCACAAAAACGTCTTCCGCTAATCCACATGCGGGAATCGTGGAATGGTCGGCCAACTCGATAGACATTAGTGAAGGAGTAAGATTAGGAAGATTGAGCGACTTGAAGATTGCAAGTGGCATCAAGTTAATGCTAGAACCAAGATCGGCCAAGGCGAAGCATTCCTCCATATCTTGGATTGCACATGGAATCAAGAATTTACCGGGATCACCGACTTTTTGAGGTATGCGATTAAGATAAACCGACGAACAACTAGACAATTGGTGCAATTTCTCCTTGTTGTTCAACATACTCTTAAAGTTAGCGGCAAATCGAGGCATCATGACCAAAGCATCGGCGAAACTCACATTAAAGTGCAAATCACGAAACATTTTCATAAAAAGATCAAATTGATAATTGTCGCACTCTTGACGTTTCTCCTTCCTAAGTCTCGATGGATAGGGAAAAGGTGGTGTGGGTTGAGGCATAGTAGGCATAGCCTTTGGAATCTCGGGTTCCAATGATGGTAATGGGACAATCGTAGGTGTGGCATGAGCGGTACTTCGTGGGATTGGTACATGCTCCGTTTGGACCACCACCTCGGGTTCTTCCTCAATTGCTTCCTCCGTAGGAGCAATTGGTTGAGGAGTCGGTTCCTTAAGTGTCTTACCACTACGTGTGGTAATCACTTTCATCTCACCCTTAGGGTTGGATACAGTGTTGCTAGGAAGACTACTCGAAGACGGTTTACACATTATTTCCTCAAACATAGACGAGATTTTATCTTCAAACACGGATTGCCTCTTCTCGGCTTTAATAATTTCTTGTTTAATCTCATGTTGCCCTTGTTCCATTTTTGTTGGTTTTGTTGTAACCTAGTGACATTTCCTTCCATCTTATTGGTGTGGATTTTAAGTTCATTAGCTAACTCATTAATCAACTCTTTCTTCAAGTCGTTCTTAAACTCGGATCTTAGGCTAATGATTTCTCTTTGAATATTGTCAAACCTAGCATCATTCCCATTAGCGTATTTAACAAATTCATTTGGAAGATCTTTCAAAGTTTGTAAACCTTTGTTGTTGTTTTGAATATCATTTTGATTCTTGTTTGAAACTTGATTATTAGCCCCTTGATTACCATAATTTCCCTTGTTGAAATTGTTTTTGAAACCAACTTGATTGTTGCGATAGTTGTTGTTAGCATTTTGATTTGAACCAAAACCCGGTGGAGTCAATTGATTAGAGAGGGAAACTTGACCGTTTTGGTTGTAATTTCCCGTGGCCGCGAAGGCACTCGAAGTGTTACCACCGTTGGTAATGCACTCGGAGAAATCATGACCACCACCACAATACATGCAAGAAACCTAAACCGCTTTAGCCGTAGCGGGAGCACTTTGTTCACCAACTTTAAACTCAATCAAAAGTCCTTTTAGCTTATCAAAAATCTTGTTTTCCAAGTTCGCCTTAATTTGGCAAGCATCGATGGTAGTAGACAAAGAAGGTGAAGCCGAAGACGAAGCCTTACGAACACTAGACGTGCTACGAGGACTATACACCTCAGATCTATTCTCAATTATCACCAAAGCTTCCTCAACCGTTTTACACAAAAAATTACCACCCGCGACGGCATTCAAATAATCCCTTTCATGATCATTAAGTCCATTGTAAAACGTGTCAATTTGATGCAAGTCGGAAAAACCGTGATGAGGACATTCATGTAACATTTCCTTAAACCTATTCCAAGCCGTTGAAAAACTTTCATTAAACTCTTGTGAAAACTTTGAAATCTCGTTTTTCAAATGCGTAGTCCTTCCACGTCAATATAGAATTCGGGGGCTCTTTCTCTAACCAAATTTTAGCGAGCCCCGCTAAGGAATACGGAAAAAACATCATCTTAATCGAGTCATTCGAGACATCCTTAAACTTGCAAGTGGCGGTAAGACGATTGAATTGGCGGATATGGTTGTGTGGATTGTCCTTCTCATCACCACGGAATTTGTTGTTTTGGATCATCGACAACAAACCCGTTTTCACCTCAAAATTCTACGCAAGGATAGCGGGAATCACAATAGCCTCTCCATAACCCTCGGTGGGTGCTTGAAGTAACTCCATCATAGTTCGATTCACCATGGTTGGTGCTTCTCTTACAATGGGTTCGTCAATAGGAGACTCCTCACTAGAAAGATTGGGAGTGGGAGTTTTGTTCTTTCGCTTACGTGCACGTCTTGCTTGATTACGAGTTAGCATAAACGTCACGTACAACGAGGGGACGAGCAAAGAAGATTCTTTTTGGTGTTTTGTATTTTTCAATTTTTTTGTGGTTTTTGATTGTATTAACCTTTTTGGATTTTGGTGAATGTATTAAGTAGACAAAAATCTACAAATCTCCTCCTTAATACAATCTCTCGATTAAAGAAGCCTCGAGGAATGAAAACGATCACGTGAAGTGAACGCCTTCGATGACGTTAGAATGTTGGTGGAACACCAAAACGTTCAAGAGGGTTTAATCAATGGAAACCAAGAAAATATATATGTTACTTAGTAATACTTTGGGCGACAAAACCCTCGATTAGCTCTCAAAATCAAATACTCACATGCAAGCGGGGAAACGAGGCGGCGCGAAGCACTTAAGAGCCTTTTTACTTAGGATATATTTTATAATATCCGCCTTATACCCACCTTATAGTTTGTATTTTTCAAGATTGAGCGTCACGAAAGTATTTATCTATTTTTGCCTTTTTCTTTGGTTTGAGATTCGAATACAATGATTGGGTAATGACCTCCCAAGTCAAGGTTGTGATTTCTCACGTATTTGGAGTACTTGTGAATTTATTGTTCTACGTATACACTATAGTAATAGTATTCACACAAAAACCAAAAACCGATAATACGTATTAGTAGAGTGCTACTAATACAAATACTATATATGGTTAGTATATAAAAACAACAATTCCAAATCAAAACACAACACGCCTCCCCGGCAGCGGCTCCAAAATGATAGTTGAGTTTTTGTATACCCTTTAGGAAAAGAGTACCAAAATAGGGTAAGCACGACGATTTAGGAAAACCGTGTGTAAAAGACCCTAAAATGAGTTCGTTCTCAAGGAGGCTAGTGTGTCATGTGTGTAATGACTTGGATTAGATTTGTGATTATATTGTTGAGAAAGAAAAATAGAAATGAGATTAGAAGAGGATGACGGTTACGAAGACGGATTAAACTAAGTCGAAAAAGGTGTACACGTAAAACCGTAAAAAGCACTAAAATTAAAATTATACCCTAAAAATTCCTAAAAATTACCAAAAATCCAAAATAATATTCTAAGAGTTTACAAAAAATCTAAACTTGCCAAAACCTTTTAATTAATTAGATAATGACTTTTTAATGCTAATTAAAGCCCTAAAAATCAAAATTAATTATTAAAAAGTCCCAAACAAGATCTTAAAGTTTGTAAACCTCAAAAATACTCTAATTAAGCTAAAAAGTATTTTTCCAAATTTTAAAACCACTAAAAACTATTTTTAAACAATTAAAAACTACTAAAATCAATTAAAACTTAAATTAATTCTAGAAAATAATTAAAAGACTCTAAAAATATTTAGAAAGTTGCAAAATTCCTAATTAAGTTTCTAAAATCTAGGAAAAATATAAAAACTTAGAAAATCAGACTTTTAATTTTTAACAATAAAATAATATTAAAATATTATTAAAAATCCAAAAATCATAAAAAATTCTAAAAACTTGCAAACTAGCCTAATATAACCTAAATAACTCAGAAATGAAAGTGAAATTACCTAAATATCCTTAATGGGCCTAGAAAATGGGCTAAACCCAAAACAGTCCACAATTGGGCCAAATTTGGGCCCAATATAAAAAATGTTCAAAATAAGCCCAAAAAGCACTGGTTGACTCAAAATTTGATTTTAAACAACTTTTTCCAAAGGCCCAAAAGCTGAAAGTGTGAAATAAGCGCTTATGCCAAACAACTTATTCTTAATGGGCTTTTTGGCCCATTAAACTATAAGCCAATGCCATAAGCTGAAATTAGACACACAAGCTTCTTTTTTCCTAAATAAGACTTCTGCAAAAAGATATTTGAAATAAGCCCAAGGAATAAGCCTGAAAATACAATAAGCAATCTACAGAAAATGACAAAATAGTCGTTTTTGAGTTCTAGGCCACCCCAAGTGCTGATTCAAGTTTCTATAGCTTTCAAAAGAATTAATTAAGCAAAATCAACAAAGAGTTTCCAAATAAGCTGACTCAATAAGCTGGAAAAAGCAAATAAGCACTTATGTAAAAGTCAAATAAGTTGGTTTTCTAGCAAAAATTCAAAGTCAAAGTCCAATAAGCTCCAGTCTACTCAAATGGGTCAAATAATGAAGATCTATCACAAAAATTAAGTTGTTCCAAGTCTGGATAAGCTAAAATAGCTTATTGATAAGCTGAGTACAAGTTTACACTAGCATGGGCTAGTTTTGGGTGTTGAGTAGTGGGAACTTTTCCCACTGCTTGACTTATAGACTTTTTTGTCTTTAGTGAACTTTTTTGGGATTCAGATTACACAAAGGCACCCAAATGATCTTTCGATCATAAGGAGTCAATAACATTAAAAAATTCACAAACACAATCACCCAATTTGCACAGATTAATCAATAAAGTCCCAGATATTGCACAAACATGAACAAATAAGCAGAACAGGTTCAATAAGCACTTATAGTAGTTTTCAGCCAGCCAAATTCAACCAAATGCATACACAAGCTATATTAAACTCAAATAAACAAGTCTAAACAGGTTTCATGCAATGGTTCAAAGAATTAAGCAAGATTCAAGCACCTTAAGTTACTGATGAAAACAAGAACATGCAATTTTTCACTTTGATGATGTATTTGACACACAAGCCAGATTCAACACCTCAAATCTCACAAACAGGTTACAATAATGATGTTTTAACAGCTTTTAGCCCTAAGCATGCATAAACTCTAGGTTTTCCCAAATTCTTAGGTCAAAATCAGTCAAACTCACAAAGATATAGCAGATTGTTTGATTTTAAGGTTTGGTACCAAAAACTTGCAGCAAAACACTCTCAACAAGGCATATAACAGATACCAAGTGCAAACAACACCTTCTAACAACACAATACTAAGATTCAATCACAAACAGGTAGACCCAAACACCCTTTTAACTTTTCAAAACCAATTTTTTCAAAGGAAAAGTGAGATTCAAGACCACCCAAGCTCAGATAAACACAATAACAACTAAGAACAACAGATTCAAGCAAGAATAAGCTACAAAATACACAAGAACATAGGCAACATTCAAATATCACAAATATCCAAAATATTTTCAGATTTTGGGATTAAGGGTGTGTACCTCATGGATGTACATCCACACCCACAGATTTTAAGCTTATGTGCTAGCAAGAACAAGCACAAGCTTCCACAACAAAGCCTGCTAAGAATCAACAAGGTTAGAAGCACAAGTATAAAAACAGAAACTTGAAAAATCCTTGATTGATGCAACTCTTGTCCTCCACACTTGATTATCCCCAAGTTATAAGCTTCACCACACCTTGATAACACAATATCAGGGTGCTATGATCAGCCCTATAGCCTAAGAATTCCAAGATAGACCAAGATCTTAGCAAAATATCAAGAAAATGAAGAAAATGTGCAAACTTTTGCACACTCCTCTTTTGAAAACAGGTTTTAGATTCAAGAATAATGAACAAAGAACAATAATAAGCAGATTATATCAATGGCACTTGAGCTTTCTTCAACATTTCAAACACATTTCATTAAACTTGAAAAGGATTTATAGAAAAGTGAACTTTGGAAAATTCAAGAGCAAGTTCTAAGTGACAGCCTAAATGCCTTTATATAGGCTACAAGTAACTACTACCAAGCATAAAAAACGTAAACCCTAAAGATGTGAAGTCCCCATATTTCCCTTTGCCTTGTTTGAACTTGGAGAATCATGTGACTGTATTTTGGCTTGTAGCATGAGTTGGCATGTGAAAGTGTGATCAAAGGGTGTGTATGAAGCTTAGAAAGTAAGCCAAAATATGGGACGTTGAATTGCTGGCACTGTTTTGGCATCTTCCTCATGTGTGTAGCAGGGGAGGTCCCAAGTAGCATGTGGGGTGGTGTGGTGGTAAAAGTTAAGGTTGGGTTTTGATTAATACACCATTAATCATAAATCTGGAAACAATTAGGACTTAATTCAATGTAATTAAGAAATCCCCAAATTATGTGATGAACATGAAGAACATGTTTTTAATCTGTTTTTAGGGGTGGATTAGTTTAAAAAGATGTTTAGGCGCCAAAGTTAATTAATTAATTAACCGGGGTGAGTGGGATGTGAGGTGGCAGGATGAAGAGTTGTGATTGGTGGAAGTGGTGAGTGGGGTGAGGTGGCAGCTTGTGGTTGGACTAGGTAACTATGATGTCTGGCCAATTTAAGTCCCTTGTTTTAGTTACTCTTTCCACTTTGTGTAAAACAGGCTCAAACTCAAATCCCTTTGTATTTAAACTTTCAATTTTCACACTTTTGCCCCAAATACTTTTCCAAAGTATTTTCAGGGGTATTTCTTGCCATTTTGTGATACTTGAAGGGTTGTTTTGGAATTTTGTTGATGGATAATGGTCTTGACTTGCATGATTGGTATTTTGGAGGACTGAAATTGCCAAGTCTTGTTTGATGAGGGACCATTCTTGCCAAATGTTGAAAGTTAAGGGTCCTTTTTGTAATTTTGGGATTTTCAAAGGACCAAACTTGTAATTTCTTGTACTTTGAAGGACTTCATGATGTGTTTGACTTTGTGGAGGATAATGGTTGACAATTTAGCTTTGTTGAGGGGCTAAACTTGCCAATTCTTCAAAGTGGAGGGCCCTTTTTGTAATTTTGACAAACTTTAGGGACCATTCTTGTAATTATGAAGATACAAGGGTATAAAGTGACAATTCTTCCATATTGGAGGACCCTTCTTCATAATTCTTCAATTCTTCAAGGGTTAATCTTGGGAAAGTCTTCATTATGGCTTGGTTCATTGTGAGGCTTCGTTTCCCGTGTTCGTTTTTATATGATTCTTGTGTTCTTTTGTCATTTTCTCAATATCCGTACCTAAAATACACAGGCAACAAACACAAGCATATATATGGGTATTTTGATGATATTTAATGCATTTTAAGCCCTATTTGGACGATGAGACTATGTATAAAAGCAGTCTCATCAGAGAACAAAGTGCTCCCGCTACGGCTAAAGCGTTCGAGGTTTCATGTATGTATTGTGGTGGAGGTCATGATTTCTCCGATTGCATTACCAACGGTGGTAACACTTCGAGTGCCTACGCGGCCACGGGAACTTACAACCAAAATGGTCAAGTTACCCACTCTAATCAATTGACTCCACCGAGTTTTGCTCCTAATCAAAATGCTAACAACAACTATCGAAACAATCAAGTTGGTTTTAAAAGCAATTATAAAGGAAACTATGGTAATCAAGGGGCTAATAATCAAGTTTCAAACAAAAATCAAAACAATGATTTTCAAAACAACAACAAGGGTTTGCAAACTTTGAAAGATCTTCCAAATGAATTTGTTGAATACGCTAATGGAAACGATGCTAGGTTTGACAACATTCAAAGAGAAATCATTAGCCTAAGATCCGAGTTTAAGAACGACTTGAAGAAGGAGTTGAAAAACGAGTTAGCAAATGAGCTTAAAATCCATACAAAAAAATGGAAGGAAATGTAACTAGGTTACAACAAAACCAACAAAAAATGGAACAAGGACAACATGAAATAAAACAAGAGATGATTAAGGCCGAGAAGAGGCAATCCATGTTTGAGGACAAAATTTCATCTATGTTTGAGGCTATTATGTGTAAACCGTCTTCGAGTAGTCTTCCTAGTAACACCATATCGAACCCTAAGGGAGAGATGAAAGTGATTACATGTAGTGGTAAGACACTTAAGGAACCGACTCCTTAACCAATTGCTCCTACGGAGGATGCATTTGAGGAAGAACCCGAGGTTGTGGTCGAAAAGGAGCATGTCCCAATCCCATGAAGTACCGCTCATGCCACACCTACGGTTGACCCAATACCACATTTGGAACCCGAGATTCCAAAGGCTATGCCTATGCCTCAACCCATACCACCTTTGCCCTATCCATCGAGACTTAGGAAGGAGAAACGTCAAGAGCGCGATAATTATCAATTTGAGCTTTTTATGAAAATGTTTCGTGACGTTCATTTTAATGTGAGTTTTGTCGATGCTTTGGTCATGATGCCTCGATTCGCCGCTAACTTCAAGAGTATGTTGAACAAGAAGGAGAAATTGCAACAATTGTCTAGTTGTTCATCGGTTTATCTTAACCGCATACCTCAAAAAGTCGGTGATCCTGGTAAATTCTTGATTCCTTGTGCAATCCAAGATATGGAAGAATGATATGCCTTGGCCGATCTTGGTGCTAGTATTAATTTGATGACACTTGCAATCTTCAGGTCTCTCAATCTTCCTAATCTTACTCCTTCACTAATGTCTATCGAGTTGGCCGACCATTCCACGATTCCCGCATGTGGATTGGCGGAAGACGTTTTTGTGAAAGTGGGAAAGTTCTATTACCCGGTAGACTTTATCATTGTCGATATTCCCACGGATCCTCAAGTTCCTTCATTTTAGGTCGTTCGTTTTTAGATACGTCTATGGCTTTAATTGATGTTCAGGCTAGAAAGATCACCTTACGTTTCAACGACAAGGAACTTGTTATGAACACAACTCAAAATTCTCAAAATTTTCATGTTTATTCCGTTGCAACCGTAAACCTCGTTGACATAATTGACGTTGTTTGTGAGGAATTTTCATAAGAAGTTTTAGGTTTTGGTGATGATGAAAATAGTGGCAATCCCACTATGTTAGATTCCATTCTTGATAATTCGACACCAACCTTCACTCCATTTGAAGGTGGTGGTTTTATGTTGGAAGAATTCGATGTTCCATGTACTTGTGACGAAGACCTCGACAATGATGAGGACTTCTCGATTATCAAGGATTTTCTTAACAATTTCCCATTTCCTCCACCCGAGGAGGTTATGAGTATCGAGCCCAAATCTTCAATTGAGGAACCACCTATCCTCGAGTTGAAAGATTTACCTCCTCATCTCGAATATGTCTTTTTGGAGGAGGACGACAAGTTTCTGGTTATTATTACGAAAGATCTTTCGGATGATGAAAAAACCGCACTTGTCGATGTTCTAAAGGATCACAAAGGGGCAATTGCGTGGAAGTTATCCGACATTAAGGAGATCGATCCCAAATTTTGTACCCACAAAATCTTAATGCAAGAGGATTATAAACCCGCAATCCATTGTCAAAGGAGGGTGAACCCCAAAATTCACGACGTCATCAAAAAGGAAGTCCTTAAACTCCTTGACACGAGAATGATTTACCCTATTTCTGATAGCCCTTGGGTGAGTCCTATCCATTGTGTCCCTAAAAAGGGAGGAATGACCGTTGTGCCAAATGATGCCAACGAGTTAATTCCCACTAGACTCGTGACCGGATGGAGAGTGTTCATTGACTATCGTAAGTTGAATGAAGCCACTCGAAAAGACCATTTTCCCTTGACCTTAATGGACCAAATGTTGGAGCGTCTTGCGGGAAACGATTTCTATTGCTTTTTAGATGGTTTTTCCGATTACTTCCAAATCCCCATCGATCTTCGTGATCAAGAAAAAACTACGTTTACGTGTCCATATGGAATGTTTTCCTATCGTAGAATGCCATTCGGACTTTGCAATGCATCGGGAACCTTTCAAAGGTGCATGATGGCTATTTTTCATGATATGATCGAGAAGACGATGGAAGTCTTCATGGATGACTTTTCAGTGTTTGGTAGTTCGTTCACTTCGTGTTTGTCGAATCTCGAGAGAATGTTGAAGTGTTGTGAGGAAACCAACCTTGTGCTTAATTGGTAAAAATGTCATTTTATGGTTAAAAGTGGAATCGTCTTAGGGCACAAGGTTTCGAAAGCGGGGATTGAGGTAGATCAAGCTAAGGTAGACGTCATCGCCAAATTACCTCATCCCAAAACCGTTAAGGGAGTTAGGAGTTTCCTAGGCCACGCGGGCTTTTATCGTCGATTCATCAAGGATTTTTCAAAGATCTCTCGACCTATTCCACATCTCCTTGAAAAAGATGCACGTTTTGTCTTTGACGAAGATTGTGTACGAGCCTTTGAAATCCTTAAGAGGAAACTTACCGAATCTCCCATTCTTGTTGCTCCCAATTAAAACCTACCCTTTGAGGTCATGTGTGATGCTAGTGACTACACTATTGGGGCCGTATTGGGGCAACGTCATGAAAAACACTTCTTTCCTATTCACTATGCTAGCAAGACGATGACCGAGGCTCAACTAAAATACACTACAACGGAAAAGGAGTTCCTTGCCGTGGTGTATGCATTTGAGAAATTCCGACCTTATCTCGTCTTGACCAAATGTATAGTGTATATGGATCATTCGGCTATCAAGTATCTTATGGATAAACAAGATGCAAAGCCAAGATTACTTCGTTGGATTCTCCTCCTTCAAGAATTTGATCACAAAATCGTTGAAAAAAAAGGAGCCGAGAATCTAGCGGCCGATCATCTTTCTCGTTTGGAAGATCCTCACCAACGTGTTTACGAGCCCAAGGAAATCAGCGAAACATTTCGCTCGAGACACTTGGTGTAGTGAATTCTAAGCTTGATTCTTCTACCCCATGGTTTGCGGACATCGCAAATTACCATGCGGGCAACTTCATCATCAAGGGTATGAATACTTAAGAAAAACGAAATTTCTTTAGTGACGTCAAGTTCTATTTTTGGAACGACCCTTATTTGTTTCGAACTTGTGCGGATCAAATTATTTGACGTTGTATCTTTGGTACCGAAGCTTCTAACATCCTTAGAGATTTTCACTAGGGACCCACGGGTGGTCACCATGGTGCTAATCTCACGGATAAGAAGGTTTTTGATGCCGGTTTCTTTTGGCCTACTATTTACCAAGATGCACCTGAACTTGTGAAGTCATGTGACTCATGCCAACGACAAGGAAAAGCCTCACAAAAAAGATGAAATTCCACAAAATATCATCCAAGTGTGTGAGATCTTTGACGTTTGGGGCATTGACTTTATGGGGTCGTTCCCATCATCTCATGGTAATAAGTACATCCTGGTTGCTGTTGACTACCTATCTAAGTGGGTGGAAGCTAAGGCTTTGCCCACCAATGATGCTCGTGTGGTAGTCAAGTTTTTGAAAAGCTTGTTTTCTCGGTTTGGAATCCCTCGTGCGATCATAAGCGATCGTGGAACCCATTTTTGTAACGAGCAATTCGAAAGGGTCCTAAGGAAATATGGGGTTACACATCGGCTTTCTACGGCTTATCACTCATAAACGAGTGGGCAAGTAGAGGTTCAAACCGAGATTTGAAGAGGATCTTGGAGAGATCTATTGGGGAAAACCGACAATCTTGGTCGGATAATTTGGACGATGCTTTATGGGCCTTTAGGACCGCTCATAAGACGCCCATCGGGTGCACTCCCTATAAGCTTGTGTATGGGAAGAATTGTCACTTGCCAATTGAACTTGAACACAAAGCTTATTGGGCCCTAAAGCATTGTAATGATGATATGGAGACCGCGGGAAAACACCGGAAAATGCAATTAAATGAATTGGATGCATTAAGGGATATTGATTATGAAAATTCATTGATTTATAAAGAAAAGACCAAAAAGTTGCATGATTAAAAAATTAAAAACCGGGTTTTTAACATTGGGGATCAAGTTTTGCTTTTTAACTCTCGTTTGAAAATATTTTCCGGTAAGTTGAAATCCCGTTGGTCCGGTCCATTCACCGAGAATCAAGTATTTCCATATGGAACCATCGAGCTAGCTCAAAATGATGGCCCCAATTTCAAGGTGAATGGAAATAGGTTGAAGCACTACTTTGGCGGGGAAGTTCCATCATTGAAATAACTAGACCAAATCACCTTCCCTAATGATAATTAGTATTGAGGGGATCGAGTCGAGCTCATGACTCGGTAATAAAAAATAAGGTGCCTCGTGGGGGAGTCCCATGCTTATTCTATGTACATATTATCACTTTCTAATGTAGTAATATGTGGGGATTTGTGCCCTTCCAACCTTTGTTCCGTGCTTGTTTGTGAATTGTGGTTTTTAGATGATCATGATCTTCACGATTGGAGCCTCTCGTGTTCGTTTTATGGGAGCACTCGATCGTTTGCTTTGAAGACTTTCTCAATATCCATGATATATCCTTTGATGTTCTAACCTTAGGTTTATAGCACACTTCATAAACGGCTTTAAATTTAACAGTTGCACCCTTTCCATGCTAGTTTAAGCATTCGACTACATCTCTAGTATGGGGGTGTCTGCACCCCTAGACTCGAAACATTGAGAACAATGTTTAACTTTAGTATGGGGGGTGAATAGATACTTGCCTTGCAAAACCTTCATGCTTTCCACAGTTTATCTTTTTGTTTATCGTTTTGTTGCAAAATAAGGCTAAAAATGGCCAAATTTTAAAATTTTTCTCATGTTTTATAATTGTTTGAAGACACGAATGTAGGTTTTCCAATGGCGAGAATAAGAGTAATTTTTTACTCGACCGTGCGTGTTGAGCACTTAGCTTTGATTCCTTAACTTATATTAGGCTAAGTTTCTTAAATGAGGACGAGAAATGATAGAGTTAATTATAAGTTACTATGCTAAACATAGAGTACTCGTATTCTTTCAAAAACTTATGTGTTCTCGTTGTTTGCTTATTCTCCCTTCGCTTGTAAATATTTTTTGCTTAATAAATATTGACTTAGCGGTTTAGTCTTGATTGTTTGTTTCTAGTCTTTTCTAGTAGCTTACATGTAACTAAATTGGGAAGACATGAAGGTATCGCTAGCGTCACGGTTTTGAAGTATTGGCAACCCGAATAATCGAAAGCTTCACCCAATAATAAGATTTCAAGTGCTCACCTAAATCAAGCAAACAATTTGAAGCTCACAAGGCCGAATAATCTATGCAAAATTGAAAGTGAATCAAGCCTTAATCTTTGAAGCTCTAAAGATCCAAAATTCGCCTTAGCGTGAGGATATACGTCTTTGGCCATAATAAAACCACCAATGAGGAGGATAATTAAAGGCAAGGCAAGAACGAAGTCATAATAAAAGCTTCATGGAGAAGTTGAATAAAAGATGGAGGTAAACCTACGATAATAAGGCCCTTCCGTTAGGGGGCGTATAAAAGTCTTGGTAATAAGTCTCATGTTTAAAACCGTTACAAAACCGTGTTTATCGATCCTTCTTGTTGACTTAATTTTTTGACATCGTTGTCTATTAGGAGGGGTTATTAATTTGATGGTCTTGGTTACACCGTTAGGATTCAATTTTTAGACCTAAATCTGTATTATCGCATAAGTCAAACAATGTATCCTCGTGAAACAATCAAGACAAAATAAAATATAAGAGATACAACTTAGAAAAATGGGAGGATAAGTACCTGATTAGGGCATATGAGTAGTGTTAGCATTACTAACTTATAATGGCAATGATCTCGTTGCACACTTAGCATGGAATTGGGGTGAAAATCGAGGACGACGAAATTATTTCTAATGAAGCATTCACGTGTTCTTATTCTATGAATCTAAACGTCCCATTTTGTGATGAAAATCATACATTATGTCTAAAACGCAAGTAGTAGTAATAGTAGTAGAGTAGCTAGTTTATCATTCAATAAAAGTGAATAAAAATGAATTTTGGAGGTTCTATGATACTTTATTCTAGCATTGCGTGAGGGCACGACAATGGTTTAGTATGGGGGAGTGATGAGACTGCTTTTATACATAGTCTCATCGTCCAAAAAGGGCTTTAAATGCATTAAATATTATGAAAATGTCCAAATATATGCTTGTGTGTGTGTTACTTGTGTATTTTAGGTACGGATGTTGAGAAAACGAACACGGGAAACGAAGCCGCACAATGAACCAAGCCCTAATGAAGATTTTACAAGAACAACCCTTGAAGATTTGAATATTATGGAAGAAGGGTCCTCCAATATTGAAGAATTTACACTTTAAACCCTTCTATATTCATAATTACAAGATTGGTCCCTAAAGTTTGTCAAAATTACAAAAAAGGACCCTCCACTTTGAAGAATTGGAAAATTTAGTCCCTCAACAAAACTTAATTGTCAATATTAGTCCTCCTCAAAGTCAAACATACCATGAATGCCTTCAAGTTACAAGAAATTACAAGTTTGGTCCTTTAAATATGTCAAAATTACCAAAAGGACCCTTAACTTTGAAGAAATGGCAAAAATGGTCCCTCAATAATTATGAGTTGTCAATTTAAGTCCTCCAAGAAGTCAACCATACAAGTCAAGACCATTATCATTGAAGAAAATGCCAAATCAGGCCTTCAAGAATCATCAAATGGCAAGAAATACCCCTAAAAATACTTTGGAAAAGTATTTGGGGCAAAAGTGTAAAAAATGAAACTTGTATAACAAAGGAAATCTGGTTTAGCAAGTTTAAACATGAAGTGACAAAGAAATAAGAGTTAAGGGGTTATTCATCGCAGACAAGGATAGTTACCTAGACCACTCTTACTCTTACACGTGTCCCACTCAACCTTTTTAACCAATCACCACTCACCCTTCCACCACGTCACTAATCCACTCACCCGGTTAACTAATTATATTAATTAGTTACTTAATTCACGCCATAACACATATTCAAACATTAAAGCAGATCAAACCCTGAGTTCTTCATGTTCATATCAAAAATTGGGTATTCCCTAATTATTGAGAATTAAGTCTTAATCTGCTCCAAATTTATGATTAAGGTCTTAATAAACATATCCCAAACCTTTAACTTGCCACCTCAACAACACACAACTCACATGATAAACCCCCATGCATACGGTTTTGGCGAAAATGCCAAATTGTGCCAGGGAATCTACCACCCACATTCAGCTTCAAACTTAAGCTTCAATATGAGCCTTTGATCACTTCTAGATACTTGACACCTCGCACAAACTGCCAATTCAGTCACATGATCCTCAAAATATTCAAAATTTCAAAGGGCAAATTGGGGACTTCATCAAGCTTAGGGTTACGTTTTTATGCATTCAGTAGATAGTTTGTAGCCTATATAAAGGCATTAGGGTTTCACTTTGAGCCCTGCTCTTGATTTTTCCTTTGTTCAAGTTCTATAAATCCTTTGTCATTTATGAATGAAAAGTGTTTGAAACTTTGAAGAGAAACCAAGTGCCAATATTTATTATTACTTGTTAATGTTACATGTTTACTAAACCTGAATCCTAAAACCTGTTTTCAAAGGAGTGTGCAAAAGTTTGCATATTTTCCTTAAATCTTGATATTTTGCTAAGATCTTGGTACACCTTAGAGTTTTTGGGCTATAAGTGGATCATAGCACCCTGATATTGTGATATCAAGGTGTTGTGAGGCTTATAACTTGGGGATAATCAAGTGTGGGATAAAAGAGTTGCATTAATCAAGGATTTGTCACTTTACTGTTTTTATATTTTTGCTTCTCACTTTGTTGAATCTTAGCAGGAGTGTGTGTGGAAGCTTGTGCTTGTTCTTGCTAGCACATAAACTTAAAATTCGTGGGTGTGGATGTACATCCATGAGGTTTGAACCTTTCTACCTTAAATCTGCTTAAAATCTTGATTTTTGGTGATTTTATGTTCTACTTGTGTTCTTGTTGAATTTATGGTCTAATCTTGCTTAATACTGCATATTACATCTGTTTATGTGTTTGATTGGGCTTGGGTAACCTTGGAATACACTTATACTTGTTTAAATTGGATTTGAAAAAGATAAGGGGTGTTTGGGATTATCTGTTTAAGATCATAGATTGTTATTGTGTTGTTAGAAAGTGTTGTTTATGCTTTGTATATGCTATTCACTTGGTTGAGTGCTAGTTTCTGCAAGTTATTGGCTTTAGAACCTTGAATCCAAGATTGTGCTATATCTCACTTGTTTTGACTGATTTTGACCTAAGATTTTGGTAATACCTAGAGTATATGCATGCTTAGGGTTAAAAAGTGTTAAATCATAGTTTATATAACCTGATAACAAGATTTTAGTGTTTGAATTTGGCTTGTTGGTCAAGTATATCATCAAAGTGAAAAATCTACTTGCTAGTGTTCATCAGTAACTTTTTGGTGCTTGAATCTTGATCTAGACCTTGAACCATTGCATGAAACCTGTTTAAATCTATTCATTTGAATTTATTAAAGCTTGTGTATGCATTTGGTGCAATTTGGCTGGCTGATTTTTGCTAAAACTGCTTATTGAGTGAAATCTGCTTATTGTTCATGTCTTTGACTGATCTGGTAATCTTTTGAATTAACTGTACTAACTGGCTGATTGTGATTGTGTTTTTGTGATTGTTATTGACTCCTTATGATTAACTGATCATTTGGGTGCCTTTGTGAAACTTGAATCCACAAAAAGTCACTAAAGACAAATAGTCAAGCAGTGGGAAAAGTTCCCACTGCTCAACACCCAAAACTAGCCCCTACTAGTGTAATTTTTCAGTCAGCTTATTTATAAGCCATATTGGCTTATCCAGACCTGCAATAACTTATTTTTTGTGATCAATCTTCCTCATTTGACCTATTTATTTGATATGGAGCTTATCAGACCTTGGCTTTGACTTTTTGCTAGAAAACTCATAAGGTTGACTTTAAATTAAGTGCTTATCTGCTTATTCTAGCTTATTGAGTGTGCTTATTGAAAAAAATTTTGTTGATTAAGCTTAGTTAAGTCATTTAAAAGCTTTTGAAACTTGATTCAGCTCTTGGGGTGGCCTAGAACTCGAAAACGACTATTTTGTCTTTTGTGAAGATAGCTTTTAGCTTATTCAGGCTTATTTCTTGAGCTTATTTCAGATTTCTTTTTTCAGATCTCTTAAGTAACTCAAAAGAAGCTTGTTGATGAGATGGCATTTATACATGATCTCATCGTTCTTTTCGGGCTTTAAATGCATTAAAATGTCATAAAATACCATATATATGCTTGTGTTTGTTTACTTGTGTATTTTAGGTATGGATATCGTGAAAAAGACAAAAGATCACAAGATACAAGGAAAAACGAACACGAGAAACGAAGCCGTACAAAGAACCGGGCCCTAATCATGGAATTTTCATCAAATACCCTTGAAGACTTGAAGACAAACAAGATTGATCCTCATTCTATGAAGAAATGACACTTAAAACCCTTGTATATTAATAATTACAAGTTTGGTCCCTTAAGTTTGTCAAAATTGCAAAAAGGTCCTTCAACTTTGAAGAAATGGCAAGATTAGTCCCTCAACAATTTCAAATTACCAAAAATGGTCCCTCATGAAGTGAAAGACACATTGAAGACCTTTGAAGATCAACATTGTTCAAAAACAGCCCTTGCAATACTCAAAAATATTAAAAATTACCCTTGAAACCTTTTTGTCAAAGTTTGTGCCAAAAATGACAAAGTGTTGAAGTTGATACAAGCTTATAAGGGCGCTGATGGGTTTTAAAAGTGAAAAGACAAAAGAAAGGAAGGTTAAGGACCAAATGTGTTAACTTTGAAAGATTTAAACACAAAAACGCGCCTAACACTACCTGTTCCCCCAAAATCGGATCAAAGGAGTAACTATTCACTTTCACCCCCACCCAGAATTTACCTCCACTTAACCTTGGGTAAAAACCAATTAATCCCTCCCACGTGTAATTCACACCCACCAAAACCCATCCCACTCCTAAAAACCCCAATCCCACCACTGTGGACCCTACCCCCAATTCCCCTCTCCACCAATCAGCATTCACCTTAGGCTCCAAGTCTTGTGACGTGTCCCAAATCAAAGGCTAAGGTTATTTGCTTACTCTCAAAGCAAAAACAAACGTCCAGGATCAAATGTGGACAACTCATCACTCAAAACCGTCAAGGGCAAAGTTGGGATTTTCTAGTGATTAGGGTTTTAGTTTTAGTCTTCTAGGTTCTTCTATAGAGTAGTATAAATAGAGGCTCCAACCTGTGGATGTCCCTTGTTCCAGTTTCAAGCTTTTCTCCTTGTAATTCCTTTTTAAAGAAATAAAAGTTTGGTTTTTGATTTATTCAAGTGTAATGCCTTTTTATTGTTTTTAAAAGTTGTGTGAAGTGTGAAAGCTTGATTCTGAGTTCCATTCTTTATTAGGTTAAGTAACTTTGATTTTCAAAGTTATTTTAAGGTTTCTGAAAATTGAGTTCTTGGTAAGGATTTGATTTTCAGGTTTTGGTGTTAAGAAGTAAGTTTTAGTTGGTGATTTAGAGTATTTAAAACGTGTTTGTAAAGTCTCAAAGGTTTTGGAAGTGTTTTGAAAAAAGAAGAAAAGAAAACAGATTAATATATTTGCTTGTATCATCTTGTGTTGTTCTTTGATTTGTCATAAACAGGTGAGAAGGCTTGTTGATATGTGTTCTGCACCAGCCCCAGCTGGTAGGGAGGAGGATTTAACATCCTCTAGGGCTTTGGATGTAAAGCCCTGAGGTAATCTTCTTTTATCTTTGGAAAAGTTCAGAAATAGGAGTTTTAAGTGATTTTGCTTGATTGATTAATAAGTGTGTTTGAGCTGTTGGTTTTGTGTTCTCAAGTTGTTGTATGCATGTTAGAAGGTTTGGAATCAGTTTGGTTGCCTTTGAATGTGTTTTGATTTGTTAAAACGTTTTCAAAAATTATAACAGGGTGTTTGGCTACAAGGTTTAGCAGGGCACAAGTCTTAATTAGTGATTTTAAAAGGTGTTAGCAAGGGATAAAAGGATTGTGTTAAGTTTATAGTTAGTTGGTAACTAGTTGAGAACAGATTTGAAAGCTAAATTGTGAGTAAAAAAGGATAAAGTGTGTTAAAAATCTGCATGTTCATTATCTGCCCATTGTATAGAGTTTTTGTGCATGATCTTTTGATTTCTGTTAAGGTTTAGGCTAAGTGAGTTATTGTTACTGGTTGTGCATCATTTGGTGAGTGTATGTTCAAAATTTTGGCCATTGAAAGTCACTAGTATGCTAGTTATAGGCATCTAAGTCCCCAGACCTTGTTGAAAGATCACAGAAACTGGATTAGGCTGTGTGTGCTTTTGATTTGATCATTTGGTGTGCTAATTGCTTTCCTCTTGTGTGTACTTGACTCCTTGTGCTTAAATAAGCACAAGGGTGCCCCAATTGTCCACAAAACAATCACCAAATAAGCCCACAAGCCAACTCCTTTGGCTTTTGTAACTTGTTAAAAAATCAGAAAACACAAGCTTAAACTGCTTGTGTTCATTGTAAGAACTGGTAACATTTTGGATCATAACCTGTTTAATCTTGGCTAAAAAAGGAAGATTGATTGTGTTTAGAAGCTTGTTAAGGTGTGAGACTGATTTGGAAAAGAAAGAAATAAAAAAAAATATAAACTCCAAAAAGGACGTGGCCAGGACTCGAACCTGCGCCACTCCTCTCACAACACATACAAGTTACCAATGCGCCCTGGGGACTTTGACTGAGAGTTTTGATTTCAAAAGTTATTTAAGTACTTTTTCATCTTGTGCTTATTAATATAAGCCGTGGCTTATTTTCCATCTTTCAGCTTATTTATTAAGCGTTTTTGCTTATTTTCAATTTTCCTAGGACTTTAATAGGCTTGTTGACTTTTCTAGCTAAATTTTATATTTTTCCTTTTATTTAATTATTTTCTAGGATTTATTTAATATACGTTTTTTATAAAGTCATTAAAAAATAGTAAAAATAGTTTTAATTTTTAGGAAAAATAATTTTTAGGTTTTATTTAATATTTTTGAGGTTTACATTAAGTTTTGGGTTTATAAACTTTAATTTTTAATTTTATAATATTTTAAGGTTTTTCATAAACTTTAAAGATTTTTATAAAATTATTAAAAAGGGTTTAGGAGCTCTAATTTGTGTTTTTCTCTTAGTTATAATATTTAGGATTTTTGAGAATTTTTTGGAATTTATTTGAAAACTTTTTATTTTTAGGAATATTTTAATATTATTTTATTAATTAAATTTCAAAGTTTTATTTTTATTTCTTTTCCATTTTTCCTAGGTTCCTTACCATTAATTAGGACTATTTCCATTTTTAGAATATTTTTATAACTTTTAGATTTATTTTTATAATTATTTTAAGTTTAATTAAATTTTAATCATTTTTAATCATTTTTAGAGTTTTAAAAATAGTTTTAATAGGTTTTAATTTTTAGAAAATTACTTTTTAGTCTTCTAATAATATAAGTTAAGTAATTATTCAATAAAATCATATTTTAGACATTTGAATTAGTTATATTTAATTTTAGGGCTTTAATTAGCATTTAAAATTAAATATTTAATTAATAAAAGGTTTTAAAATATCTTTGTTGGATTTTTATCTTTATTTATATTATTTTAGACTTGTTTTTAGTATTTTTAATTATTGATTTTGTTTTTAGTCTTAGTATTAAATTTTTAATTTGGGTAGTTTTTACGACTTTACGTTTACGTCTTTTACGTCGTAGTTTAATTTTAACGTATCCGTCTTTTCATCTTCTCATCCCCATTCTTCTCAATATTAATCTCAAACAACTACAAGTTAATTCACACACATATACCTCCTTGGGAAACGAACTCTTTCTCTCATTTTAAGTGATTAAGGGTCATTACTTGTGGTTTTCCTAAATCACTCGTTAATACTTACCGCTCATATTTAGTTGCTTGTTTTTCCTAAAGCAAGTTATCTAAATTTACTACAATCATTTTGGCGCCGCTGCCGGGGAGGTGTGTCGTGTTTTAATTTGGAAACTTTTGTTTTTGATATTATCCATAAATAGTATTTATGTTAAGTGGAACTCCCTTAACACGTATTATCGGTTTTCTTGGTTTTTCTTGTACAAATATTATTAATATATTGTATTAAGTATCACAATCAATATACAATATCTCCAAAAGTGTGAAAACACAACCTTAATTGGGATTTGATCTCCTAATTATTGTATTCGAATCTCAAACAAAAAGAAAAGGCAAAAATAGATAAATACTTTCGTGAAGCTCGATTTTGAAAAATACAAACTATAAGGTGGGTATAAGGCGGGTATTATAAAATATACCCTAAGGAAAAAGGCTCTTAAGTGCTTCGCGCCGCCTCGTTTCCCCGCTTGCTTGTGAGTATTTTGACATTGAAGGCTAATCGAGGGTTTTGCCGCCCAAAGTATTAATACGTATACTATATTTGCTTGGTTTTCTTTGTGATTAAACCCTCGTGAACAATTTGGTTTTCACCAAAGTTCTAAAGTCATTCGAAGGCGTTCACTCCACGTGATCGTTTTCATTCCTTTGAGGCTTCTTTAATCAAGAGTTTGATTCGAGGAGAGATTTTGTAGATTGTTGTCTACGAAGATACACCAAAATCCAAAAAAAAAATTAAATATCATCAAAAACACAAAAAAATTGAAAATCCACAAAACGACCAAAAAGAATCTTCTTTGCTCACCTCCCATTCTTCGTGAAGTTTATGATCACTCGTAATCAAGCTAAACGAGCTCGTAAACGTCTTCAAAAGCAAGCAAATCAAGGATCGTTGATTGTTGAAGAACCTCCAATTGTTGAACCTATTATAGAACAAGAAGTCGTAATGGCTAATCGTACTATGATGGAGTTGCTACAAGCACCCACCGAGGGTTTTGGAGAGGCCATTGTTATTCCCACCATCCTTGCGGAGAATTTCGAGATTAAGACGGGTTTAATGTCGATGTTGCAAGCAAACAAGTTTCGAGGTCACGAGAAAGACAACCCGCATTACCATATTAGGAATTTCAACCGTCTCACCGCTACTAGCAAATTCAAAGATGTTCCACATGACGCCATTAAGATGATGTTGTTTCCATACTCGTTGGATGGACCCGCAAAAATTTGGCTCGAGAAAGAACCGCCAAATTCGATTTTGACATGGGCCGATCTCGTTTCTAAGTTTGTGAACAAGTTTTTTCCACCATCTAAAACAACACACTTAAAAAATGAGATTTCACGATTTGTGCAACGTAACAATGAAAGTTTTTCAATGGCATGGGAACGATTTAAAGAGATGTTACATGAATGTCCTCACCATGATTTTTCGGAATTGCATCAAGTGGATCCTTTTTATAATGGGCTTAATGATCATGAACGAGATTATTTGAATGCCGCCGCGGGTGGTAATTTTTTGTGCAAGACGACAAATGAGGCTTTACAAATCATTGAAAATCGATCTAAGGTTTATAGCCCTCGTAACACACCGAGTGTTGCCAATATGGGTTCGTCATCTTCGTCACAATCGTCTCGTAGCATTAACGCCTTACATGATGAAGCTAATGAGGAAAATCGGTTTTTTGATAGATTTGCTAATCTAATGTCCCATTGGAAGGCTCAAGAAGCTTCCAATTCCGCTTCGGTTAAAGCGGTTGCTAAGAGTTGTTTATCTTGTGGGGGAGCTCATGATCTTTCCGAGTGCATTACCGCGGATGGTAACACTTCGAGTGCTTATGTAGCAACGGGAACTTATAACCAAAACGGCCAAGGTTCTCGTCCAAATCAAGCTCCACCAAACCAAAATGTTAACAATTATCGAAACAACAACCAAGGTAATTACCAAGGCAACACACGCAATTAAAACAAAGGGAATTATCAAAGTGGGAATGGACAAATCTCTAATCAAAATCAAAACCGTGATTTTCAAAACACTACACAAGGTTTTCAAAATGCTCACACGAAAAATTTGCAAGGAGAATTTTTGGATTATGCAAAAGCAAATGATGCTAAATTTGATAATATGCAACGTGAGATGATTAGCTTAAGATCCGAGTTGAAAAACGAGCTTAAAAATGAACTTGCTAATGAACTTAAAACTCATGCAAACAAAATGGAAGGAAATGTCCAACGTCTTCAACAAAACCAACAAAAGATGGAATTAGGACAACATGAGATTAAGCAAGAGTTATTAAAAGCGGATGCTAGGCAATCAAAATTTGAGGACCGAATGGCTAAAATGTTTGAAGCAATCATGTGTAAGCCCTCTTCTTCGGGTGGTCTTCCTAGTGATACCATTAACAACCCGAGGGGAGAATTGAAGGTTGTTGCTACACGAAGTGGTAAAACTTTCAAGGAACCAATCTCTCGTCCAAGTACTTCTACGGAGAAGGAAATCGAGAAAGAACCCGAGGTGATGGTCGAAAAGGAGCACATTACAATCCCACGAAGTACCGCTCAAACCACACCTACGGTTGAACCAATACCAATTGTGGAACCCGAGTTTCCAAGGCCGTTGCCTAATGACCAACCCACACCACCTTTACCCTACCCTTCGAGACGAAACAAAGAGAAAGCACAAGAAAGGAACAATTATCAATTTGAGCTATTTATGAAAATGTTTCGTGATTTGCATTTTAACATAAGTTTTGCCGATGCTTTAATCATGATGCCTCGATTCGCCGCAAACTTCAAAAGTATGCTAAACAACAAAGAGAAGTTACAACAATCGTCTAGTTGTTCATCGGTTTTTCTAAGCCGCATACCACAAAAAGTCGGTGATCCCGGTAAATTTTTAATTCCGTGTGCTAAACAAGATATGGAGGAATGCTACGCCTTGGCCGATCTTGGTGCTAGTATTAATTTAATGCCTCTCGAGATTTTCAAATCGCTTTCGCTTCCGGCTCTTACTCCTTCGAACATGTCCATCGAGATGGCCGATCATTCTACGATCATGGCATGTGGAGTAGCCGAGGACGTTTTCGTTAAAGTCGGAAAGTTTTACTATCCCGTTGACTTTATCGTTGTAGACATTCCCATCGATCGAAAAGTTCCTCTCATTTTGGGTCGTTCATTTTTGGATACATCAAGAGCACTTATCGATGTTCATGCTCGAAAAATCACCCTTCGTTTCAATGAAGAAGAACTTGTCATCAATGCAACACAAAACTCCAATCTTTCTCATGTATATTCTATTGCAACTTTAAACCATGGTGACTCGACCAATGTCGTTTGCAAAGAATTTTCACCAAGAGTTTTAGGGAATGTCTCCAAAAACAATTTACCATTTCCTCCGCCGGTGGAGGTTATGAGTGTAAAGCCTACAAAGAAGAAACCGTCAATACTTGAATCGAAAAATTCTTCGCCTCACCTCGAACATTCATTCTTGAAAAATGTTGATAAGTTGCCGGTTTCTACGGAAGATCTTTCGGATGATGAATATGTTGGCCCCGATGGGGAGGTTTTCTTCGTCGATAAACGTTTTGAGAACTTGCCACCACCAAAACCAAAACGGTTTCAAAATGTGAGAATTTTTAGTGTGACTAACATCGTCTTAGAAACACCAAATATTTTCGACATAATCAAAAAGGGTTTTCATAAGGAGACTTCAAAAGATAAAAAAGGAAAAGATCTTAAATGTGATTTTTCTACAAATCTAATTCCGTCATCACCGCGTGCTTTGAGTGCTACAAACTCGTCTACTCCTTTTGACGATGTTTTGTGTGGTTCTAGTATGGGGGAAGCCCCTTATGTTCCCTCATCCTTGTCCACCGAGGACGAGATATTCGATCCCGGAATTTCATGTAAAGGGAAATCTCGGTCTTCCACCGATGCAATAAATGGAAACTATATCTATTTGCTTGGTGCGAGTCTACCTCGAGTAGCTCAAACGTTTGTCTTACCAATTGTCTCACCCTTCTACTTCTCATCTATTTTCTTCAAACTCTTTGAGTTTATGGCACATGTTGAAGTGGTGTTAATTTGTTTTTCCAATGGAAACGAGAACGCCATCTTCGACCCCGGTATTTTGAATCATCTAAGGACTTAGTCCTTTTTACCGGTTGCTTTTTGGGCCTTGTTTATCATGTAAGCCCCATCAAAAATTGACCACACCATGATTTCCCTAAATGTTCACATTTTGAGGGGATCGAGTCGAGCTCATGACTCGGTAATCAAAAACGAGGTGCCTCGTGGGGGAGATCCCATGCTTATCTTTATTATTCACTAATAAGGGGACTTGTACCCTTCCAACTCGTTGTCTCGTGGTTGTTTGTGATTGTGTTATCTAGATCATCATCATCGTCTACGATTGAAGACTCTCGTGTTCGTTTACGTGAGCCTCCATCGTTCGTTTAAAGAAGTTTTTCACGAATCCATGACATATCCTTTATTGTTCTAACAATTATCTTTTAGCATAATTAATAAACGGCTTTAGATATATTGTTGATCACCCTTTCCATGCTAGATCCTAAGCATTCGATTATTCGTCTCTAGTATGGGGGTGCTCCACCTTTAGACTCGAAACATTGAGGACAATGTTTACTTTTAGTATGGGGGGGTGAATAGATACTTGCTTTGCTACGCCCTCACGTTTTCCAACTTTCAATGTTTTGTTTTGCTAATAAGGCTAAAAATGGCCAAATTTTAAAATTTTTCTTAGTTTTCATAAGTGTTTTTAAGACACGAATGTATATTTTCCGATGGGTAGAATAAGAGTTAATTTTTGACTTGATGGGCATTTGGAGCCATTTACATTCCTTAACCCGCTCAATTCAAGTTTTGCTAGACTTTTATATAGGGAGCTTTAAAACGCGAAAGTCTTAATTCATTCGGGTTAAGAACAAGAACTTTTCGCAAGTTCCTATAATTGATTCTAGAAAGTCACTTATCAAGGGAACTATAAAACGCATTCTCTAAACTTGAAAAAGTCCAAGAAAGTGCAAGATCCTATAGGTGGCTTGAAAACCCAAAACTTTGATTTGATATAGTCTTAATGAAAGCTAATCCAAATTTGGATTAATTTTGACTTGCATGGCTAAGTATTCACGAGTCTCTTTAACTAGAGGTCTTTATATAGTGAAGAACGAGAAATGATAGAGTTAGACAAGTGATCATGCTAAACGTAGAACATGAAAGTGTTCTTTCAAAAACTCATGTGTTTTTAATTGTGGCTTTTTCTTCCCATAAGATCAATGCATTAGGAATAAATCATAATTGCAATAAGTAAGGTCGTACGATTTGAAAAGTTACTTAGCCTCTAGCGCAAGATCGTTTAAAAGTTGCTCGGGGTTGAATAGAGTTCATAGCCAAGGCATAACTTATTGAAGCGGGACGCGAAGATTGGCGATCATCCAAAAAGGCCCTAACAAGGCATGAGGAGCTCTATTTTTGCTAAAGATCCAAAGATGATGTGAAGTATCATTATTCCAAAATCAATATGAAGGATCGAGACACACGACGAGAAGCAATTACTCCCCTAAAGAATGGAGAAAGTCTATCCAAAAAGACCCTAACAAGGTATGAGGATAAATATATCCAAGTCCGAAAAGGAGGCGGATCGTTGTATATCAAAATCCAAAGTAAAGATTGAAGAAAAATGATGAAGTCGTGGTCCTATATGAAGAATCTCTCAAAAACGTCAAGTGAAGAAATTCCAAAATATGAAGAGAAGACCATAATTTCAAGAACGTCTTCCCAAAATTTGAAGTATGAAGTACATGCCAAATATCGGTCCGAGAAAGGTCTCAAATCGTGAAACGAGTTATGCCAAGATATGAACTTAAGGAGATACACGAGAAGCCGTTTTAAAAGATTTTGTCCTTCGGCTAACTATTGATCAAATCGTGCTACTTTGCTTTCGGACTAATAACTACTCAAATAAGTCAATATGAATCACTTGTGATCCATGACAAATAGATAAAAAATGCTAGTAACCCATTTCCTTTTATAATAACTAGGATTGCGGGGAGAAAAGTATTACACAATTTGGACGTATGAGTAGTGTTAGCATTGTGACTTGTACCAACAATGATCTTGTTTTTGCACTTAGCATGGAATGTATGACAATCAAGGATGACGAAGTTTACTCTAAGGGACATTAACTTGTTTCTATTCTTTGACCCTAAAAGTCACATTATGGTGATGAAAATCATACATTATGTCTTTACACATTCTCGAAGTATGTTGCAAGTCTTTTACTCTTCAATAAAGGTTAATAAAATTGAACTTTGGTGATGCTTAGATACTTTATTCTAGCATTGCGTGAGGGCACGGCAATGGCTTAGTGTGGGGGAGTGATGAGATGGCATTTATACATGATCTCATCGTTCTTTTCGGGCTTTAAATGCATTAAAATGTCATAAAATACCATATATATGCTTGTGTTTGTTTACTTGTGTATTTTAGGTATGGATATCGTGAAAAAGACAAAAGATCACAAGATACAAGGAAAAACGAACACGAGAAACGAAGCCGTACAAAGAACCGGGCCCTAATCATGGAATTTTCATCAAATACCCTTGAAGACTTGAAGACAAACAAGATTGATCCTCATTCTATGAAGAAATGACACTTAAAACCCTTGTATATTAATAATTACAAGTTTGGTCCCTTAAGTTTGTCAAAATTGCAAAAAGGTCCTTCAACTTTGAAGAAATGGCAAGATTAGTCCCTCAACAATTTCAAATTGCCAAAAATGGTCCCTCATGAAGTGAAAGACACATTGAAGACCTTTGAAGATCAACATTGTTCAAAAACAGCCCTTGCAATACTCAAAAATATCAAAAATTACCCTTGAAACCTTTTTGTCAAAGTTTGTGCCAAAAATGACAAAGTGTTGAAGTTGATACAAGCTTATAAGGGCGCTGATGGGTTTTAAAAGTGAAAAGACAAAAGAAAGGAAGGTTAAGGACCAAATGTGTTAACTTTGAAAGATTTAAACACAAAAACGCGCCTAACACTACATGTTCCCCCAAAATCGGATCAAAGGAGTAACTATTCACTTTCACCCACACCCAGAATTTACCTCCACTTAACCTTGGGTAAAAACCAATTAATCCCTCCCACGTGTAATTCACACCCACCAAAACCCATCCCACTCCTAAAAACCCCAATCCCACCACTGTGGACCCTACCCCCAATTCCCCTCTCCACCAATCAGCATTCACCTTAGGCTCCAAGTCTTGTGACGTGTCCCAAATCAAAGGCTAAGGTTATTTGCTTACTCTCAAAGCAAAAACAAACGTCCAGGATCAATTGTGGACAACTCATCACTCAAAACCGTCAAGGGCAAAGTTGGGATTTTCTAGTGATTAGGGTTTTAGTTTTAGTCTTCTAGGTTCTTTTATAGAGTAGTATAAATAGAGGCTCCAACCTGTGGATGTCCCTTGTTCCAGTTTCAAGCTTTTCTCCTTGTAATTTCTTTTTAAAGAAATAAAAGTTTGGTTTTTGATTTATTCAAGTGTAATGCCTTTTTATTGTTTTTAAAAGTTGTGTGAAGTGTGAAAGCTTGATTCTGAGTTCCATTCTTTATTAGGTTAAGTAACTTTGATTTTCAAAGTTATTTTAAGGTTTCTGAAAATTGAGTTCTTGGTAAGGATTTGATTTTCAGGTTTTGGTGTTAAGAAGTAAGTTTTAGTTGGTGATTTAGAGTATTTAAAACGTGTTTGTAAAGTCTCAAAGGTTTTGGAAGTGTTTTGAAAAAAGAAGAAAAGAAAACAGATTAATATATTTGCTTGTATCATCTTGTGTTGTTCTTTGATTTGTCATAAACAGGTGAGAAGGCTTGTTGATATGTGTTCTGCACCAGCCCCAGCTGGTAGGGAGGAGGATTTAACATCCTCTAGGGCTTTGGATGTAAAGCCCTGGGGTAATCTTCTTTTATCTTTGGAAAAGTTCAGAAATAGGAGTTTTAAGTGATTTTGCTTGATTGATTAATAAGTGTGTTTGAGTTGTTGGTTTTGTGTTCTCAAGTTGTTATATGCATGTTAGAAGGTTTGGAATCAGTTTGGTTGCCTTTGAATGTGTTTTGATTTGTTAAAACGTTTTCAAAAATTATAACAGGGTGTTTGGCTACAAGGTTTAGCAGGGCACAAGTCTTAATTAGTGATTTTAAAAGGTGTTAGCAAGGGATAAAAGGATTGTGTTAAGTTTATAGTTAGTTGGTAACTAGTTGAGAACAGATTTGAAAGCTAAATTGTGAGTAAAAAAGGATAAAGTGTGTTAAAAATCTGCATGTTCATTATCTGCCCATTGTATAGAGTTTTTGTGCATGATCTTTTGATTTCTGTTAAGGTTTAGGCTAAGTGAGTTATTGTTACTGGTTGTGCATCATTTGGTGAGTGTATGTTCAAAATTTTGGCCATTGAAAGTCACTAGTATGCTAGTTATAGGCATCTAAGTCCCCAGACCTTGTTGAAAGATCACAGAAACTGGATTAGGCTGTGTGTGCTTTTGATTTGATCATTTGGTGTGCTAATTGCTTTCCTCTTGTGTGTACTTGACTCCTTGTGCTTAAATAAGCACAAGGGTGCCCCAATTGTCCACAAAACAATCACCAAATAAGCCCACAAGCCAACTCCTTTGGCTTTTGTAACTTGTTAAAAAATCAGAAAACACAAGCTTAAACTGCTTGTGTTCATTGTAAGAACTGGTAACATTTTGGATCATAACCTGTTTAATCTTGGCTAAAAAAGGAAGATTGATTGTGTTTAGAAGCTTGTTAAGGTGTGAGACTGATTTGGAAAAGAAAGAAATAAAAAAAAATATAAACTCCAAAAAGGACGTGGCCAGGACTCGAACCTGCGCCACTCCTCTCACAACACATACAAGTTACCAATGCGCCCTGGGGACTTTGACTGAGAGTTTTGATTTCAAAAGTTATTTAAGTACTTTTTCATCTTGTGCTTATTAATATAAGCCGTGGCTTATTTTCCATCTTTCAGCTTATTTATTAAGCGTTTTTGCTTATTTTCAATTTTCCTAGGACTTTAATAGGCTTGTTGACTTTTCTAGCTAAATTTTATATTTTTCCTTTTATTTAATTATTTTCTAGGATTTATTTAATATACGTTTTTTATAAAGACATTAAAAAATAGTAAAAATAGTTTTAATTTTTAGGAAAAATAATTTTTAGGTTTTATTTAATATTTTTGAGGTTTACATTAAGTTTTGGTTTTATAAACTTTAATTTTTAATTTTATAATATTTTAAGGTTTTTCATAAACTTTAAAGATTTTTATAAAATTATTAAAAAGGGTTTAGGAGCTCTAATTTGTGTTTTTCTCTTAGTTATAATATTTAGGATTTTTGAGAATTTTTTGGAATTTATTTGAAAACTTTTTATTTTTAGGAATATTTTAATATTATTTTATTAATTAAATTTCAAAGTTTTATTTTTATTTCTTTTCCATTTTTCCTAGGTTCCTTACCATTAATTAGGACTATTTCCATTTTTAGAATATTTTTATAGCTTTTAGATTTATTTTTATAATTATTTTAAGTTTAATTAAATTTTAATCATTTTTAATCATTTTTAGAGTTTTAAAAATAGTTTTAATAGGTTTTAATTTTTAGAAAATTACTTTTTAGTCTTCTAATAATATAAGTTAAGTAATTATTCAATAAAATCATATTTTAGACATTTGAATTAGTTATATTTAATTTTAGGGCTTTAATTAGCATTTAAAATTAAATATTTAATTAATAAAAGGTTTTAAAATATCTTTGTTGGATTTTTATCTTTATTTATATTATTTTAGACTTGTTTTTAGTCTTTTTAATTATTGATTTTGTTTTTAGTCTTAGTATTAAATTTTTAATTTGGGTAGTTTTTACGACTTTACGTTTACGTCTTTTACGTCGTAGTTTAATTTTAACGTATCCGTCTTTTCATCTTCTCATCCCCATTCTTCTCAATATTAATCTCAAACAACTACAAGTTAATTCACACACATATACCTCCTTGGGAAACGAACTCTTTCTCTCATTTTAAGTGATTAAGGGTCATTACTTGTGGTTTTCCTAAATCACTCGTTAATACTTACCGCTCATATTTAGTTGCTTGTTTTTCCTAAAGCAAGTTATCTAAATTTACTACAATCACTTGTGTGTCTAATTTGAGCTTATGGCATCAACTTATAGCTTAATGGGCCAAAAAGCCCATTAAGAATAAGCTGCTTTGAAATAAGCTAGCTTAAACATGTTTTAAGCTTTTGGGCCTTCGAAGTTCGTTCTTAAAATCAAGTTTTGAGTCAGATAGGAGCTTTTGGGCTTATTTGGACAACATTTTGTTTATTGGGCCTATTTGAGCCCATTAAGGGGACTGTTTGGACTTTTAGCCCATTTCTAGGCCCATTAGGGGTATTTTGTAATTTCAACTTCATTTCTCTTTTTATTATGTTAAAATAAGCTAGTTTGCAACTTTTTAGAATTTTTTTATAAATTTTGAATTTTTAATATTATTTTATTATTAAAAGATAAAATTTAGATTTTTCAATTTTTTATATTTTCTTAGGTTAAATACATTATATTAGGAATTTTACAATTTTTAGAATATTTTTATTGTTACTAGATAAATTTTTAGAATTATTTAAAATTTTAATAGTTTTTAATTTTTTTAAATAGTTTTTATTAATTTTAAAATTTTCAAAAATAGTTTTAAATTTAGTTAAGTCATTTTAGAGGTTTACAATTGAAAAAATCACATTTAGGATTTATTGCAATTTTCTAGGAATTTTTAGGGTAAATTTTTAATTTTTCACTTTTTACGGTTTTACGTGTACGACTTTTCGTCTTAGTGTAATTCACAATCGTAACCGTCGTTCTCTTCTTATCTCATTTATATTTTCTTTTCTTAAATTATAATCAAAAAAGTTAATCATCTCTTAACACACACACCAAACCTCCTTGAGAACGATCCCCACTTTGGGTCATAACTTGTGGTTTTCCTAAACTACTTGTGAACTTGCCCTAATTACCTTTGTTTTCCTAAACAAAGTGTAAAAACTCAATTATCATGCATCTGTCTTGTTTAAAATCGGGGCAGTCCGAAGCTTTATATCTACCGAATTTAGTAAAATATTGTAAATCACTCCATCCGGTTTAGACCCCTACTATACTATAGAACTAGCCGACGGAAAAGTTGTGACGGTTAACACCATCATGCAAGGTTTTACCTTAAAACTTTCCAATCACCCGTTTAAAATCGATCTGATTCCGGTAAGTCTTGGTAGCTTTGATGTCATTATTGGCATGGATTTGCTAGCAAAGTATCATGCAGTTATCATATGCGATCAAAAACTGGTTCGTATACCTTGGGGAGATGAAATATTGAGTATACGAGGGGACGATAACCCCAATATAATCAACACTAGACTTAGTGTCATCTCTTGCACCAAAGTCCAGATATACTTGTTCAAGGATGCCCCATCTTCCTAGCACACCTCTCCAAAATTGATGAAGAAGACAAACGCGAGGAAAAACGGATCGAGGACGTACCAATTGTCCGAGACTTTCCTGAATTATTTCCTGATGAATTGTTGGGTATGCCTCCAGTGTGTCAAATAGAATTCCAAATTGATTTGATTCCTAGGGTTGCACCTGTAGCTAAGGCCCCCTACCGGTTAGCACCATCGGAATTGAAGGAATTAGCCAAACAACTCAAGGAACTAACAGAAAAAGGATTCATTAGGCCTAGCTTCTCTTTGCGGGGATCCCCTGTTCTATTTGTCAAGAAGAAAGATAGCTCTTTTCGGATGTGTATCGATTACCGGGAATTAAATAAACTAACGGTAAAGAATCTTTATCCATTACCTCCCATCGACGACTTATTCGATCAACTCCAAGGATCGAGTATGTATTCTAAGATTGATCTGAGATCTGTATATCACCAACTGAGAGTCCGGGAAGAGGATATTCCTAAGACAGCCTTCAGAACTCATTACGGTCATTTCGAATTTCGAGTTATGCCTTTTGGGTTAACAAACGCACCAGCAATATTCATGGACCTCATGAACTGGGTGTGTAGACCTTATCTGGATAAGTTCGTGATAGTTTTCATCGATGATATACTTGTCTACTCCAAGAACAAGCAAGACCATGCGGAGCACCTGGCACAAGTATTGAAAGTACTCAAGGAAGAGCAGCTGTATGAAAATTTTTCCAAATGTGAGCTCTGGATATCTAGAGTCTACTTCCTAGGTCACGCCATTGACAACGATGGTATCCACGTAGATCCTGCAAAAGTTGAGTCCGTTAAGAGTTGGACATCTCCTAGATCACCGTCAGAGATCCGCCAATTTTTAGGCCTTGCCAGATACTATCGCAGATTCATCGAAGACTTCTCCAAGATAGCCAAACCAATGACCAAGCTCACTCAGAAAGGAATGAAATTTAAATGGGGAGAAAAAGAGGAATCAGCTTTCCAGTTGATAAAACAGAAGCTATGTCGTGCGCCTCTCTTATCTTTGCCTAAGAGCAATGATGACTTTGAGGTATATTGTGATGCATCATACAAGGGATTGGGGGCAGTATTGATGCAAAGAAAGAAAGTAATTGCCTATGCCTCTAGGGAATTGAAAAAGCATGAGAAAAACCACACCACGCATGACCTAGAACTTGGAGCTGTAGTTTTTGCTTTAAAGATTTGGAGGCATTACCTTTACGGAACAAAGTGTACAGTGTATACCGACCACAAGAGTCTGCAATATATACTAGATCAGAAAGAGCTTAATATGAGGCAGCGTCGTTGGATCGAATTGCTAAGTGAATAAACTGTGAAATCAAATACCACCCAAGTAAGTCAAACGTGGTTGCTCATGCATTAAGCCGTAAGGATAAAGACCCACCCATGAAAGTCCGAGCCCTAACCATAACCATAAATCTAGACTTGCCCAAACAAATTCTAGAAGCTCAGACTCAAGCGCAGAAATCCGAAAACCTTCGGAGAGAAGACATTGGAGGAATGCTTCGAACCGATCTCTCTAAGGAGAAATTGGAACCAAGGGCGGATGGAACCTTGTGCTTACATGGGAGAAGTTGGCTACCTCGTTATGGGAACTTGAGGAACGTGATCATGCACGAATCACATAAGTCCAAGTATTCTATACATCCTGGATCTGAAAAGATGTATCAAGATATGAGGAGATTATACAGTGGCCAAACATGAAAGCTGACATTGCCACATACGTTCAGAAATGTTTGATGTGTTCACGTGTCGAGACAGAGCACCAAAGACCCTCAGGTTTACTGGTACAACCTGAGATACCTGAATGGAAGTGGGAAAATATCACCATGGACTTTGTTACCAAAGTCCCAAAGTCGTCCCACAGATATGATGCTATCTGGGTGATAGTTGACCGACTCACCAAGTCTGCTCACTTCATACCCATCAAGGAATCTGATTACCTATCCAACTTGGCAAAGACCTACCTTAAAGAAGTTGTGACAAAACATGGAGTACCAGTTTCGATAATCTGTGATCGGGACAGTAGATTCACTTCAAACTTCTAGAGGGCTCTCCAACGAGCCCTAGGTACAAATCTGGACATGAGCACCGCTTATCATCCACAAACAGATGGTCAAACCGAACGAACTATCCAGACTCTTGAAGACATGCTAAGGGCGTGTGTGATTGACTTTGGAAATGGCTGGGTTGAGCATATACCCTTGATTGAGTTCTCCTACAACAATAGTTACCACGCCAGTATCAAGGCCGCCCCTTTTGAAGAACTCTATGGACGGAAGTGTCGCTCTCCTGTGTGCTGGGCAGAAGTAGGTGAGTTCCAACTCACTGGGCCTGAATTGATTCAAGAGACAACCGACAAGATTGTCCTTATAAAGCAAAGAATGCAACCTGCTCGCAGCTGACAAAAGAGCTACGCAGACCAGAAACGCAAACCCATGCAGTGTCACCATGGATGGGGGTTGTACGATTTGGAAAACGTGGAAAGTTAAATCCACGATATATAGGCCCTTTTAAAGTGATAGCCAGGGTCGGGGAAGTGGCTTACCGTTTAGAGCTGCCACCATAATTAAGTTGGATACACTCCACCTTCCATGTATCAAATCTGAAAAAGTGCTACACTGAGGAACCCTTAGCTATGCTCTTAGAAGGAGTCCAGATCGATGATAAACTCCAATTCACGGAGGAACTAGTGGAAATCATGGAGAGGGCAACCAAAAAGTTAAAACGCATCCGCATCCCGTTGATTAAAGTATGTTAGGACTCAAAGAGAGGTACCGAATACACCTGGAAGCGAGAAGACGTCTTCAAAGCCAAGTAACCGCATATTTTCACTTAAAAGATAACTACGTTTTTAGTAGCTTTGAGGACAAAGCTAAAATAACGGGGTGGTGCTGTAAATCAATGATTTTACCATGATTTAATGTAATAAAATTTCACCCAATAATCCTAGTACACTCCCTCATATGTCCTATTTCTATAAGATGTGTGTGAACTTGTCCATTATATACTTACACTTTTACATTAAATCCTTTTTGTAAATAACTACATAACTTAAACCATGTACTTAAAACTAGAAGAACAAGTGATAAAATCTATAACCATCATTTGAGTATACAACACTTAACAAATTTGGAAAACATGCTACCCAATGTATATGTGGCTGTGTATGTATGTATGCATACTATAAGCATACTTACACTTTCTTCGACTAGCCCAAGATCATTATTCTCTTTTGTGTCAAGCCCACAACAAGCCCAAGCCAAAACCCACTACCCTTTGGTTAGCCTTACACGGCACACACCCTAGGTGGAAGGAGAAGAGTCGTCTTGGTTTTGGAAAAGCCAACACTTGACATGTTATCTCTTACCAAGGCAAATCATGTCATTTGCCTTCCCTCTCTCTTCATTAAGTCGAAACACACACACCAACATTCTCATTCCCACATGCAAATCAAATCTCACTTTCTCTCATCCTTTTTCTCTCTCAAATCATACGGCTTTAGCCATATGCATCCAAGAACACATTAACTTCACTAGTTATTGTCTTCTTCTTCATTACTACTAATCATTTGGAAGCATCTCTACCAACTAGATCTTTATAGCAATCTATACAAGCCCTAGCCGAACCCACATAGGTCACAGCTTGGTTTATAGTTAGGATTTTCATCATCATCAAGATTTATTCACAAATCTCCCTTGTTCACCAGATCTTCCTTGGTATTTTTAACAAGAAGGTATTACTCATTATTCTTTCTTCATTTTACTTGCATGCATTAACATCCACCTATAAACACATATAGCAAGTGGTTTAAAATCAAGATTTGATAAAACCATGACCATCTAGGTCACGACATATTTTGGAATACCATTAGTCATGGTTAAAAACATTTGATAAGAAACCTATGACTATTATTCTATTTTTAAACTTGATTAAAAATCATGTAAATCATTTTATGGATTTAAATGTATCCGTGGGTTATAAACGATACTTTTGGGATTATGGTTAACTAATAATCACAAATCTCATAAGTAAACTTGGTATAACTCAAAACCATGAAAAACCATGACCTTAAAGGTCACGGCATAATTAAATGAACATCAATGATTTTTATAACAAGTTTTAAATAATGGGATATGTATTTATCTACATATTTTGGAATACTGAAAATCAATAAAACACTATATGTGTAAAAATATAGCCGTGGGCTATGGGTGTCCTTGGATGGATTTCTAATGAACATGCATGTCCATGTTAAACCTATATCTTGTATTAAGAACCTAACCTAACTTAATAATAATGTAACAAGCATAAAAATCATATGTGAACATTTGGGGAAAAACAATATAGTTGTGGGCTATATGTTATATCTTGGATTTATGATAACCTTGGGAACATATAATAAATCTAGATAATTATGTTTGGACTTTATAAATACTTATAAACACATAACTAGCTAAAATATCGTATTGGAAATACCAAGATTTAATTTATAGTCGTGGGCTATATATGTATGTACATGGACTTATGATTTGATTTCTTGGTTTGTACATAGTTAGATATTATTTTTAGGACTCTTATAATTACATGCAACCATACAACAAGTCTTGACTTATCTTAATAAGCTATAACATAATATAGCCGTGAGTCATAAGCTCATATTAAGGATTATAACTTTCTTGCAACCTTGTAACAAATCTAGATCTCATTTGTTACACCAAATAAAACAAACCATGGGTATTATTATTTTATTAGGGCTTGTAACTTGAAATGGATAAGCTAATGATAAGCTTATAAGAAAAACCTAGATTATTACTTACTTAAAATGATAAAGTAGTATTAATGGACTAATCAAGCCCATGCAACATTAGCCCAAGACTTAATGGACCAAATAAGCCCATTTAACAAATCTTAGTACCTCAATGGACATAAGAATGTGTTTAGGCCCATTTAATTAATTAGTGGACATAAAAATGTATTTAAGCCCAATAAATGTTTTAAAGGCACATTTAACAAATTAAAGGACTTAAAAATGTGTTTAGGCCCACTAGATGGCCCATTAGATCTTTTAGCCCATTTAATGAGCCTATGTAATGTTTTGGATTATTTAAATAAAAGTTTTTATAATAAAATATAACTTATAAGAACTTTTGGACTAAAATGACAATTTATGAAACATAACTACTAAAACCATGACATTTGAAACTTGTTTTGATAAACTATTGAACACAAGGACTAAAAATGTAATTATCCGAAAGTCTAGGGTTTAATAAATAAAATCCGTGGCATATTAAACCCTAGGGACCATTTTTGAAAGTTTCTAAAAGTTGTTTTGTCATTTCATAACCCTAAGGACCACTTTTGTAATAAGCCGAAACATAAAGAAGCCCTAGGGACTGTTTTTGCCATTGTATGAAAGTTATAAGACCTAGTTACAACTAGGAGGACTAATTATGCCATAACCCGAAAGTATAACAAGCCCTAGATACTAAAAGTGTAAAATCCGAAAGTTTTACTTTACTTAAAACATGGAGGGACTAGTTTTGTAATAGTTCGAAACTTAAACTAGCCCTAACCCTAATTCTATTTTAAATTTAGTAAAACTTAAATAAACCCTAAACCATAAAGATATAAAGTATAAATTCTTAAACTTGTAACTTATAAAACATGGGTGAGTCATGCTCACTATGCCTTGGCCGGGACAACAGATGTATACCATGTTGGAACTGGGTTTGGGTGTCTTTTTGTAGGACACCAAGTTCTCATCTGTTGAGGACTATAGAAAGTTAAGCTTCAGTTTAGAGTAATGGAAAATGTAATCTACCCTTCTTAGTAAGAATGCTTTGTTCATTGTTACTACTATGATTGATGTATGTCCAAACTAATCTTTATTAAACCTGTAAATTCACCAACTTTATGTTGACCCTCTAAGAATGTTTTTCTCAGGAAAATGAAATTAATACGTGGTGTGTGCATGGAATCAAGCATCATTGTAATCTGCATTGTAGGACTCATCAGGGGTTCTATTTTGGAAAAATAAACATCCTACTTATGTCATGTTGAAGACAATTTTTATAAATTTGTACAACGATCATGTAATATGTTTTGAATAATTTCTTATCTAATGCTCTATGAACTATTTTTATCGATCCACCCTTGTGACATCTCAATTGGTACGTCACCCATATTTTGACCTGACCCGGGGTGTCACAGTAAGTTTGATGCAAAATCTGATGATGGTTACTTCCTTGGATACTCTCTAGTATCTAAAGCATATAGAATCTTCAACACAAGAAGACAATGTATTGAAGAAACTTTTCACATCTCTTTCAATGAAAGTTCTGAAGCTCTAATTTACAAATCCATCGGATGATGAACGTCATATTCATGAATCTCACAATTATCCATTTGATGAATTTCAACATTATGAGCCTCTCAAAGATATCAAACAAGCAATTTAGTTCCTCATATTGATCCATTAGAAGATATGACAAGTCTTACAAAAGGAAATCCTCTAGTATTAAATACTGATGGCTGTCAATCAAATGATCAAAATGATCAGTCTCAATCAAATGATCAGTCTCAAATGATCAGTCTCAAATGTTCAGTCTCAAACAAATGATCAAAATGATCAGCAAGCTTAAAATGAACAATTTTAACCTTGTGATTTAAGCTCTCTAGTTGTCTCAAGAGAACTAGGTCTTGGAAACATTTCCTCTGAACAAGAGGAAAGCCCTCCAATGATTGAACCTTTGTCTATGGAATATCCTTTAGTATACACTAGAGAAAATCCAACTCATATTCCATGTCATGGAATTCAAAGCTCTAGCTCTTATCATGATACCAGTGCTCATTCACAAGCTCCACAAAAATCTTGGACTAATAATAGTCACATTCAGTTGGTGAACATAATAGAAAATCCTAGAGAAGGTAGAGTTACTAGATCTATGGTAAAGAAATTAAGTGTTGCTTCACTTGGTGAATGTCTCTATGCAGATATTCTCTCATAATTTGAACCTACAAATATTTCTGAAGCACTTACTCACCCTGGATGGGTGGATGCCATGCAAGAGGAATTGAATCAATTTGAATGAAATAAGTCTGGAAATTGGTTCCTCTTCCATATGGTAAATCAACCACTGTCACCAAATGGGTTTACAAACTCAAAAGATATGAAACCAATGTGGTGACCTAAAATAAAGCTAGGCTGGTGGCTCAAGGATTGAATCAAGAACCTGGTGTTGATTTTGATCAAACTTTTGCTCCAATAGCATGTATGGAAGCCATACGTATCTTTCTTGCTTATGTAACTTACATGAACATTACCATCTACCAAATGGATGTCAAAAGTGCATTACTAAATGGTGACCTAAAAGAAGAAGTTAATGTCAAACAGCCTCTTGGCTTTGAGAGTAGTAAATACCCAAATCATGTCTACAAGCTTTATAAAGCCTTGTATGAATTGAAGCAAGCCCCAAGGGCATGGTATGAAACTCTCTCAACATTCCTCATTGAACATAAATTTTTCAGAGGAAAAATAGATAGCACCTTGTTCAACTATTAATCTAAAACTGACACCATTATGGTACCGTGTTCAACAATTTGCCAAGCTTATGACCAGCAAGTTTGAAATGAGTATGATGGGAGAACTCACATACTTCCTTGGTCTTCAGATAAAACAATCTGACCAAAGCATCTCTATCAATCAAGAAAAATATTTCAAGGATTTGCTGAAGAAGTATGATATCAATTGTACTTTAGCAAAAACACCAATGGTACCCCCTAACAACTTAGGACCTGATCTCAATGGATAATCAGTCAATGAGACTCAGTATAGAGGTATGATTGGTTCACTCATGTACTTAACAGCAAGCAGGCATGACATTCAATTCTATACATGCCTTTGTGCAAGGTACCAAGCAAACCCAAAGGAATCACACCTTATTGTTGTAAAGAGAATCTTCAGATACCTAAAAGGTACACCAAGTCTAGGTTTATGGCACCCCAAGTCCTCAGGATTTTATCTCAAAGGGAACTTAGACTCTGACTATGCTGGATGCAATTTGGACAGAAAAACACTTCTAGTGCATGCTAATTGCTGGGTGGCAAACTTGTGTGTTGGAGTGCTAAAAAGCAACAACTAGTTGCCATGTCCCCAACAGAAGCTGAATATGTGGCTGTTACTGGATGTTGTGCCAATGTTTTATGGATGAAAAGCCAACTGGTTGATTATGACATAGAATATGAAAAGGTACCAATTTTTTGTGATAACACTAGTGCTATTGCAATATCAAATAATTCAGTCCTTCACTCAATAACAAAACACATTGATATCAGATATCATTTGATCAGAGATCACATTGTGAAAGGGGATATTGTATTACATTTCATCCCCACTCAATACCAATTGGCTGATATCTTCAGCAAACCACTTGATGAACCAACTTTCAAAAGATTGATAATGGAGCTTGGTATGCTGAACTTTGATGATACAAAACCTGAACCTTCAGCATTCACTGAAGAAGTCTAAAGGTTCAGTATTTTTCTAACTGTTTTGATTGTTGTGACGTAGCATTGTTTGAGTAAAGGAGTGTGCAATGTCATGTGTCTATTTCACATTATATGATTGTGTACATGATGTTTTGTCGCCTTATCTGACACACTAAAGCTGAACAAATAATCACAAAAAAATTCATCAGTGTTCCTTCAGAATTATAAACAATGTTTTTATACAAATGAGTAGCTAGGCCTGATTAGAGGAGCGTGCAACTTCATAAGTCTTGTTCACCTATGTGAACATGTATATGGGGTTTTATCGCCTCATCTGACGCACTGAAGCTCACAAGTATAGCCTTCGAGTTCAGCGTATTTGGCCAACAGCTTTTAAAACAAATCAATCATATGTTTCAAAAAATTAAATGGAATTAAATTTCTTTGGAATAAATACAAACACTCTTTCAAAAGGTGTAATTTGTTTATTAAATAAATTTCAAACGTGAAAATCCACAGTCAACAACTTCCTGACACATGAGGCATTTCACTGTTCAAGGAAACTATAAAAAAAATCATACTTTTGTAGAACATTACCTAGAGAGTTTGTGCCATTTGTTCAAAAGAAACCCTAAAAGTTTGTAACTTCTTTAAAAGTTTTATAAAAACTTTCAAAATTCAGTCTAAGTTTTATATAAACTCTTTGAAGTTGGATTTCATATCATGCTTACAAATCTTTCATCTCCAAAACACACACAAACTCTCTCTCTCTCTCTCTTTCTCTCTCTCTCTCTCAAACAAAAAACCACACCAACAACACTGGCTGAATCATCTTCTCAACAAGATACTGAGATCACCCTAAACCCATATGTTCATCTTAACTATCCTATTGAGGGTATCATCTTTAAACCCAACAACCTCACTTTGGTCAAACCAAAAGTCTTTGAATCCATTCCTGGGAATGAGGTCATGAATTTTTTTTTATCAAAATGTGTTTTTAGAGAAGCATTGTTTAAAGACCATGAATAATGTTTCAAAACGTTTTAAAGGAGTTTTGGTTCGCTACACAACTGTAAAACCCGCAGATAAATACCATGAAAAGTACACGGTGTAAACATACTAACAAATTAAAAAATTTCATCTATATATTATAACACGTGTCACGAACATTAAATACCGAGAACTATGTATATTATTAATACACGATGATAATTATTACGTATAATAATTAATACATGAATAATAAACACGAATGTACACGAATAATTATTAAACATGAAAAACGTTTGTTTGTTGTTTTGGACTTTGTGTACCCGCGGCCAAGGAACAAGACAAAGGGGCCCGACTCATTTCAGAAATTAACTAGCAAAAACAAAACACAAGGAATTCACTTTACATAATTTTTAGAAAAAAAATAAAACCCTAGCCTCCTTTTTCTCTTGGAGGCCGCGGCATCCAACAGCCAACAAGGACGATTCGGTGTTTGATCTTGGTTTATTACGTAGTTGTGTTCGTGATTCAATTCTACATTCATCCATGTGTTTGGTACAATTAAAACCTTCATATTTTTATTTATTTAATTTTAATTATGAACACATTGGCTTAATCTTAAAAAACAATTGATAAAAACAAGTTATTTCAAAATATTAAACAAGGCATAAGGGTTCGTTTTGTTTTGTGTTGGGTTCGGCACACCAACGGGGATCGGTGGTTGCTTTTGGTCCACAGTCGAGACCCCATAGGGGCTCGATGTTGGTTTTGTTCGGACGGCAGGAAGACCAAGGCCACCAACGAGTAACTTGGTCCGAATAGTGGCAACGCAGGCGAGACGGGGGTAACCACCGACTTAAGCCGGTGGGAACTTCGGCTTGGCAGGGAAGCCGCGGCGCAAGCAGCAACCAAGCTTGAGTCCGTTGGTTGCGCAACCACTGGGCGCCACCACAGTCGCGGTGGTTGGTGGTATTTGGTGTTCGGGTTTTTGTGTTTTGGGTTTTGGGCTCGGGATAACTTTTTTAACTTATTTTATAAGTTAATTAAATTAAATTATATGACTAACTATTTAACTTAATTATAACCACGAACTTAGGTTATATTATTTAGATTAATAATACATGTTAACCTAAGTATTTTTATTTAGACAATTGTGTAAATTAATTAATTACTTTACTTAGGATACATGAACTAGTAATTAATTAATTAATACATGATTTAGGTTATTTTATTAAATAAATAAAACATATATAACCTAAGTATTTTATTAGACTTAATTAAATTAAACATGACATAACTTAATTAAACCGAATAAGGTAAAGTTTATTAATATATCATGACATATTATTAACTATTAAACCATGCATTCCATTAATAATTAATAATCGTTTTAACGTATAATATTATTTAATAAATTTTATTAACATTTTATCATGACTTATAACATAAGATTAATAAGTAGTAGCTTATATTTTTAGACTTATTAATCCAGCTTATTTCTATTTATGTAATCTTTCTATTACATGAAACTTACTATTTTTAGAAACTTTCCATTTTTAGCAACTTACTATTTTTAGAAACTTACTATTTTTAGAAACTTACTATTTTTGGAAACTTTCTATTTTTGAAATCTTTCTATTTTTTGAAACTTTCTATTTTTGGAAACATGCTATTTTTAGAAGGTTACTTATTATTACACTACAAGTATAATAACACAAGAATACATAAACATACATAATCAGAATACATGTAAAACATGATTAAATACCAGATAACATTTAAAACAGTAGAACATAACAAGAACATATAAAATGAACTAAGAACGTACAAAACCAGTGGCATACTCTGTAATCAGACAACTCGTACATGTCCCTTATTTATGTAGCACTAGTGAGGTCGGAGTAATAATTTTAATCCTTTCATCTTTCCTCCTTCACTAGACATAAGGTATTGATAACCCGTCCTTCAGTATGGACATTCTTTTTCTTTTTAGGATTCCCCGTTTGCAGCCAACTGTTTTCCCCAAGTATTTGTTCTATATGTTTTGATTACTTATGTTTAGTTTAAATGCCTAAGCCGTATACATGCATGCCATGTCATCTAGTTATGGAGGTACCATAACCATAACACCGGAGGCACCAGTGTTATTACTTCCCGACGGCGGAGTGATTGCTCGTGGCGTCCCTTTTCAGTTTTGGCCATTTACTTATATTATCATGTGGGGCGTATGGGTGCATCCTAGTTACATGTTTTTATAGGATTATCATGGTGAATGTGATGTGTGCCTTGCATCCTTCACAAGGAGTTGATCCCTCTTACCTAGACTAATTTAATTAGAGGCATCTCCTCTAATTGCATGATGAGGTCACCCCTCTATGTTTTCATGCACGGTGAACCTCATGACCTATATGGGATATTGGCTAATTAAAATACAGTTTTCTTATAAAAAACATAAGTCTTTTCAAACTATAAAATGAGTTTATAAACATGTTCCAGGTTATCTAGGACTTATACATTTCTGCTGCTATTAGTCTTATTATGCTTATGTCATTTCATACTATGATTGTATATTCATTTACTGGGCGTTTTTCTCAGCCGTTTTCCTTTTCATGTTCCCAAACGGCAGGTACTCAGAGACGTACATAGGACTTTGAGAGTATGTGCATATGGATGGAAGCTATCTAGCCTTCATTACTTTATGCATTTACATACATTACATTACTTCATTTCTTTTGGACATTGTTTGGTCATTTCATTTCAGTACTTATATTCATATGTGTGAGCTTATGTTGGACTACCTATGTTTGATTCCGGTATTTCCTTTTATTTTCATTTAATGTTTTAGACATTTACCTTGCATGCTTTGATGACACGCCATAATTATCCTGTGATGTTCCATTTGTCAAAATGGGGTGATACAATTATGGTATTAGAGCCAAGGTTTCGACCTGTAGGCTCTAAAAACTTGACCTGTGACTAAGTGGGTAGTCATCAGTGTCTTCCTAAAATTGACAGTTTTTTTCATGCATTTGTTTCATGTATCATTGTCGCAGGGATTTTGACTAAGTAATGGTAGGTATAGGACTGGCCATATTTAATCGCATGTGCTTTTATTCAAATTATTTTGCTTGGTGAACCGACCTATAGGCGTTCACATTAGCTCGTTTCATTTTGTTTTAATGAACCGACCCATAGGCGTTCATCCTCGTCATGTAAATTTTTTTTTGGTGGACCGGCCCATAGGCATTCACCCAAACTCATGTCATTTTTTGTTGGATATGCCTTCATACATTGTTTCATGCATAATTTTTTTTCATGTTTATATTATGTCCTAATCAGATTAATCATTGCATTTTGTTTTATATTGTCAGATGGTTCGCACACGCAAGCAAGAACAACTGAATGCAACAGTTTAAGCTGCTCTTCAAGCTTTGCTTCCTCAACTGAGGAATGAGATTCAAGTCGAGGTGAAAGCCAACCATAATCAGCACCCTCACCAGAATCAGAATCCTCCTCCTCCACCTCCAGCTACCCTGATCACATGGTTGGGAAGGTTCAATAAGCAGCGTCTGAAATCATTCGAGCAGACTGAGAGCGCATCTGAGGCTGAGAGCTGGATCGCTTACATTGAGAAGATTTTCGACGCTATGGGGTGTGACCCTTCCTTTAAGGCGAGGTTAGCTTGTTACAAGTTCGAGAGAGACATGCTGTCATGGTGGAAAGCACTTCAGCAGTCGAATAGAGGTGACGACTTGGTTGCCGGCTTGACTTGGGCACAGTTTAAGGAGTTGGTTCTGGGTCAGATTTTCTCGAAAGCTGAGCAAGATCGGCCCAAGAGGGATTATCATTGTATTAGACAAAGAGAGGGGGAAATAGCACTGAATTTATGTAGAGGTTACTTCCACGGGCTGGATTCCTTGGCGCAGAAGCTGGGACTGCAGAAGAGAAGGTGAATCACTTTCTTTGGGCTCTTCGTACTTCTGTCGCCAACAAATTGGTGTGTGCTACATTTAATACTATGGGGCAGGTGGCAGATGCAGCTCACAAGTTAGAGATGTTGTAGGAGAGAGATGAGTTTGGAGAAGCAGAAAGACCTGATAAAAGGCAAAGACTGGGGACCGGTCCCAACCGGCAACTCTGCAGTAGAACCACCAAAAGGGAAACGGTCAGACTTGTTAGTCCCTTGTAAATCATTATTACTTATTAACCTTAAGTAATAACTCTTTACCAAGAATCAAGTGTGTTGTTTTAACAATAGATAAGAACTATGAACAATTAAAACAACAATACCAATAACTTTTCAACGTATAGACTTTTATTAGAATCAAATTGTAACACCCCCAAATTTAAACAATTCAATACAGTGGAAGACTAGTTGGTGTTACGGGATAACACATTACTCACATCATAGACAACGCTTAAAAATCGCGTCGTTTAATAACAAAGCATTTCCATTCATAAATATCAGATTTATATAGGTCCCAAGTCATTGTATTTCATACAAGTTTTAAAAAGCATTTGAATGGAAATTGTTATTTAATTGCGGGCCATGAATTCTTGTTGTCTTCCAGAGAATTACCTTCAAGTACCTGAGATAAAACATGTTAAAAGAAAAGGTCAGCGAAAACGCCGAGTGAATTCATAGAGTTTAATAAAATCCATCAATATAACATCGGTATAAAATTATTATCGAAAATCATTTTGTACAAATCTTTGTAATAGGCCATAAAATAGCCAAAGTCATTTTATATAAATCCTTATCAAAAATCATAATATAGGCGTTTGCCTTCAAAATCATTATACGAACCATTGTCGTAAAAACATCATACAATCCGTTTTATAACGCTGTATAAAATTAGATAAAAACCGTTATATGAGTATGGTTTATGAAAACCAAAACACGAACATAAAATCAATAATAAGACCCCGTATTGCTAGTCAGGCAATATATTGTAATTCAGTGCGTATAGCAGTATTTCGTTAATTGGATGATTATAAGCCGCATGACATTGTTACCTTACTATAACAAACAACGGGTAGCTAGCCCGAAACACAATTTTCCCATCTAAATTAGCGTGTCGTCACAATAATCATGCTTGTGTAAATCTTCTCATACATAAATTCTCTTACCAATCAATGTGGCACGACGGGGATCAACCGTCAAGGCGCGAACTGGGGTGATCGTCCCCAAATAGTACTATTATATGCATAAGCGTCTACCAAATCCCGGTAGTTCACAATTCATGCTAATGGGACTTTTAGTGACATAACCTAACTTTAATAATCCATTTTATTTCATCTATCGGGTCATTTAATCATTCATCGGGTCATACAATCATCCGGGTCCAAATCAATAAACAGACAATCGGGACAACTAGTGTCCTATTTTATAAGAACTAACATGTTATCTCCCTCGCGGGTTTATAAAACATTTCATAAAAACATTTAAAAGAGTGTGAGGCTATGAACTCACGTTGATGTGGGAAGGCGGGTTATCAGCAATTCAGATGTACGGTACGTGCTTCAATCACGAAAACCTAGACAAATAATACTCGTCTTAGACTCTTGTCCAATGACTTTATCAAAATAATAATTATGTATACATATGATGATTTCATATATATGATGATAATCAAGTGGGTTTATACATCTTTACTTATTCATTATAGTGTTTATGTGTTGGTAATTTTCAAGACTAGTTACACTAGTTCAACTTGTTTACATTTTAAAGTCCAATGGGCCTATTACAAGCCCAATACTATTCATTAGCCCAATTATACTTTTATTATCAGTATTATACTATATATGTTGGGCCCAAATGGGTTAAGCCCAATAAATAAGTTTATAAGTGTTTTACCAAATTAGTCGGGTTTATTGTCCATTAAGGCTACTTCGGCCCGTTAATGTCTATATGTTGTAAAGCTCGGGTTTTATGGATTTTTAATTATTATATATGTTTATATATCAGTATGTGAGTTTATAAAAGTTTACATTAGACGGGTCCAACCGTCTAAGTTTTATATAACAAAAACGTTAATCTTTCGGTTTTAGCCGAAAAGACGTAAAACTTAGTATATAGTTTTTATAACTTATAAAACTTACCAAAATACCATCTTTATATAATGTCTATTTATTTATCCTTATGCATTTTTATATAAATGAAATATATAAGTTAGTGGGTTTTAATTCACATTTTATACTATATTTATTTGAGTGCTTATATAATAATATTAAACTTTAATTTCACAAAATCAGTCCTAAAAATCTAGTTTACTAAAATGATCATATCTAGTGTTATACATGGAGATAGAACCCCAAATTTTTATCACAGAATCTACATGATATGTGCTTCATTTTATTCTATTATAGCTACTGATGAATCAACCTCTAAATATTTTAATAAATTCGTCCAAAACAGTGTACTCAGATTTGCACTCTAAACATGTTTTGATCATATCTCACTCATTTTTATGATTCCATTGTATGGCCAACACTCACATATGTACAAGACTCATAGATTACTGTATATTAATTTATCCAAGCCATTTTATCAGTTTATCATAAGATTTATTACTGTTTTATACAGCCTCCTAAGTTAGCCATGATTTTAACATCCTTTTATGTAGCTTTTAATCTTTTTAATCAAATCTATCAACACCAAATCCCCACATAATATTTTTAATCATCATTCATCATCATATACATATACGTAAGTAAAAGAAAATATAAGATTACATAATCAAAATAACAAGAAGGACAGGAAGAATGATCCTTATACCACCATAGTGATGAAAATTTGAGGTTGATGAACAAGGCTTGGATTTTGATGGCAAAACTTGTGATATACCATTATCAACTTCAAGATCACCTATCTTCAAGAATCATCTTCTAGAAAATCAGCCCCAAGACACCAACAAAACTTCTCCTTGGATGTTAAAATGACCACCAATCAATAGAGCTTGAAGAGGTTTCCATCATATGTGTGTATAACGTCAAATATTGTGGTTGAAAATTGATCAAAGGGGTGTTTGTTCTTGATTTTGGGACGACAAGGAAGAGAGAAAACAGAGGATTTTGGTGGTTTTGCATGTGTTGCAAATGAACAAATGGTTTGAGTGGATGGTTTTGTAGTTTTGGTAGCTTACATGTTAAGCTTAGAAGACAAGTGTAAGCAACTTGTTTAAAGTTTGACACCAAGTTGGTGTGGTGTAGCCTTGTGGCCGTCCCATGTGTGGGGGTGGGGCATGTTTATCTTGTCTCATCCCCATTTAATTACGGGTACTCCTCGATTCTAGTTTCCTCGATTTACGTGCCCTCGGGTCGTTTTACGAAAAACGTTTTATAAATTATGAATCAACGACACAAAACGAATCTAATAAAAATTGTCTCATCAAAAACGGATTTCGAAAACGTAAATACGTAATCCTAAGGTTTCCGGTTTAGTCGCAAAGGACGTTAAATTATAATCGTAAGTCTTAATCTCTTCTCGTAAATTTGTGAGTTTATGAACCAACACAAATTTAAAATTCCAAAATAATATTCACGGATAAATTTATTTTCTGAAATGTCGGGCTGTCACCAAAACGGTGTATGTAAACGTAAGCACGTAACGTAGAATCCTCCGGTTTAGAAGTAGTCGATGCTACTTCAAGACGTAAATCTAAATTTCTTCCCAAAAATAAGTGAGTTCATAATATAACATTAAAATAATGTTTTTAAATAATATTTGAGAATAAAATATCAACCATAAATTGACGGATTGTCACAACATTTACCCCTAAACAGGATCTTTGTCCTCAAAGATCATCTTATCTTACTAGTCGCTTCTTATATAGTTAATGCCATGTGGGTATTTCCTCCACATTCGGTCTTTTCTCACAAGTGTAATTCATTACAATACGCGAGTTTCGTCAAACATAACTACGGGAATAAGATCAGGCTTAATGTTGACTTACTTTCTCTATCCATGATGTTCACGGGTTTTTGATGAATGCAACTTTTCGCCGATCTAAACTTCATCAAGAAGTGATCAGATTCTCACTTGATAGACATTTTATCAAGTTCGATATACGAAACATAATTCACGCAGCTCTTGAAGTCCTAGGGTAGATCCAGCTTATATGCCTTTCAAACTAATCTTTACATCATCTCAATGGTCCCATTCAACGGGGACTTATTTCCCATGATCTTTCAGATCATCTATTCATTTTTCCAAGGTGAAAATTTTTGGCATCACTTCGCTACCCATCCGGCACTTCAAGATCTACACTTCATATTCACATAACCTCCTGCCCACTACCGGAAGTCAGTAATCAGATCCTAATTTCAACAATCATTTCAGGTCTCGCGGGTCGAGTATTTTGTAAGGTTAGGTTCGCCATCATAGGAAACCTTAAACCTAAAAGACATGTCCAACTCACAATGGGTGTATGTTGGGTGTCTTCATCCCAACTCCTGCTTACAGATGCTCTAATATATATCCTCACAAGATTCTATCTCGATCCTAATACGATAGGTTTCAATGATAATATCCCCAAATGAAAACGATTATTCGGTTTATTACCAAAGGTCAATTATTCAAACATAGAACAACACTTATAGTTTTTTTTTGTATCGTTACTTTACCTCGTCCCTTCGATTGGGGTGGTACACAGTACTCTCATCAAGATTCATTCTTAATGACTTCTGAGAAAATCTCTAGAAATTCAATGCGAAGCGAGGATCTTGATAGAGATGATCGACACAGGCACACCATGTTTACACAACTCTTTTAAATACAAAAGAGTCAATTTCTTCATCAAGAATCTATCATTAACAGGAATGATATTAGCAGATTTCGTCAGTCTGTCAATGATGACCCAAATCGAATCAAATTCAGATGATGACCTTTGCAATAGCTAGACGTTTACTAATGTATGAGGCGGTGTCTGCCTTCATAATTTTCCATTAGTACAACTTCTTCAGATAAAGATACTTCAGATCAGGATTGACGTAAATAGAATAATTAAACTTATAAGATTCCAACATAACTATATCTCGCAATCCTTTATATTTAGGCAACCGCAAGTGGCCTTTTAAACATGTAACTTCATCGACTTCTTAATTCTAATGGTTCACATTAGCCGCGAACCCCTTTTTATTATCTATATTATCCTTCTTACAATCATTGTTTATTTTTTTATTTTTTTTAATATTGTTTGGCAATTTATTTTGCACCTTCATTATTAAGAAACACATCCTAATTGATTCTTTATCCTTTCTATATAATGTGTCAGTATCTACATTCACCTTTCCTGATGAACTAATTATCATGACCACAATTTACTCATAAATTCTTTCTTCATATTTTCTAAGTTTTGTTTCGTCTCAACTATTATCTTTATTAGTTTCGCTCAATCCGACGTTTAAAGGGTTGATAATTATTACAAGTAATTAAATATTAAATAGTTAATTTTTATGAAACGTAAACGCAAAAAGTTTTTAAATTTTCTCAGTTTGTCCAATTATAATAAAACGTTCAAAACAAATTTGAATTTAATTAACACGATTTTTGCTGATTTATCGAAAATAATTAATAAGATTCGTAAATGTTTGAAAAATCTTTTGTTATACTTTGGTCAAAATTTTCTTAGTTGAAAAGCAAAAAGTATCGTTTCAAATTTCAAGTCATTGTTTAAATGGTTTCCTCAATCCCTCTTAGGTTGTCTTGAGGTATACACAAACATTTACCCCTAAACAGGAGTTTAGTTAAATGATTTGTGTATAAGAGAATAATCCCTTAAAAATCCTTTGATAAAATATCTGTCAAAACATATTTGCACCTCCTTTTTGGTATAACCCTAAGCCTTAATGGCTCTAATATTTGAAAAGTCAATATAGATTCCATTATCTTATAAATCACACGGTCAATTCAAGTAAAGGATTAAGTCTTAAATCTCATGTTAAATATTCAGGGTACAAGTTTTCGTTGTTCGGCCAATTTAGGGCAGTCTATAAATAATTATTAACTCATTCTTATTCTTATAAACAAACAGATGGTTCTTAATGATCACAAGCATGAATTTATCAAATTACAGCCTACACACGTGATTCACCAAATTTATGAATGCTAAATGTGTATTAGTCAATCCAAACGACATCACGTGAAACTCATAATGGCCATTACAAGTTCTAGATGTAATGATTGGAATAGACAATCTTTTTCGCAGATGCGAAGTTGATGATAACCATGCCATGGATCAAATCTTCGAATATACGCTAGAACCTTGTAAATGATCGAACAATCTATCATCTTGGGTAGTGGATATAGATTTTAATCATCAATTTACTTAGTTCACGGTAAATAATAAATATAAGGAATGATAATACCATAGCTCTTCATGATGACGAGCTTGGTAGAATAAAAGTCTTCTCCGACAACTCTCTCAGTTGTACGGTAATACTTTCGATTCAGATGGTGCTGAAGTATAGAGCACATGCCACAGGTGCAGCACCGAGAATATAATCAATACCAAATTCCAGTTGCCTTAATGGCGAAAGTCTAGGTAATTTACCAACAAATATCTCCTAAAGTTTCAGATAACGGAAAAACATCTTTTAATAAATTTGTATTAGGTCCTTTCTAGATTATAATATCTATGACTAATTCACAACCATTCATGGTATAATTTCAAGTCTAAATGCAGGATATGGTCATCCATCAAGAATTATTTAAATCACTTTTGATAATCAACATCTTATCTTTTAGGGAAATTCTACTCGAGTTCCCATCAATTAAGACAATGTCGTCATGTCATAATCAATCAATCCATTCTACTGGCATTATCAACTTTCCAATTTCATTACCGTTAATAAGATGTGAACTTCTCAAAAGACTAATAATAACTCATAATCCTTCATAATTTCAAGGATATATGGAGACACAACTATCATCAAAAGAGTAATGTCAACGCATAATCTACGCGAGAGAATTTTCAAATCAGATACAGACGAAAACATTTAACGAATATGAATATATCCCATGTTTTCATAATTTGAGTACGCATTTGAAAGCTCCTCGGATCGTTACCCAGGTCATTCAAATGAAATCAAATCAAAATAAATGATAGGAATTGATTGTTGTAAAAATGCACTTGTTTAGGAAAACAAGGCAATTAGGACAAGTATGCACGACGATTTAGGAAAACCGTGTGTGAATGACCCTAAAAGTGAGTTCGTTCTCGAGGAGGCTAGTGCGTTGTGTTAAGAATTGATTAATGTTTGTGATTATATTGCTAAGAAAAAGAAAATAGAAATGGGGTGAGAAGAGAATGACGGTTACGAAGACGGATCGAGCTAAGACGAAAAGGCGTTCACGTAAAACCGTAAAAACTACAAAATTAAAAATTTTAAACCTAACAATTAATTAAAAGCTAAAAGTAGTCTAAAATAGTATAAATAAGAATAAAAATCCAATAAAAATATTTTAAAACCTTTTATTAATTAAATATTCAATTTTAAATGCTAATTAAAGCCCTAAAATTAAATATAATTAATCAAAATGTCCAAAATATTATTTTATTGAACAAATAACTTACTTATATTATCTAAAGACTAAAAAGTATTTTTCCTAATTTTTGAAAACTATTTTTCTATTTTTTAAAACACTAAAAACTATTTTTAAACCAAAATAATTATAAAAAATAATAAAATAATGCTAAAAATAATTTACCAATTTTAAAAATCCTAAATTACTCTAATGAACAGAAGAAAAATGAAAAAGTTTGAAAAATAATAAATTTTTCACTAAAAGACAAAAACAATTTAAATTAAACCCTAATTAAACTAAATTAATTTTAAAAAATAATTAAAAGGTGAACAGTGAAAATTTTTTTAACTAAAAATCTTAAAAATCTTTTTTCTAATCTAAGAAAAATGTTTAAACTGAAAAATAAGTATTTCTGGCACTAAATGCCAAAAACAAAAACATTAAAAGTATATTAAAATAGCTATTTAATCTAATAAATACTAAATGAACAGTAAATAAAAATCTTTTTAAACTGACAAATCAGAAATTAAATAAGAAAAATAATGAAACAAATTTGAAACTCTAATTCCAGTTTTAGGGCACAAAAGACAAAATATTAAACTTTCTGAAAGTGACACTTTGGGACTTTTGTCCTTTAGCTTGGCAGTGGAAACAAGTGTATAAGCAGGGGAAACCTATTTCCCACTGCTAGTGCAATTATCAGGTCTGGTGACAGATTAAGCTTAGGAAAGCTTTTGGCTTGGTTTCTTTTGGAACAAAAGGCACCCCTATACTCAGTTGAGTATAGGGAGTCAATTTACACACAAAAAACAAGCAAGTACTTCACAAAATTTCACACAAATGGGCAAGAAAGTAACTAATGAATGCTATATGTTTCTAATGAAAAGTACTCCCTTTTTACATGCACAAAAATGAGATTTAAAGCTTCAATACTTGCACATAAGTTCACCAAGTGACATAAAAACTATCAATAATCCTAGATTAATCTAATCTCTAACATATAACAAAACTTGATGGCACAAAAATCACAAAATCAAGCAGAAAAGGACTTGACTGTTTTTATGTGTTATATCCCAATTTTTAACATGCAAGTGTGTTCTAAACCTGTCCAAACTGAAAACCCAATAAACTTACCACCTAATGACAACCTAGTGAGAGTGTCTAACCAGTTTTAAGCCAAGATTCTTGTCATTTAAACCATCTTAAACCCTAATCCAAACACCCCTTTTGTTTCTGAAATTGAAATTTTTCAAAACAAACTCAATCCAAACTGCTTCTAATCACTACCAACATGCATATTACACTAAATAAACTCAAATAAAACCACTTAAACACACATAAACAACTTCTTCACAAATTTCATGCAAAATCACAAATAACTGAAAATTTAAAAACTGAAAATGGAAACAAGGGATTTACCTTGTGGGACCTACAATCCAGGTCCCACAATGGCTGCTAGCCATCTCCTAACAGACCCGGGTCTGTGCAGAACTCTTGGACAAAACAAGCTCTTAAAACCTGCTAAGAACAAAGAAGAACAAAATATGAAAAATAATCTGTTTTGTCTTTCTCTTTTTAAAACCTTTCTCACAAATTTCTTAAACGTTTTTCTTTCAAAACACTTACACCAAATAACTTTCAATCCTAAAAAACCAAATCTTGAATCAAATTTTCACCAAAAATTACCCTTTTTTTGAAACTTTATTTCTGAAAATTCAAAACACAAAATGTTTTGCAAAATGATAAATGGAACTCAACTTAGCTTTCAATCACACACCAACTTTTAAAACCATAAAAGGAATTACAATTTAATAAAAATACCAACTTTATAAATTTATAAAAAGGAATTACAAATACCAACTTTACAACTTTATAAAAAGGAATTATAAATTTATAAAAATACCAACCTTATATAATGGCTACAAAACAATCTAGAATCATAAAACCCTAATGGCATGAAATGCCAATGCTACCCTTGGTCTTCATCTTGAAATTGGTCAAAAAGGCTCCATGTGATATGCCAATTGTGATGAAGTGATCTTAGCCGTTTAACACGAATTAGGGACCAAGGAATTAATGTGAGTCGTTTGTTTGGTCGGGTTTAGGGTTTTGTGTGAAAGATACGGGGCAGGGGAGGGGCCTACCAGACACATGGGTGTGTCTGGGTCACGGTTTTGGTGTGGGATGGGGTGAGGATGTGATTAATTAGCATTCTGCACAAAAAGGGGCAAAACCCCTATGAATTAAGGGTGATTGAGGCTGGGGATTTTTTAGGGTTTATCTGGGATTAAGGGGTGATTAGATCCGAAATGGGGGAAGGTTTTATTTAAACAATTTGTTTAGTGGGAAAACAATAAATAAGATTTTTTCAAATGTTAAAAAAAATCTGGTGCTAGTGGATTGATGACGTGGGGAGTGGAGTGAGGTGGTGGTAGTTTATTGGTGGAGGGTGTGACATGGCGTATTGTGAGTGGTTGATGATAGTTTGGTGTCTGCCCCTTTTTGGTCCCTACACTCTTTGGTTCTTGTCCCTTTGTAATTACCAGCCAACAAACATTTTTCCTTTAATAACAAGTTTGATTAACTTGTCATTTTTGACCCAAGGCATATCAAAACTTTTATCAAGGACTAATTTTGCATATCTTGCATTCTTCAAGGGCTAGATGTGTAAAGTCTTCAAACTTTAGGGACCCTATTCATATTTATGAATATTTGAGGGGTATAAAGTGTTAATCTTCAAACTTGGAGGACCAATGTTGCCAATTCTTCAATCTTCAAGGGCATTTTGTAAATTCCAAACTTGGGCCCGGTTCATTGTGCGGCTTCGTTTCCCGTGTTCGTTTTTGATTGATTCTTGTGATCTTTTTGTCTTTTTCTTTAATATCCGTACCTAAAATACACAAGCAACAAACATGAGTATATATTTGGCAGTTTTAATGATATTTAATGCATTTTAAGCCCGATTTGGGCGATGAGACAATGTATAAAAGCAGTCTCATCACTCCCCCATACTAAACCATTTCCGTGCCCTCACGCAATGCTAGAATAAAGTATCATTGCATCTCCAAAATTTAATTTTATTTACTTTATTGAATGATAAACTAGCTACACTACTACTATTACTACTACTTGCGTTTTAGACACAATGTATGATTTTCATCGCAAAATGGGACGTTTAGGTTCATAGAATAAGAACACGTGAATCCTTCGTTAGAAATAATTTCATCGTCCTCGATTTTCACCCTAATTCCATGCCAAGCGTGCAAAGAGATCATTGTCATTATAAGTTAGTAATGCTAACACTACTCATATGCCCTAATCACGTACTTATCCTCCCATTATTCCTAAGTTGTATCTCTTATATTTTATTTTGTCTTGAATGTTTCACGAGGATACATTGTTGACTTATGCGATAATAGAGATTTAGGTCTAAAAATAGAGTCCTAACCGTGTAACTAAGACCATCAAATCAATAACCCCTCCCAATAGACAACGATGTCAAAAAATTAAGTTGACAAGAAGAATCGATGAACACGGTTTTATAACGGTTTTGAACATGAGACTTATTACCAAGACTTCTATACGCCCCCTAACGGAAGGGCCTTATTATCTTTGGTTTACATCCATCTTTTATTCAACTTCGCCATGAAGCTTTTATTATGACTTCGGTCTTGCCTAGCCTTTTATTATCCGCCTCATCGGTGGTTTTATTAGCCAAAGACGTATATCCTCAAGCTAAAGCGAATTTTGGATCTTTAAAGCTTCGAAGATTAAGGCTTGATTCACTTTCAAATTTGCATAGAACACTTATAAAACATGAGAAAAATTTTAAAATCTGGCCATTTTTAGCCTTATTTTGCAACAAAACGATAACAAAAAGATAAACTTTGGAAAGCGTGAAGGTTTGGCAAGGAAAGTATCTATTCACCCCCCATACTAAAGAAACACATCCTAATTGATTCTTTATCCTTTCTATATAATGTGTCAGTATCTACATTCACCTTTCCTGATGAACTAATTATCATGACCACAATTTACTCATAAATTCTTTCTTCATATTTTCTAAGTTTTGTTTCGTCTCAACTATTATCTTTATTAGTTTCGCTCAATCCGACGTTTAAAGGGTCGATAATTATTACAAGTAATTAAATATTAAATAGTTAATTTTTATGAAACGTAAACGCAAAAAGTTTTTAAATTTTCTCAGTTTGTCCAATTATAATAAAATGTTCAAAACAAATTTGAATTTAATTAACACGATTTTTGCTGATTTATCGAAAATAATTAATAAGATTCGTAAATGTTTGAAAAATCTTTTGTTATACTTTGGTCAAAATTTTCTTAGTTGAAAAGCAAAAAGTATCGTTTCAAATTTCAAGTCATGGTTTAAATGGTTTCCTCAATCCCTCTTAGGTTGTCTTGAGGTATAAACAAACATTTACCCCTAAACAGGAGTTTAGTTAAATGATTTGTGTATAAGAGAATAATCCCTTAAAAATCCTTTGATAAAATATCTGTCAAAACATATTTGCACCTCCTTTTTGGTATAACCCTAAGCCTTAATGGCTCTAATATTTGAAAAGTCAATATAGATTCCATTATCTTATAAATCACACGGTCAATTCAAGTAAAGGATTAAGTCTTAAATCTCATGTTAAATATTCAGGGTACAAGTTTTCGTTGTTCGGCCAATTTAGGGCAGTCTATAAATAATTATTAACTCATTCTTATTCTTATAAACAAACAGATGGTTCTTAATGATCACAAGCATGAATTTATCAAATTACAGCCTACACACGTGATTCACCAAATTTATGAATGCTAAATGTGTATTAGTCAATCCAAACGACATCACGTGAAACTCATAATGGCCATTACAAGTTCTAGATGTAATGATTGGAATAGACAATCTTTTTCGCAGATGCGAAGTTGATGATAACCATGCCATGGATCAAATCTTCGAATATACGCTAGAACCTTGTAAATGATCGAACAATCTATCATCTTGGGTAGTGGATATAGATTTTAATCATCAATTTACTTAGTTCACGGTAATTAATAAATATAAGGAATGATAATACCATAGCTCTTCATGATGACGAGCTTGGTAGAATAAAAGTCTTCTCCGACAACTCTCTCAGTTGTACGGTAATACTTTCGATTCAGATGGTGCTGAAGTATAGTGCACATGCCACAGGTGCAGCACCGAGAATATAATCAATACCAAATTCCAGTTGCCTTAATGGCGAAAGTCTAGGTAATTTACCAACAAATATCTCCTAAAGTTTCAGATAACGGAAAAACATCTTTTAATAAATTTGTATTAGGTCCTTTCTAGATTATAATATCTATGACTAATTCACAACCATTCATGGTATAATTTCAAGTCTAAATGCAGGATATGGTCATCCATCAAGAATTATTTAGATCACTTTTGATAATCAACATCTTATCTTTTAGGGAAATTCTACTCGAGTTCCCATCAATTAAGACAATGTCGTCATGTCATAATCAATCAATCCATTCTATTGGCATTATCAACTTTCCAATTTCATTACCGCTAATAAGATGTGAACTTCTCAAAAGACTAATAATAACTCATAATCCTTCATAATTTCAAGGATATATGGAGACACAACTATCATCAAAAGAGTAATGTCAACGCATAATCTACGCGAGAGAATTTTCAAATCAGATACAGACGAAAACATTTAACGAATATGAATATATCCCATGTTTTCATAATTTGAGTACGCATTCGAAAGCTCCTCGGATCGTTACCCAGGTCATTCAAATGAAATCAAATCAAAAGAAATGATAGGAATTGATTGTTGTAAAAATGCACTTGTTTAGGAAAACAAGGCAATTAGGGCAAGTATGCACGACGATTTAGGAAAACCGTGTGTGAATGACCCTAAAAGTGAGTTCGTTCTCGAGGAGGCTAGTGCGTTGTGTTAAGAATTGATTAATGTTTGTGATTATATTGCTAAGAAAAAGAAAATAGAAATGGGGTGAGAAGAGAATGACGGTTACGAAGACGGATCGAGCTAAGACGAAAAGGCGTTCACGTAAAACCGTAAAAACTACAAAATTAAAAATTTTAAACCTAACAATTAATTAAAAGCTAAAAGTAGTCTAAAATAGTATAAATAAGAATAAAAATCCAATAAAAATATTTTAAAACCTTTTATTAATTAAATATTCAATTTTAAATGCTAATTAAAGCCCTAAAATTAAATATAATTAATCAAAATGTCCAAAATATTATTTTATTGAACAAATAACTTACTTATATTATCTAAAGACTAAAAAGTATTTTTCCTAATTTTTGAAAACTATTTTTCTATTTTTTAAAACACTAAAAACTATTTTTAAACCAAAATAATTATAAAAAATAATAAAATAATGCTAAAAATAATTTACCAATTTTAAAAATCCTAAATTACTCTAATGAACAGAAGAAAAATGAAAAAGTTTGAAAAATATTAAATTTTTCACTAAAAGACAAAAACAATTTAAATTAAACCCTAATTAAACTAAATTAATTTTAAAAAATAATTAAAAGGTGAACAGTGAAAATTTTTTTAACTAAAAATCTTAAAAATCTTTTTTCTAATCTAAGAAAAATGTTTAAACTGAAAAATAAGTATTTCTGGCACTAAATGCCAAAAACAAAAACATTAAAAGTATATTAAAATAGCTATTTAATCTAATAAATACTAAATGAACAGTAAATAAAAATCTTTTTAAACTGACAAATCAGAAATTAAATAAGAAAAATAATGAAACAAATTTGAAACTCTAATTCCAGTTTTAGGGCACAAAAGACAAAATATTAAACTTTCTGAAAGTGACACTTTGGGACTTTTGTCCTTTAGCTTGGCAGTGGAAACAAGTGTATAAGCAGGGGAAACCTATTTCCCACTACTAGTGCAATTATCAGGTCTGGTGACAGATTAAGCTTAGGAAAGCTTTTGGCTTGGTTTCTTTTGGAACAAAAGGCACCCCTATACTCAGTTGAGTATAGGGAGTCAATTTACACACAAAAAACAAGCAAGTACTTCACAAAATTTCACACAAATGGGCAAGAAAGTAACTGATGAATGCTATATGTTTCTAATGAAAAGTACTCCCTTTTTACATGCACAAAAATGAGATTTAAAGCTTCAATACTTGCACATAAGTTCACCAAGTGACATAAAAACTATCAATAATCCTAGATTAATCTAATCTCTAACATATAACAAAACTTGATGGCACAAAAATCACAAAATCAAGCAGAAAAGGACTTGACTGTTTTTATGTGCTATATCCCAATTTTTAACATGCAAGTGTGTTCTAAACCTGTCCAAACTGAAAACCCAATAAACTTACCACCTAATGACAACCTAGTGAGAGTGTCTAACCAGTTTTAAGCCAAGATTCTTGTCATTTAAACCATCTTAAACCCTAATCCAAACACCCCTTTTGTTTCTGAAATTGAAATTTTTCAAAACAAACTCAATCCAAACTGCTTCTAATCACTACCAACATGCATATTACACTAAATAAACTCAAATAAAACCACTTAAACACACATAAACAACATCTTCACAAATTTCATGCAAAATCACAAATAACTGAAAATTTAAAAACTGAAAATGGAAACAAGGGATTTACCTTGTGGGACCTACAATCCAGGTCCCACAATGGCTGCTAGCCATCTCCTAACAGACCCGGGTCTGTGCAGAACTCTTGGACAAAACAAGCTCTTAAAACCTGCTAAGAACAAAGAAGAACAAAATATGAAAAATAATCTGTTTTGTCTTTCTCTTTTTAAAACCTTTCTCACAAATTTCTTAAACGTTTTTCTTTCAAAACACTTACACCAAATAACTTTCAATCCTAAAAAACCAAATCTTGAATCAAATTTTCACCAAAAATTACCCTTTTTTTGAAACTTTATTTCTGAAAATTCAAAACACAAAATGTTTTGCAAAATGATAAATGGAACTCAACTTAGCTTTCAATCACACACCAACTTTTAAAACCATAAAAGGAATTACAATTTAATAAAAATACCAACTTTATAAATTTATAAAAAGGAATTACAAATACCAACTTTACAACTTTATAAAAAGGAATTATAAATTTATAAAAATACCAACCTTATATAATGGCTACAAAACAATCTAGAATCATAAAACCCTAATGGCATGAAATGCCAATGCTACCCTTGGTCTTCATCTTGAAATTGGTCAAAAAGGCTCCATGTGATATGCCAATTGTGATGAAGTGATCTTAGCCGTTTAACACGAATTAGGGACCAAGGAATTAATGTGAGTCGTTTGTTTGGTCGGGTTTAGGGTTTTGTGTGAAAGATACGGGGCAGGGGAGGGGCCTACCAGACACATGGGTGTGTCTGGGTCACGGTTTTGGTGTGGGATGGGGTAAGGATGTGATTAATTAGCATTCTGCACAAAAAGGGGCAAAACCCCTATGAATTAAGGGTGATTGAGGCTGGGGATTTTTTAGGGTTTATCTGGGATTAAGGGGTGATTAGATCCGAAATGGGGGAAGGTTTTATTTAAACAATTTGTTTAGTGGGAAAACAATAAATAAGATTTTTTCAAATGTTAAAAAAAATCTGGTGCTAGTGGATTGATGACGTGGGGAGTGGAGTGAGGTGGTGGTAGTTTATTGGTGGAGGGTGTGACATGGCGTATTGTGAGTGGTTGATGATAGTTTGGTGTCTGCCCCTTTTTGGTCCCTACACTCTTTGGTTCTTGTCCCTTTGTAATTACCAGCCAACAAACATTTTTCCTTTAATAACAAGTTTGATTAACTTGTCATTTTTGACCCAAGGCATATCAAAACTTTTATCAAGGACTAATTTTGCATATCTTGCATTCTTCAAGGGCTAGATGTGTAAAGTCTTCAAACTTTAGGGACCCTATTCATATTTGTGAATATTTGAGGGGTATAAAGTGTTAATCTTCAAACTTGGAGGACCAATGTTGCCAATTCTTCAATCTTCAAGGGCATTTTTGTAAATTCCAAACTTGGGCCCGGTTCTAATGTGCGGCTTCGTTTCCCGTGTTCGTTTTTGATTGATTCTTGTGATCTTTTTGTCTTTTTCTTTAATATTCGTACCTAAAATACACAAGCAACAAACATGAGTATATATTTGGCAGTTTTAATGATATTTAATGCATTTTAAGCCCGATTTGGGCGATGAGACAATGTATAAAAGCAGTCTCATCACTCCCCCATACTAAACCATTTCCGTGCCCTCACGCAATGCTAGAATAAAGTATCATTGCATCTCCAAAATTTAATTTTATTTACTTTATTGAATGATAAACTAGCTACACTACTACTATTACTACTACTTGCGTTTTAGACATAATGTATGATTTTCATCGCAAAATGGGACGTTTAGGTTCATAGAATAAGAACACGTGAATCCTTCGTTAGAAATAATTTCATCGTCCTCGATTTTCACCCTAATTCCATGCCAAGCGTGCAAAGAGATCATTGTCATTATAAGTCAGTAATGCTAACACTACTCATATGCCCTAATCACGTACTTATCCTCCCATTATTCCTAAGTTGTATCTCTTATATTTTATTTTGTCTTGAATGTTTCACGAGGATACATTGTTGACTTATGCGATAATAGAGATTTAGGTCTAAAAATAGAGTCCTAACCGTGTAACTAAGACCATCAAATCAATAACCCCTCCCAATAGACAACGATGTCAAAAAATTAAGTTGACAAGAAGAATCGATAAACACGGTTTTATAACGGTTTTGAACATGAGACTTATTACCAAGACTTCTATACGCCCCCTAACGGAAGGGCCTTATTATCTTTGGTTTACATCCATCTTTTATTCAACTTCGCCATGAAGCTTTTATTATGACTTCGGTCTTGCCTAGCCTTTTATTATCCGCCTCATCGGTGGTTTTATTAGCCAAAGACGTATATCCTCAAGCTAAAGCGAATTTTGGATCTTTAAAGCTTCAAAGATTAAGGCTTGATTCACTTTCAAATTTGCATAGAACACTTATAAAACATGAGAAAAAATTTAAAATCTGGCCATTTTTAGCCTTATTTTGCAACAAAACGATAACAAAAAGATAAACTTTGGAAAGCGTGAAGGTTTGGCAAGGAAAGTATCTATTCACCCCCCATACTAAAGTTAAACATTGTCCTCAATGTTTCGAGTCTAGGGGTGCAAACACCCCCATACTAGAGACGTAGTCGAATGCCTAATCTAGCATGGAAAGGGTGTAACCAATAAATTAATAGCCGTTTATGAAGTGTGCTAAAAACCTAAGGTTAGAACATCCAAAGGATATATCATTTGGATATTTAGAAAGTATTCAAAGCAAACGATCGAGTGCTCCTATAAAACGAACACGAGAGACTCCAATCGTGAAGATCATGATCTAAAAACCACAATGCACAAACAACCACGGAAAAAAGGTTGGAAGGGCACAAATCCCCTCACATTAACTACATTAGAAAGCGATAATATGTACATAGGATAAGCATGGGACTCCCCTACGAGGCACCTCGTTTTTGATTACCGAGTCATGAGCTCGACTCGATCCCCTCAATACTAATTATCATTGGGGAAGGTGACTTGGTCGAGGTAGTTCAAGGATGGAACTTCCCCTCCAAAGTAGTGCTTCAACCTATGTCCATTCACCTTGAAGTTAGGTCCATCATCTTGAGCTAGCTCGATGGTCCCATACGGAAACACTTGAGTCACGGTGAATGGACCAGACCAACGGGATTTCAGTTTACCGGAAAAGATTTTTAATCTTGAATTAAAAAGCAAAACTTGATCCCCAATGTTAAAAACCGGGTTTTTAATTTTAGAATCATGCAACTTTTTAGTTTTTCCTTATAAATCAATGAATTTTCATACGCAATGTCTCTCAATTCATCCAATTCATTTAATTCCATTTTCCGGTGTTTTTCTGCGGTCGCCATATCATCATTACAATGCTTTAGGGCCCAATAAGCCTTGTGTTCTAACTCGATAGGCAAATGACAATTCTTTCCATACACAAGCTTATAGGGAGTGCACCCAATGGGCGTCTTATGAGCGGTCCTAAAGGCCCATAAAGCATCGTCCAACTTATGCAACCATGATTGTCGGTTTTCCCCAACGGATCTCTCCAAGATCCTCTTCAACGCTCGGTTTGAAACCTAGACTTGCCCACTCGTTCGTGGGTGATAAGCCGTAGAAAGCCGATGTGTAACCCCATATTTCCTTAGGACCCTTTCAAATTGGTCATTACAAAAATGGGTTCCACGATCGCTTATGATCGCACGAGGGGTTCCAAACCGAGAAAACAAGCTTTTCAAGAACTTAACTACCACACGAGCATCATTGGTGGGCAAGGCCTTGGCCTCCACCCACTTAGATAGGTAGCCAACCGCAACGAGAATGTACTTATTACCACGAGATGATGGGAACGGCCCCATAAAGTCTATACTCCAAACGTCAAAGATCTCACACACTTGGATGATATTTTGTGACATTTCATATTTTTGTGAGGCTTTTCCTTGTCGTTGGCATGCATCACACGACTTCACAAGATCTTGTGCATCTCGGTAAATAGTAGGCCAAAAGAAGCCGGCATCAAACACCTTCTTAGCCGTGAGATTAGCACCGTGGTGACCACCCGTGGATCCCTCATGGCAAGCTCTAAGGATGTTAGAAGCTTCGGTGCCAAATACACAAAGTCGGATGATTTGATCCGCACAAGTTCGAAACAAGTAAGGGTCGTTCCAAAAGTAGAACTTGACGTCACGAAAGAATTTTCGTTTTTCTTGAGTCGTCATACCCTTAATGATGAAGTTACCCGCATGGTAATTTGCAAAATCCGCAAACCATGGGGTAGAAGAATCAAGCTTAGAATTCACTACACCAAGTGTCTCGAGCGGAAATGTTTCGGTGATTTCCTTGGGCTCGTAAACACTTTGGTGAGGATCTTCCAAACGAGAGAGATGATCGGCCGCTAGATTCTCGGCTCCTTTTTTGTCAACGATTTTGTGATCAAATTCTTGAAGGAGGAGAATCCAACGAAGTAATCTCGGCTTTGCATCTTGTTTAGCCATGAGATACTTGATAGCCGAATGGTCCGTATACACTATGCATTTCGTCAAGACGAGATAAGGTCGGAATTTCTCAAATGCATACACCACGGCAAGGAACTCCTTTTCCGTTGTAGTGTATTTTAGTTGAGCCTCGGTCATCGTCTTGCTAGCATAGTGAATAGGCAAGAAGTGCTTATCATGACGTTGCCCCCAAAACGGCCCCAATAGCGTAATCACTAGCATAACACATGAGCTCAAAGGGGAGGTTCCAATTCGAAGCAACAAGAATGGGAGCTTCGGTAAGTTTCCTCTTAAGGATTTCAAAGGCTCGTACACAATATTTGTCAAAGACAAAACGTGCCTCTTTTTCAAGAAGATGTGTAATGGGTCGAGAGATCTTTAAAAAATCCTTGATGAATCGACGATAAAAGCCCGCGTGGCCTAGGAAACTCCTAACTCCCTTAACGGTTTTGGGATAAGGTAATTTGGCGATAACGTCTACCTTAGCTTGCTCTACCTCAATCCCCGCTTTCGAGACCTTGTGCCCTAAGACGATTCCACTCCTAACCATAAAATGACATTTCTCCCAATTGAGCACAAGGTTGGTTTCCTCACAACGTTTTAACATTCTCTCAAGGTTCGACAAACACGAAGTGAACGAATTACCAAACACGGAAAAGTCATCCATGAAGACTTCCATCGTCTTCTCGATCATATCATGAAAAATAGCCATCATGCACCTTTGAAAGGTTCCCGGTGCATTGCAAAGTCCGAATGGCATTCTACGATAGGCAAACGTCCCATATGGGCACGTAAACGTAGTTTTTTCTTGATCACGAGGATCGATGGGAATTTGGAAGTAACCGGAAAAACCATCTAAGAAGCAATAGAAATCGTTTCCCGCAAGACGCTCCAACCTTTTGTCCATGAAGGGCAAGGGAAAATGGTCTTTTCGAGTGGCTGCATTCAACTTACAATAGTCGATGCACACTCTCCATCCGGTCACGAGTCTAGTGGGAATTAACTCGTTGGCATCGTTTGGCACAACGGTAATCCCTCCCTTTTTAGGGACACAATGAATAGGACTCACCCAAGGGCTATCGGAAATAGGGTAAATCATTCCCGCGTCAAGGAGTTTAAGGACCTCCTTTTTGATGACGTCGTGAATTTTGGGGTTCACCCTCCTTTGACTTTGGATTGCGGGCTTGTAATCCTCCTCCATTAATATTTTGTGGGTACAAAACTTGTGATCGATTCCCTTAATGTCGGATAACTTCCACGCAATTGCCCCTTTGTGGTCCTTTAGAACATTAACAAGTGCGATTTTTTCATCATTCGAAAGTTCCTTCACAATAATAACCGGCAACTTGTCACCCTCCTCCAAATAGACATATTCGAGATGAGGAGGTAAATCTTTCAACTCGAGGATAGGTGGTTCCTCAAGTGAAGTTTTGGGCTCGATACTCATAACCTCCTCGGGTGGAGGAAATGGGAAATCGTTAAGAAAATCCTTGATAATCGAGAAGTCCTCATCGTTGTCGAGGTCTTCGTCACAAGTACGTGGAACATTGAATTCTTCCAACGTTAAACCACCGCCTTTAAATGGAGTGAAGGTTGGTGTCGAATTATCAAGAATTAGATCTAACATAGTGGGATTGCCACTAGTTTCTTCATCACCAAATCCTAGAACTTCTTGTGAAAATTCCTCGCAAACCACGTCGATCATATCAACGAGGTTTATGGTAGCAACGGAATAAACATGAGAAAGTTGAGAATTTTGAGTTGCGTTTATAACAAGTTCGTCGTCGTTGAAACGTAAGGTGATCTTTCTAGCATGAACATCGATCAAAGCCATAGACGTGTCTAAAAACGAACGACCTAAAATGAGAGGAACTTGAGGATCCGTGGGGATATCGACAACGATAAAGTCTACGGGATAGTAGAACTTCCCCACTTTCACAAAAACGTCTTCCGCAAATCCACATGCACGAATCGTGGAATGGTCGGCCAACTCGATAGACATTAGTGAAAGAGTAAGATTAGGAAGATTGAGCGACTCGAAGATTGCAAGTGGCATCAAGTTAATGCTAGCACCAAGATCGGCCAAGGCATAGCATTCTTCCATATCTTGGATTGCACAAGGGATCAAAAATTTACCGGGATCACCGACTTTTTGAGGTATGCGATTAAGATAAACCGACGAACAACTAGACAATTGGTGCAATTTCTCCTTGTTGTTCAACATACTCTTAAAGTTAGCGGCAAATCGAGGCATCATGACCAAAGCGTCGGCGAAACTCACATTAAGGTGCAAATCACAAAACATTTTCATAAAAAGCTCAAATTGATAATTGTCGCGCTCTTGACGTTTCTCCTTCCTAAGTCTCGATGGATAGGGCAAAGGTGGTGTGGGTTGAGGCATAGTAGGCATAGCCTTTGGAATCTCGGGTTCCAATGATGGTAATGGGTCAACCGTAGGTGTGGCATGAGCGGTACTTCGTGGGATTGAGATATGCTCCTTTTCGACCACCACCTCGGGTTCTTCCTCAATTGCTTCCTCCGTAGGAGCAATTGTTTGAGGAGTCGGTTCCTTAAGTGTCTTACCACTACGTGTGGTAATCACTTTCATCTCTCCTTTTGGGTTTACGATGGTATCACTAGGAAGACTACTCGAAGAAGAAGGTTTACACATGATAGCTTCAAACATTTTTCCCATTCGGTCTTTAAACTTAGATTGCCTAGCATCCGCTTTTAACAACTCTTGATTAATTTCATGTTGACCTTGCTCCATTTTTTGTTGATTTTGTTGGAGTCGTTGAACATTTCCTTCCATTTTATTAGCATGAATTTTAAGTTCATTAGCAAGTTCGTTTTTAAGCTCGTTTTTCAACTCGAATCTTAAGCTAACCATCTCACGTTGCATATTGTCAAACTTAGCATCATTTGCCTTTGCATAATTCAAAAACTCTCCTTGAAGATTTTTGGTGTGATCATTTTGAAAACCTTGTGTAGTAGTTTGAAAATCACGGTTTTGGTTTTGGTTTGAAATTTGCCCATTTCCACTTTGACAATTACCCTTGTTGTAATTACGTTGATTGCCTTGATAATTACCACCTTGGTTGTTGTTTCGATAGTTATTAGCATTTTGATTTGGTGGAGCTTGATTTTGGCGGGAACCTTGGCCGTTTTGGTTATAAGTTCCCGTGGCTATATAAGCACTCGAAGTGTTACCATCCGCGGTAATGCACTCGGAAAGATCATGAGCTCCACCACACGATAAACAACTCTTAGCAACCGCTTTAACCGAAGCGGAATTCGAAGCTTCTTGAGCTTTCAAATGGGACATAAGAGTCGAAAACCTATCGAAAAACCGATTTTCCTCATTAGCTTCATCTTGTAAGGCATTAATGCTACGAGACGATGGTGACGATGATGAACCCAATTTGGTAACACTCGGTGTGTTACGAGGGCTATAAACCTTAGACCTATTTTCAATTATCACCAAAGCTTCTTCAACCGTTTTACACAAAAAATTACCACTCGCGGCGGCATTTAAATAATCTCTTTCATGATCATTAAGTCCATTATAAAACATGTCAATTTGATGCAAGTCGGAAAAACCGTGATGAGGACATTCATGCAACATCTCCTTAAAACTATTCCAAGCCGTTGAAAAACTTTCATTTGATTCTTGTGAAAATTTAGAAATCTCATTTTTCAAATGCGTAGTCTTAGAGGGCGGAAAAAATTGGTTCACGAACTTTGAAACGAGATCCTTCCACGTCAATATAGAATTGGGTGGCTCTTTCTCTAACCAAATTTTAGCGGGCCCCGCTAAGGAATACGGAAAAAGCATCATCTTAATCGAGTCATTCGAGACATCCTTAAATTTGCACGTGGCGGTAAGACGATTGAATTGGCGGATATGGTTGTGAGGATTGTCCTTCTCATCACCACGGAATTTGTTGTTTTGGATCATCGACAACCAACCCGTTTTCACCTCAAAATTCTCCGCAAGGATAGCGGGAATCACAATAGCTTCTCCATAACCCTCGGTGGGTGCTTGAAGTAACTCCATCATAGTTCGATTCGCCATGGTTGGTGCTTCTCATACAATGGGTTCGTCAATAGGAGACTCCTCACTAGAATGAGTTGGAGTGGGAGTTTTGTTCTTTCGTCTACGTGCACGTTTTGCTTGATTACGAGTTAGAATAAACGTCACGTACAACGAGGAGACGAGCAAAGAAGATTCTTTTTGGTGTTTTGTATTTTTCATTTTTTTTTGGTTTTTGATGGTATTAACTTTTTTAGAAATTGGTGAATGTATTAAGTAGACACAAATCTACAAATCTCCTCCTTAATCAAATCTCTCGATTAAAGAAGCCTCAAGGAATGAAAACGATCACGTGAAGTGAACGCCTTCGATGACTTTAGAACGATGGTGGAACACCAAATCGTTCAAGAGGGTTTAATCAATAGAAACCAAGAAAATATATATGATATGTAATAATACTTTGGGCGACAAAACCCTCGATTAGCTCTCAAAATCAAATACTCACAAGCAAGCGGAGGAAACGAGGCGGCGCGAAGCACTTAAGAGCCTTTTTCCTTTAGGTCGTGAAATACAACCGCCTTATACCCACCTTATAGTTTCTATTTTTCAAAATCGAGCTTCACGAAAGTATTTATCTATTTTTGCCTTTTTTCTTTGGTTTGAGATTCGAATACAATGATTGGGTAATGACCTCCCAAGTCAAGGTTGTGATTTCTCACGTATTTGGAGTACTTGTGAATTTATTGTTCTACGTATACAATATAGTAATAGTATTCACACAAAAACCGAAAAACGATAATACGTATTAGTAGAGTGCTACTAATACAAATACTAATTATGGCTATATAAAAAAAACAACAATTGTTCAATCAAAACACAACACGCCTCCCCGACAACGGCGCCAAAAATGATTGTTGTAAAAATGCACTTGTTTAGGAAAACAAGGCAATTAGGGCAATTAGGAAAACAAGGCAATTAGGAAAACCGTGTGTGAATGACCCTAAAAGTGAGTTCGTTCTCGCGGAGGCTAGTGCGTTGTGTTAAGAATTGATTAACGTTTGTGATTATATTGCTAAGAAAAAGAAAATAGAAATGGTGTGAGAAGAGAATGACGGTTACGAAGACGGATCGAGCTAAGACGAAAAGGCGTTCACGTAGAACCGTAAAAACTACAAAATTAAAAATTTTAAACCTAACAATTAATTAAAAGCTAAAAGTAGTCTAAAATAGTATAAATAAGAATAAAAATCCAATAAAAATATTTTAAAACCTTTTATTAGTTAAATATTCAATTTTAAATGCTAATTAAAGCCCTAAAATTAAATATAATTAATCAAAATGTCCAAAATATTATTTTATTGAACAAATAACTTATATTATCTAAAGACTAAAAAGTATTTTTCCTAATTTTTGAAAACTATTTTTCTATTTTTTAAAACACTAAAAACTATTTTTAAACCAAAATAATTATAAAAAATAATAAAATAATGTTAAAAATAATTTACCAATTTTAAAAATCCTAAATTACTCTAATGAACAGAAGAAAAATGAAAAAGTTTGAAAAATAATAAATTTTTCACTAAAAGACAAAAACAATTTAAATTAAACCCTAATTAAACTAAATTAATTTTAAAAAATAATTAAAAGGTGAACAGTGAAAACTTTTTTAACTAAAAATCTTAAAATCTTTTTTCTTATCTAAGAAAAATGTTTAAACTGAAAAATAAGTATTTCTGGCACTAAATGCCAAAAACAGAAACATTAAAAGTATATTAAAATAGCTATTTAATCTAATAAATACTAAATGAACAGTAAATAAAAATCTTTTTAAACTGAAAAATCAGAAATTAAATAAGAAAAATAATGAAACAAATTTGAAACTCTAATTCCAGTTTTAGGGCACAAAAGACAAAATATTAAACTTTCTAAAAGTGACACTTTGGGACTTTTGTCCTTTAGCTTGGCAGTGGAAACAAGTGTATAAGCAGGGGAAACCTATTTCCCACTGCTAGTGCAATTATCAGGTCTGGTGACAGATTAAGCTTAGGAAAGCTTTTGGCTTGGTTTCTTTTGGGACAAAAGGCACCCCTATACTCAGTTGAGTATAGGGAGTCAATTTACACACAAAAAACAAGCAAGTACTTCACAAAATTTCACACTAATGGGCAAGAAAGTAACTGATGAATGCTATATGTTTCTGATGAAAAGTACTCCCTTTTTACATGCACAAAAATGAGATTTAAAGCTTCAATACTTGCACATAAGTTCACCAAGTGACATAAAAACTATCAATAATCCTAGATTAATCTAATCTCTAACATATAACAAAACTTGATGGGATAAAAATCACAAAATCAAGCAGAAAAGGAATTACAATTTAATAAAAATACCAACTTTATAAATTTATATAAAGGATTTACAAATGTTGAGAGCTAAAACTGGAACAAGAAAAAAATGCTAAGCTAGGGGTGCCTTATATAATGGCTACAAAACAATCTAGAATCATAAAACCCTAATGGCATGAAATGCCAATGCTACCCTTGGTCTTCATCTTGAAATTTTTCAAAAAGGCTCCATGTGATATGCCAGTTGTGATGAAGTGATCTTAGCCGTTTAACACGAATTGGGGACCAAGGAATTAATGTGAGTCGTTTGTTTGGTCTGGTTTAGGGTTTTGTGTGAAAGAGACAGGGCAGGGGAGGGGCCTACAAGACACATGGGTGTGCCTGGGTCACGGTTTTGGTGTGGGATGGGATGAGGATGTGATTAATTAGCATTCTGCACAAAAAGGGGCAAAACCCCTTTGAATTAAGGGTGATTGAGGCTGGGGATTTTTTAGGGTTTATCTGGGATTAAGGGGTGATTAGATCCGAAATGGGGGAAGGTTTTATTTAAACTATTTGTTTAGTGGGAAAAGAATAAATAAGATTTTTTCAAATGTTAAAAAAAATCTGGTGCTAGTGGATTGATGACGTGGGCAGTGGAGTGAGGTGGTGGTAGTTTATTGGTGGAGGGTGTGACATGGCGTATTGTGAGTGGTTGATGATAGTTTGGTGTCTGCCCCTTTTTGGTCCCTACACTCTTTGGTTCATGTCCCTTTGTAATTACCAGCCAACAAACATTTTTCCTTTAATAACAAGTCTGATTAACTTGTCATTTTTGACCCAAGGCATATCAAAACTTTTATCAAGGACTAACTTTGCATATCTTGCATTCTTCAAGGGCTAGATGTGTAAAGTCTTCAAACTTTAGGGACCTTATTCATATTTATTAATATTTGAGGGGTATCAAGTGTTAATCTTCAAACTTGGAGGACCAATGTTGCCAATTCTTCAATCTTCAAGGGCATTTTTGAAAATTCCAAACTTGGGCCCGGTTCATTGTGCGGCTTCGTTTCCCGTGTTCGTTTTTTATTGATTCTGGTGACTACTAATCAGTCTTGCATGGTCCCTTCCAAATTGTATGTAGGCGCGCAACTATATACAATTTCAAGATTAACGATGCAATACTCAGTTCGTCAAAATTTTATCATCATGTTTATAATAAAAACATTTTCATGCTTAATTCTTAAATAAGAATCAAGAATAAATTTAAAAATATTTTCTTTGTTATGAAAACAATTAAGTTTTCCAAGGTGTTTTATAAACAACCACATTTCGTTAACAATCACTTATAAATCTTACTTTGAATAATCCTTATAGTGATGAAAATTCAATTTTTCTCAAGGGATACTGGTTTATCTTATAAAAACAATGAGTGATCTGCAGAAGAGTGATGAAAGCTTTTTCACCAACAACTAACTAAAATATGATTGGAAATGAGCTTTAGCCAAATAATCATGAGGTTCATGACATCGATGGCACTCAAAAAGAATAATCCACAACGTAACTCAAGTCGATATGAGTACTTGTTCAATGGTTGCATCACTAATGCGAACATTAGGATGAAGCAATAAAGGATAGATAACATCGATACATGTAGAATTTAGCAATCAAAGGTAATCTTTTCATTAATCACAAACAAGTCAAAATTGTACCGTAACACATTATGTGTCACTATGTCATACAATTCCAAGAACTCATCGTACCAATTGATGTCTCAGTTAAGTTAGGAATTATTTTTAAAAGATACCACAATGAATACTAATCTACAAGAGTCATGGGGGTTCCACCTGTCCCAGAAGATCCATCGGTCCCAATTCAGAAGAAGATCTCTTCAATTTATTTCTTGGACACTGGGCATCCTAGTTAGTGGACAATGGCCTAGGAACAACCCTTAACACGAACCAACAAACATTTAAAACCTTATAATTCAATCACAGAACTTAACGACTTCTATTAACAATCTCATACGGGTTAAATTTTACTTTATTCAAGTTTCAACCAACTTATACTCAATTCGATATCCTACCTCATTCTCCAATATTTTCAACCTTATTCTTAGACCTTAATAGGGCAATAAAAGCTCAATATGAACAACACTTAATTTCTAATCCTATAGCTCTTACAATAATGGTTATCAAATGACTCATTAGTATGAAATGACTCGATCATTCGATTAGACTTCTCGAAAAGGTACTAGTGGCATGAGGCTTTTGGGTAATGGTTCCAATGATAGCCTCAAGTGCAACATTCACCCTTTTGATTTCAATTTAAGAATTTGGTGACAAGAATCAGATGACACCTTTCCAAGTGGTAACGTCTTGTCAAACTCCACTCTATAAGGAAAGATCGTCATGACATCGATATCAGATTTAATCTCGCCAATTCTTCTTCAAGATCATAATCAACTACTATCAACATTTCTACGAATATCAACCATTCTGTTGGGATCATAAATATCCACAACTTGGTTTAGATCTAGGATAGCTAGAATTCCTACAGAAATAGCTTTGATTGATTTGCTAGGGGATTTAGGGTTCCTTGTGACAATCTACGTCGTATAAATACCTCGTATAAATATTAAAATAATCATCAAACAATCATGTAATCAAATTACATCATATATATATATATAATCCAAGTTATATATATTAAAATAACACTTCTCAGTCTGGCCTTGTCGGTAACTTGGGAATTCTTCGGCACTGTTATAGTCAAAAGATTTTTAGACATTTTGAGAAAAATGTTTATAGTTAAAAGATTTTGAAATATTTTATTCAAAACCTTCATTTTTAAAAATCTTTCATTCTCTATAACGAGAGCTCTGGTACAAAACTGTAACACCCCCAAATTTATACAATTCAATACAGCGGAAGACTAGTTGGTGTTACGGGATAGCACATTACTCACATCATAGACAACGCTTAAAAATCGCGTCGTTTAATAATAAAGCATTTTCATTCATAAATATCAGATTTACGTAGGTCCCAAGTCATTGTATTTCATACAAGTTTTACAAAGCATTTGAATGGAAATTGTTATTTAAGTGTGGGCCATGAATTCTTGTTGTCTTTCCGAGAATTACCTTCAAGTACCTGAGATAAAACATGTTAAAAGAAAAGGTCAGCGAAAACGCCGAGTGAATTCATAGAGTTTAATAAAATCCATCAATATAACATCGGTATAAAATTATTACCAAAAATCATTTTGTGCAAATCTTTGTAATAGGCCATAAAATAGCCAAAGTCATTTTATATAAATCCTTATCAAAAATCATAATATAGGCGTTTGCCTTCAAAATCATTATACGAACCATTGTCGTAAAAACATCATACAATCCGTTTATAACGCTGTATAAAATTAGATAAAAACCGTTATATGAGTATGGTTTATGAAAACCAAAACACGAACATAAAATCAATAATAAGACCCCGTATTGCTAGTCAGGCAATATATTGTAATTCAGTGCGTATAGCAGTATTTCGTTATTTGGATTATTATAAGCCGCATGACATTGTTACCTTACTATAACAAACAACGGGTAGCTAGCCCGAAACACAATTTGCCCATATAAATTAGCGTGTCGTCACAATAATCACGCTAGTGTAAATCTTCTCATACATAAATTCGCTTACCAATCAATGTGGCACGACGGGGATCAACCGTCAAGGCGTGAACTGGGGTGATCGTCCCCAAATAGTACTATTATATGCATAAGCGTCTACCAAATCCCGGTAGTTCACAATTCATGCTAATGGGACTTTTAGTGACATAACCTAACTTTAATAATCCATTTTATTTCATCTATCGGGTCATTTAATCATTCATCGGGTCATACAATCATCCGGGTCCAAATCAATAAACAGACAATCGGGACAACTAGTGTCCTATTTTATAAGAACTAACATGTTATCTCCCTCGCGGGTTTATAAAACATTTTATAAAAACATTTAAAAGAGTGCGAGGCTATGAATTCACGTTGATGTGGGAAGGCGGGTTATCGGCAATTCGGATGTACGGTACGTGCTTCAATCACGAAAAACTAGACAAATAATACTCGTCTTAGACTCTTGTCCAATGACTTTATCAAAATAATAATTATGTTTACATATGATGATTTCATATATATGATGATGATCAAGTGGGTTTATACATTCTTACTTATTCATTATAGTGTTTATGTGTTGGTAATTTTTAAGACTAGTTACACTAGTTCAACTTGTTTATATTTTAAAGCCCAATGGGCCTATTACAAGCCCAATACTATTCATTAGCCCAATTATACTTTTATTATCAGTATTACACTTTATATGTTGGGCCCAAATGGGTTAAGCCCAATAAATAAGTTTATAAGTGTTTTACCAAATTAGTCGGGTTTATTGTCCATTAAGGCTACTTCGGCCCGTTAATGTCTATATGTTGTAATGCTCGGTTTTTATCGATTTTTAATTGTTATATATGTTTATATATCAGTATGTGAGTTTATAACATTAGACGGGTCCAACCGTCTAAGTTTTATTTAACAAAAACGTTAATCTTTCGGTTTTAGCCGAAAAGACGTAAAACTTAGTATATAGTTTCTATAACTTATAAAACTTACCAAACTACCATTTTTATATAATGTCCATTTATTTATCCTTATGCACTTTTATATAAATGAAATATATAAGTTAGTGGGTTTTAATTCACATTTTATACTATATTTATTTGAGTGCTTATATAATAATATTAAACTTTAATTTCACAAAATCAGTCCTAAAAATCTAGTTTACTAAAATGATCATATCTAGAGTTCTATATGGAGATAGAACCCCAAATTTTTATCACAGAAACTAAATGATATGTTCTTCATTTTATTCCACTATAGCTACTGATGAATCAACCTCTAAATATTTTAATAAATTCGTCCAAAACAGTGTACTCAGATTTGTACTCTAAACTTGTTTTGATCATATCTCACTCATTTTTATGATTCCATTGTATGGCCAACTCTCACATGTGCACAAGACTCATAGCTTAATATATATTAATTTATCCAAGACATTTTATCAGTTTATCATAAGATTCTTTACTGTTTTATATAGCCTCCTAATTTAGCCATGATTTTAACATCCTTTTATGTAGCTTTTAATCTTTTTAATCAAATCTATCAACATCAAATCCCCACATAATACTTTTAATCATCATTCATCATCATATACATATACATAAGTAAAAGAAAATACAAGATTACATATTAAAAATAACAAGAAGGATAGGAAGAATGATCCTTATACCACCATAGTGATGAAAATGTGAGGTTGATGAACAAGGCTTGGATTTTGATGGCAAACCTTGTGATATACCATTATCAACTTCAAGATCACCTATCTTCATGAATCAACTTGTGGAAAATCATCCCCTAGACACCAACAAAACATCTCCTTGGATGTTAAAATGACCACCAATCAATAGGGCTTGAATAGGTTTCCATCATATGTGTGTATAACATCAAATATTGTGGTTGAAAATTGATCAAAGGGGTGTTTGTTCTTGATTTTGGGACGGCAAGGAAGAGAGAAAAGAGAGGATTTTGGTGGTTTTGCATGTGTTGCAAATGAACAAATGATTTGAGTGGATGGTTTTGTGGTTTTGGTAGCTTACATGTGAAGCTTACAAGACAAGTGTAAGCAACTTGTTTAAAGTTTGACACCAAGTTGGTGTGGTGTAGCCTTGTGGCCGTCACATGTGTGGGGGTGGGGCAAGTTTATTTTATCTCATCCCCGTTTAATTACGGGTACTCCTCGATTCTAGTTTCCTCGATTTACGTGCCCTCGGGTCGTTTTACGAAAAACGTTTTTATAAATTATGAATCAACGGCACAAAACAAATCTAATAAAAATTATCTCATCAAAAACGGAGTTCAAAAACGTGAATACGTAATCCTAAGGTTTCCGGTTTAGTCGCAAAGAACGTTAAATTATAATCGTAAGTCCTAATCTCTTCTCGTAAATTTGTGAGTTTATGAACCAACACAAATTTAAAATTCCAAAATAATATTCACGGATAAATTTATTTTCTGAAATGTCGGACTGTCACCAAAACGGTGTATGTAAACGTAAGCACGTAAATTAGAATCCTCCGGTTTAGATGTAGTCGATGCTACTTCAAGACGTAAATCCAAATTTCTTCCCAAAAATAAGTGAGTTCATAATATAACATTAAAATAATGTTTTTAAATAATATTTGAGAATAAAATATCAACCATAAATTGACGGATTGTCACACAAATAAAGAATCTATAACCCACTTTGTTTGTGGAATAACTAAGTGGTTGAATGACAATGGGTTGTGATCATCTCTACTTAAACGTATAACCAAAGATAAAGTCTAAGCTCCAATCTAAACGTTCATATGTGTCTTGGCCATATGGTTTAGTTGGTATTGGGAGAGAAAGGTTTTCTTGAGTTTCTACTCTTATATTGGTTAACCCTTTCCCTCTCAATGTACACACCTTATATAGGCAGTGTATAACTAGGGTTTGCATTTGCATGTTTCAATGCATGAGTTTATCCAGTGGGTGGTTGATGCCCATGCTGGATAAACAGTACAAAGTACATAATAAACTATTCTAGATAAGATAAAGGTTGTACTTATAGATAAGTATATAAACAACCTACTTTGACTTAAAGTTATCTTTTTCCCGCCTAATGCAAACCATAAGAATACTGAAGAGTCTTCAGTATCCTAGAGGATATCGACATCATTCAGTTTGTGTGACTATCCGTCAATTTATGGTTGATATTTTATTCTCAAGTATTATTTAAAAACATTATTTTAATGTTATATTATGAACTCACTTATTTTTGGGAAGAAATTTTGATTTACGTCTTGAAGTAGCATCGACTACGTCTAAACCGGAGGATTCTACGTTACGTGCTTACGTTTACATACACCGTTTTTGGTGACACTCCGACATTTCAGAAAATAAATTTATCCGTGAATATTATTTTGGAATTTTAAATTTGTGTTGGTTCATAAACTCATAAATTTACGAGAAGAGATTAGGACTTACGATTATAATTTAACGTCCTTTACGACTAAACCGGAAACCTTAGGATTACGTATTTACGTTTTTGAACTCCGTTTTTGATGAGACAATTTTTATTAAATTCGTTTTGTGCCGTTGATTCATAATTTATAAAAACGTTTTTCGTAAAACGACCCGAGGGCACGTAAATCAAGGAAATTAGAATCGAGGAATACCCGTAAATTAGCGGGATGGGACAAAACAAGTTTATCACACCCCTATACACATGGGACGGCACAAATGCTACACCACAACAACTTGGTGTCAAGTTGTAAACAAGTTACTTACACTTGTCCCAAAGCTTACAAAATAAGCTAAAATCTTAACAAAACCAACCAAACCATTCACTAAAACCATTTTACACATGCAAACTACTCCATTTTCTCTCTACTCCATCCTTTATGCCGTCCACTTCTACCACCACCACCACCACCACCATTTTGATCCAATTTAACCACAAATCCTATGTTATCTCTACATATGATGAAGCCCTTTTCAAGCTCTATTGATTGGTGGTGATTTTAACATCCAAGGAGAAGATTTGGTGATGTTCAAGGGCTGATTTCTACATGAAGTTTACAAATATTGGTGGTCTTGAAGATTGGTGTTGATCTATCACAAGTTTCTCCATCAAAAGCCCAAGCCTTGATGAATACCTACACAATCTTGGTGGTATAAAGATTGTTCTTCCCATCCTCTTGTTATTTTGATTATGTAATCATGTATTTTCTTTCTTATTGTATATGTATATGATGAATATATGATGATAAAAATGTTGTGTGGGGATCAAGTGTTGATAAATATGATTAAAAAGATAAAAAACCATAAGAAACAAGGCTAAAATCTTGCTTAAATTGTTAGTTGTATAAAAACAGTAAGTATCCAAGTCATAAACTGATAAAATTTCATGGTGGAATCCATTTACAGTAAGTGTTAGATGTCATACACATGCGAGAGTTGGCTATGCAATGGAATCATCAAAATGATTGAGATATGATCAAAACAAGATGAGTTTACCAATCTGAATAGTCTGTTTTGTAGGGATTGTTAAGGATAGTTAGACATGGAATGAGCAGTAGCTATAACTAACTTATTTGTAGCACATAATATGAAGTTTATGCCATCCAAAAATGAGCTTCTATCTCCTTATAGAACTCAAGACATGATAAAAATGGTGAAGATGAAACTAAAAATCAGATTTTGAAGAATTAATGTTTAATAGTATTATATAAGCACACAAACTAATATAGTATAAAATGTGAATTAAAACCCACTAACTTATAAATTTCATTTATATAAATATGTAAAAGGATTAAATAAATGGACACTTTATAAAAATGGTAGTTGAATAAGATTTATAAGTTATAAAAACTATAAACATGATTTTTACGACTTTTTCGGCTATTACCGTAAAATTAACGTTTTTCGCTAATTAAAACTTAGACGATCAAACCCTTCTAATGTAAAGTTTTTAAAAGTCATATACTGATATATAAGTACCTAATACAAGTAAAAACCGATAAAACCCGAACTATATGACATACGGACATTAACGAGCTAAGTTAGTATATTTGGACTAATAATTTAACTAAATAAGTTAAACACTTATAAAAATTACTTATTGGGCTTAACCCATTTGGGCCCAACATGAAAAGTATAATACTGATAATAAAAGTATAATTAGGCTAATGAATAGTATTGGGCTTGTAATAGGCCCATTGGGCTTCAAAATGTAAACAAGTTGAACTAATGTAACTAGTCTTGAAAATTTACCAACACATAAACACTATAATGAATGAGTAAAGATGTATAAACCTACTTGATCATCATCATATATATAAAATCATCATATGTATACATAATTATTATTTTGATAAATTCATTGGACAAAAGTCTAAGACGAGTATTATTTGTCTAGGTTTCCGTGATTGAAGCACGTATCGTACATCCAAATCGCCGATAACCGCCTTTCCCAATCAACGTGAGTTCATAGCCTCGCACTCTTTTAAATGTTTTTATGAAATGTTTTATAAACCCGCGAGGGAGATAACATGTTAGTTTTTATGAAATAGGACACTAGTTGTCCTGATTGTTTGTTTATTGATTTGGACCCGAATGATTGTATGACCCGATGAATGATTAAATGACCCGATAGATGAAATGAAATGGATTATTAAAGTTAGGTTATGTCACTAAAAGTCCCATTAGCATGAATTGTGAACTACCGGGATTTGGTAGACGCTTATGCATATAATATTACTATTTGGGGACGATCACCCCAGTTCGCGCCTTGACGGTTGATCCCCGTCGTGCCACATTGATTGGTAAGCAAATTTATGTATGAGAAGATTTACACAAGCGTGATTATTGTGACGACACGCTAATTTAGATGGGCAAATTGAGTTTCGGGCTAGCTACCCGTTGTTTGGTTTAGTAAGGTAACAATGTCATGCGGCTTGTAATAATCCAAAAATAACGAAATACTACTTTATGCATTGAATTACGATATATTGCCTGACTAGCAATACATGGTCTTATTATTGATATTATGTTCGTGTTTTGGTTTTACATAACCATATTCATATAACGATTTTTATTTAACTCCATACAACGTTATAAAATGTATTGTTTGATGTTTTTACGACAATGATTCGTATAATGATTTTGAAGGCAAAAGCCTATATTATGATTTTTGATAAAGATTTGTATAAAATGACTTTGGCTATTTTATGGCCTATTACAAAGATTTGTACAAAATGATTTTTGGTAATAATTTTATACCTATGAATTCACTCGGCGTTATCGCTGGCCTTTTCTCTTAACATGTTTTATCTCAGGTAGTTGAAGGTAATTCTTGGGAAGACAACAAGAATTCATGGCCCGCACTTAAATAATAATTTCCATTCAAATTCTTTGTAAAACTTCCATTCAAATTCTTTGTAAAACGGGTTGTTTAGTTGTGGATGACGGTGTAGATTCAGTGGTTAGGATGGTGGTTGATACAGGTTGTTCAACAAGTGCGGGTATGATAGCGGTTGTTATGACCTCACTGATGACCGGGGTGGATAATGGTGGAGTAGTGGTTGATGTAACAGTAGTTATGGGAACATCCACCATTGCTTCATTTTTTGACGGATAAGTGTTTGTGACCTCAATACCCTCCCCTTCCAAATTAAGATATTTTAAAACATCATCAGAGCCGGAAGTAGACTTACTTTGAAGTTGAGTCTCTGGTATGAGAGTTGCATGAGCATCATCGTTTAACACCATGTGAGTTAGTTCTGGTAAGGATGTGGTAATATTGGCGTCTCGATACATCATACTTGTATCTGTTATGCACTGCTCTCACGTTCTTCACTCTGCTCCCGACTTTCAAAGTGGAAGTTATCAGTATCTTCATAAGCATCTTCATCTGTAGGATCTTCATAATATGCCATGTCAGCATCAGGATTGCCGAATTCTTCTAAGTCCTCAAACATTCTTGAGCCTAATCCTGTGGAAAAGGATTCCTGTCTGCTTTGTTGAAGAACGATACGCAGTCGTTTGGCTTCACAAATTTGTTGTTGAGCAGGTTCATTTGAAGCAACACTTGCTTCTTTACCTTTTGTCTGCTTTGCTTTCTAAGGCCTTCGGGGTGGTATTTCTTCCTGTTCTTCCTCTGTTTGGGTCATCTCAGCATCTTCAGCATCTTCATCAACTAAATGCTCTTTCCCTGTGCCTTTGTCTTTTGATGAAACAGTCGATTGGCGCTTGGAAATTCTTTTCTTTCGTTTTCCTTTTTGCGTCTCTAATTGTTTTTCGGAGGGATCTGCATTTGCTCGTTTGAAATGTGCTTCAATATGTTGTAGCATTTCTCTGTAGTGATCACTTTCCCTTATTCCTTCATTCATCATGATTGCTGGCACTAGAGCTGGTCTGAGTTTATACTTCGTGAATTGATTATCCGCAGTCATAGTGTCTAACACATCGTCATTATCGTGAGTATGATAGAAGAAATTCCCACGAGGATCAATATATGGGTCACTCTTCATGAAGTAATTGATAATGAGTTTTGTGAACCTTGGAAATGGGAGATGCACCGCATTTCTCTTGGAACTTGTGAATTGATGACAAAATTCTTCCTAAAGTTGTAAAGCATAATCCACTTTAGATCCGGTGTAGAGACCCCAAAAGATAACTGCCTGAGCGGGTCGCATTGCGTCTGATCCGCGAATTTTGGAAGTAAGGCATTTTACTAAAGTGGTGACAATAGCTTTCCAAGGTTGCCCAATATGTGATGTGTTAAACTGAGAAAGAAAACCAATTTCGCCCTCATAATTCAATTCTCGGGTTACTCTAAGCAGTTCTTCTGAATCTGGGTCAGGAACAAAGTGTTCCCCTTTTGCTAGCTTAGGGAGCTTAAATAGTTGCCTAAATTGACGCAGGTCAAATGTCAAGTTTTTGTTGTTTAGAGTTAAGGATATTATCTTCTTTGACAATTGCTTTGCTAGTGTGATTGAGGCAGTTGCCCAAAATTCGTGCAAGTAGACTTCAGGGACTGATGCAGTGACACGTAATGCATCCTTTATTGTTGAACAATCTAGGATGTCTGTTGCGATTTTTAATTCCGCCAAATAAGGATTGAAATCATCTCTCAGACGAAAGTTATTTGGTGTATGTTGCATTCTAGCCTTAAGTGGAACAAGGATAAGATCGTCGTTTTTGTTCTTCTTCGGTTATCGACATTTTCCTACTTTGAGATAAATACAAGAACACTTGATATATACACATATATATCTCATAAACTATGTAAATCCGAAGCATTGGATATAAATTACAACAAATGTCACCACATATGTTTGAGTAGCAAAATACAAGCATAGTTCATATGGACAAAGGTCATACATTCAGAATCACATCTAGAATTAAGAGATATAAAAGGCAAAGGCAAGGCAAAACTAAGTCCACTATAGTGCTTAACATATCTTAAAACTTAGCAAATTTTGTCCATCGAACAATGCATCGTATTGTACCCATTGAAGTATACTCATCGTATTGTACCCATCGGACTGGACCTATCGTACTATTCCCATCGTACTATACCCATCGCACTGGTGCAATCGTGCTAACCCATCGTACCCTAACCATCGCACTGGTGCGACTGAACCATCGCATTGGTGCCATCGAAAGGAACCATCGCATTGGTGCCATCGTAACGAACCATCGCATTGATGCCATCTTAACGAACCATCGCATTGGTGCCATCGTAGCTAACCATCGCATTGGTGCATCGTAACGGACCATCGCATTGGTGCCATCGTAACGGACCCATCGCATCGGTCCATCGCAACGGACCATCGCAAGGATCCATCGCAATGGACCATCGTAATGAGGCATCGCAGTGAATAGATCATAGAAAAGGCCATCGCAATCAATGCGATGAGAATCGATCGTAGCCATAGATCGCATTCTTGTCGATACAACCTAGGCAAGTCTTAAAAGTGCGATTACGGGACAAAGAAGATGTTATAGGCCAACCTGTTTATAACCAATGTCTATCTAGGCACGATGAACAAATCCCAGCTCTAAAATCTCATTTTTATCAAGAAACTATGAACCCCAGATTTGAACAGATTCGTATGGATACATGTTTTAAGATTAGGATATGAACATGATAGAATCATCTAAAAATATAAGCACTGATAAACAAAGTTATACCTAGATCAAAGACAAACGAGAGGCACAAATAGATGGGATTTGAAGCTTCTATCAATGGCGGATTGAGTGATTGTATTTGTGTGTGTTTCTGTGAAGACAGACAAACGAAGGGGGGGGGGGGGGGTTTATTTGACTTTGGTCAAACCATGTTGCAATAAATTGCAACTTGGTCCCCCTTGTTGCAAGTGTGCAATTGTTTACCCCCAAGGTAAAGATGATTAAATAACACATGTAAAAACACGTGAACTAGCTAACACCTAAACCCGTAACGTCTTATCTTTGAAAACAAACACGAAAACAAACTCCTAAAGCTTAATTTCAAACAGGCTATACCTCGAACCACATAAGATTACACATCATATAATGATGAGAATGGTCGGTTTATATTTTCTGAAAAACCCTTTTTGAAGATGAATTGTAATTCCAAAAGCAATATAATGTTTGCTCCCCCTTAAACATAGACCCGTTTTCTATTTAAAGAGCTGTAGTCATTGTTTTTTAAAAGAATAAATATCCATGAAGACTTTTTCCGGTTTAGTGATTTTATGGAACGATTCTGGTGGCAATAAGATTTCTCTTATTTTGACAAAATAAGTGCACTGATACATACACTAGTTTGTGTTAGACTAAGTTATAAAGTAAACTTAGTCCCTTACAAGGTTTTAAAGTAAACCTTGCCCAAGAAAATTAATTCCCGTTGTGAGCCAACATTTTCATAAGAAATACGTGACTTTAATGCGAAAAGCGCGTTGCAGCCTAAAATAACTACAAGCCATAATGGGCATGTTTTAAAACATATACAACTTTTTTACGGACTCTATTTATGGGGCCGTGTCAATTTTAATCGACATTTCTAAGGCCGTAAATATTACCGTACTAAAAGACATGCCCGTTTTGAAAATGAACAATATTTTTGGATTTTCTTGATTTTATTTTTTTATGGATTTTGAATGATTTATATTTTTTATGGTTTTTCTAAGTTTTAAATTTTTGTATTTTTCTTTTGGTGGTTTAAGTATGTACGATAATATACAAGATCACGATCAAAGGATACTCGAGAATAGTTTACCACTACTATTCTTCAAATTCTTCTGCCAACTCCTTAAGTGTCGCTGGTGAGAATGATTTCATGCCTAGCTTTTCGATCAAAAACTCGATACGTCCTCGATCTAATGCCTTTGTAAAAATATCTGCCAGTTGATACTCAGTGTTGACGAAGTACAGTTCGATTACTCTATTTTCCACTTGCTCTTTGATGAAGTGGTAGCGGATGTCAATGTGCTTTGCTCGGGAATGTTGAACGTAGTTGCAGCACAAAGCGATTGCACTTTTGTTATCACAGTACATCGGGATTTTGTTGAATCCAAGACCGTAGTCAGTCAATTGTGATCTCATCCAAAGAACTTGAGCATAACAACCGGACATAGCAATGTATTCAGCCTCCGTACTTGATATCGCAACGCTTTTCTGCCTTTTAGATGCCCATGTAACAAGTCTATCTCCAAGAAGTTGCACACTGCCAGAAGTGCTACGTCTGGTATCTTGACACCCGGCATAATCCGCATCTGCATATGAGATTAGTGCAATAGAGGAATCCTTCGGATACCACAGACCACGATGAAGTGTTCCTTTAAGATACCGAAAGATCCTTTTCACAACATGTAAGTGCTTTTCGGTAGGCCGAGCCTGATACCGGGCACACATGCATATAGCAAATTGCAAATCAGGCCTGCTAGCAGTCAAATAGAGAAGGGTGCCGATCATTCCACGGTAAAGTTTAGGATCCACAACTATCCCTTCCTTATCTTCATCTAACTTGGATCTCTCCACCATTGGAGTATCCAGGGGGACACGGTTTTTAAAATGATATTTCTTTAATGATTCAAGAGCAAATTTGGATTGATTAACGAAGATGCCTCTGGGATTCTGAGAAATTTGCAACCCTAAGAAAAATGAAAATTTTCCCATCATCGACATCTTAAACCGCGTGGACATAATTTTCTCAAAATAGTCAGACAAACGTTGATTAGTAGCAGCAAATATTATTTCATCAACATAAATTTGTACCAGTATCATGTCGTTGTCCTCCTTGATAATGAATAATTTTGGGTTTACTTTGCCTTTGGAGATGAGATACGACGATAAGAGATCGTACCACGCGCGTGGAGCTTGTTTCAACCCGCAAAGAGCCTTCTTGAGCTTGTACACGTGATTAGGATACTCTGAGTTGAAGAATCCATTCGGCTGGCTTACATAGACATCTTCCCTTAATTCACCATTGAGAAATGTCGTCTTAACATCCATTTGGTAGATGATCATGTTCATGTGAGCAGCATAAGCAAGGAATAGTCTAATTGCCTCCAAACGTGCAACAGGAGCAAAGGATTCTTCAAAGTCAATACCCAAAGCTTGTTTGTAACCTCTAGCAACCAATCTAGCTTTGTTTTTTAGCACACTACCTAACTCATCGAGTTTAACCTTGTATACCCACAACAATGTCAAGATCTCAACGTTGCTGGGTAACGGAACTAATTCCCACACTTCAAGACGTTGGAATTCATTAAGTTCCTCTTGCATGGCTTCAATCCATGATGATTTGTTCATGGCTTGTTGCCAGTTTTTAGGTTCAGTGTCTGAAAGAAATGCATCAAAATAGCAATATAATGCATGTTCTTGGAGTTGATGGCGTGTTAAGACTGGTCGATCGATGTCACCAATAATATTGCGGATTGGGTGATCCTTTGTCCATTTAGTGTTGTGAGTTTCAATACGTGGTGGTCGGGAGTGAACGATTGCAGGAGCTTCCTCTGAGGTAGACGCACCGGTAGGGTCTTCAGGTATATGTGAACCAAAGAAGGGAAGCTCTTGTAAGTGAGCATATTCCAAATCGTGAACATAGAGATCCTCTTCAACATCATTATGAACGAGTGGGGGTGAAGATTCAGGTGTTGTTTATGAATTGGTGGGGGATGGGACATCTGGTTTAAGAGTAACAGTAGATGCCCCGGATAGATTTCCATTATCTTGAGCAACAACTTCGGGAATCGGAGCTACTGCTGCAGGTGTTGGAGAATCATTACTCGATGGATCAAAGAATTCATCAAACATAAGTTGAAATAACTAATCCCACTCGGACCTTGTAGGTGGTATAAATGATGGAGAAGTAGGATTGTTGGGAGTTAATCCGAAACTGATTGTACCGGTTCCCATCTCGTGTAATGCGGGTTCAAAGCAGTGTTGCTCAGAAGCCATCGCTGTCAGCTCATCAAAATCGACATCCAAAGTTTCTACTATCTTGCCAAGACGACGGTTATAAATTTGGTAAGCTTTCTTTGCAGGCGAGTAACCAATAAAAATTCCAATATCAGCCTTCGGTTGAAGTTTGCCCAAATTCTCACTATTTGTATTTGGATAACACAGTGCACCAAACACATGAAGATATGAAATATCGGGTTTGTGTCCATGAAGTAGCTCATATGGAGTTTTACCATGACGTTTACGAATGATGGAGCCGTTTTGGGTATAACATGTGGTTGCCACTACTTCAACCCATAAGAATAAAGGAGCATTCGCATAAATCAACATAGTTCTAGCAGCTTCCATAAGTGTACGGTTACGTCTTTCAACGACATCATTTTGTTGTGGAGTGCGAGCCACAGATGTTTCATGAGAAATACCAACCGTTTCATAATAATTTCGAAGTGTCTGATTAACGAACTTAGTGTCGTTATCAGTCCGAATGCGACGAACAGTAGCATTACGACGTACTTGGATCATCTTTAAGAAAGTAATGATATACTCTGGTGCTTGATCCTTGGATGCTAAAATTTTTACCCATGTAAACCTTGAGAAATCATCCACTATGACGAGGATGTATTTTCTACCACTCACACTAGCCGTACGCATTGGCCCGCAAAGATCCATGTGCAAAAGATATAGTGGTTCTTGGTTGGTGTCTTCTACTTTAGGTTTGTAAGATTTCTTGGTGCTTTTCCCCAAAGAACACGCGGAACATAAATGATCCTTATCGAACTTAAGTTTTGGAAGACCACGAACAAGTTCGTTTTTAGCCAACTGGTTAATAGCATCAAAGTTAAGATGAGATAACCGTCGATGCCACAACCATGACTTGGTCTTAGATGCTTTGGAGAGAAGGCAAACAGGAGAGGCGGCCATCATGTTTTGAATAGACAGTGTGTAGAGATTATCCCCTCGAGAACCTTTTAACAAATCATTTCCTGCAAGATCGTGAATAAAGCAAGTATGTTGTCGAAAAGCTACTTCAAGGTTTGAATCACAAAACTGTCCCACTGAAAATAGATTGTGACCAAGTCCTCCACGTAATAAACCCTTGAAATCGTAACATTCCCAATTTGGTATTCACCATAACCCATAATCTTCGCAATATGGTCGTTGCCGAATTCAACCTTTCATAGAAACTTGCTGACGAAATTTCTGAGCATCGAGCGGTCTCCAGTCATATGTTTGGAGCACCCCGAGTCCAAATACCAAAGAATAATTTGGACGCCCTGAAAATATTACCAAACACAGACGATGTATCGGATTCTAATTGTTCCTCTGAGTGAGCAGGAACAGATGTAATTATCTTAGATTTGCTATCAGACGAAACTTTAGGTGTGACAATCCGTCAATTTATGATTGATATTTTATTCTCAATATTTATTTGAAAATATTATTTTATGAACTCACTTATTTTTGGGAAGAAATTTGGATTTACGTCTTGAAGTAGCATCGACTACGTCTAAACCGGAGGATTCAACATTACGTGCTTACGTTTACATACACCGTCCTTGGTGACAGTCCGACATTTCAGAAAATAAATTTATCCATGAATATTATTTTGGAGTTTTAAATTTGTGTTGGTTCATAAACTCACAAATTTACGAGAAGAGATTAGGACTTACGATTTTATTTTAACGTCCTTTACGACTAAACCGGAAACCCTAGGATTACGTATTTACGTTTTCGAACTCCGTTTTTGATGAGACAATTTTTATTGGATTCGTTTTGTGACGTTGATTCATAATTTATAAAAACGTTTTCATAAAACGACCCGAGGGCACGCAAATCGAGGAAACTAGAATCGAGTAATACCCGTAAATTAGCGGGATGGGACAAAACAAGTTTATCCCACCCCACTAACTAAAAGGGAAGGCCAAGAGGACACCACATCAAAGATGTGGCATCCTTACACACTAGTAGCTTACAAGTGTAAGCTTAGCTTAACACTTAAGCTTATTTTTACCCACCAAACTAACAAAACCATCCAACCTTTCCCATTACCACCATTCATACATGCAAACAACTCTCAAAACTCTCTCAATCTCTCTATATTTTCGTCTACCACCACCACTAAACACCCTAATTTGATCAAATTTAACCATGGAATCATATGTTATTCATACATATGATGAAGCCCTTTTGAAGCTCTATTGATTGGTGGTGATTTTAACATCCAAGGAGGAGATTTCATGAAGATCAAGGGCTGATTTCTCAAGGAGTCTACAAATATTTGGTGATCCTAGAAGTGGTGTTGATATCTCATAAGATTGGTTACCCAAAACCAAGTCTTGTTCATCAAAAACCTCATATTTTCATCACTAATGGTGGTATAGAGATTGTTCTTCCTATCCTCTTGTTATTTTTATTATGTAATCTTGTAATTTCTTTATTTATGTATATTTATATGATGATAAATGATGATTAAAAATATTATGTGGGGATTTAGTGTTGATAGATTTGATAAACATGGTTAAAAAGATGGAAAACCATATATAAAAAGGTTAAAATCTTGCTTAATAAGTTGGCTGTATAAAAATAGTAACTAACCACATGTTAAACTGATAAAATAGCAAAGTGGAATCAATATACAGTAAGTATAAGATGTCATACACATGTGAGAGTTGGCCATACAATGGAATCAATATAATGAGTGAGATATGATTAAAACAAAATTGGTGTACCAATCTGAATAGTCAGTTTTGGACGGACTGTTAGGGATATTTAGAGTTGGATTGAGTAGTAGCTAAAACTAAGTTAATTGTAGCACATATCATGTAGTTTATGGTGTCCAAAAATGAGCTTCTATCTCCTTGTAGAACTCAAGATATGGTAAAAATGGTGAAAGTGAAAGTAAAAATCAGATTTTGAGAAATTAAAGTTTAATAGTATTATATAAGCACTCAAAATTATATTGTATAAAATGTAAAGTTAAAACCCACTAACTCTTGGATTTTATTTATATAAATATGTACAAAGATAAATAAGTGGACATTTTATAAAAATGGTAACTTGTTATGTTTTATAAGTTATAAAAACTATAAACATGATTTTTACGACTTTTTCGGCTATTGCCGTAAAATTAACGTTTTTGTTAAATAAAACTTAGATGGTTGGACCCGTCTAATGAAAACTTTATAAAACTTATATACTGATATATAGACATGTATAACAAGTAAAAACCGATAAAAACCGAACTATAGGGCATACGGACATTAACGAGCTAAGTAAACATATTGGACTAATACTTGGGCTAATAATTGGACTAAATAAGATAAACATCCATAAAAAGAACTTATTGGGCTTAACCCATTTGGGCCCAACTTGAAAGTGTATGTACTGATAATATAAGTACAAAAAGGATTAATACAAGTTAAGAACTTATAATAGGCTTATTGGACCTAAAACACGTAATTAGGTAAAACGAGAAAACTAGTATAAAAGTTATCAACACATAACTTTAAAATGAGTAAACGAGAATATGTAAACCCACTTGATCATCATATATATATAATCATCATATGTATACATAATTGATATTTTATAAAGTCATTGGACAAACGTCTAAGACCGATTATTATTTGTCTAGGTTTCCGTGATTGAAGTACGTACCGTACGTCCGAATTGTCGATCACCCGTCTTCCCACATCAACGTGAGTTCATAGCCTCGCACTCTTTTAAATGTTTTATGAAATGTTTTATAAACCCGCGAGGGAGATAACATGTTAGTTTTTATAAAATAGGACACCATTTGTCCCGATTGTTTGTTTATTGATTTGGACCCGAATGATTGTATGACCCGATTGTATGACCCGATAAATGATTAAAGGACCCGATAGATGAAATAAAATGGATTATTAAAGTTAGGTTATGTCACTAAAAGTCCCATTAGCATGAATTGTGAACTGCCGGGATTTGGTAGACGCTTGTGTATATAATAGTACTATTTGGGGACGATCACCCCAGTTCGCGCCTTGACGGTTGATCCCCGTCGTGCCACATTGATTGGTAAGCGAATTTATGTATGAGAAGATTTCCATAGCGTGACCTTTGTGACGACACGCTACTTTAGATGGGCAAATTTGGTATCGGGTTAGCTACCCGTTGTTGGTTTAGTAAGGTAACAATGTCATGCGGCTTATAATAATCCAAAACTAACGAAATACTACTAGACGCCCCGAACTACGATGTATTGCCTGACTAGCAATACAGGGTCATACTATTGATATTATGTTTGTGTTTTGGTTTTCATAACCATACTCATATAACGGTTTTTATTTAACTTTATACAACGTCGTAAGACGTATTGTAGGATGTTTTTACGACATTGGCTCGTATAATGATTTTTAAGGCAAATGCCTATATTATGATTTTCGATAAGGATTTGTATAAAATGACTTTGGCTATTTTATGACCTATTAAAATGATTTGTACAAAATTATTTTCAGTAATAATTTTATACTGATATTATATTTATGGATTTTATTAAACTCTATGAATTCACTCGGCGTTATCGCTGACCTTTTCTTTTAACATGTTTTGTCTCAGGTACTTGAAGGTAATTCTCGGGAAGACGACAAGAATTCATGGCCCGCACTTAAACAATATTTTCCATTCAAATACTTTGTAAAACTTTGTATGAATTAATATGACTTGGGACCGATGTAACTTTGATATTTATGAATGGAAATGATTTATTATTAAACGACACGATTTTTATGCGTTGTCTATGATGTGAGTAATGTGCTATCCCGTAACACCAACTAGTCTTCCGCTGTACTGTGTTGTATAAATTTGGGGGTGTTACAGTTTGGTACCAGAGCTCTCGTTATAGAGAACGAAAGATTTTTAAAACTAAGGTTTTGAATAAAACTTTTCAAAATCTTTTAACTATAAACATTTTTTAAAAAATGTCTAAAAATCTTTTGACTATAACGGTGCCGAAGAATTCCCGAGTTACCGACAAGGCCAGACTGAGAAGTGTTATTTTAATATATATATAACTTGGTTTATATATATATGATGTAATTTTATTACATGATTGTTTGATGATTATTTTGATTTTTATACGAGGTATTTATACGACGTAGATTGTCACAAGTAACCCTAAATCCCCTAGTAAATTAATCGAAGCTATTCTCGTAGGAATTCTAGCTATCCTAGATCTAAACCAAGTTATGGATATTTATGATCCCAACAAATGGTTGATATTCGTAGAAATGTAGATATTAGTTGATTGTGATATTGAAAAAGAATTGGCGAGATTAAATCTAATATCGATTTCATGACGATCTTTCTTATAGAGTGGAGTTTGACAAAACGTTAACACCTGGAAAGATGTCATCTGATTCGTTGTCATCCAATTCTTAAATTGAAATCGAAAGGGTGAATGTTGCACTTGAGGCTGTAATTGGAACCATTACCCAAAAGCCTCATGCCACTAGTACCTTTCCGAGAAGTCTAATTGACTGATCGAGTCATTTCATACTAGTGACTCATTTGATAATTGTTATTGATAAAGGAGTTATAGGATTGGAATTAAGTGTTGATCATATTGAACTTATGTTGCCCTTTTAAGGCCTAAGAATAAGGTTGAAGTATTGGAAAATGAGGTAGGATATCGCCTTGAGTATAAGTGGTTGAAATTTGAATAAAGTAAAATTTAACCCATAAGGAATAAGAAATTGTTAAGAGGAAGTCGTTAAGTCCTGTGATTGAATTATAAGGTTTTAATTGATTGTTGATTCGTGTTAAGTGTTGTTCCTAGGCCATTGTCCACTAACGAGGATGCCCAGTGTCCAACAAATAAATTGAAGAAATCTTCTTCTGAATTGGGACCGATGGATCTTCCGGTACAGGCAGGACATCTAATGACTCTTGTAGATTAGTATTCATTGTGGTATCTTTTAAAAATAATCCCTAACTTAACTGAGACATCAGTTGGTAGGATGAGTTCTGAGAATTGTATGACATAGTGACACGTAATGTGTTACGGTACAATTTTGACTTGTTTGTGATTAATGAAAAGACTACCTTTGATTGCTAAATTCTACATGTATCGATGTTATCTATCCTTTATTGTTTCATCCTAATGTTTGCATTAGTGATGCAACCATTGAACAAGTACTCATCTTAATTTGAGTTACGTTGTGAATCATTCTTTTTTGAGTGCCATCGAGGTCATGAACCTCATGATTATTTGGCTAAGCTCATTTCCTAGCATATCGTAGTTAATTCTTGGTGAACAAGTTTTCATCACTCTTCTGCAGATCACTCATTGTTTTTATAAGTTAAAACGGTATCATTTGAGGAAAATTGAATTTTCATCACTATAACGATTATTCAAAGTGAGATTTATAAGTGATTGTTATCAAAATGAAGTTGTTTATAAAACACCTTGGAAAACTTAATTGTTTTCATAACAAAGAAAATCTTTGTAAATTTATTTTTGATTCTTATTTAAGAATTAAGCATGAAAATGTTTTTATTATAAACATGATGGTAAAATTTTGACGAACTGAGTATTGCATCGTTGATCTTGAAATTGTATATAGTTGCGCGCCTACATACAATTTGGAATGGACTATGCAAGACTGATTAGTAGTCACCATAAAACTAATGAATAAACACTACACTTTCTTTGAAGATTGTGAAAAGATTAAATTTTTATGAGATCTGCAAGAAGTGAAAAATAGGGACATAGTGTTAGGGACACCTACATATGTGCTTGTAGCATCTATTCTTCGGAGTCGAATATACTCATCTGTGGAAATTGTCTTATTTGACAATTGACAATTCTTTCCTGTCCAATTCTCCCGTAGTGAGATTTTTAGGAAAAGTATCTGATTACCGAGTGTTGATACCCGACTGGATGTATCGACGTTCTTATCATTTCTTATGATTTGAATTCATTTGAATGACCTGGGTAACGATCCGAGGAGCTTTCGAATGCGTACTCAAATTATGAAAACATGGGATATATTCCTATTCGTTAAATGTTTTCGTCTGTATCTGATTTGAAATTCTCTCGCATAGATTATGTGTTGACCTTACTCTTTAGATAGTAATTGTGTATCCAGATATCCTTGAATTTGTGAAGGATTATGAATTATTATTAGACTTTTGAGAAGTTCACATCTAATCAATGGTACTGAAACTGGAAATTTGATAATTCCAGTAGAATGGATTGATTGATTATGACATGACGACATTGTCTTAATTAATAGGAACTCGAGTAGAATTCCCCTAAATGATAAGATGATGATTATAAAAAGTGATCTAAATAATTCTTGGTGGGTGACGATATCCTGTATGTAGACTTGAAATTATAACGTGAATAGTTGTGAATTAGTCATAGATATTATAATCTAGAAGAACCTAATATGAATTTATTAAAAGATGTTTCCGTTATCTAAAACTTTAGGAGGTACTTGCTGGTGAATTACCTAGACTTTCGCCATTAAGGCAAGTTGAAATTGGTATTAATTATATTCTCGGTGCTGCACCTGTGGCTTGTGCACTGTATGTCAGCACCATCTAAATTAAAGGAATTACCGTACAACTGAGAGAGTTGTCGGAGAATGATTTTATTCTACCAAGCCTGTCATCCTGAAGAGCTATGGTGTTATCATTCCTTATATTTATAGATTACTGTGAATTGAGTACATTGACAATCGAAAACGATATCCATAACTCGAAATGGAAGATTTGTTCGATCATTTACAAGGTTCTAGCGTATGTTTTAAAGATTTGATCCACGACATGGTTATTATCAAACTTCGCATCTGCGAAAAAGATTATGTATTCCAATCACTACATCCGGTACTTGTAATGAACATTATTAGTTTCACGTGATGTCGTTTGGATTGACAATGCACATGTAGTATTCATAAATATGATGAATCACATGTGTAGGCTGTAATTTGATAAATTCATGCTCGTGATCATTAAGGACTATATATTTGTTTATCAGAATAAGAATGAGTTAATAATTACTTATAGACTGCCCTGAATTGGCCGAACAGTGAAAACCTGAACCTTGAATAAATAACACGTGATTAAAGACTTGAACCTTTACATGATTTAACCATGATAATGGAATATAAATTGACTCTTCAAAAATTAAGAGCCCTTTTAAGACTTTGGATTTTTCCAAAAAGAAATGGAATATATTGACTTTTCAAAAATAAGAAGTCATTTAAGATTTTGAGTTATACTAGAAAGAAAATGGAAATATGTTTTGACAAATGTTTTAACAAAGGATTTTAAGGGATTATTCCCTTATACACAAACCATTTAACCAAACTTCTGTTTAGGGGTAAATGTTTGTGTATACCTCAAGATAACTTAAGAAGGATTGAGTAGAACCGTTAAACCATGACATAAAAATTGAAACGACAATTTTTGCTTTTCAAACTAAGAAAACTTTGACCAAAGTATAAACAAAGGTTTTTCGAACATTTACGAATCTTATTAAATATTTTCGATAAATCAACAAAAATCTTGTTAATTAAATTCAAATTTATTTTTGAACATTTTATATAATTGGTCGAACTAGGAAATTTAAAATTTTACGTTTACGTATCATAAAAATTTAGGTATCTAACCTTTAATTAATTATAATAATTATCGACGCTTTAGACGACGGATTGAGTAAAACTGATAAAAATGATAGATGAGACGAAACTGAAACTTAGAAAATATGAAGAAAGGTGAACGTAATTACTGACGCATAATACAGAAAGAATATCTGAGTGAATTGTGGACATGATAATTATATCATCATGAGAGGTGAATATAGATACCGACGCATTATGTAGAAAAGATAAAGAACCAGTTAGGACATGTTCCTTAATAATGAACGTGCAAAATAAATTGCCGAACAATTTAAAATATAGCCGATGCTTATAAAAAGGACGATATAGATAATAAAAAGGGATTCACGGCAAATATGAACCATTAGAATAGAGAAGCCAATAGCGTTAAATATTTTAAAGGCCACTTGTGGTTGCCTAAATGTAGAGATTTTGAGATATAGTTATATTGGGATCTTGTAAGTATAAGTATTCTATTTATGTCATTTCTGACTAGAAGTATCATTGTTTGAAGAAGTTGTATTGATGGCAATTATGAAGGCAGAGATCGCCTCATACATTAGTAAACGTCTAGCTATTGCAAAGGTCATCATCTGAATTTGATTCGATTTGGGTCATCGCCGACAGACTGACCAAATCTGCTAATATCATTCCCGTTAATGGTAAATGCAAAAGAGTTATGTAAACATAGTGTTCCTGTATCAAACATCTTTATCAAGATCCTCGCTTCGCATCGAATTTCTAGAGATTTGCTCAGAAATCATTGAGAACGAACCTTGATGAGAGTACTATGTACCACCCCAATCGAAGGGACGAGGTAAAGTAACGATGCAAATTAATATAAGTGCTGCTTTATGTTTGAACGATTGACCTTTGGTGATAGACTGTAAAATCGTTTCCCTTTGGAAGGATTATCATTGATAATCATCGTATTAGGATTGAGATCGAATCTTGTTAGGATCTAAATATTAGAGCATCTGTAAGCAGGAGTTGAGATAAAGACACCCGACATACACCCACTGTGAGTTGGACATGTCTTTTAGGTTTAAGGTTTCCTATGATGGCGAACCTAACCTTGCAAAATACCCGACCCGCGAGATCTGAAATGATTGTTGAAATTAGGATTTGATTATTAACTGCCGATAGTGGGCAAGAGGTTATGTGAATATGAAATGTAGATCTTGAAGTGCCAAATGGGTAGCGAAGTTATGCCACAATTTTTAACCTTGGAAAAATGAATTCATGATCTGACAAATCATGGGATATAAGTCCCCGTTGTATGGGACCATTGTGATGATGTAAAAGTTGGGATTGAAAGGCATATAAGCTGGATCTACCCTAGGACTTCAAGGACCACGTGAATTATGTTTCGTAAATCGAACTTGATAAATATCTATCAAGTGAAAATCTGAAATCTTCTTCAGTAAAGTTTAGATCGGCGAAAGGTTGCATTCATCAGAAACCCGTGAACATCAAGGATAGAGAAAGTAAGTCAACATTAAGCCTGATCTTATTCCCGTAGTTATGTTTGATGAAACTCGCGTATTGTAATGGATTACACTTGTGAGAAAGGACCGAATGTGGAGGAAATACCCACATGTCTTTAACTCTATAAGAAGCGAGTAGTAAGGTAAGATGATCTTTGAGGACAAAGATCCTGTTTAGGGGTAAATGCTCTGACAATCCGTCAATTTATGATTGATATTTTATTCTCAATATTTATTTGAAAATATTATTTTATGAACTCACTTATTTTTGGGAAGAAATTTGGATTTACGTCTTGAAGTAGCATCGACTACGTCTAAACCGGAGGATTCAACGTTACGTGCTTACGTTTACATACACCGTCCTTGGTGACAGTCCGACATTTCAGAAAATAAATTTATCCATGAATATTATTTTGGAGTTTTAAATTTGTGTTGGTTCATAAACTCACAAATTTACGAGAAGAGATTAGGACTTACGATTTTATTTTAACGTCCTTTACGACTAAACCGGAAACCCTAGGATTACGTATTTACGTTTTCGAACTCCGTTTTTGATGAGACAATTTTTATTGGATTCGTTTTGTGACGTTGATTCATAATTTATAAAAACGTTTTCATAAAACGACCCGAGGGCACGCAAATCGAGGAAACTAGAATCGAGTAATACCCGTAAATTAGCGGGATGGGACAAAACAAGTTTATCCCACCCCACTAACTAAAAGGGAAGGCCAAGAGGACACCACATCAAAGATGTGGCATCCTTACACACTAGTAGCTTACAAGTGTAAGCTTAGCTTAACACTTAAGCTTATTTTTACCCACCAAACTAACAAAACCATCCAACCTTTCCCATTACCACCATTCATACATGCAAACAACTCTCAAAACTCTCTCAATCTCTCTATATTTTCGTCTACCACCACCACTAAACACCCTAATTTGATCAAATTTAACCATGGAATCATATGTTATTCATACATATGATGAAGCCCTTTTGAAGCTCTATTGATTGGTGGTGATTTTAACATCCAAGGAGGAGATTTCATGAAGATCAAGGGCTGATTTCTCAAGGAGTCTACAAGTATTTGGTGATCCTAGAAGTGGTGTTGATATCTCATAAGATTGGTTACCCAAAACCAAGTCTTGTTCATCAAAAACCTCATATTTTCATCACTAATGGTGGTATAGAGATTGTTCTTCCTATCCTCTTGTTATTTTTATTATGTAATCTTGTAATTTCTTTATTAATGTATATTTATATGATGATGAATGATGATTAAAAATATTATGTGGGGATTTAGTGTTGATAGATTTGATAAACATGGTTAAAAAGATGGAAAACCATATATAAAAAGGTTAAAATCTTGCTTAATAAGTTGGCTGTATAAAAATAGTAACTAACCACATGTTAAACTGATAAAATAGCAAAGTGGAATCAATATACAGTAAGTATAAGATGTCATACACATGTGAGAGTTGGCCATACAATGGAATCAATATAATGAGTGAGATATGATTAAAACAAAATTGGTGTACCAATCTGAATAGTCAGTTTTGGACGGACTGTTAGGGATATTTAGAGTTGGATTGAGCAGTAGCTAAAACTAAGTTAATTGTAGCACATATCATGTAGTTTATGGTGTCCAAAAATGAGCTTCTATCTCCTTGTAGAACTCAAGATATGGTAAAAATGGTGAAAGTGAAAGTAAAAATCAGATTTTGAGAAATTAAAGTTTAATAGTATTATATAAGCACACAAAATTATATTGTATAAAATGTAAAGTTAAAACCCACTAACTCTTGGATTTTATTTATATAAATATGTACAAAGATAAATAAGTGGACATTTTATAAAAATGGTAACTTGTTATGTTTTATAAGTTATAAAAACTATAAACATGATTTTTACGACTTTTTCGGCTATTGCCGTAAAATTAACGTTTTTGTTAAATAAAACTTAGATGGTTGGACCCGTCTAATGAAAACTTTATAAAACTTATATACTGATATATAGACATGTATAACAAGTAAAAACCGATAAAAACCGAACTATAGGGCATACGGACATTAACGAGCTAAGTAAACATATTGGACTAATACTTGGGCTAATAATTGGACTAAATAAGATAAACACCCATAAAAAGAACTTATTGGGCTTAACCCATTTGGGCACAACTTGAAAGTTTATGTACTGATAATATAAGTACAAAAAGGATTAATACAAGTTAAGAACTTATAATAGGCTTATTGGACCTAAAACACGTAATTAGGTAAAACGAGAAAACTAGTATAAAAGTTATCAACACATAACTTTAAAATGAGTAAACGAGAATATGTAAACCCACTTGATCATCATATATATATAATCATCATATGTATACATAATTGATATTTTATAAAGTCATTGGACAAACGTCTAAGACCGATTATTATTTGTCTAGGTTTCCGTGATTGAAGTACGTACCGTACGTCCGAATTGTCGATCACCCGTCTTCCCACATCAACGTGAGTTCATAGCCTCGCACTCTTTTAAATGTTTTATGAAATGTTTTATAAACCCGCGAGGGAGATAACATGTTAGTTTTTATAAAATAGGACACCATTTGTCCCGATTGTTTGTTTATTGATTTGGACCCGAATGATTGTATGACCCGATTGTATGACCCGATAAATGATTAAAGGACCCGATAGATGAAATAAAATGCATTATTAAAGTTAGGTTATGTCACTAAAAGTCCCATTAGCATGAATTGTGAACTGCCGGGATTTGGTAGACGCTTGTGCATATAATAGTACTATTTGGGGACGATCACCCCAGTTCGCGCCTTGACGGTTGATCCCCGTCGTGCCACATTGATTGGTAAGCGAATTTATGTATGAGAAGATTTCCATAGCGTGACCTTTGTGACGACACGCTACTTTAGATGGGCAAATTTGGTATCGGGTTAGCTACCCGTTGTTGGTTTAGTAAGGTAACAATGTCATGCGGCTTATAATAATCCAAAACTAACGAACTACTACTAGACGCCCCGAACTACGATGTATTGCCTGACTAGCAATACAGGGTCATACTATTGATATTATGTTTGTGTTTTGGTTTTCATAACCATACTCATATAACGGTTTTTATTTAACTTTATACAACGTCGTAAGACGTATTGTATGATATTTTTACGACATTGGCTCGTATAATGATTTTTAAGGCAAATGCCTATATTATGATTTTCGATAAGGATTTGTATAAAATGACTTTGGCTATTTTATGGCCTATTAAAATGATTTGTACAAAATTATTTTCAGTAATAATTTTATACTGATATTATATTTATGGATTTTATTAAACTCTATGAATTCACTCGGCGTTATCGCTGACCTTTTCTTTTAACATGTTTTGTCTCAGGTACTTGAAGGTAATTCTCGGGAAGACGACAAGAATTTATGGCCCGCACTTAAACAATATTTTCCATTCAAATACTTTGTAAAACTTTGTATGAATTAATATGACTTGGGACCGATGTAACTTTGATGTTTATGAATGGAAATGATTTATTATTAAACGACGCGATTTTTATGCGTTGTCTATGATGTGAGTAATGTGCTATCCCGTAACACCAACTAGTCTTCCGCTGTACTGTGTTGTATAAATTTGGGGGTGTTACATTAGGCTTCCAGATTTTCTTACTAGTGGTTGGCTTAGATTCTAGTTGTCTAGTATTCTGAGGTACTTTTTGACTGGAGACATTACCACTGGTAGGCACAATAGTGGGGGCAGACCTAGTTAAAGGGCGCTTTATCCATTTATTAGTGCTAGTGTTCCTATTTAAAGGACGCTTAGACCTAACTTCCGTGGATGTGATCCTAGTTAAAGGGTACTTAGTTCCATTAGCAGTGAAGGTCCTACCAGTGGGTTTCCATTGCCAACAAACTTGGGTGAATTTCTTCCACGTTGAAATCCATTCAAGATTGTTCTTAATAGCATACATTTCATTCACGTGATCAACAAGGCATAAATCATGATGCTGAGAAAACATGCATTCATTACAATTCCAACATTTCGCATCAGAATTCACATTTTGCTTAGGTTTCCACTCATAAATAGAACCTTTTGTCTTAGCTACATGATTCTTTGTATTTAAAACTGAAATAACATTCCTAGGGTGCACTTCTACTTTCTTCTTCTCAGTCCTATTAGTGGAAGGCTTGATCCTATCTTTCTTGTCTTGAGATCCTTTAGCCTTAGTGGACACAGTTACTCCTGTAGAAGCCAAGGGAACATTAGTTACAGATTTTGACTTAGCCTTGATGGGTGTGTTTAAGACAGGCTTAGCTCCCAGGGTCTTATTGAATGGAGTAATGGCAATGATGGTTTGTTGTTTAGATAGTACAGATATCAGTTGCCCAAAGTACTCTAAGTTTGCTAAACAATCTTGAACGCGATCCACATATAATAAAAGCTCATATACACTATGACTTGTGGGATCACGTTCACGCATTTCATCAACAATTTCTCTAGCTAGATCAGCATGTTCTAAGGCATTTTTCATATATGTGGCAAACTTAGTGGGACTTTTCTTAAATTTTAGATCCCGATATAGCACACGTGGGTTGGTTTTGGGAGCACTAGAGGTCGAGGCAGAAACAGTAGCTGGATTATCAACACTTTCTCGTCCTTTGAGTTGAAGTGTCTCCTTTAATTCTGCTATAACCATGTTTTTGTCTATGAGCTGAATTTTTAGGTCAGAGGATTCCTCACATTTCCTGTTCAGTTTGTCAATTAATGACTTTTGTTCCGTCGCATTAAAAGCGAGGCGTTCTTCTATTGAACCAGAATTTTGTGAGTCACCCTGCCTTACTTGTTCACGCTCTCCTAGCATAGAATTAGATCTATTTTCTAGGACATGATTCTTAGTCTCTACAACCTCTAGTTCCGTTTTTGTTTCTAGCAATTCTCTCTTAATTCTCATCATCTCTTCCTCTAAATCCTGAACCATCTAAATCATCTTGTCACTTGTCTCAACGGAGTTTCCACCATCATTTAGTTTTGAAAGAGTTTCATTTTTAGATTGATTTTCAATTTCAAGAGATATAGAATGTTGTTGAAGCTCATTAAAACTTTTTGAGAGTGTATTATACGAATCTTGAAGCTTTAAAAATTCAGCGTTGGATTCATGACAAGAATGATTATCTACAGTATTCACATGTTCAACCGTATTCACAGATTCATGCACACCTGAAGGTCTACGAGATTATTGGTCTATTCTACATGATGGATTTGATGGATTAAGATGGTTGATTAATTGATAGATATAAAAGAGATAAAGGAAGGAGATGAGGGATTTTAGAGAGAAAGGAGAGAAAAGGGGAAAATTAGAGAGAGAAAATAAAGATGGAATTGATTAAGTGTCAAATGGACAATCAACAACCCCTCCTAACATGCTAGGAGGGGATATATATAGCCCACCCTACATGTGGGCTATATGGACCATACATTAACTACATGGATCACGAGCCCATTACATAATTATCGATGGAGCGACCGATCCTTCATAAATACGTAAAAACGTATTTCTAACAATCTCCCCCTAAGTGAGGTCGCTCCAAGAAACAAAGCTCTAAATAGTCTATAACTCGTGATCTATGCTAACTAAGATGTGACCGAGACTTTATAGGGTAAAACGTGTTTCCAACAATCTCCCCCTAAGGGAGGTCACATCTTTTTACAAAATCTTAAACCTAGCATCTATGCTTGAGTCTTCGATCTTGTTCTTGTGAATATGCTTGATGTGATCTTTGACTTTAGTCTTGAGCATGTTTCCTTTCCTTGACCTTGTGCATTCTTCACTTGTGATATTTGCCTCTTCGTGACTGCATGTTCCACATACTTATACTTTTAAATTCTTGAAAACTTCAGAGTTTGATACAGCGGAAGACTTGACCTTCAGGCTTTCTTGAATTTGTTGAAGTACTAATTGTATGTAGTATAAGCATGTGGTGATGACTTCTTTTGGATTGTACACCGCAATGCCACCTTCTTGTTACGCTGCATAAGACAGTTAGCAACAAACAATATACACGGATGAAATGGCCTTGAACATTTCATTCTAATTCGGTAACAATTTACCTCCGGTCGGTGAAGACCGTTGGACGATATTAAATATCGTACTTGTGGCAGGTAGTTTCAATAAAGAACCTCCTTGACAAGATTTCGCGGGTAAACCCGTTCTCTTTACTCGACCGTCCAAAGCTGACTGCGAACGTAAAGAGTGGATCATTTGGATAATATTATCCGCATGATTTGAAGCCGTCAATTCATGTTCCTGGAACAAGTGAAGTTCAATTAAGAACCGCACCATCGTTGCTTTCCAGTTGTCACTAGCTTGATTCATATAGAATCTTGCAAGTTACCTACCAAGTGCTGTTTGATGTTAACACTAGTAGGATTTCCATTCGTCACTGTAAATACTTAATAGTATTACTCTGAATGTTCTGGCAAGATCACTAAGATATTGCGTAGAGGCCTGGAACGTGTTTAAATTCATTTAAGAATTAAGCCACTGTTGCTTTCCAGTTATCACAAGTTTGATTCATAAAGAATCGCACAAGTCACCTACCATGAGCTTTTTGATATTCGCTCAAGAAGGATTTCCATCTTCATTGTAAATACTTTCGTATTACTCCGATGTTCAGGCAAGATCATGAAGATTTTGCGTAGGACTCTTAAGATCTTTCTTACTTTTCACAGTATGTGAAGAAGCAAGGAAATATGAAAGTGTGTCCTAATGAGATATTTGATGATCTCAAATGGCTCTAGACTCGATCGTGCATTTTGGATTTTTTAGTGATCGGAGGCTGGAGAGGAGTTCCACCTTTTCAATACCAATTTATTCAGAGTGAATAAATCAATAGATAACGTGTTGATCTCCGTGTGATTAAAACAGATACCTTTTGAGAGATATTTGAGTTAGCTGGGAAGGGTTGTGCATTGCATCACTGGGTCCATGATGTCTTTCTTCAATATCGAGAATCATTAACAAAAATGATCTCAATAGCATATGTATTGACCCGGTTTTTGCCTAAAGTTGTAAGGATGGCTTCTTTCTTTACACCCTTTATCTTTACAATTCTTTTTCATTCTTCAACCCCTTCAATGCTTACCAATACGTCATAACTAGCACCTTGTTGTGATTGTTCTAGTGCTAACTTAAGTACTTGGTCGGCATTCAGCTACGTTCACAATCTTTCTCCATCTTTCCTAAGGATGACTATTTCTAGCTATGGAATGTCCTTGGGAAGATTCCTCCGGTTCTAGAGAAATCATTGGACTTTAACCTATCCTACCATCCTTATGTCACCACAATATTCACCGTCGTGAATAGAGATGTTTTGGGTAAGTGTATGTCACCATGAAATCCATTTTGAAGTGCAAATCCATTTTGCTCCCCCTTAACATATGCCACGATATCCGAAAACATTTTGCACATGTCGGGATGAGCTATCACGTTAAGTCAAACCATTTATGATTGATCATATCCCATATTAAATCACATTTTCTCCCCCATATTAAAAATATTAACCCAATCGATGTTTTTAATATCAATTGATTTAATAGCATTTTAAGAAAATTTGGGAAGAAAAATGCAAGTCCAATTATCTTCATGAATTACACAAGCTCCCCCTCAAATTAATGAGGGTGTGCTGAAACGTAAATTAAATACCTTTTAAACACAAGTGTAAGGTATTTATTACGTGCAAAGATCATATATAATAATGAATTCACAAGATTAACAATTTACGAGGTAGGACCTGAATGATGGAGAACATCATATGAAAGATTCACATGGTTCTTGTTCACGAATGTTGGTCACCTCGTCACGTCCCCGAGAAAATTAATTCCCGTTGTTGAGTCAAAGCTTTCCGGTGAAATGCTTGACTTGATTATGAAAAGCGGGTTGCTATCTGAAATAATAGCAAACCATTTTGAGCATGTTTTAAAAGTTTGAATTTCTGCTCGAACTTTATTTACAACCCCGTGTCATTATTGAATGACATTTCTAGTATCGTAAATATTATCGATTCCAGAAGACATGCTCTTTTTATCAAAACATTTTTGAACACACAATTTTGAAAGATTTAGAAAAAACCTTTTGAGAAATTCTCGAAAAATTGTGTTCAAAGTTTTGAAAAACAATTACTTGAGCTTAAGATGTTGAATATCTTAAAAGCGAGCTCAAGTCCGAGAAGTTGTGAACTTCCTGTTGTTAAGGATAAGTTACCATCGGCGATAAACTTTCCTTTATTTGATGCACGGGTTATCGTCTGATATTTAACGATAAGCCATTGTGCATGAGCTTAAAAACTTGGAATGTTTTTTATATAAGCTCATGCCCGAGAAAAATTAATTTCTCGTTGTTAGGATAAGTTTACCATCGGCGATAAACTTTCCTTTCTTTGAAGAGCGAGTTATAGTCTGTGATGTGACTATAAGTCCTTGTGCATGAGCTTAAAAACGTGGAATGTTTTTAACATAAGCTCATGCCCGAGAAAAATGAATTTCTCGTCTTTAGGATAAGTCATCATCGGGATGAACTTTCCTATCTTTGGAGATCGAGTTACAGAATGTTATGTGACTGTAAGTCCTTGTTTGCAGCTTAACCATGAATCCCCTGAGACATTTGTTTCTCTGATATCTGCTTCTTTAGCAACCAAACTCTAAGAGTGTCCTTAGTTGAACGGTATACAACGATTGGACCGCTTCGTTCTTTTGGAACATCAACTTTGGTACCTGCATTCTCATTAGGAGTTTGTATACTTTTGCATGGGTTAGAGATATCTATTTTTGAAGCACGTGGGGGTTCACAGTTGGCTTTACTTGTGTCAGAGGCGACCTGAGTAGATGATTCACTTATCTTAGCTGGCAAACGTTTCCTTTTATAGAAAATCTTAAGTTTAGGCTTAAGTGAAGTATCATCTTTATCAATTTCCTCCCTAATAGTCTTAGAAGAAACGGAGACTATCCTAGTTAAAGGGCACTCGTTTCCTACAAGAGTGAAAGTTCTACCAGTGGGGCGCCAATCTTTACCAACGGGTTTGATTTTAGCTACCCACTGGGATTTAATTCTAGCACGGGAGTTCACCTCATTAAGCAATTTTTTGATACAAGAATCATGATTTGCCGTAAAGACACATTTTCTACATGTTTTACAAGTAGCATATTTAATGTCCGAGTAAGATCTAGAATTCCTAGATGATTGATCGATGCTCCTAGGATGTGACATGCTATGGTTAGCAGTGTTGGGTAAACTAGAAGGCATCTGACTAGGTTTGAAATTCCTATCTCTTACTTGTGTCTTTTTCTTAGCTTCTCTTTGACCAAAATCCTGGCGCACATCAGCTGAACTAGTTCTAGACATGTTCATTGAACTATTCTTAGAGAAACTAGGGGCAATCATGTCATGAGGTCTTGCTAAAACTGATTTAGTCACCTTAGGCCTAGTTGGTGGATTGACTGTTCTAGAAATAGGACCCAAATCAACTTGGGAGGCAAACCGCGGTCTCGAGGATTGTGGTCGCTCGGATCTAAATGCAGTAGGTTGTCTGACAATCGGTTGTCTGACGAACTGATTTGTAGGCGGTTTCCCCAAGATTGATGGTTTTTCAAGCGTAGTGTCCACACTAGGTCCTCTAGTTTTCCTTAACTCGTTTTTCAACGCAGCTATAGCAAAAACCTTTTCCTGTACTTGGGCCTTTAAAGTCTCATTCTCTTTGAGCAAGTTATCTTAGGATGCCAACTTAGATTCAAGCAGTTGAATTTGTTTCAAAAGATTATCCTTTTCAGCTTTAGAATCTAGAACAGTTTGATCCATTTTTCTTTCAAGAACAACGTTTGACTTTTCAAGTTTTTCAAAGTATGTTTCAAATTTGTCCGTTTTCTTAGAAAATTCTAGTTTGGCATCCTCAAGATCTTTTGATTGTTGAGCTACGATCGTTTCGAGCTCTTTAATCTTGGAATCAGAATCAGTTAACGAAGCAGTTATAATACAATTATCATGATGTACTATAGCATTCTGAACAATCTCTCCCCCATTATGACTTACATCGGATGAATCAGAAGTGGTATTGCTATCACTCGTTTCCATCCCATGTGTGTCATAATTAGGTTCAGAATTCTCAATATGCGGCATATCATCAGCATATACATCATAAACAACATTACATTGTACCATGTTTGCAGGGTCTGCGTCATAAATGGGTAAGGTGTCATCAAGAGAAATCTTGTGAACATTCCCTGACGTGCCACTGGCGTCATGTTGTCCTCCTGATTCTGTGCTCTTGGCATCGTTAGGCTCCAAGTTTTCAACCGTATGACCAGTTTTCTCTTGCATCGAAGAGTCTTACACTCCATTATCATACCCTTGCTGAAGTCGAGATCTTTCATAAATCGAAGACGAGACCGAGGTCATGAGTTTCAATATTGTATCACGAAAAACTCGAAGCTCGGTATGTGTATCTCGAAGAAATGATTGGCAAAGCATCGAACTTTCAGACTTGATGATATTAAATTGGAGGAAAGGCGTGAGTTGTGTCACAAGAGCCTTATAAGCAAGTGCCGATGCAGAGTGATTAAAGTTTTCATTGTTGAGTTGCTCTGCTAGTTGGGTCAAGATGGTAAAAATTGAGTCGAAAAATATATGACGATCTTGACCAAAGATAGTCATAAATTCGCTCCCTCCTTGAAGCCGTGAAAGAGTAACAAGATGATATTGAAGCAATTGAAATGAATTTATACCACTTTCTCTAGCTTTGTCTTGCATTCGATGCAAGTCTCCCTCTTTAAATGTCAAATTTAACGAATCCATTGAAAATCGAGGAAAGATAAAAAAAATGATGTGGATGTTGTTGTTGTTGGGTTTTTACAATTCGATTCGGCTCAAAAGATGTTGTCGGCTCAGATGATGAAAAATTAAACCCGATCAAAAATTCGTAGTCACTAAAAATGAAGTCCGTCACTTTACAATTATGCTATGATACCAATTGAAGGTCTACGAGATTATTGGCCTATTCTACATGATGGATTTAATGGATTAAGATGGTTGATTAATTGATAGATATAAAAGAGATAAAGGAAGGAGATGAGGGATTAGAGAGAGAAAGGAGAGAAAAGGGGAAAATTAGAGAGAGAAAATAAAGATGGAATTGATTAAGTGTCAAATGGACAATCAACAACCCCTCCTAACATGCTAGGAGGGGATATATATAGCCCACCCTACATGTGGGCTATATGGACCAAAGATTAACTACATGGATCACGAGCCCATTACATAATTATCGTTGGAGCGACCGATCCTTCATAAATACGTAAAAACGTATTTCTAACAATCTCCCCCTAAGGGAGGTCGCTCCAAGAAACAAAGTTCTAAATAGTCTATAACTCGTGATCTATGCTAACTAAGATGTGACCGAGACTTTATAGGGAAAAACGTGTTTCCAACAATACCATCACAAATATTCACAGTAGATGAAATCTCATGAGTATATTTAAAAGTAACAACTTGCATCACTTCGAGAGACACCATATGTTCTAAAAATCGGTCATATTCGGATAAAATATTTTCCTTTTCAATTAAATGTTGTTCATAAGCATCATCCATTTCATAGAAAACTTTTTGAACTTCACCAATATCAAAACTTAGATTACACGCTAGATCATAGACTCCTTGTTTAATATGGTCTACAAACGGAACGATCTCTTTCTCAAACACCGTTTTCATGTGTTCGAACGCCCATTCTCTAGTGGTTAGAACCGTTGAAGTCGTACATTCCAGGATGACCTTGTCAAACTAGGTAAGGTATTGCCCAATATCTTCCAAGCTGAGCTTTACCGTACTAACCGGTGGAAGATTATTAGGAATTTCCTTCGGTTGGTCCGAGTTAACGAGTGTAGGAATTATACTAAGGCATTATCTAGTAGGCATGAAAGTGGATGTTTGGATAGTTCTCTTTTGCATATTAAAGCGAGTTCTAAGATCTATTGTGGCATTTTTTGCATTCATTTGAGCATAATCATATTCAGGATATGTAGGAAGTAATTTTAACCGCTTCTCATCATATGGTGTCATACTCTCAGAATCAATCAAGAACACAATCGGATCTAATACCAATCCTAACTTGGTTGCATCATAAATTCGTGGGTTGTGGTGAAGCGCTTGCTTTGCATACCCCGGGTTAGGTGGTAAGTCTATGAGACGCGATAGATTGAACTCTTTAAATGATGCATGAAACAAGTGTACTAGATGTGAGGAAGCCTATTGTTTTAAAAGCTTAATTTCCGTTTCTTTTATTCTTTCAGACGTCTTAATTTCCATTTCAATCTGTTTGGACTCAAGAATTCCAAAATCTGTTTGAAGCTGTTGAAAATTAGTAACGACTGACTCTTTTTCTTTAAGTTCATTCGAAAGATTTGCTCTTAAAATCTCAATTTCTAGCAGATTGTCCATTTGAACTTTCATAAACCTATCAAATTCATGATTGGTTAAGGTAGTGGACACAGGAGTCATTTCCAAGGTTTTAACCTTGTCCTTATGCAAAGCAAGCTCGACAGATAAAGTCTGATTAGCATTAAGGGTTTCAAGGACCGCGTTATTCATTTGGCTAAGCAAAGATGCCGGGACCATAACCAAACCAGGTTGAGCAGACGAATTGGTAGTCGTAATAACTCCCGGTTGTGGTTCAATCAAAGTCTGAGGACTTTCACTGATATTGCTATCATTGTTTGTCTCGTCGATTGAATTACTAACCACCAGAGGCTGTTCCGAATACTCAGACATTTGCTCAACTTGATAAGGTACAATACTAGTATCTGTAGCAGTATGTGGTACCTCAAAAATTGTATCAGCTCCATATAGTGAAAGGTTTGCCATGAGAGCTGCTTTGGCGGTATTAAAATCATCACAATCAAAGTCGTATGCATCCAAATCATCACATTGATATGCAGCATTGTTGGTGATGACTGTTGTGAGACCGTCAGTTTCCGCTACTCCCGGATCTGCAAGGAATGCTAACTCTTCTTCATCAAGCTCACGACCTTGGGCTTGAGCATTCACCAGGTAGATCATCTCCTGAAACCATGTGTCGTCCCGTTTCCTCTTAGGCTGCTTGCACTCTCGGGCCATGTGTCCTTCCCCTTTGCAGTTGTAGCAAATAACCACCTTCATTTTACCAGTTCTATTTCCTCTTGTAGCAGTAGTATTGGATGAACGTGCACCAGCAGTAGACGAATTAGATCTCCCTTGAAGTGGTTGCACCATGACTCTTCCGTCCTGAATTGTTGCCTGTTGCCGAGAGTTAGAAGAGTTCCTTAACTGATTGTTAGTTGTTGCGGGACCTCTGTAACCTCATTTGTTCAATGTTTGACTTAGATAAGCAGACATTTAAGCAAGGATATCAGTAGGGCTATCTCCTTGTCTAAACTCAGGGACAGGGATGTCATCTTCACAGTAGAATGCTGGTGTTGTTTGAGCTATAATCTGATTGGATGGAGCACTGACTTGTTGTGAGTAATGAGGTTGTGGAGCCTCAAGTTGTGGATAGGTACAAGCAAGGTTTGTTGGAGGTTGATACGGTGAATATTGGTGTGAAGCATAAGGTAATGGATGTGAATCTCCTTGTGATGATGATGTTGCTGGTTGGTGATAGGATGTAGGCGGCTGTGGCAGAATCGAGTACTGTGGGAAGCTTGGTGTTTGATACACAGTTTGATATGAAGATTTGTGTCCTAAAGCAAGCTGAGAGTTGTGGTATGACAGTGTAAGATGGTTTGCTAATAATTCCATTGGTTCATGATAAGATCCCTGAGGGAGTCGTTTTTGGATCACATGCTTCTCGTGTTGTTGTAAAAAGCATAGAGTTGATCTAAATTGGACTTGTGTAAATCGCGAATCATCTTGATATCAGTGACATATTGACTCCATTCAAGGGGTAATGTGTTCAAAAACTTGGTGTTTAATTGAAACTGTTCAATTCTTAGATTATACACATTCATGTCATTCATCAACGTGGTAAAACGCCAGTAGAAATCATGAAGAGTCTCCCCCGGAAGGTATGTAAACCTATCAAACAAATCATACAGTTGACACTCTCGTTCTTGCTTAGTGAGAGATGTCCCTTGTAACAAAACCGCAAGTCGATCCCAAAGATCCTTTGCCACTTTATGTTCACTTACCATTCTAAAGATATCGGGTGGAAGGGCCTGAAGAATTGTCTGAACAGCCCTTTCATCGGCATCTGCAATGATTTTGTTGACATCGGTCAACTCATGATACTCCCTTGCCCTTGTCGCATTGTTAACGGTAACCTCTCCCCAATCTAATGGTCCTTTATCAATTGATTGAAGCATAAGTCCACCAATGGTTTTGCCCATGATGTACGTTCTCATGCGTCCTTGCCATGCTTCAAACAAATCTTTGATGAGCAAAGGTGGGCGAGTATCGGTACCCGAAATGATCGAGATATCGGTAAGTGAAGTCATAGTTGGCATATATGAATGTGAATTCATTTTGTTATCCCTTGAAAAAAGATTATCAAAAATGATCGAGCAATGAAATAAGATTATGTGTTTTAATGTTGTTTAAATAAAGATATTAAGATCTTTTTATTGTGTGTTTTTGTTAATGTCTCCAAATAAAAGCAAAGATGAAAAATCCTCTAAGTGTTGCAAACTATAGCTGATCGTACTCTGATCGGACTCCCAGATCTTATTGCGATAGTACTCCCCTATCCTAGTTAAGTGATCGTATCCTGATTGTAACCTTGATCGTACTCTGCAATCGTACTGACGGATCGTACTTTGATCGTACTTTGATCGTACTTTGATCGTAGTATGGATCGTACTAAGCAATCGGATTGATGGATCGTACTCTGCAAGTGATCGTACTCTGATCCAAGTGAGCTATCGTACTGAACAATCTTACCTTGATCGTAGTATGGATCGTACTAAGCAATCGGATTGATGGATCGTACTCTGCAATCGTACTGATGGATCGTGGCGTGGATCTTAGTTATGATCACAGTTAGATCGTAACAATGGATCGTGACTATGGATCGCAAGTAGAAACCCCCAGGGTTTATGCAAACACAAAGTCAGATCGTACCGCTGAAAAATAGTCCGAGACTTGAGCACCAAGAAAGAAAGGATTTTTACCTTGAAATCCGTGATTCTAACCAAACGAATATCACCAAATCGTTACTAGAACTATTTAGAAGAGATATAGATCACTTGGAATCAAAGAACACGAAAAAATTTTGTAACTTTTTGAAAAATCAATCAAAAACACATGAACACACTTAGAAAAGTATGAACAACACAAAACCAATCTTTATTTCATCCCATAGCTCTTAATACCAATTGTAGAACAATGATAATCTTTATGAATCAAGAGGGTTGATGTTTTCTAGAGAGAGAAACTTAGAGAGAGAAATGAAAGAAACTTGTTATATTGAAAAAGATAAATGAAACAACCAACACCTCTTTCCTTGGTGGAAAGAGGTTTATATACCCAAGTCCTTAATGGACTTGGGCCTCCGGCCCATGAACATGCTCATGGGTCGGGCTATTTAATAAATGAAACTAAACACTACTACGAGCCTATAACTACATTGTTAGAGTGACCGAGACATTCTATATACGTAAAACGTATTTCCAACACATTCTAATTTGGTATCATTTTACCTCCGGTCGGTGAAGATCGTTGGATGATATAAAATATCGTACTTGTGACAGGTAGTTTAAATTAAGAACCTCCTTGACAAGATTTCGCGGGTAAAACCGTTCTCTTTATTCGACCGTCCAAAGCTGACTGCAAACATAAAGAGTGAATCATCTGGATAATATTATCCGCATGATTTGAAGCCGTCAATTCATGTTCCTAGAACAAGTGAAATTCAATTAAGAACCGCACCATCGTTGCTTTCCAGTTGTCACGAGCTTGATTCGTATAGAAACTTACAAGTTACCTACCAAGTGCTGTTTGAGGTTAACACTAGAAGGATTTCCACTCATCACTGTGAACACTATAGAGTGTCACTCTGAGTGTTCTGGCAAGATCACTAAGATATTGCGTAGAGGTCTGGAACGTGTTTAAGTTCAGTTAAGAATTAAACCACTTTTGCTTTCCAGTTATCACAAGCTTGATTCATAAAGAATCGCACAAGTCACCTACAATGAGCTTTTTGATATTCGTGACAATCTAACATTTTCAGGTAGTAAATTATTTTCTCGTATAATATTTTGAAACTTATTTTTGTGTTGGTTGATGAACTCACAATTTACGGATTTAAATTTGGGCTTACGTGCATAATTTAGCGTCCTTTACGATTAAACCGGAAACCTTAGGATTACGTATTTAGGTTTTTGAACTCCGTTTTTGATGAGACAATTTTTATTGGATTCGTTTTGTGTCGTTGATTCATAATTTATAAAAACATTTTTCGTGAAACACCCGAGGGCACGCAAATCGAGAAAATTAGAATCGAGGAATACCCGTAAATTAGTGAGGTGGGACAAAATACATTATCTCACCCCACTACACATGGGACGGCTCACACATGACACCACATCAAGGATGTGGCATCATGTTAGCTTATAACTTACAAGTGTAAGTTAAGCTTACACTTTAAGCTACTTTCTAGCTAAAACCATCAACCTAAACACATACCACCATTCTCACATGCAAATCAACCAAAAATCCTCTCAACATCACCCCCATTGCCGTCCACTTCAAGAACACACACCCCTTCTTGATCTTTTCTAGCCACAAAATACTTGTTATCTAGCTCTATCATAGAGTTACCTTGAAGCCTTGATCATTTGGTGGCTATTTTAACAACAAAGGAGGTGCTTTGCTTGTGTCCTAGGGCTGATTTCTCAACTTATATTCTTGGTGTTTGATGATCTTGGAGTTACATTTGGTGTTCAACAAGTTCTTGTCTTCCAAAAACAAGAAATACTCTTGGTTGGTAAAGAAGATCATCCTCTCCATTTTCTCTTGTTATTTTTGTAAAGATCAAATGTATTTTCTTTCTTGTTGTATATGTATATGATGAATATATGATGATAAAAATTTTGTGTGGGGATCAAGTGTTGATAAATATGCTTAAAAAGATTAATAACTATAAGAAACAAGGCTAAAATCATGATTAATTTGTTGGCTGTATAAAAACAGTATGTAACTAAAACTTGAACTGATAAACTTGCATGGTAGAATCCATTTACAGTAAGTACAAGGTTTCATACACATGTGAGAGTTGGCCATGCAATGGAATCATTAAAATGAGTGAGATATGATCAAAACAAGATGAGTGTGCTAATCTGAATAAGCTGTTTTGTAGGGACTGTTAAGCATAGATAAACTTAAAATGGGAAGTAGCTATAACTAAGTTAATTGTAGCACATAATATGAAGTTCATGACACCAAAAATGAGCTTCTAATTCATTGTATAAATCTGGATACGATAAAAATGGCGAAGATGAAAATAAAAATCAGATTTTGAAGAATTAATGTTTATTACTATTATATAAGCACTCAAATTATATAGTATAAAATGTGAAATTAAAACCCACTAACTTATTAATTTCATTTATATAAATATGTATAAGGTTAAATAAATGGATAAATTATAAAAATGGTAGTGGAATAATATTTATAAGTTATAAAAACTATAAACTTGATTTTTACGACTTTTTCGGCTATTACCGTAAAATTAACGTTTTTCGCCAATTAAAACTTAGACGATCAAACCCGTCTAATGTAAAGTTTTTAAAAGTCATATACTGATATATAAGTATCTAATACAAGTAAAAACCGATAAAACCCGAACTATAGGACATACGGACATTAACGAGCTAAGTAAGCATATTGGACTAATAATTGGACTAAATAAGTTAAACACTTGTAAAAAATACTTATTGGGCTTAACCCATTTGGGCCCAATATGTAAAATGTAAATACTGATAATATAAGTATGAAATGGATTAAAACAAGTTAAAGAACTTATAATAAGCTTATTGGACTTAAAATATGTAAATAGGTAAAACTAGTAAACTAGTAAAAGGTTACCAATACGTAAACACTAAAATGAGTAAACAAGGATATATAAACCCACTTGATCATCATCATATGTACAAAAATCATCATATGTATATTGTTATTTTGATAAAAGTCATTGGACAAGAGTCTAAGACCGATTATTATTTATATAGGTTTCCGTGACCGAAGCACGCCCGTAGCCGATAATCCGCCTTTCATTATCAACGTGAGTTCAAAGCCTCGCACTCTTCTAAATGTTTTATAAAATGATTTGTAAACCCGCGAGGGAGATAACATGCTAGATTTTTGATAAAAATAGAACACAAGTAGTCCCGATGGTATGCTTAATGATATGTACCCGAATGATGTTATGACCCTATAAACGAGACAAAAAGGATTATTAGTAGTTAGGTTATGTCACTTAAAGTACCATTAGCATGAATTGTGAACTACCGGGATTTGGTAGACGCTTAAGCATTTAATAGTACTATTTGGGGACGATCACCCCAGTTCGCGCCTTGACGGTTGATCCCCGACGTACCACATTGATTGGTAAGCGAATTTATGTATGAGAAGATTCCATAGCATGATTTTTGTGACGACACGCTAACTTAGATGGGCAAATTGTTTGTCGGGTTCGCGGCCCGTTGTTTTCATAGTAAGGTAACAATGTCATGCGGCTAATAATAATCCAAATGTATCCTATATAATCTAAATATCCGATATGATACGACGCTAATAACGATGAATATATTACCTATTATGGTAATATTGAGGCTACGGTCTCATGGACGGTTTAAGATGTATGCTTGATTTATATATTGCCTGACTAGCAATACGAGGACTTACTTCCGATGTTATACTTGTGTTCTGATTTTAATGATTGTTTTATATAACGGTTTTTATTAAACTCTATGAATTCACTCGGCATTCGCTGATATGATTTTTGCATGTTTTATCTCAGGTGCTTGAAGGTAATCCGGATGGAGATCGACTCTGATGGCCCACATAATATTAAAAATGTTCATTCGATCTATGTTTTGTAAACTTAATGACCTGTATAAATTGGGACCTGTTGTACACTTTAAAACTATTTATCGAATGAATGTATGTTAAACCTTGTACATCCGTTTTTATGTGTTGTCTATGATTGGAGTTATTGTACTATCCCGTAACACTCTAAAAGACCCTTCCGCTGTACCGATACGAAAATTGAGAGTGTTACAGTTTGGTACCAGAGCTCTCGTTATAGAGAACAAAAGATTTTAAAAACCAAGGTTTTGAACAAAACTTTTCAAAATCTTTTAACAATGAACATCTGAGAAAATATTTGAAAAATCTTTTGACTATAACGGTGCCAGAGATCTCTGACGTTACCAACAAGCCCTATTGAGAAGATATATATTTTGATATATATATAATTTAATTTATATATATTTATATATATCGTGGTTTCAGTATGTAATTGTTTAACTAGTATGTTATCCTATTACGAGATATATATATATAAATGCAGATTGTCATGGCTGACCCTAATATTCCTGTAGAAAACCATGTTATTCCCGAACCTAATGTAGATGATGATCCTTATTTATACTTAGTAGATTATGATATAGATGACGAGGAGGAACCATTTGAGGATCCCGAGCCCGAGTTAGGACTAGGAGATCAGATTGCCCCTCGGGTTGATATGGTAGAGAATGAGATTGATAATGTTGATATAGAGAATGATGATGAGATTGGGTTAGATAATTTAGATGATGAGATTGACGACGAGGATGTCGAGGAGGATGTAGGTATAGACGATGAGGTTGATGACGATGATGAAGCCGAGCTTATTTATCCTTATTATGTTCCAGAGGGCGAGCCTTTGCCCTACCAGTTTATTTGTCTGATTCTGAGGTTGAGCTACCTAGGGATGAAATGTATGAATCGTCTGAATCTGATTCTGAGTCAGATGAGGATGAGGATGATAATGCACCTGACGATACTAATGGTATTGCTACTCGTAGACGTGTGATAGGAGAGTCGTCTAGTACTCGAGAGGCTACTCACATTGATGGTCTTGCACCATGGGCCTTGAAACGTGATCTAGAGGCTTCCCGTGTTAAGAGTAGTATGACAGAGATTGGATTAGGTGTTGTTCAGACTCATGTTGCTTATTTGGAGTTGAAGACTAAGGTTGGTGAGAAAGAGCGGGAATTGCTTAGTTTGGATTTGACTAATGTAGAGCGTGGTTTGAATGAGGCTTTTAGGAGGTTATCAGTGTTAGAAAGTGGTGAGTTTGCTGAAATGAAGAAAAAGGTGAATTCTATGGAGATTCAGTTGAATGTAGCTCGTGCGATGCGTGAGAAAGCTGAGAAGGAGTTGAATATATCTGTGGGATGGAATAGTAGATTTTATGCTGACATGGTTGAAAGAGGAGTGATCCGTAAGCGCCCAGCTGAAGATGTGTCTAGCGATCGTCCGACAAAGATACAGAAGACGATGTATGATGGACCATCTGGCAGTTCTCAGTAGACCAGTCTGTGTTTAGTAGTGACCTTTGTATCTTTTGTACTTTTGTAGCTTTGACTGAACCGACTTGTTATTAGTAGACTTGGCACGAATTTTGAGTGTATATAGTGCTAGAAATTTGATATGGGATGTAACTAAGACAATACTTTTGTTTCAGATCGAATGAAATATGTATCTTGTCTTGAATTCCATATTGTGCCTTATTTGTATCTTGATTATGAATTCAATCCATATTATATGAATCCTTGTTGGGTGAATGCTTAATACTTTGAAATTGTGAAATTATAGAACTATGCCGCCCAAGAAGGCTGTGACTGAGGATGATGTACGTAGGATTCTTACGGAGCAAATTACCGCATCTATGACTGAATTTATGGCAAATGCTAGAAATGAAGCTGGCGGTAGTGGAGCTGGCGGTAGTGGAGCTGGCGGTAGTGGAGCTGACGGTAGTGGAATTGGCGGTACTAATGTGAATGTGAATGCTAATAATGTGAATGCTAATGCTGGAGGAAATATAGGAGGACTTGGAACTAATGCACCTGAAGTTGGTGGCTGTACTTATGTGACGTTCATGAAGTGTGAACCTCTAACTTTTAATGGAACTGAAGGTGTTGTAGGATTAAGCCAGTGGATTGAGAAGATTGAGTCGGTGTTTCGGATTAGTAAGTGTAAGGAGGAAGATAAGGTGACTTTTGCTATGGCTAATCTTAAAGGTCGTGCGTTGACTTGGTGGAACGGGAGAATTGCTTTCATGGGTCTTGATGCGGCTAATGCTACTCCTTGGGCTGAAATCAAGAAGTGGATGACTTTGGAGTTTTGTCCTCGTATTGTGATTATTATGTTAGAACAAGAGTTGATTCATTTGCGAATGAAAGGTGTGGACATTGATAGTTACACAAACCGATTCCATGAGTTGGACTTGCTATGTCCTCGATTGGTGGAACCCGAAGAGATCCGAATTGAGCAATATATTAAAGGGTTGACCAGGAATATCCGGGGGGACGTGACATCATCTAAACCACTGACCATTGATGATGATGTTCGAATGGCTTACCAACTCATTGGACAGATAATTCAGGATAGGGAAGATGAAGCCCGTGTTGGTGAGAAAAGAAAGGGAGACGGTGATCGTGTAGATAGAGGTGATAATAGGAAGAATTTTAATCGCCCTCAAAACCAGAGAAATGGGAATGAAAATGCTCTTACCAACAACACACCGCGCAACGATGATAGATGTCCTAAGTGTGGCAACAAGAGGCATGCTGGCGACTGCTGGAAGTGCCAAAATTACGGAAAGCTTGGACACAAGGATGAAAGGTGTAAGAAGGGAACCATTTGCTTCAACTGTAATGAAGAAGGTCATAGGAAATCAGAATGCCCCAAGTTTAAAGCGATTGTACCTGGAAGAAACCCCCAGGGTGGTGTCTATCAACTTGGAACAATTAAGGTGAAGAAAGAGGATCTGAATGTCGTTACCGGTATGTTTTTACTCAACAATCATTATGCTGTTGCTTTATTTGATTCGGGTGCTGATAAGAGCTTTGTATCCACTAAATTTAGTGCCCTTATTGACATTGAACCTGTTGAGATAAATACCAGTTACGAGGTGGAATTGGCTGATGGTAAATTAGTGAAAACTAATAAGCTATTAGAAGGATGCTCTCTAAATCTCTTGAACTATTCCTTTCCGATTGATTTGATGTTGATAGAATTAGGTAGTTTTGATATTATTATTGGTATGGATTGGTTGTCGTTGAATAATGCTACTATTTTATGTGGAGAGAAGAAAGTTAAGATTCCTCTTAGGAATAGGACGTTAGTAATTGATGGTAATCGAGGTGAATCCCGTTTGAAAATCGTTTCGTGTATTAAAGTCCAAAAGTACATCAGGAACGGTTGTGAGTTGTTCTAAGCTCAAGTGACCGGGAATGAGTCTAGGGAGAAACGATTGGAAGATGTACCTATTATTTGTGAATTTCCTGAGGTATTTCCTAAAGATTTACACGGACTTCCACCGATAAGGCAAGTAGAGTTTCGAATCGATTTATATCCTGGTGCTGCACCGGTGGCACGTGCGCCTTACCGATTAGCCCCTTCTGAATTAAAGGAGTTATCTGAGCAACTTAAGGAGATGTCTGATAAAGGTTTTATTCAACCAAGCTCGTCGCCTTGGGGAGCTCCAGTCTTGTTCGTTAAGAAGAAGGATGGATCTTTCCGTATGTGCATTGACTATAGGGAACTGAATAAGTTGACAATTAAAAATTGATATCCTTTACCTAGGATTGATGATTTTTTTGATCAACTACAAGGATCTAGTGTGTATTCTAAGATAGATTTGCGGTCAGGATATCACCAACTTCGCGTCCGTGAAGAAGATATTCCTATAACTGCCTTTAGAACTCGTTATGGACACTATGAATTTCAAGTAATTCCATTTGGGTTAACTAACGCACCTGTGGTTTTCATGGATTTAATGAATCGAGTGTGCAAGCCCTACTTGGATAAATTTGTGATTGTGTTTATTGACGATATTCTAATCTATTATAAGAATGAAGATGAACATAGAGAACATTTAAGGATTGTTTTGAATTTGTTGAAGGATGAAAGGTTGTATGCTAAGTTTTTGAAATGTGATTTCTGGTTAGATTCTGTACACTTTCTTGGTCATGTGATTAACAAAGATGGAATTCATGTTGATCCTGCAAAGGTTGAAGCCATTAAGAATTGGTCTGCACTGACAACGCCAACGGAAGTGCGACAGTTCTTAGGATTGGCTGGCTATTATAGGCGATTCATTAAAGAATTTTCTTTGATAGCTAAACCCTTGACTAAGCTTACCCAGAAGAATAAACCTTTCGTTTGGGGAAGTGATGAAGATGGAGCATTTCAGACATTGAAGCAAAAATTATGTAGTGCGCCGATCTTATCATTACCCGACGGGAGTGAAGATTTTGTAGTGTATTGTGATGCATCTCTTAGAGGCTATGGAGCTGTTTTGATGCAGCGAGAGAAAGTGATAGCTTATGCTTCTAGGCAATTAAGGAAGAACGAGGAGAATTATACTACTCATGATCTTGAGTTAGGAGCTGTAGTCTTTGCTCTTAGGTTGTGGAGACATTATCTGTATGGCACCAAGTGTACGGTATTCACCGATCACAAAAGCCTACAGTATATTCTCGACCAGAAGGAATTGAACATGAGGCAACGAAGATGGATAGAGTTGTTAAGTGATTATGATTGTGATATAAAGTATCACCTGGGAAAAGCCAATGTTGTTGCCGATGCGTTAAGCAGAAAAGATAGAGAGCCTATCAGGGTGCGTTCTCTAGTCTTGACCGTGCACAATAATTTGCCTGAGCAAATTAGAAATGCGCAAATAGAAGCTTGTAAGAAAGAAAATTTTGTTAATGAAGGGTTCCGAGGAGAAGGAGATCCTTTAGAGGTTAGAGCTGATGGAGTGAAATGCTTAAGAGGTCGTATGTGGATACCTAAGTTTGGAGGCTTAAGAGACTTCATTATGTTAGAATCCCATAAATCTAAGTATTCCATTCATCCGGGATCTGATAAGATGTACCATGATTTGAAGAAGTTGTACTGGTGGCCGAATATGAAAGCTGACATAGCTATGTATGTTCTTCAATGCTTGACTTGTGCTAGAGTCAAAGCTGAACATCAAAAGCCATCAGGACTACTTCAACAACCAAAGATTCCTGAATGGAAGTGGGAGCGAATTACGATGGACTTTATCACCAAGCTTCCTAGAACATCATCTGGAAACAACTCGATTTGGGTCATTATCGATAGACTGACCAAATCAGCACACTTCATTCCGCTTAAAGAGCAGTTCTCACTGGAGAAGCTGACTCGTATATACCTTGAGAATGTTGTATGGAATCATGGAGTGCCTGTATCGATCATTTCAGATCGAGATCCTAGATTCGCATCGAATTTTTGGAAATCTCTCCAAAGATCTTTGGAAACGAATCTCGACATGAGCACTGCTTATCACCCCCATACTGATGGGCAGAGTGAAAGGACGATACAAACACTAGAAGATATGTTAAGAGCTTGTGTGTTAGATTTTGGTAAGAATTGGGATAAACATTTGCCGTTAGCAGAGTTTTCGTATAACAATAGTTACCATTCTAGTATTAAGGCTGCACCGTTTGAAGATTTGTATGGTAGGAAGTGTAGATCTCCTGTATGTTGGAGTGAAGTTGGGGATACCCAGCTCACGGGACCGAAATTGATCCAAGAGACTACGAAGATGATAGTTCAGATTAAGAATAGGTTGTTGACTGCCCGTAGTAGACAGAAAAGTTACGCGGATGTGCGGCGGAAGCCAATGGAGTTTAAAGTGGGTGACCAAGTAATGTTGAAAGTATCGCCATGGAAAGGCGTTATAAGATTTGGAAAACGAGGAAAATTGAATCCCCGTTATATTGGACCCTTTAAGATTTTATCTAGAGTAGGTCTGGTGGCTTACAAACTAGAGTTACCCCCAGAACATCATGGTGTTCACAACACATCCTATGTATCTAATCTGAAGAAATGTCTAGCAGTGAGTGATGAGAAAATTTCATTAGGTATGGTTCGAATAGATGGGAAGTTGCATTTTATCGAAGAACCCGTAGATGTTATGGATCGTGAGGTAAAGTAACTGAAACAAAGTCGGATACCTATTGTCAAGATCTGATGGAATTCAAAGCATGGACCGGAATATACTTGGGAACGAGAGGATGAAATGTGGAAGAAATATCCGCACCTCTTCGATTTCAATAGGAAACGGACATCCAAATGAAATGGATCACGAGGACGTTGATCCCTTTTAGGAGGAAAAGCTGTGACAATCTAACATTTTCAAGTAGTGAATTAATTTCTCGTATAATATTTTGAAACTTATTTTTGTGTTGGTTGATGAACTCACAATTTACGAATTTAAATTTGGGCTTATGTGCATAATTTAGCGTCCTTTATGATTAAACCGGAAACCTTAGGATTACGTATTTACGTTTTTGAACTCCGTTTTTGATGAGACAATTTTTATTGGATTCGTTTTGTGTCGTTAATTCATAATTTATAAAAACGTTTTTCGTGAAACGACCCGAGGGCACGCAAATCGAGAAAATTAGAATCGAGGAATACCCGTAAATTAGTGAGGTGGGAAAAAATACATTATCCCACCCCACTACACATAGGACGGCTCACACATGACACCACATCAAGGATGTGGCATCATGTTAGCATATAACTTACAAGTGTAAGTTAAGCTTACACTTTAAGCTACTTTCTAGCTAAAACCATCAACCTAAACACATACCACCATTCTCACATGCAAATCAACCAAAAATCCTCTCAACATCACCACCATTGCCGTCCACTTCAAGAACACAAACCCCTTCTTGATCTTTTCTAGCCACAAAATACTTGTTATCTAGCTCTATCATGGAGTTACCTTGAAGTCTTGATCATTTGGTGGCCATTTTAACAACAAAGGAGGTGATTTGCTTGTGTCCTAGGGCTGATTTCTCAACTTATATTCTTGGTGTTTGATGATCTTGGAGTTACATTTGATGTTCAACAAGTTCTTGTCTTCCAAAAATAAGAAATACTCTTGGTTCGTAAAGAAGATCATCCTCTTCATTTTCTCTTGTTATTTTTGTATAGATCAAATGTATTTTCTTTCTTGTTTTATATGTATAGGATGAATATATGATGATAAAAATGTTGTGTGGGGATCAAGTGTTGATAAATATGCTTAAAAAGATTAATAACTATAATAAACAAGGCTAAAATCATGATTAATTTGTTGGCTGTATAAAAACAGTATGTAACTAAAACTTGAACTGATAAACTTGCATGGTAGAATCCATTTACAGTAAGTAAAAGGTGTCATACACATGTGAGAGTTGGCCATGCAATGGAATCATTAAAATGAGTGAGATATGATCAAAACAAGATGAGTGTGCTAATATGAATAAGCTGTTTTGTAGGGACTGTTAAGCATAGCTAAACTTAAAATGAGCAGTAGCTATAACTAAGTTAATTGTAGCACATAATATGAAGTTCATGACACCCAAAAATGAGCTTCTAATTCATTGTAGAACTCTAGATATGATAAAAATGGTGAAGATGAAAATAAAAATCAGATTTTGAAGAATTAATGTTTATTACTATTATATAAGCACTCAAATTATATAGTATAAAATGTGAAATTAAAACCCACTAACTTATGAATTTCATTTATATAAATATGTATAAGGTTAAATAAATGGATAAATTATAAAAATGGTAGTGGAATAATATTTATAAGTTATAAAAACTATAAACTTGATTTTTACGACTTTTTCGGCTATTACCGTAAAATTAACGTTTTTCGCCAATTAAAAATTAGACGATCAAACCCGTCTAATGTAAAGTTTTTTAAAGTCATATACTGATATATAAGTATCTAATACAAGTAAAAACCGATAAAACCCGAACTATAGGACATACGGACATTAACGAGCTAAGTAAGCATATTGGACTAATAATTGGACTAAATAAGTTAAACACTTGTAAAAAGTACTTATTGAGCTTAACCCATTTGGGCCCTGATATGAGCTTAATTACTCATATCATTTGTGGCTTAAAACAATGAAATAATGCTCATAATGTATCAAATATGCCTTGGATATGCACGTTTCTTGTTTTCATGTGTGTAGGTACCAAGTTCACGAAAACCGGCAATGATCGACACGAGTTTGATGATAAAGATCGAGGAAGCCAAGAATCGAGCTCGACATGAGTGGATTTAATAAATTGTCGAGTTTACGAGCCAAGTGGGACCCAGATTTGATAAATGGGCTCAAAGGCCAATTTAAGTTCCAAGTTAACTTAATAATGTGTTTTGAAGATCCAAAAGGCCCAATTTGCTAAGAAAAACATACGGAAGGGATTTTTCTTGGGCCTCAAGCCCAAATATTGGAAATAAAGAAACAATGGAACGAAAGATGGGCCTTAGGGTTTCCAGTAATTGCCTTCACACGCTTTTCTTTCCCATGTTATTTACTCCACTCGTTTACAAACCGACACTCACATTTAAAACGTCACTTTCCTCAATAGTTAATTAATAAAACTCGTTTTCCACCCACTCACCTTTTCACAATTAATAAAACTCGTTTTTCTATTCTCCCACTCACATATCTCACACACATTAAAAATACCTTCCGTTACTCCCTATGTGTACCTTTCTTCCCAAAATTTTCTCTCAAAAACTAGTTAAAATAAACTCACTGTTCAAAAACCCTAGAGGGTAAAAAGTCTTAATTTTTTAGGGCTTTTTACTTATTTGATTAATTCACATCTAGGGGATTAAAACCCCCAAGTTTGTAGGAAGAGAGGGTGTGGAATAAAGATGCTACGTGGCCGTTTCTTATAGGTTGCAACACCTTATTCCATCATATCCACCAATCACAGCCCTTAAAAGAAACACAACTAGCACACGGATGCCACGTTGGCGATCCGTGTGCTATTTGGAATCATCTCAGCCGTCAAAGAAGAGAGAGAATAAGGAAATCAAGATCAATGGCTTAAAAGAGAAGGGAATATCCCTTTAAAGATCCGAAGATGCTCACCAACAGCCTTGGGGTTGGCTTATTTAAACCCCCAATTTCTGTAATTTTATTCATCCCATTTTTACTTTAATGTTATAATGTCAGTTTAGAATTAGATATTTGTATTTTCTTTTTTTTAGTATTGTAATGAAAGTTTGAAATTAATAAAGTTTAATTTTCAGTTTAATCGATTTCTTGCCACGTCTCATTTTAAATGTTATTGTTTGATTTATTTTGCAAAATCTAATATATTAAATTGATGTTATGAATATTATTCATTCATATAAACTTTCGTGATAGTTTATACGATTGATTAAGTGAGATTGGGATAAAAGGTCTAACCTACTGTTAGATTTAAAAAGCATTGCTGGTGCGAGAAGGTTATTTTATGGTTCGAAATTCATAATGGTTCGAGCCATGATGGTGGTTTAGTTTTCATACTTGGTTAGAAAAAGGTGGTTCGTTTTGGTGACGTTGAATGGTGAATGGTGGTTCCAGTTACGGTTCATAGGCAGCACAGCGCTGACCTACTTCCCAAAGGTTTCATCAAAAAGGTGCTTTTATCTTTTATCTTCTTGATCTAGTTTTTTTATGCTATAAGTTTTTACTTCTGCTTAATAATTGAAGTTTGGATTAGAGTTTGATAGATTTGATTTGATTTATCACTTTAATTGTATAATTCATTCAGTTTACTATATTGTTTATTGAACCGATTTGGATTGAGGATTATTGTTGTTTAGAAGTATTTAGTTTTTACTGTTAGGGTAATTTGAATAATTTGGTTTTCGTAATCGTATTGTAGTTTTAATTAGTTTAATACAGGTTTATACTTGATTTGGTTTATCTGCAATCTTTGAGCTGTATTATCTAATAAGTTGAGACCTCATTGAGTTAATTTAGAATTGGTTTTAATCTGTTTCTTATATGCTGTAAGTTTGAATTTGAGTTACTGGAGTTGCAATCTCTTATTTGATTTGGAGATTTACTTGCTGAATATGTTTGGTTAGCTGATTTATCTGGTTTATACAGATTCATTAACTGTTATTATTTTGGCAATTTACTACTTATGTTTCTACTGCTTCCTGATAACTGTTTAAGTATCAGCTTATCAGATTCATCTATCTGAACTTAATTGTGTACTCTTCTGTTTAGTATCTATTTGAATTAGCTGAATTTGATTGATTTATAGTTTGAGTTTGATGTTATTGCTGAATTTACTGAACTTGTAATTTAGTTGGTTTGATTTGTCTTGTTTTAGTATTCAGTTTATCAGATCCACTGGTCTGATAAGCCCAAAAAAAAAGCTGTATCCTTATCAGCTTAAGCAAAAAAGCTTCAAAAGTCACTCCTGTGACTGGATTTTACAAACTGTCAAAAAGAAAATAATTCCAAAAACTTGTCCATCGCAAGGTTCGAACCCGTGACCTCACGGATGTTTGCCCAACGTGATAACCAACTGGGCTAAGGGCCCTTTTGAGTTTTATTCTCAAAGGTTGATTAATATAGGGAATTTGTTTTCTAGCAGTTTAAATTTTGTAAGGTTTTTTTACGTTTCAATTTACTTTTATAACTTTTAATTTTAATTTTAATTAAAGTATAATTTTAATAAAAAGTAGTTTAAAAGTAAAAACAAAAATAAAAAGAAAAATGTTTTTATTTAAAAAGTTTAATTAGTTTAATTCTTAATTAATTAGAATTTTATAATATTATTTAAAAACTTTAATTAGATTTTTTTTTTAATAGACTTAATTTTTCATAGATAATTAAATTAGTTTAAATTTTAAAGTAGAAGTTATTATTTTTAAGTAGAATTAATTTTTATAGATTATAAATTAGCTTAATTTTTAATAGTGTTTATTTTTAAGTAATTAATTGATTTAGATTTTTAAAATAGCGGGGTTAACGATTCATGCACTTTAGGAGTATTTTAAATAGCTTAAAATTCGTAGATTTTAATTGTAGTTTTAAAAACCAACGACACATTCAAATCAATTGTCCAAATCAAAACGAAACGTCTCAAATTCACTCGATCTTCGTGTACAACGAACTTGGTTCACTCACGTGTTTAATCGTATCCGTCTTTGACTTATTTTTGGTTAATTACTTTTTCCTAAAGGTAATTACCTAAATTTGTCCTATAACGTATATGTGTTAATCCACTTACATCAAGCCCAATATGTAAAATGTAAATACTGATAATATAAGTATGAAATGGATTAAAACAAGTTAAAGAATTTATAATAAGCTTATTGGACTTAAAATATGTAAATAGGTAAAACTAGTAAACTAGTAAAAAGTTACCAATACGTAAACACTAAAATGAGTAAACAAGGATATATAAACCCACTTGATCATCATCATATGTACAAAAATCATCATATGTATATTGTTATTTTGATAAAAGTCACTGGACAAGAGTCTAAGACCGATTATTATTTATATAGATTTCCGTGACCGAAACACGCCCGTAGCCGATAATCTGCCTTTCATTATCAACGTGAGTTCATAGCCTCGCACTGTTTTAAATGTTTTATAAAATGATTTGTAAATCCGCGAGGGGGATAACATGCTAGATTTTTGATAAAAATAGAACACAAGTAGTCCCGATGGTATGCTTAATGATATGGACCCGAATGATGCTATGACCCTATAAACGAGACAAAAAGGATTATTAGTAGTTAGGTTATGTCACTTAAAGTCCCATTAGCATGAATTGTGAACTACCGGGATTTGGTAGACGCTTATGCATTTGATAGTACTATTTGGGGACGATCACCCCAGTTCGCGCCTTGACAGTTGATCCCCGTCGTACCACATTGATTGGTAAGCGAATTTATGTATGAGAAGATTCAATAGCGTGATTTTTGTGACGACACGCTAACTTAGATGGGCAAATTGTTTGTCAGGTTCGCGGCCCGTTGTTTTCATAGTAAGGTAACAATGTCATGCGGCTAATAATAATCCAAATGTATCCTATATAATCTAAATATCCGATACGATACGACGCTTAACGATGAATATATTACCTATTATGGTAATATTGAGGCTACGGTCTCATGGACGGTTTAAGATGTATGCTTGATTTATATATTGCCTGACGAGCAATACGAGGACTTACTTCCGATATTATACTTGTGTTCTGATTTTAACGATTGTTTTATATAACGGTTTTTATTAAACTCTATGAATTCACTCGGCATTCGCTGATATGATTTTTGGGACCTGTTGTACACTTTAAAACTTTTTATCGAATGAATGTATGTTAAACCTTATACGACCATTTTTAGAAGGTAATCCGGATGGAGATCGACTCTGATGGCCCACATAATATTAAATGTTCATTCGATCTATGTTTTGTAAACTTAATGACCTGTATAATTTGGGACCTGTTGTACACTTTAAAACTTTTTATCGAATGAATGTATGTTAAACCTTATACGACCATTTTTATGTGTTGTCTATGATTGGAGTTATTGTGCTATCCTGTAACACTCTATAAGACCCTTCCGCTATACCGATACGAAAATTGAGAGTGTTACAATATTCGCTCAAGAAGGATTTACATCTTCATTGTAAATACTTTCGTATTACTCGGATGTTCAGGCAAGATCATGAAGATTTTGCGTAGGACTCTTAAGATCTTTCTTACTTTTCACAGTGTGTGAAGAAGCAAGGAATTATGAAAGTGTGTCCTAATGAGATATTTGATGATCTCAAATGGCTCTAGACTCGATCGTGCATTTTGGATTTTAGTGATCGGAGGCTGGAGAGGAGTGCCACCATTTCAATACCAATTTATTCGGAGTGGATAAATCGATAGATAGTGTGTTGTCTCCGTGTGATTAAAACAAATATCTTTTGAGAGACATCTGAGTTAGCTGGGATGGGTTGTGCATTGCATCACTGGTTCCATGATGTCTTATCTTCAATATCAAGCATCATTAAAAATGATCTTAATAGCATATGTGTTGACCCGTTTTCTGCCTAAGGTTGTAAGGAGGGCTTCTTTCTTTACACCAACAGCCTTGGGGTTGGCTTATTTAAACCCCCAATTTCTGTAATTTTATTCATCCCATTTTTACTTTAATGTTATAATGTCAGTTTAGAATTAGATATTTGTATTTTCTTTTTTTTAGTATTGTAATGAAAGTTTGAAATTAATAAAGTTTAATTTTCAGTTTAATCGATTTCTTGCCACGTCTCATTTTAACTGTTATTGTTTGATTTATTTTGCAAAATCTAATATATTAAATTGATGTTATGAATATTATTCATTCATATAAACTTTCGTGATAGTTTATACGATTGATTAAGTGAGATTGGGATAAAAGGTCTAACCTACTGTTAGATTTAAAAAGCATTGCTGGTGCGAGAAGGTTATTTTATGGTTCGAAATTCATAATGGTTCGAGCCATGATGGTGGTTTAGTTTTGATACTTGGTTCGAAAAAGGTGGTTCGTTTTGGTGACGTTGAATGGTGAATGGTGGTTCCAGTTACGGTTCATAGGCAGCACAGCGCTGACCTACTTCCCAAAGGTTTCATCAAAAGGTGCTTTTATCTTTTATCTTCTTGATCTAGTTTTTTTATGCTATAAGTTTTTACTTCTGCTTAATAATTGAAGTTTGGATTAGAGTTTGATAGATTTGATTTGATTTATCACTTTAATTGTATAATTCATTCAGTTTACTATATTGTTTATTGAACCGATTTGGATTGAGGATTATTGTTGTTTAGAAGTATTTAGTTTTTACTGTTAGGGTAATTTGAATAATTTGGTTTTCGTAATCGTATTGTAGTTTTAATTAGTTTAATACAGGTTTATACTTGATTTGGTTTATCTGCAATCTTTGAGCTGTATTATCTGATAAGTTGAGACCTCATTGAGTTAATTTAGAATTGGTTTTAATCTGTTTCTTATATGCTGTAAGTTTGAATTTGAGTTACTGGAGTTTCAATCTCTTATTTGATTTGGAGATTTACTTGCTGAATATGTTTGGTTAGCTGATTTATCTGGTTTATACAGATTCATTAACTGTTATTATTTTGGCAATTTACTACTTATGTTTCTACTGCTTCCTGATAACTGTTTAAGTATCAGCTTATCAGATTCATCTATCTGAACTTAATTGTGTACTCTTCTGTTTAGTATCTATTTGAATTAGCTGAATTTGATTGATTTATAGTTTGAGTTTGATGTTATTGCTGAATTTACTGAACTTGTAATTTAGTTGGTTTGATTTGTCTTGTTTTAGTATTCAGCTTATCAGATCCACTGGTCTGATAAGCCCAAAAAAAAAGCTGTATCCTTATCAGCTTAAGCAAAAAAGCTTCAAAAGTCACTCCTGTGACTGGATTTTACAAACTGTCAAAAAGAAAATAATTCCAAAAACTTGTCCATGGCAAGGTTCGAACCCGTGACCTCACGGATGTTTGTCCAACGTGATAACCAACTGGGCTAAGGGCCCTTTTGAGTTTTATTCTCAAAGGTTGATTAATATAGGGAATTTGTTTTCTAGCAGTTTAAATTTTGTAAGGTTTTTTTACGTTTCAATTTACTTTTATAACTTTTAATTTTAATTTTAATTAAAGTATAATTTTAATAAAAAGTAGTTTAAAAGTAAAAACAAAAATAAAAAGAAAAATGTTTTTATTTAAAAAGTTTAATTAGTTTAATTCTTAATTAATTAGAATTTTATAATATTATTTAAAAACTTTAATTAGATTTTTTTTAATAGACTTAATTTTTCATAGATAATTAAATTAGTTTAAATTTTAAAGTAGAAGTTATAATTTTTAAGTAGAATTAATTTTTATAGATTATAAATTAGCTTAATTTTTAATAGTGTTTATTTTTAAGTAATTAATTGATTTAGATTTTTAAAATAGCGGGGTTAATGATTCATGCACTTTAGGAGTATTTTAAATAGCTTAAAATTCGTAGATTTTAATTGTAGTTTTAAAAACCAACGACACATTCAAACCAATTGTCCAAATCAAAACGAAACGTCTCAAATTCACTCGATATTCGTGTACAACGAACTTGGTTCACTCACGTGTTTAATCGTATCCGTCTTTGACATATTTTTGGTTAATTACTTTTTCCTAAAGGTAATTACCTAAATTTGTCCTATAACGTATATGTGTTAATCCACTTACATCAGGCCCAATATGTAAAATGTAAATACTGATAATATAAGTATGAAATGGATTAAAACAAGTTAAAGAATTTATAATAAGCTTATTGGACTTAAAATATGTAAATAGGTAAAACAAGTAAACTAGTAAAAAGTTACCAATACGTAAACACTAAAATGAGTAAACAAGGATATATAAACCCACTTGATCATCATCATATGTACAAAAATCATCATATGTATATTGTTATTTTGATAAAAGTCACTGGACAAGAGTCTAAGACCGATTATTATTTATATAGGTTTCCGTGACAGAAACACGCCCGTAGCCGATAATCTGCCTTTCATTATCAACGTGAGTTCATAGCCTCGCACTGTTTTAAATGTTTTATAAAATGATTTGTAAATCCGCGAGGGGGATAACATGCTATATTTTTGATAAAAATAGAACACAAGTAGTCCCGATGGTATGCTTAATGATATGGACCCGAATGATGCTATGACCCTATAAACGAGACAAAAAGGATTATTAGTAGTTAGGTTATGTCACTTAAAGTCCCATTAGCATGAATTGTGAACTACCGGGATTTGGTAGACGCTTATGCATTTGATTGTACTATTTGGGGACGATCACCCCAGTTCGCGCCTTGACAGTTGATCCCCGTCGTACCACATTGATTGGTAAGCGAATTTATGTATGAGAAGATTCAATAGCGTGATTTTTGTGACGACACGCTAACTTAGATGGGCAAATTGTTTGTCGGGTTCGCGGCCCGTTGTTTTCATAGTAAGGTAACAATGTCATACGGCTAATAATAATCCAAATGTATCCTATATAATCTAAATATCCGATACGATACGACGCTTAACGATGAATATTATACCTATTATGGTAATATTGAGGCTACGGTCTCATGGACGGTTTAAGATGTATGCTTGATTTATATATTGCCTGACGAGCAATACGAGGACTTACTTCCGATATTATACTTGTGTTCTGATTTTAACGATTGTTTTATATAACGGTTTTTATTAAACTCTATGAATTCACTCGGCATTCGCTGATATGATTTTTGGGACCTGTTGTACACTTTAAAACTTTTTATCGAATGAATGTATGTTAAACCTTATACGACCATTTTTAGAAGGTAATCCGGATGGAGATCGACTCTGATGGCCCACATAATATTAAATGTTCATTCGATCTATGTTTTGTAAACTTAATGACCTGTATAATTTGGGACCTGTTGTACACTTTAAAACTTTTTATCGAATGAATGTATGTTAAACCTTATACGACCATTTTTATGTGTTGTCTATGATTGGAGTTATTGTGCTATCCCGTAACACTCTAAAAGACCCTTCCGCTATACCGATACGAAAATTGAGAGTGTTACAATATTCGCTCAAGAAGGATTTACATCTTCATTGTAAATACTTTCGTATTACTCGGATGTTCAGGCAAGATCATGAAGATTTTGCGTAGGACTCTTAAGATCTTTCTTACTTTTCACAGTGTGTGAAGAAGCAAGGAATTATGAAAGTGTGTCCTAATGAGATATTTGATGATCTCAAATGGCTCTAGACTCGATCGTGCATTTTGGATTTTAGTGATCGGAGGCTGGAGAGGAGTGCCACCATTTCAATACCAATTTATTCAGAGTGGATAAATCGATAGATAGTGTGTTGTCTCCGTGTGATTAAAACAAATATCTTTTGAGAGATATCTGAGTTAGCTGGGATGGGTTGTGCATTGCATCACTGGTTCCATGATGTCTTATCTTCAATATCAAGCATCATTAAAAATGATCTTAATAGCATATGTGTTGACCCGTTTTCTGCCTAAGATTGTAAGGAGGGCTTCTTTCTTTACACCCTTTATCTTTACAATTCTTTTTCATTCTTCAACCCCTTCAATGCTTACCAATACATCATAACTAGTACCTTGTTGTGATTGTTCCAGTGCTAACTTAAGTACTTGGTCGACATTCAGCTACATTCACATTCTTTCTCCATCTTTCCTAAGGACTACTATTTCTAGCTATGGAATGTCCTTGGGAAGGTTCCTCCGGTTTTAGAAGAATCATTGGACTTTAACCTATTAATGTAATGATTTTGCTAGTTTGAAAAGTTCGTTTCGCGGTATCTCTTCGAATTGATAACTGGTTAAGTGTGAGAGATTAGTTGTTCTTGGTGAATCAAATGAATGGGTGTCGTTGTGTACACTAATTAAAATAAAGACTTGAAACAAATAAAGATAAAGTAAAGACGGTAAAAAGAAATACTGAGAGATAAAAACTTGGCGAAAAGTAAATGACGAGAAATTAAAAGCAATAAAGGTAAATAACTCAAACTAAAACTTAAACTAAAAGGGAAGGCAGGTAAAAGTGCAAATAAAGAAAAAGGCGGGAAAAGTAAAGCTTAAAACTAAAAACTGGAAAACCCTCATCCGGAATAACAAAGCTCATCCGGAATATGTCACTTATCCGGAATAAATAGTTGATTCGGAATAAAGCTTTGATCCGGAATAAAAAAGGGAAAATAGGTTGATTCGGAATAAAGAGTTTGATCCGGAATATTTGAATATTCTGAATAGACGCACTGATCCGGAATAATATATATTCCAAATGAGAACTTTGATCCGGATTAATATATATTCCGAATGGGAACTTTGATTCGGAATAATAAATATTCCGAATGAACACCAGTTGATCAGGAATAAATGGTTATTCCGGATGGGGAACTTGACTCGGAATAATAAATATTCCGAATGGAAGGACTTGACTCGGAATAATAAATATTCCGAATGGAAGACACTGATCCGGAATATAAAATAATCCGGATGAACAATCTTGATAGGGAATAAAAATTGAGGGTGCTTGATTCGGAATCTAGGCAAGTATTAATACGATGAAAAGGGGAAGAACATGAAGGCACGAATTTAATTAAATCTAACCAAAACAAACCAAAAGATTAAACCAAAATAACCAATAAACATCAACTAACAATAATCAATCAAAACAAATCAACAAAACTAACAAATAAAACCAAATCAATCAAAACCCACTTGATTGAAAACCATAAAACTCAAGAACATGAACACAAAGATTAAACACAAATAAGAAAGATAGATGAGAGATTAAACAAGAAAAGTAAAGATTCAACAACATTAAAAGTAAACTTACTTGAATTCAAGAAATTAAAGGTGCATGACAAGTAATTAAAGTGCAAGAAATTAAATTGCAAGGTATGAAAATAGTGGAAGAGGTGGGTTGTCAATCCACCCAACAACATGAAAATGAATAACTAATCATCTATTTATAGGGGAGATTAGGGAGGTGCTTAGGAAGCTTCCTCCCCTCTTTCTTCTTTCTTTAATTGCGTCATTAAGTCCTTAATCTTCTTAATCTTTTGACTTTAATGACTTTGTCTCGGGATTTCTTCAAACTCGTCTTGTAATTCTTCAATAAATTAGACTTGAGTTCTTCGGCTTTTAGTAAACTTCCGTCTTTTGACTTTTTCTTTGATAAATCTTAAGAAATGGTCTTGGACTTCTGTTCTTTTTTCACTCTTGATTTCTTGACTTCGTCTTTCGTCTTTTTCTTCGATAAAAGCCCATGAATGCCCGTGTTTTCTCCACTTTTCACCTTTTCGTCCTAAATCACAACAAAAACACAAACCACGCATAATTCCGACATAAATGACATAAAATACACGTTTTGGCTCGTTTATTATTGTAATTAAGTGGTAAAAAGGATGGGTGTTTACACACCTATCAAATCCCCTACACTTGACCATTGCAATGTCCTCATGCAATGCATTAGTTACAAAGCACGTTTACATTTTTCATCATAATCAATCCACGTTGGCCTTTATTAAAGAGATAGAAAATTATAAACATTCAAAGGAAGAAAGAAATCAAAAACATACCTTAGGGTTTTGAAAATGTCATGAATGATCATCATCCTCAAGTTTCACGTTCCCCAAACCAAGCTTAAAAACGAGATCATTATTATTATAAGTTAGCAAACTAACACGAACTCATGTGGGCCAATTATTCACTTAGACTCCCCTATTACTAGGTGTATCTCTTATATTTTATTATTGTCTTGAATGATCACGAGGATGCATTGTTGACTTATTTCGATAGTTATTAAGGCTGAAAATAAAGTGGGACGATCTAATCAATAGTTAGCTAAAGGACAAAATCTTTTAAAACTGCTTCTCGGGACCTCATAAAGTTCATATCTTTGCATAACTCGCTTCGCGATTTGAGACCTTTCTCGGACCGATATTTGGCAGCGACTTCATACTTCAAATCTTTGAAAGACGTTCTTGAAGTTATGGTCTTCTCTTCATAATAGGTATTTCTTCACTTGAAGTTTTGAGAGATTCTTCATATTTGGACCACGACTTCTTCATTTTTCTCCAATCTTTATTTTGGATTTTGATATACAACGATCCGCCTCCTTTTAGCACTTGGATCTATTTATCCTCATACCTTGCTAGGGTCTTTTCGGATAGACTTCTCCATGATCTTTGATAAATGATTCTTCACATCACTTTTGGATCTTTAGCAACAAAATGTAGCCCTCATGCCTTGTTAGGGCCTTTTTGGACTCGCCTATCTTCGCATCCCGCTTCAACAAGTTATGCCTTGGCTATGAACTCTAATCCATACCGAGCAACTTTTAAACGATCTTGGGCTAGAAGCTAAGTAACTTTTCAAATCGTACAACCTTATTTATTGAGATAAATTTGTTAACAAGCGATGGGAGAATAGGCTCATAATTAACTCACATAAATTCACGAAAGAATACCAAACTTATAATTGACTCTATCATCTCTCGTTCTCCACAATTTAAAATCTCAAGGAATGAGACTCGTGGATGCTTAGCCTATTAAATTAAAGTTTTGGGTTTTCGAGTCGTCTATAGGATCTTGCAAACTCTTAGACTTTTTCAAGTTTAGAAATCGCATTTTAAAGTTCCCTTGATAAACAACTCTCTAGGATCAATTATAGGAACTTGCGAAAAGTTCTTGTTCTTAACCCGTGAGAGTTAAGACTTTCGCGTTTTAAAGCTCCCGAAATAAAAGCCTAGCAAAACTTGACTTAAACACGTTAAGGATACTTGCTAGAGTAAACTTAGATAAGTAAACTCGGGTTGAGTCAAAAGATTCACAACTTTGAAAATTTAAAACCACTTTATTAAAATTTATTCTAATAAGGAAAGAAAATAACTATACAAAGGGAAAAGCAAAATAGGCCAAAATAGATCAAAAAATTTGAAAAATGTCGAAAAATTGATTTTCCGGTTAAAATGAGGACAATTACAAGGAAAAGGCCTCTTAACTTCGATAGAAGTCCCCCCTACACTTAATATAAACATTCTCCTCAATGTTTATGCATGTGGGAGTAAACTCCCCTACACTTAGGACATTGTGCACGTTGTTTAAATCTCGCTAAGGAAGAGACAACTAAAGAGATTCCTATTTTAATATTGAGAAATATAAAATAGTGAATCGAAAAGTGTTTAGGATAGAACCGGGAAGAAGGGAACACGGAATCACGGTTTGTCAAAAGTCATCAAGAGTGTGTCTTTGAAGCTCTAATCCCTGCACATGATAAGAAAGAAAACAAGAAACACCAACGGGGCTCCCCCTACACTTATGGTGAAAACAGGTAAAGATAGATAGATAATTGGGTTGCCTCCCAAAAAGCGCTTGTTTATATTAACCGAGTCACGAGCCTGACTCGTCCCCGAATTAAATGGTCCATGAGGAAGCCTCGAATGTAATACCGGGATCAAAGACCTTTTCCTCGTTCCCGGTGGACATCAACAAAGGAGAGGCGGGGGGATAAGTCTTGAATGGGAGAAAGGTTCTTTCAACATACAAAAAGTATGTGAAATCAAGATCCACGGGAGGTGGAGTGGGTAAAGTAAGCACATTGTCATCCCCCAAAGACAATGGATGTTGAGCACTCGGCAAAGCCATAATGTTATCAATCATAGCATAATCAATGTCACCTCCCGGGTCAAAGCACTCATCCTCTGTAATAGTGGCTAAAGGAGTGGATGAAAGGTGCTCGGGAGGGGGACTTGGGACAATACCTTCCTGCAGAAAATTATCAAAAATAATATCCCCCTCCGTGTCATCATCATCAATACCCAGAGGTATTGAGTGAATGTCGATTTCTTCTAGAAATGGGTCATTATCTTCAACAGGAGGAATAGATGGAGGTAAAGACTCGGAAAGAGGAGGAGAAGTCAACTCTTCGATTTGAGCAATCAGAAGATGCACTTTCCGTAATCTGGCGCGAAGAATCATGTCTTCCACCTCATCTACAAGAGCAAGTTCATCGATGAACTTCTCGTAATCCGGAGAGAATAAATCTTCATCGCCCGCATCTCCCGGTAGAGATTGAGAAATTTCAAAAGTGAAATTCTCATAGCGTGGAGAAAAATCGTCATCATTAGGATCGACCTCTTTCGTAAGAGCAACGTCGTCCTCAGACTCCATAGCAGTCGGTATGTCACACACCTCATCATCAAAGAATTTGTCGAGACCAAACTCACTAAGCTCACTTAATGAATCATCATCCTTAGACGCATTAAGAATATCAAGAATAGGAGTAGCAACTTCAGTAGATGGGTCGAGAGCGTAGACATCATCGTCGTCATCATCATCATAATAGACGGGACCATTCCAATTAGGAGTGACATAGTCGTCTAACTCTTCCTTGATAACCTCCACATCTTTAAGAAGCTCATGAAGCAATTTTCGTTGTTCATCTCCCCGAGTATGTTCAATTAGACCAATTCTATCCCACGTTGTAATTAAACATTTTGGTGTAGAAAAGAAAGGAAAACGACCAAATTGGCTCAAAAAGGTGTTGGTGGTTTTCAAGGTTCCGTCCACATCAAGCAAAGGTTGCCTTTCCTGATGCAAGTCAGTTCGGATTTGAGCTAAACTTTCTAGAACATGGTTCAAAGAAGCGAGTTGTTGGTCAAGACTAATTTGCTGAGAGGATTGATGATTGAGGGTATGATGTGGGGGCTCAAAGTTATAGACGCTGGGCTGATAGCACGGAACTTTCTCAAAGACCATCGAGGAATCACAAGAAGAAGCATCGTGTGGCCCCCCACAAATATAGCACCACGGGTATGGAGAGAAACTGGGTGCGTCATGTGGATAGCTATTACCATTGTCATAATTGTAACCCGGTTCTTGCTCGTGACCATACGGGTATCGAACCGGATACGAAACATGCCAATGAGAATCGCTTCCACAATAGATGCACGGGGGAACAGGAGGTGGATTAGAAAAGGACGAATTAGTCGAGTTGCACCATGGACAAAATCCGAATTGTGTGTTGTCGATATCGTTTCCGCATCGCTCACATGTACACCATTGACATGAGTCGTTCCCGTATAATCGTCTCCCACACCCGACGCAATGGACATAAGAATCCATAAAGAAAAATAGATAAGCAAGAAGAATATTTTTGGTGCAAAACTTTGAAAAAGAAATGCTTTTTATGATTTTTCAAATGTTTTTGTGATTTTTGAAAATTTTTGACACAAAAAATAACGTTCACGAATGAACGGATCCCAAAAGCCAACGCGTCTCTCACAAAAAACCGTTAACCTTCACGGAAAGTTCGAAGTGAATAAATCGATAGATAGTGTGTTGTCTCCGTGTGATTAAAACAAATATCTTTTGAGAGATATCTGAGTTAGCTGGGATGGGTTGTGCATTGCATCACTGGTTCCATGATGTCTTATCTTCAATATCAAGCATCATTAAAAATGATCTTAATAGCATATGTGTTGACCTGTTTTCTGCCTAAGGTTGTAAGGAGGGATTGTTTCTTTACACCCTTTATCTTTACAATTCTTTTTCATTCTTCAACCCCTTCAATGCTTAACAATGCATCATAACTAACACCTTGTTGTGATTGTTCCAGTGCTAACTTAAGTACTTGGTCGGCATTCAGCTACATTCACAATCTTTCTCCATCTTTCTTAAGGACTACTATTTCTAGCTATGGAATGTCCTTGGGAAGGTTCCTCCGGTTTTAGAAGAATCATTGGATTTTAACCTATTAATGTAATGATTTTGCTAGTTTGAAAAGTTCGTTTCTTGGTATCTCTTCGAATTGTTAACTGGTTAAGTGTGAGAGATTAGTTGTTCTTGGTGAATCAAATGAATGGGTGTCGTTGTCTACACTAATTAAAAATAAAGACTTGAAACAAATAAAGATAAAGTAAAGACGGTAAAAAGAAATATTGAAAGATAAAAACTTGGCGAAAAGTAAATGACGAGAAATTAAAAGCAATAAAGGTAAATAACTCAAACTAAAACTTAAACTAAAAGGGAAGGCAGGTAAAAGTGCAAATAAAGAAAAAGGCGGGAAAAGTAAAGCTTAAAACTAAAAACTAGAAAACCCTCATCCGGAATAACAAAGCTCATCCGGAATATGTCACTTATCCGGAATAAACTAGTTGATTCGGAATAAAGCTTTGATCCGGAATAAAAAAGGGAAAAGAGGTTGATTCGGAATAAGGAGTTTGATCCGGAATATTTGAATATTCCGAATAGACACACTGATCCGGAATAATATATATTCCGAATGAGAACTTTGATCCGGATTAATATATATTCCGAATGGGAACTTTGATACGGAATAATAAATATTCCGAATGAACACCAGTTGATCCGGAATAAATGGTTATTCCGGATGGAGAACTTGACTCGGAATAATAAATATTCTGAATGGAAGGACTTGACTCGGAATAATAAATATTCCGAATGGAAGACACTGATCCGGAATATAAAATATTCCGGATGAACAATCTTGATACGGAATAAAAATTGAGGGTGCTTGATTCGGAATCTGGGCAAGTATGAATACGATGAACAGGGGAAGAACATGAAGACACGAATTTAATTAAATCTAACTAAGACAAACCAAAAGATTAAACCAAAATAACCAATAAACATCAACTAACAATAATCAATCAAAACAAATCAACAAAACTAACAAATAAAACCAAATCAATCAAAACCCACTTGATTGAAAACCATAAAACTCAAGAACATGAACACAAAGATTAAACACAAATAAGAAAGGTTGATGAGAGATTAAACAAGAAAAGTAAAGATTCAACAACATTAAAAGTAAACTAACTTGAATTAAAGAAATTAAAGGTGCATGACAAGTAATTAAAGTGCAAGAAATTAAATTGCAAGGTGTGGAAGACGTGGGTTGTCAATCCACCCAACAACATGAAAATGAATAACTAATCATCTATTTATAGGGGAGATTAGGGAGGTGCTTAGGAAGCTTCCTCCCCTCTTTCTTCTTTCTTTAATTGCGTCATTAAGTCCTTAATCTTCTTAATCTTTTGACTTTAATGACTTTGTCTAGGGATTTCTTTAAACTCGTCTTGTAATTCTTCAATAAATTAGACTTGAGTTCTTCGGCTTTTAGTAAACTTCCGTCTTTTGACTTTTTCTTCGATAAATCTTTAGAAATGGTCTTGGACTTCCGTTCTTTTTGCACTCTTGATTTCTTGACTACGTCTTTCGTCTTTTTCTTCGATAAAAGCCCGTGAATGCCCATGTTTTCTCCACTTTTCACATTTTCGTCCTAAATGACAACAAAAACACAAACCACGCATAATTCCGACATAAATGACATAAAATACACGTTTTGGCTCGGTTATTATTGTAATTAAGTGGTAAAAAGGATGGGTGTTTACACACCTATCACCTATCCTACCTTCCTTATGTCACCACAATCTTCATCGTCGTGAAATAAAAGGGTTGTGGGTAAGTAAATCACCATGAAATCCATTTTGAAGTGAAAATCCATTTTTCTCCCCCTTAACATATGCCACGATATCCGAAAACATTTCTCACATGTCGGGATGAGCTATCATGTTAAGTCAAACCATTTGTGATTAATCATTTCCCATATTAAATCACATTTTCTCCCCCATATTAAAAAATATTAAGCCAATCGATGTTTTTAATATCAATTGATTTAATATCATTTTAAGAAAATTTGGGAAGAAAAAATGAAAATCCAATTATCTTCATGATTTTCAAAAGCTCCCCTCAAATTAATGAGGGTGTACTTGAAACGTGAATTAAATACCTTTTAAACACAAGTGTAACGTATTTATCACGTGCAAAGATCAAATATGATAATGTATTCACAGGATTAGCGATTTACGAGGTTGGACCTGAATGATGGAGAACATCATATGAGAGAATCACATGGTTCTTGTTCACGAATGTTGGTCACCTCGTCACGTCTGAAGTTATCTCTTGACTCCATGTGTACGATTGATATCGTTGTCTTGTCACCAATATGTGAACTTGGCACTTTCGGCGTCAAGGATTCTGAGTGCTGGACAATTGCTCCCCCTCAATTTTTGACTCGTGTTCTATTGAAAGAGTTGTAGTCGCCGTTTGAGTAGTCGCATCGTCGAGTATGTAGATATCAAAAGTAAATTGCTACGATTTGTGGAGATGATAACTTCATAAAAACAAGATTTCTCTTGTTTTAACAAATAAATGCACTGACACGTACATATATTCGTGTTAGATTGTGTTATTATGTAAGTACAATCCCTTACATGGTTATAACGTAAACCATCCCAGAGAAAATTAATTCCCGTTGTTGATTCAAAACTTTCCGGTGAAATACTTGACTTTAATATGAAAAGCGGGTTACTATCTGAAATAATAGCAAGCCATAATTGAGCATGTTTTAAAAGACATTTGAACTTCGGCTCGAACTTTATTTACAACCCCGTGTCATTATTGAATGACATTTCTAGGTTCGTAAATATTATCGATTCCAGAAGACATGCTCTTTTTATCAAAGCATTTTTGAAAACACAATTTTGAAAGATTTAGAAAAACCTTTTGAGAAATTTTCGAAAAATTGTGTTCAAAGTTTTGAAAACCAATTACTTGAGCTTAAGATGTTGATTATCTTACAAAACGAGCTCAAGTCCGAGAAGTTGTAAACTTCCTGTTGTTAAGGATAAGCTACCATCGGCGATAAACTTTCCTTTTAGCTAAAGAGCGAGTTCTAAGCTGACATTTACTTAGAAATGGTTTTCGTGAGCTTGAAAAACTTTGAATGTTTTAACATAAAGCTCATGACCGAGAACGATGAATTTCTCGTTAAGAAGAAAAGTTCTCTTATTTAATAGATACACTTTACTTTATGAGCTTAAAACTTGGAATGTTTTAATACAATCTCATGACCGAGAAAATTTAATTTCCCGTTACGAGGATAAGCGATCTTTAAAGATAAGCTTTCCTAAATTGAAGTCTGAGTTACAGTCTGATATTTAACTGTAAATCATTGTGCATGAGCTTAAAAAACTTCGAATGTTTTTAATAGTAGCTCATGCCCGAGAAAAATTAATTTCTCTTTGTAAGGATAAGTTTATCATCGGCGATAAACTTTCCTTTTATACTGAAGAACGAGTTCTAAGCTGACATTTACTTAGAAGTCGTGTTCACGAGCTTGAAAACTTTTGAATGTTTAAATGGAAAGCTCATGACCGAGAAAGATGAATTTCTCGTTATGAAGAAAAGTTCTCTTATTTAAATGATACACTTAACTTTATGAGCTTAAAACTTGGAATGTTTTAGTACAAGCTCATGACCGAGAAAAATTAATTTCTCGTTACGAGGGTAAGTTATCATTTAAAGATAAACTTCCCTTTATTTGAAGTCCGGGTCATTGTCTGATATTTAACAATGAACCATGTACACGAGCATAAAACCTTTGAATAATTATAAATGTAAGATCGTGTCCGAGAAAATTTAACTTCTCGTTAATGAGGATAAGTTTATCATCGGCGATAAACTTTCCTTTATATGAAGATCGGGCCATCGTCTGACATTTAACGATAAAAAATATACACGAGATTAAAATTGAATAGTTTTAATTTAAGCTCGTGTCCAAGAAAATTTTAATTTCTCGTTTTTGAGGATAAGTTTATCATCAGCGATAAACTTTCCTTTATGTGAAGATCAGGTTATCGTCTGATATTTAACGATAAGCAATTTACACGAGCTTAAAACCTTTGAATGGTTTTAGGATAAGCTCGTGTCCGAGAAAACTTAATTTCTCGTTTTGAGGGTAAGTTATCATTGCGTAGATAAACTTCCCTTTCTCTAAAGTCCGGGTCATTGTCTGTCATTTAACTAGGAGCCATAAGTGCATGAGCTTAAAAACTTGGAATGTTTTTATAAAAGCTCATGCCCGAGAAAAGTTAATTTCTCGTTTTAAGAATAAGTTTATCATCGGCGATAAACTTTCCTTTCTTTGATGAACGAGTTACAGTTTGTGATGTGACTATAAGTCCTTTTGTTGATAAGCTTAACCATGAATCCCCTGAGACACTTGTTTTTCCGATATCTGCTTCTTCAGCAACCAAACTCTAAGAGTGTCCTTAGTTAAACGGTATACAACGATTGGACCGCTTCGTTCTTTTGGAACATCAGCTTTGGTACCTTTATTCTCATTAGGAATTTGCATGCTTTGACAAGGATTAGCGATATCAATTTTAGAAGTACATGAGGGTTCACAATTGGCTTTACTTGTGTCAGAGGCGACCTGAGTAGATGATTCACTTGTATTAGCTGGCAATCGTTTCCTTTTATAGAAACCCTTAAGTTTAGGCTTAAGTGATGTATCATCTTTATCAATTTCCTCCGTAGTAGTCTTAGCAGAATCAGAGACTATCCTAGTTAAAGGGCACTCGTTTCCTACAAGAGTTCTACCAGTGGGGCGCCAAACTTTACCAATGGGTTTGATTTTAGCTATCCACTAGGATTTAAGTCTAGCACGGGAGTTCACCTCATTAAGTAATTTCTTGACACAAGAGTCATGATTTGCCGTAAAGACACATTTTCTACATGTTTTACAAGTAGCATATTTAATGTCCAAGTAATTCCTAGATGATTGATCGATGCTCTTAGGAGATGACATGCTACGGTTAGCAGTGTTGGGTAATCTAGAAGGCATCTAACTAGGTTTGACATTGCTATCTCTTACATGTGTCTTTTGCTTAGCTTCCCTTTGACCATATTTATGGCAAACGTCATTTGAACTATTTTTAGACGTGTTCTTTGGACTTTGTCTAGGGAGACTAGAGGAAATAATGTGAGTAGGTCTTGAAGAAGCTGTTTTAGACACATTGGGCCTAGATGGTGGAGTGACTGGTCTAGAAATAGATGAACCATATCAACTTGGGAGGCAAACCGCGGTCTTGAGGATTGTGGTCTCTCAGATCTAAATGCAGTCGGTTGTCTAACAGACTTAATTTGAGGCGGTTTCCCCAAGATTGATGGTTTTTCAAGCTTAGTGTCCACACTAGTTCCTTTAGTTTTCCTTAATTCAGTTCTCAAAGCAGCTATAGCAAAAACCTTTTCTTGAACCTAAGCCTTTAAAGTCTCATTCTCTTTGAGAAAATCATCTTAGGATGCCAACTTAGAGTCAAGCAACTTAAATTGTTTCAAAAGATGATCCTTTTCAGCTTTAGAATCTAGAACTGTTTGATCTAAATTTAGTTCAAGAACAACGTTTGACTTTTCAGTTTTTCAAAATACTTTTCAAATTTGTCCGTTTTCTTTGAAAATTCAATTTTGGCATCCTCAAGCTCTTTAGATTGCTGAGCTACGTTCGTTTCGAGCTCTTTAATCTTGGAATTGGAATCAGTTAACGCAGCAGTCATAAAGCATTTATCATGATGTACTATAGCATTCTGAACAATCTCTCCCCCATTATGACGCACATCGGATGAATCTAAAGTGGTAAAACTATCACCGTTTTCCATCCCATGTTTGTCATAAATAGGTTCGGAATGCTCAACATGCGTTAGTTCATCGGCATAGACATCATATACAACATTAAATTGTACCATATTTGTAGGCTCTTCGTCATAAATGGGTATGGTGTCATCATAAGAGATGTCTGTAACAATCCCTGACGTGTTGATGATGTCATGCTTAACTGTTGATTCCATGTCCTTGCAATCTTTAGCAACCTCCAATGCGTCAATTGTATGATCATTTTCCTCTTGCATCGTAGAATCTTGTAATCCATTATCACACGCTTGCTGAATTCGGGATTTTTCATAAATCGAAGACGAGACCGATGACAAGAGTTTCAATAGTGTACCACGTAAAACATGAAGCTTGGTTTGTGTGTCTCGAAAAAATGACTGGCAAATCACTGAACTTTCAGACTTGATGATATTGAATTGAAGGAAAGGCGTGAGTTGTGTCACGAGAGCTTGATATGCAGATTTTGATGCAAAATGATTAAAGTCTGCTTTGTGAAGTTGCTCAGCTAGTTGGTTCAAGGTGAGGAGTATTGAATCAATAAATGTATAACGATCTTGACCAAAAAGTGTCACAAATTCGCTCCCCCCTTGAATCCATGAAAGATTCACAAAATGAGACTGAAGTAGTTGAAATGACGTGAGGCCACTTCTTCTAGCGTTGTCTTGCATGTGATGCGAGTCTCCCTCTTGAAACGTTAAATTCGATGATTCCATTGAATGTCGATGAACAATGACGTTAAGGATTACTGATCGATAAAAATTGGTTTTCAATATCAAGTAATAATACCCGATTAAATTCGTAGCCACTAAAAAGGTTAAATGTAGCCAATTTTCGCGGTCTCGTCAAAAGAATTTTGCCACTTTGTCTCGATATTTGTCTTCAAATCTTGTCACAAAAAATCTTTTTACCCGTCAAATATGATATCACTTTGGTTCTTTTAGAATACCCGCCTCAACACGATTTACTAAAAAAATACACAAAATTTACTTAACTAAAAATGAAAGCATTTTCTTCAAAAAAAAATAAGTCACACACTATCTTTATGAAATAAATTTTACTTAACTAAAACATGAAAGTATATCAACACGTGTAGATATTCATTGTAATAGACAAATAATCTCCAAATGAGTCAGTTCCAAAAACTACTACACGTGTATCTATTCACCTTGTAACCTCCGTCTAACAATAATATATAAACCCAATTTATATTCACAAACCAAAAAACTCAATACCCAACAAAACCTAATAACACTTCTTGTTTCCTCCGTCTGTAAAACAAATCACCCACTCTTTTATCTCTCTCAAAACAAAACAGCCTACAAACTAAACCTAATCTCTCTTTCTCTTATAAAAACACGCAGCCACTCCTAAAATCATAACAATGAAACCTCCGCCTCAACAATTATATCCCAATCTCATAAAAATGAGCAGATCCCATCAAGTCTATATGAATCTCCTCAATCATACCATAAATCAACCATCCTGATTACTACGCCCCTTTTTCTTGATTACTCCGCTGCAATTCGAACCAAATGAATCCAAACGAATAACCACCACCACCAGTAGAATCAAACAAGGACTCCAACTACGCTCCTTACCCGAAAATCAATCCAAACTTTCAAATTTCAATCAAAGAAAAACCATCCATCAATCAACACACTTCGTCCTGTTGGAAATTCACTTTATGTGACGACATTTAAGAATTCCCATTAGTTATCATAGTCACACACGCTTAGACTAGACTAGGTACAATGTATAGTTAAGTGTTTGGTGTGTGGCTATATATACCCCTCCTCGGCTTCCAAGGAGGGGTGTTGATTGTGTTTCATTTTCAAGTTTAATACACTTTTTCTTATTTCACACACAACCTCTCTTCTCTCTCTCTCAACAATGGCTTCCACCTTCCACCACCCACCTAGACCACCGGATTAGATAAAATCAAATCCACAATTGGCATCAGAGCCTCGGTTCAATCCTTGGATCGTGTTCTTGTTTTCGATTTGGTGGTCTAAAATTTTTTTTTGTCTCGTTCTATCATTTTTCTAGTCCGAATCTAATATGATTTGTTGTGTCACAATATTCTAATAAGTTCTATCATTTGTCATATCATTTGTTTTCTGGTCCGAATCTAATATCATTTGTCATATCACTATTTTGTCACTGTCCATGGTTTATATGTTTTCTGGTCAAAAGTCAATCAAGCATGAAAAGTCCTGGTGTCCACGTTTATACATGTTTTACTGGTTTTTATTGTCTTTTCTTCAAGAAGAAGTTAAACCAAAATTTGCCCTGTATAACAGATTCAGATGATGCATGATCCCAAAATATCGGAAATAGTACAGATAAGATGTTAGATTCACATTCAGATCGGAATATTGCGATCGCAAAAACCATTGGTTTCTACATTGCGAATGAATATTCCGATGGAACACATTCGGTGCATTCCGATGGAACACATTCGGTGCATTCCGATGGAACACATTCTGACGGATGCATTCCGACGGATGCATTCCGATGGGGTGTAGAGTAGACATTCCGATGGCTTATTTATTTCTACATTACGATGGAAAACAGTTTTGACTCGACCATAAAAAACATTGCGATGGGTTAAACTTTGACTTTGCGATGGGTTTTAGAAATCATTCCGATGGCTATTCAATATCATTCCGATGGGTTTTAATCTTTTTTTCATTGCGATGTGTTTTTAAAGTAAAAACATTGCGATGGAAAACAGTCTAAACATTGCGACTGTTTTTTATCAAAATGACATTTGACCAGGCCCAACATACATCCAACCTTTTAACTCCCAATCAACTCTAAGTCTACCTAATGCCCATCGTCACTTAACACCATCTGGATTCGAAAACCAATATAACAAAAACTTAATTAATCTAGATCTCAGAATCATAAGTTTTCGTGTTTGCACAAGCAAGATCATTCACACGAAACTAATCCATCATCATAGATCGTGTATAAGGTATAACCCTCGTTAATTTTCGAATTTAAAGAATGAATACTAACAAGTGTGTTATATTCAATCTTTATTTCGATTTAAAAACACATGCAATCACGAATTGAACCTTACCCGAGATCTTTAAAGATCTTGAAGAAATTTACTTCATTTTTCAGCACCCGAATCTTAAATTATGTTACCAATCGTTGATGGTATCTTCGATGGGATAATTAGATGAAGGTTGAAAATTAATGGATCAAAAGGGATTCAATTCGTTTTTGTTGGGATGAAGAGATTGATGGGGATGGAGATTTCTAGTAATTTTTGGTGACTGTTGATGGGAGAAAGATGGGGGGACGGAGGTTTCTAGGTTGACTGGGAGGAGATGAGTTTGGTGGGGCGGATATTACTAGGAGATGTGTTTAGGGTTAATGGTGTGACAGATTAGGGTTGGGGAGTGTTCTATTTTCATTTCTTGGACCGGGTTTGGCACAATCAGATAATGGGCTTGCTGCTTTGAATTATTCGCATGGTCCACTTAGTTTGGTGTTTATAATTTCTCAAGTGAGGGTACAACGATTGTAAATGTCATGCTTGGTTTTGTGCTTTAAATTTATAAATTTTAATTTTACACAAGTTTATTATAAACTTTGTGTTAAAAATTAAATTTTATTATCATACCGGATATAAGGACTTCAACGTGAAAAAAATGACGTGACAAAGTGACAAAATTTATTTTGACGAGACCGAAGAAAAATTTTGGTATATTTTTAGTGACTGCAGATCTTGTTTGATCGGGTATAAATAATGTGAAGTTGGAGACGGATTTTTCGAAGGAGTGAACTTATTTTATCTTTCAAAGATAACTTGCTCGTGCTTAATCTTAGAATGAAGACTTGTTTATCAAGTTTCCGGGTTCGCGGTGGTTGGTTGATGACTCGAAAAACTATCACTTAAAGGGGTTACATTGTTGTACTCAGTGTCACGCGCTTAGTTGACGTGGATAATTTCAAGAGGTGTTGTGCTTATAGACTTCTTTAGTGATGCATTGGGTACTTAGAGATTTCTCCACCGTTCCTCATTCAACAATTGTGCAAGCTTAAGTCACAAGATCGAGGTATTTTTATTTAGTTTCACGTTTGATGTATCTGGTTCATTCTATCAGTGGTCACTTCAAATTGCTTTCAAGTGGGTTGGTAAAGATAGCCGTGGAGAGTTTATGAGTAGAGATTTTCGATCAACAACTGATCCTCACAAAATATATAATTCTTATTTATTATTCTCACGAGATTTCAGGTTCATGTGCGTACGATTTATTGCTGGTTCCGAGTTTCGAAACCATCAAGGGGGAAGAAGAAGACACATTGAACGCACAACGAGTACACGTGATGAACTTCATACCTTCTTTTGATTTGAAGACATTCCGGGATGACAATTGTCATAACCGCAAAGAAAATCAGTGTTATAACTCGTGGCGTTATCAATCTCTAAACGGTACACTACTGATTCGATGTTTAATTGTTTTGATGTTGAAATTATTCATCATCATTATCCTATATGGAGAGATATGCATTTCCGGGACTTAATTGACTTTGGTGCATCTCCGGAAGAAGATATGTGCATTTCTGGGACTTAATTGACTCTGGTGTTACGATGTCAACTTCATGAATGGGATAAAGTGTCTACTTCAGTATTTGAGCTTCATACTTGGGATTGATTTATTTTCTTCAACTATGTGGGGGAAGAAATGTCTTGATTCTTTCTAGTATGCATAACTTGAACTCTCAGGGGGAAGAAAAATTCAGAAGAATTTTTCAAGCGTGAGAAGAGAAGTTGTTGATCTACTTGGTGTGCCCCAAACTTTCAATCCCTCTTAGCAACGTTTTCAAGTTATATGATGGGATTTGCTTGTTAAATTCCGTTGTGCGCTTAATCATTCTAAGCTTTATTGAAAGCTTCGAAGTTGCTTACGAGGATTGTCGGTTTAGGGGGAAGCTATTTAAAAGCTTCTACATCAAGTTTATGTGGCATGAATTAGGGGGAAGTTAATTCAGAAGCTTCTCCTTAACCAGAAGTATATGGATTACTTAGCTCGTGCCGTTACAATATTTCTACTACAAGTTACTTAAAAGATGAGTCGTTTTGAAGTGAAGACTTGAAGTCAAAGGCCTCAGAAGACATCACCAGAATTGGACGCTTCATGGAAGCTTTTGTTCTTAATCATTATGTACTTGTTAGGAAGAATATTGTAAGGAATTCTACACGTCATCCTATGGGGGAAGATTGTCGGAAATTCACTTTATGTGACGAAATTTAAGAATTTCCATTAGTTATCATAGTCACACACGCTTAGACTAGACTAGGTACAATGTATAGTTAAGTGTTTGGTGTGTGGCTATATATACCCCTTCTAGGCTTCCAAGGAGGGGTGTTGATTGTGTTTCATTTTCAAGTTTAATACACTTTTTCTTATTTCACACACAACCTCTCTTCTCTCTCTCTCTCTCAACAATGGCTTTCACCTTCCACTACCCACCTAGACCACCGGATTAGATAAAAGCAAATCCACACGTCCCATTATTACAAGATGTAGCCACAAAAACGAAAACGATTACCTTTGTAAATCCAGTTAACCGGTTTCTTCAAGGTCTCTCAAAGAGGTCTCGAGTAGGTTTTCTTTTTAATTAAACTTTTTATTTTGGATAGATGAAAGTTTGTTGATGACTGAGATCTTGTTTTGAATGGTTTGAGTCAGGTGATGAGGTCGATTGGGGTGGATGTTGGTTTGGGTTGTGCATGGGTCTGTGAATCGAGTGTTGTATTTGTGGTCTATGAGTTTGGTTCGAGTCAAATTCGAGTTCGAGTATTGAGTTTGTGAGTCAAGAGTCTGTGTGAGTGAGTCCGTTTGGTGTGACGTTTGAGTCTATTTATGGTTTCGAGTCTAGAAAAAACTGTGGTAGTCAAGGGTCTTGGTCAAGTGTTAAGAGTCTTTTTGGTGTAATCTGTTGAGAACGTTGTTAGATGATTGTGAGTCAGTTTGGTTGAGTCGAGTGCTAAGATGAGACGAGGGTGTGATTCTTGTCTAGTCTAAGTCTGTTTTGTGGTCAAACTATTTGAGTCTCGTTTGGTTTTTCGTTATGGGTCTGTGTGTGAGATCGAGTGTTGGTTTGAGTCAAGGGTGGGTGTCGTGTGTATTGACCGAGAGTATTTTGTTTGTCGAGGTTGAGTTTTGTCGAAAATGGGTGTGTTGAATTCGAGTCTAGGTTTATATGAGTTTTTGGTTTGAGACCTTGTTAGGAATCCAAATCACGAACATAGTTCGGAATCCGATAATCACCAACATAGTTCGGAATTCATTTGTCAATGATATAGATCGGAATGAGAATCAAGGATATAGTTCGGAATATGACTTAAAAAGATAGTTCGGAATGTGACAAAAATAAACTTAGTTCGGAATGTGATGAAACTTTGTAAGGAAAAACAAAGTAAATAGTTCGGAATGTGACAAAGAAGTTAGTTCGGAATGAGACAAAAAGAGATTAGTTCGAAATATGAAAAAAATAAACTTAGTTCGGAATGTGATGAAATTTTGGCGGGAAATAAAACATGACCTAGTTCGGAATGTAACAAAAAGTGTAGTTCGGAATAAGACAAAACAAGTTTAGTTCAGAATCTGTGACAAATTTGGAGGGAAGAATACTAAATAGTTCGGAATGAGACAAAGAGAAATTAGTTCGGAATATTGAGAAACCCTCTTATTCCGAATTATACCCAAACTTTTTTTCAAACACTTGTAATTTTTACCCAAAAATCAATCTAAAAATTCTAACTTTTTCGTGTTTTTATCAAAACAAAAATCCAAAATCACTACCACAACTATGATGATGAATTTTTGAAAGATTAAACCATAAAAAAAATTAAAAAAAATAAAATAAAATAAAAGAAATCTGGTTCATCTTCTCGAGTTAGCGGACGAATGCTAGCAGGATCTGTCACCCAAGGTTGCTCGGGTGCATCTTCATCTACATTAACTGTATCCACCCATGCCGAGTCGCTCGATTATGTAATATCATGACTTTGCGCAGATTCTAGAGCTCGATTCGGAAAAATTACTCGAATTGTCTGAGTACGTTGAGTGTCCTTCACTGGTGTAGACTTAGACGTTTCAGGTATTGGTTGATCGGGTTCTTGGATGGGTAGTTGTTGTGTTGGTGTTGTAGATGTGATAGCTGAAGCTGATTGAAGTGAACCCGATGTCAGATTAGCATCAACATCATGACGGTGTTTGGTGCGTTTGTCGGTTGGAGTTGACTCAGAGTCTGGAGTTTCCTCGGCTGTTGAAGTTGTTTGATCTTTAGTAACAGAATCCTTTTGAGACTTGTCACCTTTTCCTGAAGTTTGATCCCCTTCACCATCTGACTTATCTTTGTTGTGATCATCCTCTTCCTCTTCTTCATTCTTTTCTTCTTCGTCATTCTTTTCCTCTTCATCATCATTCTCTGGTTCATCTTCATCATGTATTCGTTCGCCCATGCTGTCATCATCATCATCATTACTCTTACCCTTATCATCATTGTCACCATCATCATTATTGTCATCTTCATCCTCAGCATACTCGTCATCGTCATCTTCATTCTCGGATGGTTCATAGAGTTTGTCTGACTAATCCTCATCTTCATCGTCTTTTTCTAGATCGAGAGTGATGTATGGGACTACGGTGCCATGTTTTTTAAAGATCTCAGTGTCTTGATCCATTGCCGTCTTTAAAGCTTTGTGAAGTACTTGTTGTTCTGGCGTTCGGTTGTAGGACTCGACTTGAATCATCTTAGCATGCAACAGCTTCTTCAACTCGTAGTCTGTGAGTGTTTGAGCTATGAGAAAGTCAGACTGCTGAGTGTCGGAAGACTTGATCATCATTTTGCTTGCAGCGATGTCTTTCAGTTCATTTCGCAGAGGAGGAAGTACAGTTTCAATAGATTCTTGAACCTTTTCATCTATTGATTCAATCAGTGTGGCATTAGCTTGAACAAGTTCTCCTTTCTCCTCTTTGTATTTGTTTCTGAGTGCGCGAAGACGTTTAATTGATTCTTGCTTCCTTTCCACTACAGCTTCTAAATTTTCTCTTATTGATTCTTCAGATTGTTGACGACTTGTTAATTCTTTTCGAAGCTGGTCGATTTCTTTTTCAAAATCCTTCTTGCTTGCTAATTCATCACGAAGACGAGCGAGTTCCTTTTCATAGGCTGTCTTTGAAGATTCTAATTGCTCTGTAACTAGAATAATTTTATCCTCTTGAGCCTTCAAACGTTGTTCGATGATTTGCATAAAATCTGGGGTGACGGGTGGAGATACGAGCAATGGTGTTGGATGAGCAGTTGATTTTGTAGGTGTGACATGAGTTGTGACAATGGTGCTGAGTACTGATGTAGTGGCCATAGTTACAGGGACATTTACCATGTTCGGGTTTGTTGAAAGATCAGTGTTAGTAACTTCAGATTCAAGCGAGTCAAGGTTCAAGTACATACCTACTGGATCTGACAAAGACGAGGATTTGGTGGCACTCTTGTCCTTGTGGATGCTCCCTGTAACTCTTGTCTCTGGTTGAATATCATCAAGAAACGTATCTTGTTGTTCGTATTCTTGATCTTCTTCGTCATCCTGAATTGGTTCGTCAACGAAATTATCTGGTTCTCCAAATTCAGCAATGTCAGGAAAGACGACTTTCGTTGTCTGTATCGATCCACTACCTCCCGTCTCCTGTCTACTTTGTATTAAAGCCTTCTTCAGTTGCTTGGATTTTTGTTTCTTAGTCAACGGCTGTTGTTGTTCGTCAATGTCTTCAAGCAAGTCTTCATCGAAGAGAAGTGTTTTCTTTCCCTTGGCCTTTTTCTCCCATAAAGACACTGTTTTTGTTCTTTTTCCCTTGTTTTGTGTTGGTGTCTCATCTTCTGAGGAATCAGTTTCCTTCCTTTTGCCTTTGGCTTTTGGTGCTTTGAACTCTGTAGTGGATTCACCCAATTCTGCTCTCTTTGAATGATCTTCATTTTCTTCAGAAGAGTCTTATAGGAAGCACTCTTTTGATTTTGTCATTCAACATATGATCAGGAACAGGAGTAGGAATACCTGAGTAAATAATCTTTTGTCCTTCTTCTCTCATGTGTACTATGAAGAAATTATCATCTTCTGAGTTATCAAAGAATCCTCCACGTCGATCTATAGCTTCATCGGCTTTGATAAAGTAATTGACAATGAGCTTAGTGAGAGGGTTGTCCAAGTATATAGGTGTTAAACTTGGATATGTTTGGCAATTCTCCCTCATAACCAAGAAACATAATCAGATCTAATATTTGTTTTAAATCTGGAACAGGAGCATATGTTTTCCCTTTAGGAGGAGGAAAGGCAAAGATTTCACGAATCTGTCTAAGAGAAAATTCCTTCTTCTGACCATTGATGTTGAAGGAAAACTTTGTGTTTGTGATGGCTTTGAGAGAGGATGTGAACTCATGCATGTAAATTTCAGGAACACTTGCTGAAATCCGAAGTGTGGATTTGATCGGTGTGAGATCAAGGATTTCGATAGCTATTCTGAATGCTGCTTGTGAAGGAATGAAGCCTTCTTTCAATCGTTGATTATTGGTAGTGATTGGTAGACGGTTTTCTTCTGGTACTAGTTAATTGTCAAGTTGAATTTGTTGCTCTTGAGTGCGAGCCATGAAATCTGCTTAAGATGAAATATACACATTGATACACAAGAGATATATATCATGTAGTATTAACCTTGAAAGCATCCTATTGCAATTTGCTTAAAACATGGCAACTAGCACAAAAAACATACAATCATTGACCAAAGAATTAACAAGTTAAAATTCATGCAAAAACAAAAACCTAAACAAGCGTAGCAAACAAAGAACCAAAAAAAAAGAAGCATAAGTCGGAATCTGTGTATACCAGACCTAAGTCGGAATCCATATTCCTAACATAGTTCGGAATACAATATACCCAATCTAAATCGGAATATACTAGTTCATGACCTAGTTCGGAATACAAACAAGTGAGACCTAGTTCGGAATGCGTCCATGTGTGACCTAGTTCGGAATTCCCACATTTCTGACCTAGTTCGGAATAAGGCAATTCGTGACTTAGTTCGGAATTCACACATTGCTGACCTAGTTCGGAATAAGTACATTCGTGACTTAGTTCGGAATTCTAGTCATTAAGGACCTAGTTCGGAATACATGCTATCTGGACTTATTTCGGAATACAAGCATCCACGACGTAGTTCGGAAAACAGGCAAATGGGGCCTAGTTCGGAAAACAGGCAAATGGGACCTAGTTCGGAATACGGGCATCCATGACTTTGTGACAATCCGTCAATTTATGGTTGATATTTTATTCTCAATATTTATTTGAAAACATTATTTTAATGTCACAATATGAACTCACTTATTTTTGGGAAGAAATTTGGATTTACGTCTTGAAGTAGCGTCGACTACGTCTAAACCGGAGGATTCAACGTTACGTGCTTACGTTTACATACACCGTCTTTGGTGACAGTCCGACATTTCAGAAAATAAATTTATCCGTGAATATTATTTTGGAGTTTTAAATTTGTGTTAGTTCATAAACTCACAAATTTACGAGAAGAGATTAGGACTTACGATTTTAATTTGATGTCCTTTACGATTAAATTGGAAACCCTAGGATTACGTATTTACGTTTTAGAACTCCGTTTTTGATGAAACAATTTTTATTAGATTCGTTTTGTACCGTTGATTCATAATTTATAAAAACGTTTTTCGTAAAACGACCCGAGGGCACGCAAATCGAGGAAACTAGAATCAAGGAGTACCCGTAAATAAATGGGGATGAGACAAGTGGGACACTTGTCCCACCCCCACTCAAACCGGTCTAACTAAGCTACCACTTATGTGTCAAATGGTAGCAAGTAACTAACACTTGTTCTTTATGCTTACAAATGAAGCTAACAACTTACCTAAAACCACTAGCCAACTCATTACCACCATTTCTAACATGCAAAACCACACAATTTCCTCTCTACTCTCCATTTATGTCGTCCCATATCTCACCCTAAACATCTATTTGATCAAAAATTAACCATGAATACATATGTTATCTCTACATATCATGAAGCTCTTTTAAAACCCTATTGATTGGTGGTGATTATAACATCCAAGGAGGAGATTCCATAGAGTCTTGGGGATGATTTTCCACAAGGTGATCATGAAGATTGGTGGTTTTGAAGATGGTCTTGGCTAGGCACAAGTTTCTCCATCAAAATCCATGTTTTGATCACAACCTACAGCATCATGGTGGTATAAAGATTGTCCTCCTCATCCTCTTGTTATTTTTATTATGTAATCATGTATTTTATTTCCTATTGTATATGTATATGATGATTATATGATGATAAAAGTATTGTGTGGGGATTTGGTGTTGATAAACATGATTAAAAAGGTGAAAAACTATAAAGAACAAGGTTAAAATCTTGCTTAATTTAGATGGCTGTATAAAACAGTAAAGAACCATATGGAAAACTGATAAAATGATGAAGTAGAATCCATTTACAGTAAGCTATATGTCTTGTACACATGTGAGAGTTGGCCATGCAATGGAATCATTGTAATGAGTGAGATATGATCAAAACAAGTTTAGGGTACAAATCTGAGTTTACTGTTTTGGACGATTTTTAGAAAATACTTAGAGAATGATTCAACAGTAGCTATAGAAGAGTTAAATGGAGAAAATATCATGTATTTTATGTGATAAACATTTGAACTTCTATCTCCATATAGAACTCTAGATATGGCAGTTTTGGTGAACATGAGAATAAAAATCAGATTTTGGAAATTAAAGTATAATACTATTATATAAGCACTCAAAATTATATAGTATAAAATGTGAATAAAAACCCACTAACTCATATAATACATTTATATAAATAGGTACAATGGTAAATAAGTAGACATTTTATAAAAATGATAACTTGTTAAGTTTTATAAGTTATAAAACTATAAAAATGATTTCTACGACTTTTTCGGCTATTACCGTAAAATTAACGTTTTTGCTAAATAAAACTTAGACGGTTGGACCCGTCTAATGAGAACTTTATAAAACTTATATACTGATATATAAACATGTATAACAAGTAAAAACCGATAAAACCCGAACTATATAACATACGGACATTAACGGGCTAAATTAACGTTATTGGACTAATAATACAACAAAATGGACTAAAACAGTTATAAACTTATTTATTGGGCTTAACCCATTTAGGCCCAACTTGTAAAGTGTAGATACTGATAATATAAGTATAACATGGATTAATACAAGTTAAAGAACTTATAATAAGTTTATTGGACTTAAAACACGTAAATAGGTAAAACTAGTAAACTAGTAAGAAGATACCAATACGTAAACACTAAAATGATTAAAGGGAATATATAAACCCACTTGATCATCATATATATAAAATCATCATATGTATACATAATTGTTATTTTTATAAAGTCATTGGACATGAGTCTAAGACGAATATTATTTGTCTAGGTTTCCGTGATTGAAGCACGTACCGTATGTCCGAATTGCCGATAACCCGCCTTCCCACATCAACGTGAGTTCATAGCCTCGCACTCTTTTAAATGTTTTTATAAATGTTTTATAAACCCGCGAGGGAGATAACATGTTAGTTTTTATAAAATAGGACACCATTTGTCCCGATTATTTGTTTATTGATTTGGACCCGAATGATTGTATGACCCGATTGTATGACCTGATAAATGATTAAAGGACCCGATAGATGAAGTAAAATGGATTATTGAAGTTAGGTTATGTCACTAAAAGTCCCATTAGCATGAATTGTGAACTACCGGGATTTGGTAGACGCTTATGCATTTAATAGTACTATTTGGGGAGGATCACCCCAGTTGGCGCCTTGACGGTTGATCCCCGTCGTGCCACATTGATTGGTAAGCGAATTTATGTATGAGAAGATTTCCATAGCGTGACCTTTGTGACGACACGCTACTTTATATGGGCAAATTGAGTATCGGGTTAGCTACCCGTTGTTGGTTTAGTAAGGTAACAATGTCATGCGGCTTATAATAATCCAAACTAACGAAATACTACTAGACGCTCCGAATTACGATGTATTGCCTGACTAGCAATACAGGGTCATACTATTGATATTATGTTCGTGTTTTGGTTCTCATAACCATATTCATAAAACGGTTTTTATTTTCATACAACGTAATAAGACGTATTGTATGATGTTTTTACGACATTGGCTCGTATAACGATTTTTAAGGCAAACGCCTATATTATGATTTTGATGAAGATTTGTATAAAATGACTTTGGCTATTTTATGGCCTATTAAAATGATTTGTACAAAATGGTTTTCAGTAATAATTTTATACTGATATTATATTGATGGATTTTATTAAACTCTATGAATTCACTCGGCGTTATCGCTGACCTTTTATTTTAACATGTTTTATCTCAGGTACTTGAAGGTAATTCTCGGGAAGACAACAAGAATTCATGGCCCGCACTTAAACAATATTTTCCATTCATTTGTTTTGTAAAACCTGTATTAAATACAATGACTTGGGACCGATGTAACTTTGATATTTATGAATGGAAATGCTTTATTATTAAAACGACGCGACCTTTAAGTGTTGTCTATGATGTGAGTAATGTGCTATCCCGTAACACCAACTAGTCTTCCGCTGTACTGAGTTGTATAAATTTTTGGGTGTTACAGTTTGGTACCAGAGCTCTCGCTATAGAGAACGAAAGATTTTTAAAACCAAGGTTTTGAATAAAACATTTCAAAATCTTTTAACTATAAACATTTTTCTAAAAATGTCTAAAAATCTTTTGACTATAACGGTGCCGAAGAATTCACGAGTTACCGACAAGGCCAGACTGAGAAGTGTTATTTTAATATATATATATATATATATATATATATAACTTGGATTATATATATACGTTGTAATTTGATTACATGATTGTTTGATGATTATTTTGATATTTATACGAGGTATTTATATGACGTAGATTGTCACAAGGAACCCTAAATCCCCTAGTAAATTAATCGAAGCTATTCTCGTAGGAATTCTAGCTATCCTAGATCCAAGCCAAGTTGTGGATATTTATGATCCTAACAAATGGTTGATATTCGTAGAAATATAGATATTAGTTGATTGTGATATTGAAAAAGAATTGGCGAGATTAAATCTGATATCAATGTCATGACGATCTTTACTTATAGAGTGAAGTTTGACAAAACGTTATCACCTTGAAAGATGTCATCTGATTCAGTGTCATCCAATTCTTAAATTTGAATCGAAAAGGTGAATGTTGCACTTGAGGCTGTCATTGGAACGATTACCCAAAAGCCTAATGCCACTAGTACCTTTCCGAGAAGTCTAATTGAACGTATGAGTCATCTCATACTAGTGACTCATTTGATAATTGTTGTTGTAAGAGCTATAGGATTGGAAATTATGTGTTGATCATATCGAGCTTTTATTGCCCTATTATGGTTTATAAATAAGGCTGAAAGTATTGGAAAATGAGGTAGGATATCGAATTGAGTATAAGTTGATTGAAAACTTGAATAAAGTAAAATTTAACCCATATGGAATATGAGATTATTAATAGAATTCGTTAAGTTTTGTGATTGAATTATAAGGTTTTAATTGATTGTTTATTCGTGTTAAGTGTTGTTCCTAGGCCATTGTCCACTAACGAGGATGCCTAGTGTCCAAGAAATAAATTGAAGAAATCTTCTTCTGAATTGGGACCGATGGATCTTCTGGGACATGTGGAACACCTAATGACCCTTGTAGATTAGTATTCATTGTGGTATCTTTTAAAAATCTCTAACTTAACTGAGATATTAGTTGATAGGATGAGTTCTGAGAATTGTATGACATAGTGACGCGTAATGTGTTACGGTATAATTTTGACTTGTTTGTGATTAATGAAAAGACTACCTTTGATTGCTAAATTCTACATGTATCGATGTTATCTATCTCTTATTGCTTCATCCTAGTGTTCGCATTAGTGATGCAACCATTGAACAAGTACTCATCTTGATTTGAGTTACGTTGTAGATTATTCTTTTGAGTGCCATCGAGATCATGAACCTCATGATTAATTGGCTAATCTCATTTCCTATCATATTGTAGTTAGTTCTTGGTGAACCACTCTTCAGCACTCTTTTGCAGATTACTCATTGTTTTATAAGATACAATAGTATCCCTTGAGAAAAATTGAATTTTCATCACCATACGGATTATTCAAAGTAAGTTTTATAAGTGATCATTATCGAAATGAAGTTGTTTATAAAACACCTTGGAAAACTTAATTGTTTTCATAACAAGGAAAATCTTTGTAAATTTATTTTTGATTCTTATTTAAGAAATAAGCATGAAAATGTTTTTATTATAAGCATGATGATAAAATTTTGACGAACTAAGTATTGCATCGTTAATCTTGAAATTGTATATAGTTGCGCGCCTACATACAATTTGGAATGGACCATGCAAGGCTGATTAGTAGTCACCATAAAACTGGTTAATAAACACTACATTTTCTTTGAAGATTGTGAAAGATTAAATTTTATGAGATCTGCAAGAAGTGAAAAATAGGGACATAGTGTTAGGGACACCTACATATGTGCCTGTAGCATCTATTCTTCTGAATCAAATTTACTCATCTGTGGAAATTGTCTTATTTGACAATTGACAATTCTTTCTTGTCCAATTCTCCCGTAGTGAGATTCTTAGGAAATGTATCTGATTACCGAGTGTTGATGCCCAACTGGATGTATCGACGTTCCTATCATTTCTTATGATTTGATTTCATTTGAATGACCTGGATAACGATCCGAGGAGCTTTCGAATGCGTACACGAATCATGAAAACATGGGATATATTCATATTCGTTAAATGTTTTCTTCTGTATCTGATTTGAAATTCTCTCGCATAGATTATGCGTTGACCTTACTCTTTTAAAGTTAGTAATGTCTCCAAATATCCTTGAACTTGTGAAGGATTATGAGTTATTATTAGTCTTTTGAGAAGTTCGCATCTTATCGACGACAATGAAACTGGGAAGTTGATAGTGCCAGTAGAATGGATTGATTGATTATGACATGACGACATTGTCTTAATTGATGGGAGCTCGAATTGAATTCCCCTAAAAGATAAGATGTTGATTATCAAAAGTAATCTAAATAATTCTTGATGGATGACCATATCCTGCATTTAGACTTGAAATTATATAGTGAATGATTGTGAATTAGTCATAGATATTATAATCTAGAAGAACTTAAACTAAATTTATTAAAAGATGTTTCTGTTATCCGAAACTTTAGGAAGTACTTATTGATGAATTACCTAGACTTTCACCATTAATGCAATTTGAAATTGGTATTGATTATATTCTCGGTGCTGCACCTGTGGCTTGTGCACTGCACATCAGCACCATCTAAATTAAAGGAATTACCGTACAACTGAGAGAGTTGTCGGAGAAAGATTTTATTCTACCGAGCTCGTCATTATGAAGAACTATGGTGTTATCATTCCTTATATTTATAGATTACTGTGAACTGAGTAAATTGACAATCGAAAACGATATACATAACTCGAAATGGAAGATTTGTTCGATCATTTACAAGGTTTTTGATCCACGGCATGGTATCGTCAACTTCGCGTCCGCGAAGAAGATTATGTATTCCAATCACCACATCCAGAACTTGTAATAAACATTATAAGTTTCACGTGATGACGTTTGGATTGACTAATACACATGTAGCATTCATAAATTTGGTGAATCACGTGTGTAGGCTGTAATTTGATAAATTCATGCTCGTGATCATTAAGGACTATATGTTTGTTTATAAGAATAAGAATGAGTTAATAATTAATTATAGATTGCCCTGAATTGGTCGAACAATAAAAGCCTGTACCTTAAATATTTAACATAAGACTTAAGATTTAATCCTTTACATGATTTAACCGTGTGATTAATAGATAATAGAATACAAATTGACTCTTCAAAATTTAGAAGTCATTTAAGACTTTGAATTATACTAAAAAGAAAGTTCAAATATATTTTGACAAATGTTTTAACAAAGAATTTTAAGGGATTACTCCCTTATACACAAACCATTTAACTAAACTTTTGTTTAAGGGTAAAGTTTGTGTATACTTCTAGACAACTTAAGAAGAATTAAGGAAACTATATAATTTATGATTTGAAAATATGAAGTGACAATTTTTGCTTTTCAACTAAGAAAACTTTGACCAAAATATAACCAAAGATTTTTCAAACATTTACAAATCTTATTAATTACTTTCGATAAATCAACAAAAATCGTGTTAATTAAATTCAAATTTATTTTTGAACATTTTATATAATTGGTCGAACTAAGAAAATTAAAATTTTTACGTTTACGCTTCATAAAATTAACTAATAATTATTTAATTAATTATAGTAATTATCGACGCTTTAGACGACGGATTGAGTAAAACGGATAAAAATGATAGTTGAGAAGAAACTAAAACTCAGAAAATGTGAAGAAATAGTTTTTGTATAAATATGGACATGATAATTATATCATCAGGAAAAATGAATACAAATACTGACACATTATGTAGAAAATATAAAGAACCAATTAGGATGTGTTCCTTAATAATGAAGGTACAAAATAAATTGCCAAACGATATAAAAATAAACAATGTTTGAAAGGTTTCACGACTAATGTAAACCATTAGAATTGAGGAGCCAATGACTTTAAATGTATAAAAGGCCACTTGTGGTTACCTAAATATGGATATTGTGAGATATAGTTATGTTGGAATTTGTAATTATAAGTATTCTATTCTTGTCATTTATGATTTAAAGTATCTTTGTCTGAAGAAGTTGTACTGATGGCAATTATGAAGGCAGACATCGCCTCATACATTAGTAAACGTCTAGCTATTGCAAAGGTCATCATCTGAATTTGATTCAATTTGGGTCATCGTCGACAGACTGACCAAATCTGCTGATATCATTCCCGTTAATGATAAATGCAAAAGAGTTATGTAAACATAGTGTACCTGTATCGATCATCTATATCAAGATCCTCGCTTCGCATCGAATTTCTAGATATTTGCTCAGAAATCATTGAGAACGAACCTTGATGAGAGTACTATGTACCACCCCAATCGAAGGGACGAGGTAAAGTAACGATACAAAGTAATACAAGTGTTGTTTTATGTTTGAATGATTGACCTTTGGTAATAAACCGTATAATCATTTTCCTTTGGAGATATTATCATTGATAACTATCGTATTAGGATCGAGATCGAATCTTATTAAGATTTAGAAATTAGAGCATCTGTAAGCAGGAGTTGAGATAAAGACACCCGACATACACCCACTGTGAGTTGGACATGTCTTTTAGGCTTAAGGTTTCCTATGATGGCGAACCTATCCTTGAAAAATACTCGACCCACGAGACCTGAAATGATTGTTGAAATTAGGATCTGATTATTGACTGTCGTTAGTGGGCAAGAGATTATGTGAATATGAAATTTAGATCTTGAAGTGCCAAATGGGTAGCGAAGTTATGCCACAATTTTTAAACTTAGAAAAATGAATTCATGATCTGACAAATAATGGGATATAAGTCCCTGTTGTATGGGACCATTGAGATGATGTAAAAGATTGGTTTGAAAGGCATATAAGCTGGATCTACCCTAGGACTTCAAGAACTGCGTGAATTATGTTTCGTAAATCGAACTTGATGGAATATCTATCAAGTAAAAATATGAATTCTTCTTAATAGAGCTTAGATCGGCGAAAAGTTGCATTCATCAAAACCCGTGAACATCATGGATAGAGAAAGTAAGTCAACATTAAGCCTGATCTTATTCTCGTAGTTATGTTTGATAGAACTCGCGTATTGTAATGAATTGCACTTGTGAGAAAAGACCAAATGTGGAGGAAATACCCACATGGCTTTAACTCTATAAGAAGCGAGTAGTAAAGTAAGATGATCTTTGAGGACAAAGATCCTGTTTAGGGGTAAATGTTGTGACAATCCGTCAATTTATGGTTGATATTTTATTCTCAATATTTATTTGAAAACATTATTTTAATGTCACAATATGAACTCACTTATTTTTGGGACGAAATTTGGATTTACATCTTGAAGTAGCGTCGACTACGTCTAAACCGGAGGATTCAACATTACGTGCTTACGTTTACATACACCGTCTTTGGTGACAGTCCGACATTTCAGAAAACAAATTTATCCGTGAATATTATTTTGGAGTTTTAAATTTGTGTTAGTTCATAAACTCAAAAATTTACGAGAAGAGATTAGGACTTACGATTTTAATTTGACGTCCTTTACGACTAAACCAGAAACCCTAGGATTACGTATTTACGTTTTCGAACTCCGTTTTTGATGAAACAATTTTTATTAGATTCGTTTTGTGTCGTTGATTCATAATTTATAAAAACTTTTTTCGTAAAACGACCCTAGGGCACGCAAATCGAGGAAACTAGAATCAAGGAGTACCCGTAAATAAATGGGGATGAGACAAGTGGGACACTTGTCCCACCCCCACTCAAACCGGCCTAACTAAGCTACCAACACATTACTTATGTGTCAAATAGTAGCAAGTAACTAACACTTGTCCTTTATGCTTACAAATGAAGCTAACAACTTACCTAAAACCACTAGACAACTAATTACCACCATTTCTAACATGCAAAACCACACAATTTCCTCTCTACTCTCCATTTATGCCGTCCCATATCTCACCCTAAACATCCATTTGATAAAAAATTAACCATGAATACATATGTTATCTCTACATATCATGAAGCTCTTTTAAAACCCTATTGATTGGTGGTGATTATAACATCCAAGGAGGAGTTTCCATGGAGTCTTGGGGCTGATTTTCCACAAGGTGATCATGAAGATTGGTGGTTTTGAAGATGGTCTTGGCAAGGCACAAGTTTCTTCATCAAAATCCATGTTTTGATCACAACCTACATCATCATGGTGGTATAAAGATTGTCCTCCTCATCCTCTTGTTATTTTTATTATGTAATCATGTATTTTATTTCCTATTGTATATGATGATTATATGATGATAAAAGTATTGTGTGGGGATTTGGTGTTGATAAACATGATTAAAAAGGTGAAAAACTATAAAGAACAAGGTTAAAATCTTGCTTAATTTAGATGGCTGTATAAAACAGTAAAGAACCATATGGAAAACTGATAAAATGATGAAGTAGAATCCATTTACAGTAAGCTATATGTCTTGTACACATGTGAGAGTTGGCCATGCAATGGAATCATTGTAATGAGTGAGATATGATCAAAACAAGTTTAGGGTACAAATCTGAGTTTACTGTTTTGGATGATTTTTAGAAAATACTTAGAGAATGATTCAACAGTAGCTATAGTAGTGTTAAATGGAGAAAATATCATGTAGTTTATGTGATAAAAATTTGAGCTTCTATCTCCATATAGAACTCTAGATATGGCAGTTTTGGTGAACATGAGAATAAAAATCAGATTTTGGAAATTAAAGTATAATACTATTATATAAGCACTCAAAATTATATAGTATAAAAAGTGAATAAAAACCCACTAACTCATATAATACATTTATATAAATATGTACAATGGTAAATAAGTAGACATTTTATAAAAATGATAACTTGTTAAGTTTTATAAGTTATAAAACTATAAACATGATTTCTACGACTTTTTCGGCTATTACCGTAAAATTAACGTTTTTGCTAAATAAAACTTAGACGGTTGGACCCGTCTAATGAGAACTTTATAAAACTTATATACTAATATATAAACATGTATAACAAGTAAAAACCGATAAAACCCGAACTATATAACATACGGACATTAACGGGCTAAATTAACGTTATTGGACTAATAATACAACAAAATAGACTAAAACACTTATAAACTTATTTATTGGGCTTAACCCATTTAGGCCCAACTTGTAAAGTGTAGATACTGATAATATAAGTATAACATGGATTAATACAAGTTAAAGAACTTATAATAAGTTTATTGGACTTAAAACACGTAAATAGGTAAAACTAGTAAACTAGTAAGAAGATACCAATACGTAAACACTAAAATGAGTAAAGGGAATATATAAACCCACTTGATCATCATATATATAAAATCATCATATGTATACATAATTGTTATTTTTATAAAGTCATTGGACGTGAGTTCATAGCCTCGCACTCTTTTAAATGTTTTTATAAATGTTTTATAAACCCGCGAGGGAGATAACATGTTAGTTTTTATAAAATAGGACACCATTTGTCCCGATTATTTATTTATTGATTTGGACCCGAATGATTGTATGACCCGATAAATGATTAAATGACCCGATAGATGAAGTAAAATGGATTATTAAAGTTAGGTTATGTCACTAAAAGTCCCATTAGCATGAATTGTGAACTACCGGGATTTGGTAGACGATTATGCATTTAATATTACTATTTGGGGACGATCACCCCAGTTCGCGCCTTGACGGTTGATCCCCGTCGTGCCACATTGATTGGTAAGCGAATTTATGTATGAGAAGATTTCCATAGCGTGACCTTTGTGACGACACGCTACTTTAGATGGGCAAATTGAGTATCGGGTTAGCTACCCGTTGTTGGTTTAGTAAGGTAACAATGTCATGCGGCTTATAATAATCCAAACTAACGAAATACTACTAGACGCTCCGAATTACGATGTATTGCCTGACTAGCAATACAGGGTCATACTATTGATATTATGTTCGTGTTTTGGTTCTCATAACCATATTCATATAACGGTTTTATTTTCATACAACGTCATAAGACGTATTGTATGATGTTTTTACGACATTGGCTCGTATAACGATTTTTAAGGCAAACGCCTATATTATAATTTTGATGAAGATTTGTATAAAATGACTTTGGCTATTTTATGGCCTATTAAAATGATTTGTACAAAATGGTTTTCAGTAATAATTTTATACTGATATTATATTGATGGATTTTATTAAACTCTATGAATTCACTCGGCGTTATCGCTGACCTTTTCTTTTAACATGTTTTATCTCAGGTACTTGAAGGTAATTCTCGGGAAGACAACAAGAATTCATGGCCCGCACTTAAACAATATTTTCCATTCATTTGTTTTGTAAAACCTGTATTAAATACAATGACTTGGGACCGATGTAACTTTGATATTTATGAATGGAAATGCTTTATTATTAAAACGACGCGACTTTTAAGCGTTGTCTATGATGTGAGTAATGTGCTATCCCGAACACCAACTAGTCTTCCGCTGTACTGAGTTGTATAAATTTGGGGGTGTTACAGACTTAGTTCGGAATATAGGCAAATGGGACCTAGTTCGGAATACATGGAATCTGGACTTAGTTCGGAATACAGGCATCCATGACGTAATTCGGAAAACAGACAAGTTAGACCTAGTTCGTAATGCAGGCATCCATGACTTGGTTTGGAATATAGACAAACTAGGACCTAGTTCGGAATAAGGTTATGCCCAACCTAGTTCGGAATATGTCGATACCTGTCCTAAGTCTAAAAAGAAATCTGCTTTTAACAATTTTAACATCACACACAAGTATTTTTGGTAGAAGAACAAAACAACGCAAGATCCTCGTTACCAAAACCCCCTTTTTATTCAATCAAATTAATTGACCTAATTGAATCCAAAACTGATATGTGGGGGTATACTGATTAATTTGAAAACATTAAGATCATATTACCTTATTTGTGATGGACGAAAAATGAAGGATTTAGGTTGAAAAAATCAATGGCGGCAAGAATGTTATGTTTGGATGATAATAGTAAAACGAAAGAGAAGAGAAAAGGGGCGGGGGGGTCAAACTTTTGACCTAAAAAATAAGTTCTATCAGGTTGACACTTTTGGCCCTTCATTTTCCTTTTTCTTTTCATTTTAGTGTAGAGCCTATTTAAGTTTAATTATTCGTTTAACTATTGAGCACCCTCAACCAATCAATGCACTTAACTTATTTGCCTAAAAACCATAAATGTATAAAGTCCAATCACAAACATATCCAAATACCTCATACTTGACAAACACATGATTAACAACATTTAACGGTTTATTTTCTGAGAAAGATTCTGGAAGACGATATATTGATGACAAAAAATAATTTTAAGATATCCTCCCCCTTAAACAAGGATCTTTATCCTCTAGAGAAACTTGAGTGCTGATGTTTAGAATCTCACCAAGTCTTTGATGATTTCTCATAAAGTGCTCAATTCTGGTGCGAACTTCATCCTATATCTTGGCTTTCCTTTTCTCAATCTTCACACTCATTTCAGTCCACTCAGTGTAAGAAAGCACTTTTCCTTGGAAGTTTTCAATGATCTCATCAGTTCCATCACCGCTATAGAACTTGAGATGAATATCACCTCTGCTGGTCAACATATCAACATTGGTGATTGGTGAGAGATTTCTTCTGTTCAGCCTTGTTATACAAAACTTTTCATATAACATTTTCTTCTTGAAAAGACTTTCAACTTCAGCTTTCCCTATTTGTTCATACAAGCTCAGCTTCACATTTCTTAGCTTTTCTTTTTCCTCAAGCTTTTATATTTTGTTGAGTTCTTCTTGAGTGGCCACCCAAGCTTTGATCAGTCGATCATTCGGTCTATAATCTCCTTTGTTCTTGGGTATGAAGGGAGGTGTACCACTATCAGTTGTTTCTTCACTTGTAGGCAGCCCATCCACATGATCATTCTTGGCTGATGGCCCCCCCTTACCCTTTGTTAGGATCTTTTCAGTAAATGGTGACTCATAGACAACAGGTTGTATCTGAGCCTTCTTTTGGGCATGTTTCTTAAAGAGCTGCTGGATGGTGTTTTTCTCCCCCTCAATAGAAGACTACCCAGCAACTTCTAATGACCCACCAGCAGGGAAGAGGCCACAAATATGATTAAGAGTGACAGATACCTTGGCCAGCATAGCTGGAACATTTTCAAGTGCATTCAGTTTCTGTTGAACCTCATTAGATAAGGTCAACTTTTGTTTCTCCAGTAACGCCACTCTTTCTTTTATCCTTGACACAGAGTCACACAAAGCATTAACTTGGCCAGGCACTGGTGTGAACTCTGGTGGGAACTCCATGGAAGCACTGTTGATGGAGTCCATAAGAGATGACATTTCTTGCTTTAAGGAAGTGGTGGTGGCCACATCTTTGACTAGTGGCTTCAAAGTAGCAATGATGACATCCTTGATTTGTTTAGCAGAAGGAGGAATTGGTCTTGCTTTAAGAGGTGAAATTTCAGTATCAGCAAGCACCTTTTCTTCCTTTAGTCTAGCCACCTGTGATTGAAGAATCAACACTTGATTTGTAAATTCTTTTACCTGTTTAGATCTGGGGGATGGTGGCTTTGGTGTTTCATCAGCAGTCTCTTCATCACTGACATCAAGGTTCACTGGAATACGTTCACTGAACCCAAGTTCCTTCTCTAAATCGTCACCAGACATGCTGAGTACAAATAAAGGCAAGTGTCCCACCTTGGAGCCAGTGGTGAGATTCACTCCCTTGGGTGTCTTCTGAGCATCACCTCCAGTGTGAGGATCAGTTTCAAGTCCTTCACCACAAGGGTTGGTTTTACCTGATGGATCCAGAGAAAGAGTCCCTGATAAGTTAAGTTCAATGATATTGTTTTTGGTTCCTTCTGTAGGACCCTGTTATGGGGGGGGACTACATCATTAGAAACAGATAGGCCAGGGTCAGCGTCAATTATTGTATTTGCTGACACCTCATTCCCTGATGTAGACTCAGAGTGACAAATAATAGAAATTGGTAATGAAATAGGAATTGTATTTAGATTTAAATTACCTACCAATGCTGACTCCACACTACTGAGCTGAGGGTGAGCTCCATATTCAACCTTCTCTCCTAAGAAGCTGAAAGAAGGGTTGCCTTCTGGGCCTCTTTATGCATGTCACCTCCATCAGAGAGTAAAGGTGACGACTGGCTTGGGTTTTTGTCCTTGGCCGGGGGCTTACTTTTCTTCACAATATAGCCCTGGGGTTCATCAGCAACCTTCTTTGAGGAAGATTGTGTGAGGGCTTTCCTCTTTCTGGACTAACGTCTAACCTTCTTAGTATTAATAGATGTGCTCTTCTAACGAGGTCCAGATGAAGCTCCAGGATTTTCGCCCTTCAGATCCCCTTCTCTAGTTGGAGAAAATGCTTTTGGAGCTTTGTACACTACTGCAGCATCTTCTGAGCAGATGTCCAACATGGGTTGTGTAAGAGGAGGATCAATGGTGCTGACAGGAATGTTCCAGCGAGTAAGATCAAATGGTCGAAAATATCTCCATTGATTTTTGAAAAGTCATCACCAAGATGGTCATCAAAGAGGAGAGATAAAAATCTGGTGTAAACAACGTTTTTCTCTCTTGTCTTTTTTTCCAGCTTCCCATGGAGGTCTTCAAAAATAAGCCTCCCAAAATCAGTTTTAATTCTCTTGGCCAGACAGTATAAAATAATAGCATCTCTTTTATTGATCTAGTCCAGGCCTCCAGTTTTCCCCCCAAACACTCAATAAGAATAGTCATCAGCAATTTCCACTTTGGTGGCAAACAACTCCATTTTAACCCCCTTTCTCAATAATCTCTTCAATATACCAATTTAAAATCATCAGGTATAGCTTCATAATCACTAGGGTTTTCCAAATAATTTAGACCCAAAACCCTTCTAAATAATTTTAGACCAAATTTACCATGAATCCCAGCCATGGTAGAATCAAACTCTATGGACTTCTTGTTGTTAGAAGCTTTTGTTGTGAACCAAAATTCTTTTAGAACATTTTGAAACATCATTCCAGGATCCTTAAACAATGCATCTCTTAAAACACTTTTGGACAAGTAAGTCATTACTTGTTCCCCAGGAACAGACTTAATTGATTCTGGTTTGATTAAGGTGATGTTGTTGGGCTTGAAGATGATATCATCAATAGGAAAAGTAACATGAGTGGATGGGTTGAGTGTGATCTTTGCAACCTTTGGGGAAGAAGATTCAGACATTGTTGTTTTTGTGTGTGTTTCTTTTTGAAAGAGAGAGAGTTTGTGTGTGTGTGTTTTTGATAAAAAGATTTGTAAGCGTGGAATGAAATCCAATTGTAAGGGATTATATAAAAAGTTGAACTGATTTGTAAAAAGTTTTTAAAACCATTTCAAAAAGTTATAAATCTTTTAGGGTTTCTTTTGAACATTTTACACAAACTCTCTCATTAATGTTCTGCAAAAAGGTATGATTTTCTGTTGCATTGAACAATGAAACACCTCATGTGTCAGGGAGTTGTTAACTGTGGATGGGGACGTTTGAAATTTCATTAGTTAACAAATGACACCTTTTGAAAGAATGTTTGTTTTATTCACAAGAAAATTCAATGCCATTTAATACTTTTCATCACATGATTGATTTGTTTTAAAAGTTGTTGCTCAGATATGCTGAAGCTGATGGCAATACTTGTGAGCTTTAGTGCGTTAGATAAGGCGACAAAGCCCCATATACATGTTCACATAAGTGAACAAGACATATGACATTGCACGCTCCTCTACTCAGGCCTATCTACTCAGTTGTATTAAAATTTTGTTCAGATTTTGCTGAAGGAAACTTTTGATGACTGGTGATCATTTGTTCAGCTTTAGTGAATCAGATAAGGCGACAAAACATCATATATACAATCACATAAAGTGAGATAGACACATGAAATTGCACACTCCTTTACTCAGACACTGCTACTTATCATTAATCAAAACTTTTAAGAAATGCTGATCCTTTAAGCTTCTTAAGTGAATGCTGAAGGTTCAGGTTTTGTATCATCAATGTTCAGCATACCAAGCTCCATTATCAATCTTTTGAAAGTTGGTTCATCAAGTGGTTTGGTGAAGATATCAGCAAATTGATACTGAGTGGGGATTTAATGTAATTCAGTGTCCCCTTTCACAATATGATCTCTGATAAAGTGATATCTAATATCAATATGTTTTGTTCTTGAGTGAAGGACTGGATTGTTGGATATTGCAATAACACTAGTGTTATCACAAATGATTGGTACCTTTTCATATTCTATGTCATAATCAGCCAGTTGGCTTTCCATCCAAAGAACATTGGTACAACATTCAACAGCTGTCACATATTCAGCTTCCGTTGAAGAAATGGCAACTGTTTGTTGCTTTTTTGCACTCCAACACACAAGCTTGCCACCTATCAATTGGCAAGCACCAGAAGTGCTTTTTCTGTCCATATTGCATCCAACATAGTCAGAATCTGAATACCCCTTTAGATCAAACCCTGAGGATTTGGGGTACCAAATACCTAGACTTGGAGTACCTTTTAGGTATCTGAAGATTCTCTTTACAGCAGTAAGGTGTGATTCCTTTGGATCTGCTTGGTATCTTGCACAAAGGCATTTAGAGAATTGAATGTCAGGTCTGCTTGTAGTTAAATACATGAGTGACCCAATCATACCTCTATACTAAGTGTCATTGACTGATTGTCCATTGAGATCAGGTCCTAAGTTGTTAGGGGGGTACCATTGGACTCTTTACTGAAGCACAACTGATATCATACTTCTTCAGCAGATCCTTGACATATTTTTCTTGATTGATGGAGATGCTTGGTCAGATTGTTTAATCTGAAGACCAAGGAAGTATGTGAGTTCTCCCATCATACTCATCTCAAACTTGCTGGTCATAAGCTTGGCAAATTATTTGCATAGTTTCAAGCTTGTTGAAACAAAAATGATGTCATCCACATAAATTTGTACCAGAATGGTGTCAGTTTTAGATTTATAGATAAACAACGTGCTATCTATTTTTCTCTGACAAACTTATGTTCAATGAGAAATGTTGGGAGAGTTTCATACCAAGCTCTTGGAGCTTGCTTCAGTCCATACAAAGCTTTGTAAATCTTGTAGACATGGTTTAGGTATTTACTACTCTTAAAGCAAGGAGGCTGTGTAACATAAACTTCTTCTTTAGGTCACCATTTAGCAATTCACTTTTGACATCCATTTGGTAGATGATAAAGTTCATGTAAGTGGCATAATATAGAAAGATTCGTATGGCTTCCATACGTGCAACTGGAGCAAAGATCTGATCAAAATCAACACCAGTCTCTTGATTGAATCCTTGGGCCACTAGCCTAGCTTTGTTTTTGGTCACCACATTGGTTTCATCTCTTTTGAGCTTGTAACCCCATTTGGTGGCAGTGGTTGATTTACCATATGGAAGGGGAACCAATTTCTAGACTTTGTTTCTTTCAAATTGATTTTGTTCTTCTTGCATGGCATCCACCCATCCAGGGTGTGTGAGTGCTTTAGAAACATTTGTAGGTTCAATTTCTGAGAGAAATTTTGCATAGAGGCCTTCTCTAAATGAAGCAGCACTCAATTCTTTACCATAGATCTAGTGACTCTACCTTCTCCAGGATTGCCAATTATGTTCACCAGCTGTATGTGACTATTATTAGTCCAATATTTTTGTGGAGCTGGAGAATACGCACTATTATCATGATTAGAGCTAGAACTTGGAAGTCTATGACATAGACTTGGACTTGGATTATCTCTAGTGTCTGCTGAAGGATATTCAATAGACAAAGGTTCAATCATTGGAGGGCTTCCTTCTTGGTCAGAAGCAACACATCCAAGACCTAATTCCCTAGAGATAGTTGGAGAGCTTTGAGCAGAAGGCTTAGATTTTTCATCAGCAGCTTAATTGGATTGATCATTTTGATCATGTGTGTCAGCATGATGATTGTTTTGAAACTGAAGGATTTTCTTTTGTAGGACTTGTCAAATCTTAAAATAAAGCAATATGAGGAATTGAATTGCTTGTTTGATATCTTTGAGAAGGCTCATAATGTTGAAATTCATCAGATGGATAATTGTGAGATTCATGAATATGAAGTTCATCATCTGATGGATTTGTAAATTTGAGAGCTTCAGAACTTTCATTGAAAGTGATGTGATAAGTTTCTTCAATACATTGCTTCTTGTGTTGAAGACTCTATATGCATTAGATACTAGGGAGTATCCAAGGATGTAACCATCATCATATTTTTCATCAAACTTCCCAAGGTGATCCTTGTGATTGTTAATGAATACTGGACACCCAAACACATGTAAGAATGAAATGTTTGGAATTCTCCCCCTAAATGATGGATCTATTTTGAGTGTAACAAGCAGTGGCTATAGCATTAGTCCAAGTATTCTTAGAGAGAGCAAATCCAGCAAGCATTGTTGATGAGATGGCATTTGTACATGATCTCATCGTTATTTTCGGGCTTTAAATACATTAAAATGTCATAAAATACCATATATATGCTTGTATTTGTTTACTTGTGTTTTTTAGGTAGGGATATCGTGAAAAAGACAAAAGATCACAAGAAATAAGGAAAAACGGACACGATAAACGAAGCCGTACAAAGAACCGGGCCCTAGTTCATGAATTATCCAAGGTAAATCCTTGAAGACTTGAAGATGTACAACATTGATCCTCAAAATATTAAGAAATGACACTTAAACCCCTTGTATATTCATAATTACAAGTTTGGTCCCTTAAGTTTGTCAAAATTACAAAAATGGTCCTTCAACTTTGAAGAATTGGCAAGATTAGTCCCTCAACAATTCTAAATTGTCAATTATGGTCCCTCATAAAGTCAAAGGACCAATGAAGACCTTTGAAGATCAAGACTGTCCAAAATCAGCCCTTGAGTGATGGAAAAATGGCAAAAATAACCCTTGAAATACTTTTGCCAAAGTTTTGGGGCAAAAGTATGAAAAAAGAAACTTCAAATGTGAAGGAAACACGTTTTTTAGGCTGAAAAACTTCATTTGCATCTTTTCCCAAAAGACAAGGACCTAGGCTGCCAAGTTTAGAAGTTTAAACTCCTAAACACGCGCCAAACATTAACCTTCCCCTAAAAACGGATAAAAGGTTGTTACTGTAGCAATGAAGAACCCAGATTTAACTTTTTACCAACGAAGGGTAAAATGAAATTGGTTGTTCCCTCGTGTGATTCACCTCACTTGAAACCCATACCAACATTAAATCCTTCTTCTCCACTCACCAATGGAACCTACCATTCAACCCGTCACCCAATCACATCACAACTTACTCTCCACGACAATACACGTGTCCAAATCAACAACCAAGACTCAATGCTTAACCCTAAAGCTAAAATGAACGATTTTGATGCATTTGGACAGCTCACAAACATTAAGCACTCAAGGGCATTCCTGGAAATTCATAGCTAGGGTTTTCATGTAGGTTAGCATTATAGAATCGTCTACTAGTCCTATATAAGGAGACCTCAACTTGTGAGAGTCCCTTGTTCCAGATTTTAGCTTTAAATCTTTGTAATTCCTTTTTATTAAATAAAAGTTGGATTTTCTGAAAATTTGTGATTTCCCTTTGTGTTTTATAAAAGTTTGGTATTTGATAAGCTAAGATCTGAGTTCCATATTCATGTTTGATGGTTTTTTAGGCAAGGTTTTAAGCAATAAAGCTTGTGTTTCAAAAATCAGAAGTTTCATATTATTTGTTCATCATTGTGTTTGTTGATCTTAGTAGGTACAAGGAAGCTGGTGCTTGTTTTGCTAGCACCTCAGCTCAAACATTCCAAGGCTTGGATGTAAGTCTTGGAGGTTTGCATCTCTCTCCCTTTTCAATTTTTCTGAATTTTATTGTATTTTTGGTGATTTTGCATGATTTGTTGTGGATTGGTGTTTTAAGGCTTGATTTGTGTTCCTGAGGTTGTTTAGGAGTTGTTAGGGTGGATTGGATCTTGTTTGATAGGTTAATACAAAACAATCCTTTGGAAGATTACAAAATCAGATTCCAAAGGGGTGTTTGGGTTAACTGATTCAAAGGGATTTTAGCCTTCCTTTGTTATTGTTCTTGGTTCTATTGAGGTTGTGCATGCTTATCTGTTGTTAAGTGGTCATTATCTGCAAGTTTGGTGGCTATTAACACCTAGATCAATAAATAGGCTATAAAATCTTGATTACTTGGTTAAATTGGCTGAAATTTTGAGGACACCTAGATCTAATCATAGACTAGGGTTAACAAGTGTTAAATCTAAGTTAATACAACCAATGAAGTAGGATTTGAGTGCTAAAATTGGATTTGTGGTTATCTATATCAGATAAAGTTTTGTGTTCTTGAAGTTCATAATCAGAAACCTGCATATGCTTTGATTTGCTTTTAATATTTGATTCAGTGATTGGAATAAGTTTGTTTGTTCTTATTAACAGTTATTATAGCTTGTGTATGCTTTTGGTTCATTGTGGTTGGCTTATTCATGATTGGAATAAGTTTGTTTGTGCTTAAGAGTGCTTTACTACTTATTTGCTAGGTCTGTGCAATATCTGGGCATCATTGGCTTTTTCTGTGCTTATTGGCTTATTGGAAGTGTGATTATTTGCTTGATTGTGACTCCTTGTGATTCACTAATCACAAGGGTGCCCTTGTTTCCACTTGAATCCAACTGGATCTCTACCAAATCACAAGTCAAAAAGTCAAAGCAGTGGGAACTCCTTTCCCCTACTGCTAGTGTAATTTTATGTTCAGCTTATCAATAATCTATTCCAGCTTATTCAAACGTGCAACAACTTTAATTTTGTAATAGGTGCTCATTATTTGACCCATTTGTTCATACTGGAGCATTTGGTGGGTTCACTTTAGGGTTTGACTAGAAAACCAACTCCCTTGACTTATTCATAAGTTCTTATTGGCTTATCCAGCTTATTTGGCTTTGCTTATTGAACTTTTCTTGATTGTTTTGGCTTAATTAAGTTGTTTAGAGTCTATTGCAAGTTGAATCAAGTCCTGAGATGGTCTAGAACTCCAAGTCGACTATTTTGTCTTTTTGTGAAAATCTCCTTGGCTTATTTCTGGCTTATTGAGTGTGCTTTTTCAAAATTTTCACAAATCTCTTAGGCATCTCAAAAGAAGGTTTTGTGTTTAAGCAGAGCTTATGGCATTGGCTTATTGCTTAATGGGTTGATTGGCCCAATAAGAATAAGCTGTGATAAGCTCATATTCAGCTTTTGGGCCTTCAGACTTTTGTGCTTAGAATTAAATTTTGAGTCAGATAGGGCTTTTTCAGGTCATTTGGGCCTAGTTTGACTTTTTGGGCCCAAAAGCCCATTTAAGTTGACTGTTTTTGGTTTTAGCCTATTTTGGGGCCCATTAGGGGTATTTTGGTAATTTGACTTCTATTTTCTGATTATTTAGGTTAAAATAAACTAATTTGCAAGTTTTTAAATTTTTTTATAATTTTTGGATTTTTAATATTATTTTATTATTAAATTTCAAATTTCACATTTTTGCACTTTTATATTTTTCTTAGCTTAAATACATAAAAATAGGATTTTTGCAACTCTTAGATTATTTTTATCAACATTAGATTAATTTTTATAATTATTATAAGTTTTAATAGTTTTTAAATCATTTTAAATAGTTTTTCTTAGTTTAAAAATTTATAAAAATAGTTTTTAATCTTTTAGGTCATTTTAGGGGTTTACCAATCGAAAAATCTTTACCGGGGCTTTTTGATAATTAATTTGATTTTTAGGGCTTTAATTAGTATTTAAAAATTAATATTTAATTAATTAAAAGGTTTGAAAAAGTTTTTAATCATTGGTAAACTCTTAGTTTATTTTGATTTTTGGTAAATTTTTGTGAATTTTTAGAATTAATTTTTATTTTTTCTCATTTTATGGTTTTACGTTTAGTCGTCGTAGTAACTAATTTCACGTCTTCGTCATTCTATTTTCTCATCCCCTTCTATCCAATTTTAATCTCAAATCTTGCTACATTTTAGTCACACACATATACCTCCTTGGGAAACGAACTTCATTGGGTCATTAGTGTTTGATTTTCCTAAATCATCACTTAATACTTACCGCTTATCCGCCTTTTTCCTAAAAGGTCGTATTTTACCGCAATCATTTTGGTGCCGCTGCCGGGGAGGTGTGTTGTGATTAATTTGTCTTGTTGTTTTTAATATTAACCAAAAATAGTATTTGTATTAGTAGAAATCTACTAATACGTATTATCGGTTTTTTCGTTTTTCTTGTGAAATTATTATTACTGTATTGTATTAAGTATCACAATCAATACAAAATATCTCCAAAAGTGTGAAAACACAACCTTAATTGGGATTCGATCTCCTAATTATTTAATTCGAATCTCAAACAAAAAGAAAAAGGCAAAAATAGATAAATACTTTCGTGAAGCTCGATTTTGAAAAATACGAACTATAAGGTGGGTATAAGGCGGGTATTATAAAATATACCCTAAGGAAAAAGGCTCTTAAGTGCTTCGCGCCGCCTCGTTTCCCCGCTTGCTTGTGAGTATTTTGAGATTGAAGGCTAATCGAGGGTTTTGCCGCCCAAAGTATTATTACGTATCATATATATTTGCTTGGTTTTCTTTGTGATTAAACCCTCTTGAACAATTTGGTTTTCACCAAAGTTCTAAAGTCATTCGAAGGCGTTCACTTTACGTGATCGTTTTCATTCTTTTGAGGCTTCTTTAATCAAGATTTTGATTCGAGGAGAGATTTGGTAGTTTGTTGTCTACGAAGATACACCAAAATCCAAAAAAAAAAATATTAAAAACAATTAAAAACACAAAAAAATTGAAATTTCACAAAACACTAAAAAAATCTTCTTTGCTCACCTCCCATTCTACGTGAAGTTTATGCTAACTCGTAGTCAAGGTAAACGAGCCCGTAAACGTCGTCAAAGTCAAGGAAATCAAGAGACATTGATTGAAGAAAAAACTCCAATTATTGAACCTATTGTAGAACACGAAGCTATCATGGCTAATCGTACTATGATGGAGTTGCTTCAAGCACCCACCGAGGGTTTTGGAGAGGCCATTGTGATTCCCGCTATCCTTGCGGAGAATTTCGAGATTAAGACGGGTTTAATGTCAATGTTGCAAGATAATAAGTTTAGAGGTCATTGAAAGACAACCCGCATTACCACATAAGAAATTTTAATCGTCTCATCGCTACTAGCAAGTTTAAGGATGTTCCACATGATGCCATTAAGATGATGTTGTTTCCATACTCGTTAGATGGACTCGCTAAAATTTGGCTTGAGAAAGAACCGCCATATTCAATTTTGACATGGGGTGATCTCGTTTCTAAGTTTGTGAACAAATTTTTCCCACCATCTAAAACAACACATTTGAAAAATGAGATTTCAAGATTTGTACAACGAAATAATGAAAGTTTTTCAATGGCATGGGAACGATTTAAGGAAATGTTACATGAATGTCCACACCATGATTTTTCGGAATTGCATCAAGTTGATACTTTTTATAACGGGCTTAATGATCATGAACGAGATTATTTGAATGCAGCCGCGGGTGGTAATTTTTTGTGCAAAACAACCGATGAAGCTTTAAAGATTATCAAGAATAGATCTAAGGTTTACAACCCTCGTAACACACCGAGTGTTGCCAATATGGGTTCTTCATCGTCGTCATCGTCTCGTAGCATTAACGCCTTACATGATGAAGCTAATGAGGAAAATCGGTTTTTCGATAGGTTTTCAAATCTTATGACTCATTCGAAAGCACAAGATGCTTTGAATTCCGCTTCGGTTAAAGCGGTTGATAAGAGTTGTTTGTCTTGTGGTGGAGCTCATGATCTTTCCGAGTGCATTACCGCCGGTGGTAACACTTCGAGTGCTTACGTAGCAACGGGAACTTAAAACCAAAACGGCCAAGGTTCCCTCCCAAATCAAGCTCCACCAAATCAAAATGCTAATAACTATCGAAACAACAACCAAGGTGGTAATTATCAAGGCAATTCATGTAACTACAACAAAGGGAATTATCAAAGTGGGAATGGACAAGTCACTAATCAAAACCAATACCTTGATTTTCAAAACACTACACAAGGTTTTCAAAATGCTCAAACTAAAAATCTTCAAGGAGAATTTTTGGATTATGCTAAAGCAAATGATGCTAAATTTGATAACATGCAACGTCAGATGATTAGCTTAAGATCCGAGTTGAAAACGAGCTTAAAAACGAACTTGCTAATGAACTTAAAACTCATGCTAATAAAATGGAAGGAAATGTTCAACGTCTTCAACAAAATCAACAAAAGATGGAACAAGGACAACATGAGATTAAGCAAGAATTGTTAAAAGCGGATTTAAGGCAATCAAAATTTGAAGACCGAATGGCAAAAATGTTTGAAGCAATCATGTGTAAACCCTCTTCCTTAGGTTGTCTTCCTAGTGATACCATTGCAAAACCGAAGGGAGAAATGAAGGTTATTACTACACGAAGTATTAAAACTTTCAAGGAACCAATCTCTCGTCCAAGTACTTCTATGGAGAAGGAAATCGAGAAAGAGCCCGAGGTAATGGTCGAAAAGGAGCATATCACAAGCCCACGAAGTACCGCTCATACCACACCTACGGTTGAACCAATACCAATCATGGAACCCGAGTTTCCAAGGCCGTTGCCTAATGCCCAACCCACACCACCCTTACCTTACCCTTCGAGACGAAACAAAGATAAGTTGCAAGAACGTAACAAACAACAAATCGAGCTTTTTTATAAAAATGTTTCAACAAGTGCATTTTGATGTAAGTTTAGCCGACGCGTTGTTATATATGCCTCGTTTCGCTTCCACTTTTAAAAGTATGATGAGCGATAAGGAAAAGCTTTCAAAGCTTGCTAATTGTTCTTCGGTTTATCTTAACCGCATACTGGAAAAAGTTGGTGACCCCGGAAAGTTTCTCATTCCTTGTGACATACAAGATATGAAAGAATGCCTCGCCTTGGCCGATCTTGGTGCGAGCATTAATTTGATGCCATTTTCCATTTGGAAATCGCTTTCGCTTTCGGCTCTTACTCCTTCGAACATGTCTATCAAGATGACCGATCATTCTACGATTTTAGCATGTGGAGTAGCCGAAGATGTTTTCGTGAAAGTATGGAAGTTCTACTATCCCGTTTATTTTATAGTAGTTGACATCCCAGCGGATCCTCAAGTTCCTCTAATTTTAGGTCGTCCATTTTTAGACACCTCGAGATCGCTTATCGACGTTCATGCAAGAACTATCACTTTGAGATTCAACGAAGAGGAACTTGTTATAAACGATACTCAAAACTCAAAACCTTCTCATGTTTATGCAATCACTAACATCAATCACATTAACTTTGTTGATGTGGTTTGCGATGAGTTCTCACAAGAAGTGTTAGGTTTTTCTGATAGCTCGTCAAGTGGCAATCCCACTATTTTGGATCAAATTCTCTCTAATTCCACACCAAATATCACTCCATTCCAAGGAGGCGATTTTACATCAAATGAAATCGACAATGAAGATGAGATGTTTATTAGTGATGATACTTCTATTCCACCATTTCTTCCGCCGATGGAAGTTATTAGTGTTGAGCAAAAATCTTCGATCGAGGAACCGCCTATCCTTGAATTGAAAGATCTTCCTTCTCACCTTGAATACGCATTCTTGGAAGGTGATGACAAGTTGCTGGTTATTATTGCACGAGGTCTTTCTAATGATGAAAAAACCGAGCTCTTGAAAATTCTTAATGCTCATAAAGAGGCAATTGCGTGGAAAATTTCCGACATTAAGGGTATTGACCCAAAATTTTATACTCACAAGATTTTAATGGAGGAGGACTACAAACCCGCAATTCAAAGTCAAAGAAGGGTAAACCCCAAAATTCACGATGTCATAAAAAAAAGAAGTTTTTAAACTCCTTGACGCGGGAATGATTTATCCTATCTCTGATAGCCCATGGGTGAGCCCAATCCATTGTGTCCCTAAAAAGGGAGGAATGACCGTTGTGCCTAATGAAAACAATGAGTTAATTCCCACTCTTGTTGTGACCGGTTGGAGGGTGTGTATTGACTATCGAAAGTTAAATGACGCCACTCGTAAAGACCACTTTCCTTTGCCCTTTATGGATCAAATGTTGGAGCGACTTGCGGGAAATGAATTCTATTGCTTTTTAGATGGTTTTTCCGGTTACTTTCAAATCCCTATCGACCTTCATGATCAAGAGAAGACTACGTTTACGTGTCCTTATGGAACGTTTGCTTATCGTAGGATGCCTTTCAGACTTTGTAATGCATCGGGTACGTTTCAACGCTGTATGATGGCCATTTTTCACGATATGATCGAGAAGTCGATGGAAGTGTTTATGGATGACTTTTCGGTGTTTGGCAATTCGTTCACGTCGTGTTTATCTAATATCGAGAAAATGTTAAAACGTTGTGAAGAAACCAATCTTGTGCTTAATTGGGAAAAATGTCATTTCATGTGTAAACAAGGAATCATCTTAGGACATAAAGTCTCTAAAGCGGGGATTGAGGTCGATAAAGCTAAGGTAGACGTCATCGCCAAGTTAACTCATCCCAAAACCATTAAGGGAGTTAGGAGTTTCCTAGGCCACGCGGGCTTTTATCGTCGTTTCATCAAAGACTTTTCGAAAATCTCTTGACCTATGACACACCTTCTCGAGAAGGATGCTCCTTTTAACTTCAATGAGGATCGTGTTAGAGCTTTCGAAACTCTCAAAAGGAAACTTACCGAAGCTCCCATTCTTGTTGTTCCTAATTAGGAATTACCCTTTGAAATCATGTGCGATGCAAGTGATTATGCTATAGGGGCCGTCTTAGGGCAACATTATGAAAATCATTTCCGTCCTATCCATTATGCTAGTAAGACGATGACCGAGGCTCAATTAAAGTACACCACAACAGAAAAGGAATTCCTTGCCGTAGTATATGCTTTTGAGAAATTCTGACGTTATCTCGTCTTAACTAAAAGCATCGTGCATACCGACCATTCGGATATCAAGTATCTCTTAGCTAAGCAATATGCTAAGCCAAGATTGCTTTGTTGGATGCTCCTCCTCCAAGAATTTGATGTCACCGTTCTTGACAAAAATGGAGCCGAGAATCTAGCGGCCGATCATCTCTCTCGTCTAGAAGATCCTCACAAAGATGTTTTCGAGAACAAGGAAATCACCGAAACATTTCCTCTCGAGACTCTCGGTGTAGTGAATTCTAAAGACAACACCCCATGGTTTTCTGACATTGCAAATTACCATGCGGGCAATTTCATAATCAAGGGTATGACGACACAACAAAAGTGAAAATTCTTTCGTGACGTCAAGTTCTATTTTTGGGACGACCCTTATCTCTTTCGGGTTTGTGTGGATCAACTCGTTCGACGTTGTGTTTTTGGTACCGAAGCTTCTAATATCCTTAGAGCTTGTCACGAAGGACCCACGGGTGGTCACCATGGTGCTAATCTCACGGCTAAGAAAGTGTTTGATGCCAGCTTCTTTTGGCCTTCTATCTATCGTGATGCACACGCACTTGTGAAGTCGTGTGATTCGTGCCAACGTCAAGGAAAATCATCTCAACGTGATGAAATACCGCAAAACATAATTCAAGTGTGTGAGATTTTCGACATTTGGGGCATAGACTTTATGGGGCCGTTCCCATCGTCTCATGGTAACAAGTATATCCTCGTCGCGGTCGACTACCTTTCTAAGTGGGTGGAAGCTAAGGCTTTACCTACTAATGATGCTCGTGTGGTAGTGAAGTTTTTGAAGCAACTATTCTCTCGGTTCAGAACCCCTCGTGCTATTATAAGCGATTGTGGAACCCATTTTTGTAATGACCAATTCGAGAAGGTCTTAAAGAAATATGGAGTTACTCATCATGTTTCTACGGCTTATCACCCGCAAACGAGTGGGCAAGTCGAGGTTTCGAACCGAGCTTTGAAGAGGATTTTAGGGAGGTCGATAGGAGAAAACCGTGCTTCATGGTCCAACAAACTCGATGACGCTTTATGGGCCTTTAAGACCGCTTATAAGACACCTATCGGTTGTACTCCTTATAAGTTAGTCTATGGGAAGAATTGTCATTTGCTCATTGAATTGGAGCACAAGGCATATTGGGCCCTTAAGCATGCAAACTTTGACTTGAAGACCGCGGGAGATCACCGGAAAATACAATTGAATGAATTGGATGAACTAAGAGACAATGCTTATGAAAATTCATTAATTTTCAAAGAAAAGACTAAAAAGTTTCATGATGCAAAGATTAAAAACCGGGTTTTTAACGTTGGTGATCAAGTGTTACTTTTTAACTCTAGACTTAAAATATTTTCCGGGAAATTGAAATCTCGTTGGTCGGGTCCTGTCACCATTACACAAGTTTTTCCTTATGGGACCATCGAGCTAGCTCAATATGATGGTCCTAACTTCAAGGTGAATGGACATAGGCTTAAGCACTACTTTGGTGGGGAAATTCCTTCAATGGTTGACCTCGACCAAATCACCTTCCCCAATGATAACTAGCATTGAGGGGATCGAGTCGAGCTCATGACTCGATAATAAAAAACGAGGTGCCTCGTGGGGGAGATCCCATGCTTATCCTTTTATGCTTTCTAATAAATAATGAGAGGGGATTTGTGCCCTTCCAACTCGTTGTCTCGTGGTTGTTTGTGATTGTGTTATCTAGATCGTCATCATTGAAGACTCTCGTGTTCGTTTACGTAAGCCTCCATCGTTTGCTTGAAGAAGTTTTTCACGAATCCATTGACATATCCTTTATTGTTCTAACAATTATTTTTTAGCATAATTAATAAACAGCTTTAGTTATATTGTTTATCACCCTTTCCATGCTAGATCCTAAGCATTCGACTCTTCGTCTCTAGTATGGGGGTGCTCCACCTTTAGACTCGAAACATTGAGGACAATGTTTACTTTTAGTATGGGGGGTGCATAGAACTTGCTTTGCTACGCCCTCACGCTTTCCAACTTTCAGTGTTTTGTTTTGTTGCTTATAAGGCTAAAAATGGCCAAATTTTAAAATTTTTCTTAGTTTTAATAAGTATTTTTAAGACGAATGTATATTTTATGATGGGTAGAATAAGAGCTATTTTTGACTTGATGGAAATTTGGAGCCCTTTACATTCCTTAACCCGCTCAATTCAAGTTTTGCTAGACTTTTATATAGGGAACTTTAAAACGCGAAAGTCTTAGCTCATTCGGGTTAAGAACAAGAGCTTCAAGTTCCTATAATTGATCCTAGAAAGTCACTTATCAAGGGAACTATAAAATGCATTCTCTATACTTGAAAAAGTCCAAGAAAGTGCAAGATCCTATAGGTGGCTTGAAAACCCAAAACTTTGATTTGATATAGTCTTAATGAAAGCTAATCCAAATTTGGCTTAATTTTGACTTGCATGGCTAAGTATTCACGAGTCTCTTTAATTAGAGGTCTTTATATAGTGAAAAACGAGAAATGATAGAGTTAGACAAGTGATCATGCTAAACGTATAACATGAAAATGTTCTTTCAAAAACTCATATGTTTTTAATTATGGCTTTTTCTTCCCATAAGATCAATGCATTAGGAATAAAAATAATTGCAATAAGTAAGGTCGTACGATTTGAAAGGTTACTTAGCTTCCAGGACAAGATCGTTTAAAAGTTGCTCGGGGTTGAATAGAGTTCATAGCCAAGGCATAACTTATTGAAGCGGGACGCGAAGATTGGTGAAGATCCAAAAAGGCCCTAACAAGGCTTGAGGAGCTCTATTTTGTTTCTAAAGATCCAAGATGATGTGAAGTATCATTATTCCTAAATCAATATGAAGGATCGAGACACACGACGAAAAGCAATTACTCCCTAAAGATATGGAGAAAGTCTATCCAAAAAGACCCTTACAAGGTATGAGGATAAATATATCCAAGTCCGAAAAGGAGGCGGATCGTTGTATATCAAAATCCAAAATAAAGATTTAAGAAAAATGGTGAAGTCGTGGTCCAAATATGAAGAATCTCTCAAAAACGTCAAGTGAAGAAATTCCAAAATATGAAGAGAAGACCATAATTTCAAGAACGTCTTCCCAAGATTTGAAGTATGAAGTACATGCCAAATATTTGTCCGAGAAATGTCTCAAATCGTGAAACGAGTTATGCCAAGATATGAACTTAAGGAGATACACGAGAAGCCGTTTTAAAAGATTTTGTCCTTCGGCTAACTATCGATTAAATTGTGCTACTTTTCTTTCGAACTAATAAATACTCAAATAAGTCAATATGAATCACTTGTGATCCATGACAAGTAGTTAAAAAATGCTAGTAACCCATTTCCTTTTATAATAACTAGGATTGCGTGGAGAAAAACTATTACACAATTTGGACGTATGAGTAGTGTTAGCATTGTGACTTTTACCAACAATGATCTCGTTTTTGCACTTAGCATGGAATGTATGACAATAAAGGATGACGAAATTTACTCTAAGGGACATTTACTTGTTTCTATTCATTAACCCTAAAAGTCACATTCGTGATGAAAATCATACATTATGTCTTTACACATCTTCGTAGTATTGTTGCAAGTCTTTTACTTTTCAATAAAGGTTAATGAAATTTAATTTTGGTGATGCTTAGATACTATATTCTAGCATTGCGTAAGGGTACGGCAATGGCTTAGTATGGGGGAGTGATGAGATGGCATTTGTACATGATCTCATCATTCTTTTCGGGCTTTAAATACATTAAAATGTCATAAAATACCATATATATGATTGTATTTGTTTACTTGTGTGTTTTAGGTATGGATATCGTGAAAAAGACAAAAGATCACGAGAAACAAGGAAAAACAGACACGAGAAACGAAGCCGTACAAAGAACCGGGCCCTAGTTCATGAATTATCCAAGATAAATCCTTGAAGACTTGAAGATGTACAAGATTGATCCTCAAAATATGAAGAAATGACACTTAAAACCCTTGTATATTCATAATTACAAGTTTGGTCCCTTAAGTTTGTCAAAATTACAAAAATGGTCCTTCAACTTTGAAGAATTGGCAAGATTAAACCCTCAACAATTCTAAATTGTCAATTATGGTCCCTCATAAAGTCAAAGAACCAATGAAGACCTTTGAAGATCAAGAATGTCCAAAATCAGCCCTTGAATTATGGAAAACTGGCAAAAATAACCATTGAAATACTTTTGCCAAAGTTTTGGGGCAAAAGTATGAAAAAAGAAACTTCAAATGTGAAGGAAACATGTTTTTATGGCTGAAAAACTTCATTTGCATCTTTTCCCAAAAGACAAGGAGCTAGGCTGCCAAGTTTAGAAGTTTAAACTCCTAAACACGCGCCAAACATTAACCTTCCCCTAAAAACGGATCAAAGGTTGTTACTCTAGCAATGAAGAACCCAGATTTTACTTTTTACCAACAAAGGGTAAAATGAAATTGGTTGTTCCCCCGTGTGATTCACCTCACTTGAAACCCATCCCAACATTAAATCCTTCTTCTCCACTCACCAATGGACCCTACCATCCAACCCGTCACCCAATCACATCACAACTTACTCTCCAAGGCAATACACGTGGCCAAATCAACAGCCAAGACTCAATGCTTAACCCCAAAGCTAAAATGAATGGTTTTGATGCATTTGGACAGCTCACAAACATCAAGCACTCAAGGGCATTCCTGGAAATTCATAGCTAGGTTTTTCATGTATGTTAGCATTCTAGAATCGTCTACTAGTCCTATATAAGGTTACCTCAACTTGTGAGAGTCCCTTGTTCCAGATTCTAGCTTTAAATCTTTAAAATTCCTTTTTATTAAATAAAAGTTAGATTTTCTGAAAATTTGTGATTTCCCTTTATGTTTTATAAAAGTTTGGTATTTGATAAGCTAAGATCTGAGTTCCATATTCATGTTTGATGGTTTTTGAGGCAAGGTATTAAGCAATAAAGATTGTGTTTCAAAAATAAGAAGTTTCATATTATTTGTTCATCATTATGTTTGTTGATCTTAGCAGGTACAAGGAAGCTGGTGCTTGTTTTGCTAGCACCTCAGCTCAAACATTCTAAGGGTTGGATGTAAGTCTTGGAGGTTTGCATCTCTCTCCCTTTTCAATTTTTCTGAATTTTATTGTATTTTTGGTGATTTTGCATCATTTGTTGTGGATTGGTGTTTTGAGGCTTGATTTGTGTTCCTGAGGTTGTTTAGTAGTTGTTAGGGTGGATTGGATCTTGTTTGATAGGTTAAAACACAACAATCCTTTGGAAGATTGCAAAATCAGATTCCAAAGGGGTGTTTGGGTTAACTGATTCAAAGGGATTTGAGCCTTCCTTTGTTATTGTTCTTGGTTCTATTGAGGTTGTGCATGCTTATCTGTTGTTAAGTGGTCATTATCTGCAACTTTGGTGGCTATTAACACCTAGAGCCATAAATAGGCTATAAAATCTTGATTACTTGTTTAAATTGGTTGAAATTTAGAGGACACCTAGATCTAATAATATAATAGGGTTAACAAGTGTTAAATCTAAGTTAATACAACCAGGGAAGTAGGATTTGAGTGCTAAAATTGGATTTATGATCATCTATATCAGATAAAGTGTTTGTGTTCTTAAAGTTCATAATCAAAAACCTGCATATGCTTTGATTTGCTTTTAATCTTTGATTCAGTGATTGGAATAACTTTGCTTGGGCTTATTAACAGTTATTATAGCTTGTGTATGCTTTTGGTTCATTGTGGTTTGCTTATTCATGCTAAAACTGCTTAAGATTGCTTAACTGCTTATTTGCTAGGTTTGTGCAATATTTGGGTATCGTTGGCTTTTTCTGTGCTTATTGGCTTAATGGAAGTGTGATTATTTGCTTGATTGTGACTCCTTGTGATTTACTGATCACAAGGGTGATTTTGTTTCCACTTGAATCCAACTAGATCTCTACCAAATCACAAGTCAAAAAGTCAAAGCAGTGGGAACTCCTTTCCCCTGCTGCTAGCCACTACTAGTGTAATTTTATGTTCAGCTTATCAATAAGCTATTCCAGCTTATTCAAACGCGCAACAACTTTAATTTTGTAATAGGTGCTCATTATTTGACCCATTTGTTCACACTGGAGCATTTGGTGGGTTGACTTTAGGGTTTGACTAGAAAACCAACTCACTTGACTTATTCATAAGTGCTTATTGGCTTATCCAGCTTTTTTGGCTTTGATTATTGAACTTTTCTTAATTTTTTTTGGCTTAATTAAGTTGTTTAGAGTCTATTGCAAGTTGAATCAAGTCCTGAGGTGGTCTAGAACTCCAAGTCGACTATTTTGTCTTTTTGTGAAAATCTTCTTGGCTTATTTATGGCTTATTGAGTGTGCTTTTTCAAAATTTCTTTTCACAAATCTCTTAGGCATCTCAAAAGAAGGTTGGGTGTTTAAGCAGAGCTTATGGCATTGGCTTATTGCTTAATGGGCTTATTGGCCCAATAAGAATAAGCTGTTTGTTATTTAAGTTGTGATAAGCTCATATTAAGCTTTTGGGCCTTCAGAATTTTGTGCTTAGAATTAAATTTTGAGTCAGATAGGGCTTTTTCAGGTCATTTGGGCTTAGTTTGACTTTTTGGGCCCAAAAGCCCATTTAAGTTGACTGTTTTTGGTTTTAGCCTATTTGGGGGCCCATTAGGGGTATTTTGGTAATTTCACTTCCATTTTCTGATTATTTAGGTTAAAATAAACTAGTTTGCAAGTTTTTAGAATTTTTTATAATTTTTGGATTTTTAATATTATTTTAATATTATTTTATTATTAAAAAATTTCACATTTTTGTACTTTTTATATTTTTCTTAGCTTAAATACATTAAAATAGGATTTTCGCAACTCTTAGATTATTTTTATCATCATTAGATTAATTTTTATAATTATTTTAAGTTTTAATAGTTTTTAAATCATTTTAAATAGTTTTTCTTAGTTTAAAAATTTATAAAAATAGTTTTTAATCTTTTTAGGTCATTTTAGAGGTTTACCAATCGAAAAATCTTTATCGGGGCTTTTTGATAGTTAATTTCATTTTTAGGGTTTTAATTAGCATTTAAAAATTGATATTTAATTAATTAAAAGGTTTGAAAAAGTTTTAATCATTGGTAAACTCTTAGTTTATTTTGATTTTACCTTAAATTTTTGGGAATTTTTAGAATTAATTTTTATTTTTGCTCATTTTACAGTTTTATGTTTAGTCGTCGTAGTAATTAATTTCACGTCTTCGTCATTCTATTTTCTCATCCCCTTCTATCCAATATTAATCTCAAATCTTGCTACATTTTAGTCACACACATATACCTCCTTGGGAAATGAACTTCATTGGGTCATTAGTTTTTGATTTTCCTAAATCATCACTTAATACTTACCGCTTATACGCCTTTTTTCCTAAAAGGTCGTATTTTACCACAATCAATTGTTCGTGCTGCTTCAATTAAAGTTCTGTTCCTTCTTTCAGCTACACCATTTTGTTCAGGTGTGTAAGGAGATGAGAAATTTTGGGAAATTACTTTTTCATCACAGAATTTAATCAGTGTGTGATTTTTGAATTCAGTGCCATTATCAGTCCTGAGTTGCTTGACATGAGTGTCATTTTGATTTTCAACTCTTTTGCTGAAAGACATAATGACATCTGGTGCATGGCTTTTCTTTGTCAGAAAATATACCCAGGTGTACCTAGAGTACTCATCAACAATAGAAAGTGTATATTTTTCATGACAAATGGCCCTAGGTGATACTGGGCCAAATAAGTCCATGTGAAGTAGGTGAAGACTTTACTTGATTGAGAAAGTTTGCTTTGTTTTGAAAGTAGCCCTATAGTGCTTCCCTTTTTCACATGCTGAGCATGGTTTGTCCTTGGAATAGACAAGTGAAGGAAGACCAATAACAAGATTTTGTTTTGCCAGCAGAGTAATTGTTTTGAAATTTAGATGGGAGAGCCTCTTATGCCAAATCCAGTTAGTAATGTTGGAGGCACTAGCAAAGAAACATGTCTCCTAAGTAAAGTTCATGTCCATAACATAAACATCTTTGACTCTGGGAGAAATCATCGCAATTTCATGATTAGAGTTGAAGATTGTACCTTTTTTGTCATCAAACAGCACTAGATACTTTGCATCACAAAGTTGACTGATGCTGATGAGGTTGTGCTTTAATCCATTGACATATTCCACCCTTGTAAAAAATATACCATTGCATAACACTGATCCAAATCCTTCAGTAGTAGCTGATGAGTTATCACCAAACACAACTTTAAGACCTTGTATAGATGACTTTTGGTGCCAGTCATATGCCTTGAGCAGCCACTATCCAAGTACCAAATAGGCTTCCTGAGATCACACTACACAAGTTAAGGAAATGGTCAGTTTTGTTTTGAAACCTACCTTTGATGGGTGGTGTTTTAGACCTAGAAGGTGTTCTAGATCTGAATGATCCATTAGATGAGGATGAATAAGAGTACTCAGAAGAAGAAGGAGAGTATTGAACAACTTTTGCTTTCTTAGCCTGAATGGCTTCACCTCTTCTGAACCACTCTATATGATTGTGATCAGATGTAGTGTGGACATTACTTCCACAAGTTTAACAACATTTGACAATTGAGTTTGGGTTCCTTAGTCTGATGCCTCTTCTGAGAGAGATAACTCGATTATGTCCATGAGTGTCATGGCCAGAACTTCAATAAATATGACAAACATGATAGTAATGACAGTCATCTGAGTGATGATTACCCATACCACAATGAATGCATGGTGGGAAAGACATATTTTGCCTAGTATGAGATGCTTCAGTGTTGTGAGCATCAGCACTAGTTTTAGCAAGCATATATTGAGTATGTTCACAAGTGCGATGGTTAGTCCTCTCACATTTAGTACAATAAATGACTTTTAGGCAAGTTTCAGTGAGATGGTTGTTTAGACCACATAGATCACAAGCCCTTTTAAATTGTGTCTTGTACTTGTAATGGGCAGAGTTTGAAGGTTCATCTCTGAATCGAGTTGGTGTTTGCTGCTGCCTGAGTTGCAATTTGAGATCATTGATATCATGCATGACAAGAGACATTCTCTCATCTTCCTCAGATCTAGCATTCTTCAGTTTAATTGTTAAAACTTAAGAGGTAGTTCCTATATGTGAACCTTCAGTAGGAGCTGAAGAGTTCTTTGAAGTATCTGTAGAAAAGCTAAATACGATTCGGTGGTCTAATGTGGTGGTAAATGGTGGTGGAAGCCATTGATGGCTTAGAGAGAGAGAAGAGAGGTTGAGAGTGAAAATGTAATATATTCCCAAATGAACAAATGACAATCAACACCCCTCCTTGGAAGCTAAGGAGGGGTATATATATAGTCACGCACACAACCTAAACTTTACAACGAGCCTAGTCTAGTCTAAATGTGCGTGACTATGATAACTAACGGGAATTCTAAAATGTCGTCACATAAAGTGAGTTTCCAACAATCTTCCCCCATGGGACGACGTGTAGAATTCCTTACAATATTCTTCCTAACAAGTACAAAATGATTAAGAACAAGAGCTTTCTTGAAGCATCCAATGCTGATGAAGTCTTCTGAGGCCTTCGTCTTCAAAACGACTCATCTTTAACTTGTAGTAGAAATACTGTAACGGTACGAGCTAAGTAACCCATACACTTCTGGTTAAGGAGAAGCTTCTGAATTAGCTTCCCCCTAATTCATGCCACGTAAACTTGATGTAGAAGTATTTTAAATAGCTTCCCCCTAAACCAACAATCCTCGTAAGCAACTTCAAAGCTTTCAATAAAGCTTAGAATGATTAAGCGCACAGCGGAATCTAACTAGCAAATCCCATCATATAACATGATAATGTAGCTAAGAGGGATTGAAAGTTTGGGGCACACCAAGTAGATCAACAACTTTTCTTCTCACGCTTGAATAATTCTTCTGAATTTTTCTTCCCCCTGAGAGTTCAAGTTATGCATACCAGAAAGAATCAAGACACTTCTTCCCCCACATAGTTGAAGAAGGTAAATCAATCCCAATTATGAAGCTCAAATACTGAAGTGGACACTTTATCCCATTCATGAAGTTGACATCGTAACACCAGAGTCAATTAAGTCCCGGAAATGCACATGTCTTCTTCCGGAGATGCACCAGAGTCAATTAAGTCCCGGGAATGCATATAGGATAATGATGATGTTTAATTGAAACAATCAAACAATTAAACCTCGAATCAGTAGTGTACCGTTTGGAGATTGATAACGACACGAGTTAAAACACTGATTTTCTCTGCGGCTATGACAAATGTCATCCCGGAATATCTTCAAATCAAAAGAAGGTATGAAGTTCATCACGTGTACTCATTGTGCGTTCAATGTGTCTTCTTCTTCCCCTTTGATGGTTTCGAAACTCGGAACCATCAATAAATTGTACGCACATGAACCTGAAATCTCGTGAGAATAATAAATAAGCTGAATTATATATTTTGTGAGAATCAGCTGTTGAGCGAAAATCTCTTCTCATAAACTCTCCATGGCCACCTTTACCATCCCACGTGAAAGCAATTTGAAGCGACCACTGAAAGAATGAACCGGATACATCAAACGTGAAGCTGAATAAAAATCCTTCGATCTTGTAACTTAAGCTTGCACTATTGTTGAATGAAGAACGGTGGAGAAATCTCTAAGTACTCAATGCATCACTGAAGAAGTCTATAAGCACAACACATCTTGAAATTATCCACGTCGACTAAGCGCGTGACACTGAGTACAACAATGTAACCCCTTTAAGTGATAGTTATCCGAGTCATCAACCATCCACCTCGAACCCAGAAACTAGATAACCAAGTCTTCATTCTAGGATTAAGCACGAGCAAGTTATCTAGTAAAAGATAAAATAAATACACGCCTTCGAAAAATCCGTCTTCAACGTCACGTAATTAATACCCGATCAAACAAAATCTGAAGCCACTAAAAAATCGCCCATTTTTTCTTGGTCTCGTCAAAATAAATTCTTGTCACATTTGTCACTTCATTTTGTCGCGTCACATTTCTCGTCACCCCAGCAGTGTCAAGAAAAAATTAAAGAACCACAAATGCAACAAAAAAACGACAAATTCAAAAAAAAAGGAACTTGTTTGTTTGAGCATCCATTCTCCTTAACAATGTCTCGTCACTTTTTGTCTCGACCCGATGTCACAGTTAAATCCCGACAATATTCACAAAATTTTATTCAAAATAAATTATTTTGAAATCAAAACTTGTTTATATTGTGTGTTTAAACATTATACGGCCCAAATACAAATTCTTTGTTTAAAGAATTCAGTCCATGTCATGATGAAAGACAAACAAGTCTTGGCCCATTGTGCATTGTTTTTACCCGATCCAATCTTCACACGGTTATAATACACACCAACCCTAAAATATCTCACACAACTCCAGAACACTCCGCCTCTCACCTTTTCTCTCCCTCAAACTCTCCGCCCCCCAAACTCCTCCTACCTCATCCATCTCAGTCAACCCCCAAACAAAAATCCATCATATCAAAACTCGGTCATTTGAGTTAATCATCTTAAATCTCAGTTAACTCCTCCATCGAATCGAATACCAATATAAAACCGTGGTACAAATCAACCTCCATCAGCTTGCATATCAAGCGAATATCACAAGATGTTTAAAACATTCCTGCTCAATCTGGGTGACAAGCATAAATCGAAGCACATATAATAATCGGAGGTTCATCTTCAAGATCTTTAAATTAAAGATCTCGGGAAGGTTTCATATTGGTTTTTGTTGAGTGGATCGAAACAAGAATAGATTATAACAAAGTTGTTATAAATCTTTCTGTATTTTCGAATATTAAATAAGATGGGTTAAACCATACATGGATCTTAATAGATCGATGATGAATGATTTTTGTGAGTATAGATCTTAATAGATCTTGACATGCATGTCAATATATCAAGAAAATAAATCTGAGATCTAAATGTTTTCTGATTTTATGTTTGAGTTCGAGTCTTTGGTTGGATGTATAGAGGGATTAGGAGACGATGGGTATAAGTTAGATTTGGAGTTGAGGTGGTAAAAGGTTGGATGTGAGTCGACTCAGTGAGGTTAACTGAGTCAACTCGGTAATTACCGAGTTGACTCGGTTGGTTTAGACGATGGGTTGGTTTTGGTCACAAAATTTGGTGCACAAATTTTTTAAAAACAGTTCAATCGGAAAGTAAAAAAATCCCATCGGAATATTGTCTAAATAGTCCATCGGAATGTTTTGATAAATCCCATCGGAATAGTTTTGAAAGTGTCTCATCGGAATGATTTAATTTGTGAGTCTGTCATCGGAATCAAACAATCACCCCAATCGGAATAACCAATCCGAAAGTACAATCTGAATATCTAATCAGAATATCCAATCGGAAACCCAATCTGAATCCCAATCTGAATGTCAATCTGAATAGGCTGTCGGAAACCCAATCTGAAAAGGGTTTTGAAGGACCCAAAAATAGTGGATCTGCACATTTTGTCCTTTTCTAACTGCATAAACAAGAAAGACAAACCCAAAAAGAGTGACCAAATTTGATAAGACTTTGACCAAGAAGATTGATGAAACCGAGACACATAAATATGATAAGACCCAAAACCTGCTACTGTTTGGACAATTGGACAAAATAATAAGACGTGACCCAAAAAAAATTTGTGACAATTGACAGAAATATTATAACGAGACACAAAGAATGAATTAAACCACCAAATCAAATATATAAACACGATCCAAGGATGGAACCGTGGCTCTGATGCCAAATGTAGAAATGCTAAAATGGATCCGGTGGTCTAATGTGGTGGTAAATGGTGGTGGAAGCCATTGATGGCTTAGAGAGAGAGAAGAGAGGTTGAGAGTGAAAATGTAATATATTCCCAAATGAACAAATGACAATCAACACCCCTCCTTGGAAGCTAAGGAGGGGTATATATATAGTCACGCACACAACCTAAACTTTACAACGAGCCTAGTCTAGTCTAAATGTGCGTGACTATGATAACTAACGGGAATTCTTAAATGTCGTCACATAAAGTGAGTTTTCAACAGTATCAATTTTGACATGTTTGGGAGACCTACCCTTATGTGTAGTGTGATACTTGATGATTGAATGGATTGATTTTGGTCCAGTAGAGGGTTTAGCACCAGCCAGCTTCTCCAAAGGAGGAAGTGGGGTACTTACTTCATTCTCTAAATCATCATCTGAGTCATCTTCAGTAACTGAAGATTCAACAGGTGCTGAAGTATCATCATTTGCTTGCAACTCAGGAAGGAGGATACGTCCAGTGTCATGATTTGGTAAATTCTCTTCACTTGACCTTAAAACGCAAGGGATCGAGCTACCATCCTCATTTGAGGCTTTGAAAAAGCCAATATCAATGGAGTTGGTGCTTGAGGATCCTACAGCACCAAGCATTTTCCTTTTTTGAGCAGGAATTTGTTCATTGATGCATTGATTTACCCTATAAGAGTTTCTAAGCCATGATTTAACAATATCCTTTTCTTCTTTAGTTCAACTCTTAGGTAGTTATTTTCATCAAGAATCTCTTTGTTCAATTGTTGAAATGTAAGTACAACCAATTTAGCTTCTTTTAGCTCTATTAGCTTACTTTCAAAATCATCAAGTTTTAGAACAAGTTTATGATACTTTTCAAGCAAGTTGCTTCTTTATTCTCCAACAAATTTTAGATCAATACACAGGTAATCAAAGACAAATTTAATGTCATCCTTATCTTCTAATTCAAGAAGAGTTTGTACCTTTTTTATTGTGATATTGACCCATTCACCATTTTTGGCACTTTCTCTGGCCACAACATTAGAGTTTGACCCTTCATCATCAACAAGTGCCATTAACACTTTCACATTCACCAATTCATCATCATCTGAAGAGACATCTTCTTCATCCCATTCATAGGCTTCAGCAATGAGCCCTTTGTTCTTATCTTGCTTGGGAGCCTTGAAGGAAGAACTTTCAGTGCTCATGAGAGCCAGTCTAGCCTTGATTTCTCTATATTTTGCTTCAAAGTCTTTTGCTGGACGAAGTTTAGCCCTGTTTTGCTGAAAGGAGGTAGAAGCAATTTGTTTCTGTTGAAATGATGATTGACCAGATGGTCTTGATTGAGCTGGTGGGGAATAAGAAGGAATGGATGTTTTGAAATAACAATCCCTAGCAAAGTGACCAGTCTTCCCACATTTGTAGCATTCAATGTCAACAGAAGCTCTTGTGGTGCTGTAGAAGTTGCCTCCTTTCTTAAAGAACCTTCTAGATTTGGCTAGAAGAGCTCTTCCATGAAATTCCTCTTTGAGGTCATTCAGATATTCCTCACTAGTTCTTGTGTCTTCTTCATCATCAGGACTATCTTGGTAGTCTTAGATGACAGATTCACTGAAGAAGGCTGTAGACAAGGGTGTAGCAATAGTTATTCTTTACTCTTGCTTGAGCCTTGATAAATCCTATCAACTAGGTTTTCTTCATATTTTAGTTTCCCAAAAAGAGAGGCCAGATCATAATCTTTAATGTTATTAGCATTTCTCAAGCTTTGACAGAAACTGAGCCACTTCTTTGGCAATGCATTAACAAAACTGTGTTGATTTCAAGTTTTGAAAGCTCAACACCATCATTCACTAGTTCATTCATCAGTGCTTTATATCTGGTTAATGTCTGTGTAAGAGTTTCCCCTTCTTTCTATTTGAAGGTGTTGTATTGAAGCTTTAAATCTATTATTCTTGTTTCTTCTACATAAGAGGGTCCCTCATGATAGAGAATAAGGTCCTCCCATGCAGATTTTGCTGTTTTGCAATTCACAACAGAATTCATTTGGTCATCTGGGAGTACAGACATGATGAGACTTTTGAGACACTGGTCTAGGTTAGCAGCTTTTCTTTCATCAATAGTCCATTGTACTTCAAGTTTTCTATTGTCCCCAACCATGGAAACAAATGGACCCTTTTCAATGATTCTAAGGAATTGAGGTTCAATCCCAACCATGTGGACAAGGAACCTCTTCTTCTAATTTATGAAATTAGCAACCTCTAGGACATGAGCAACATTGAGTTGGCCACCTATATACTCTAGGGTTTGTGGTATTACTTGAGCCATTTTTAGATCTTGATTTGAAAACTTTAAATGAGCAGTTTAATAAAATAAGGGTTTAGCTAATCAAACTGCTCTAATACCACTTGTTGGTCCCTTTACTTATCAACCTTAAGTAATAACTCTTTACCAAGACTCAAGTGTGCTGTTTTAAAAATAGATAAGAATTATGAGCAATTGAAACAACAATACCAATAACTTTTCAACATATAGACTTTTATTAGAATTAAATAAAGAATCTATAACCCACTTTGTTTGTGGAATAACAAAGTGGTTGAACGACATGGGTTGTGATCTCCTCTACTTAAATGTATAACCAAAGTTAAAGTCTAAGCTCCAATCTGAACGTTCATATGCTTCTTGGCTATATGGTTTAGTTGGTATTGAGAGAGAAAGGTTTTCATTAGTTTCTACTCTTGTATTGGTTAACCCTTTCCCTCTCAATGTACACTCCTTATATAGGTAGTGTAGAACTAGGGTTTGCATTTGCATGTTTCAATGCATGGGTTTATCCAGTGGGTGGTTGATGCCCATGTTGGATAAACATTATAAAGTACATAATAAACTATTATAGAAAAGATAAAGGTTGTACTTATAGCAAAGTATACAAACAACCTACTTTTACTTAAAGTTATCTTTTTCCCGCCTAATGCAAACCATCAGAATACTGAAGAGTCTTCAGTATCCTAGAGGAGATCGACATCATTCAGTTTTGTATTATCAAACCAAACTGAACTGAAAGCTCGTCTACAGTACTTTTTCTTCAACAACTAGACCACCTAGTATTTGAAGCAAAGACTCCTTTGTCTTATAAGTTAACTGGAAGAGGAAAACTGAACAACCTTCATCTACAAAGTCTTTAGTAGGAAGTTTGTTCCTCTGGTCATCCTTTAGCAGACTGGCCTTACTGATGAGCATGAAACACTTAGGGAGATTTTATATACAAATCCTAAAGTTGCTTAAGGGTTAGTAAATGTTGACTCAACAAGACTTAGGACCGTTCTACATCGGATAGGCATGGTGGTAATGACATTTACTGTAACAACGCCAACAACTCCAGCAACTACAGGAACAGTGGCAACAGACGGGATCAGGACCGCAGAGGTTCACAGTCCAACCGTGCAACTTCATTTGGCTCCAACCAGCTAGGGCACCTGTTGGAGGGTACACTCACCCTATTTGTACCACATACAATCGCAGACACCCAGGGCCGTGCCGCCATGCTAGCGGTGCTTTCTTCAAATGTGGCCAATCAGGCCACCAGATGAAGGATTGTCAAAAAGGTGAGATTGAGCGTACTTCAGGGCATGCTGACTCCAAGCCACCTCTGATTATTGGACGAGTGTACACAACCACGCGTGACCAAGCTAACATGTCATCGGGTACCATCACTGGAATCTCATTTATGTATGGCCAAGTTGTTTTTGTTTCATTTGACACGGGTGCGACTCATTTGGTCATATCCTTCGCTTATGCCGATCGTGTTAGGATATCCCCTATGCCACTAGAAAATGTCTTAAACATTTCCACACCCCTGAGAGACTCTGTATGCATCACACATGGGTATAGAGATCTTCCCCTCAAGTTTGACGACAGAATTCGTTCAGTTGACGCACTTCCATTGGACATGTGCGAACTCGACATGATACTAGGCATGGACTAGTTATCCAAACAGCACGCCACCATAGATTGCCATTCATATCGGGTTATTTTCGGTGATGTCAACGCACCAAAGTACATCCACAATGCTTTTATACCAGGAAGGTATGTCCAAATTATTTCAGCCTTACTGTCACATGGTTGCGAGGGTTTCTTCGCTACTGTTGATGATATATAGGCTGAATCTCCATCCATTCTGGATCACCCTATCGTGTCAGAATTTCCTGACATGTTTCCGGAAGAACTTCCGGGCATACCACTTGCTCGTGAGGTAGAGTTTAATATTGAGCTCATTCTAGGAGCTGAGCCAAATTCCAAGGCTCCTTACTGTATGGATCCCATTGAGCTTAAGGAGTTAAAGGAGCAGCTGCAGGAACTTTTGGAACGAGGTTTCATCTGCCCTAGTGTATCTCCATGGGGTGCACCAATGTTGTCTGTGAAGAAGAAGGATGGTAGTATGCGACTATGCATCGATTATCGTGAGCTCAATAAGATCACCATCAGAAACCGATATCCTTTGCCACGCATTGATGATCTGTTTGACAAACTGCAAGGCGCCAAACATTTCTCTAAGATTGAGAGTTTATTTTGTAGTCATTCCTTTTGGACTTACCAATGCTCCAGCAGTTTTCATGGATTTGATGAAACGTGTCTTCCTTGAGTTTCTGACATGTTTGTTATCGTCTTCATTGATGATATTCTAATTTTCTATATATCCAAGGAGGAACACGAAGACCATCTTCGTACAGTATTACAGATACTTTGCTAGAAGAAGTTGTATGCCAAGTTCTCCAAATGCAAATTCTGGTTGAGTAAATTGGCGTTTCTGGGCCACATCGTATCTGTAGAGGGAATAACCATGGATCCTGCGAATGTTGAGGCTATTACCTAGTGGCCAAGACTGACGTCGGTGACTGAAGTTCGTAGTTTTCTAGGCTTAGCTGGTTACTACCGTAGGTTCGTTGAGAACTTTTTACGACTAACACTGCCTTTGACCAAACTGATACAAAAAGGGGATAAATTCGTCTGGACTGAAGAAAGAGAGAAGATATTTAAAGAACTAAAGCAGAAGTTGGTATTTGCACCTATTCTTACTCTCCCATCTGGTACAGGTGGATTTCAGCTCTATAGTGATGCTTCAGGAAAGGGTCTTGGTTGTGTTGTCATGCAACATGGGAAGGTGATTTCTTACGCATCACGGAAGCTTAATCCTTATGAGGAGAATATCCTACCCATGACTTGGAGCTTGTCGCAGTTTTGTTTACACTAAAGATTTGGAGGCATTACTTGTATGGCGAATCGTGTGATATCTTCACATATCACAAGAGCCTGAAATATATCTTCACCCAGCATAACACTGAACATGAGGCAAAGAAGGTGGTTAGAACTGTTGAAGGATTATGACAATAATCTTCAGTATCATCCTGGCAAGGCGAATGTAGTGGCAGATGCTCTCAGTAGGAAGTCGGGTATGATCAAAGGCATTAAGATAGAGGAGGAAATCATAAAACTAGTGTGAAAACACTTATCCTTTCACCACTTAAAACAATTAAAAACGAGACCAAAACGTGTATTTAATGTCGTAAAAGTCGGACTTATGCGTCGTTTGTGTTTTTATTGTGTTTTAGGATCAAAATATGAAAAAGGAAGAAAACACGGGCTTTCACGGGCTTTTATCGAAGAAAAAGACAAAAGACGAAGTCAAAAGATCAAGAGTGCAAAAAGAACGGAAGTCAAAGGCCTATTTTGAAGATTTATAGAAGAAAAAGACCAAAGACGGAAGTTTAACGAAGTCGAATAACCATGTCTAATAAAAGAAGAAAATTAAAAGACGAGTTCATTTTATATCGATAAATTCCAAGACAAAGTCGAGAAAGGAGAATTAATTAAAAGACGAGAAGACAAAGTGAAAGAAGAAAACAACAACACAAATTTTCCTTCCACCTATAAATAGAGAAAACTGGAGTCTTTTTCATTAGTTGTTAATTAGTTTATTTTTAAAGTTTTAGGAGTAGGTGTTAATTACTTTCTCTCTAGATTTATTTCAAGTTCTCTTAATCTTTCATCTTTAATCTTGTATTAATTGAATCTTTAATCTTCATTAATTCAAGCTTATTAAATATATCTCATTCTACCTTTCGTATTTTTAATCTTTGGTTTAATTTGGTTAATCATGTAGTTTGTTTGATCTTATTGATTGTTTGATTGATTTGCTTAAATGATTGTTCTTATTGATTTGATGTGTTTGATGTTTTAGCTTATTGTGCTTATTGCTTATTGTGTGTTTAGTTTATTTTTAATTAAGTGGATTTGATAGTTTAATATTTTTAAAAGTTGATTTAATATATTTTGCTTATTTGGTTTTTTTATAGTTTTTACTAGTGTTAAGTTTGGCTTATTTTAGAAATTAATTTAGCTTATTTCTTAGCTTAATTTTGCTTATTTTGGCTTATTTTTATTCCCTGTTTTTTAGATCTTGTGAAGTCAGATTTTATCCAATTTTCGTAAGAGGGTTTAGGCATTTCTCCGAAAGTTCAGTTTAAGTATTTTTCTACGAGAGTTATTTTTAGTTTATTCTCCGAGAGTTTATTTTGTAAAAAAAATAGTTACGAAAGTTCCACAAAAAAATAATGTTACGAAAGATATTAGTTACGAAAGATTAAGTAACGAAAGTAACTATTAAAATAATGTTTTGAAAGTTATAAAAAAATATGAGCCCGGTTATTTAGGATACCTTGTATCCTTTGGATACAAAGGAGACTGATCTAAGCCGTCCATCTCATCTCATCCAACAGCCTAGATTAAAAATTAAAAAAAAGCGGAGGGGTAGTTTCGTCATTTTACCCCTCCCATCTAACACCCATACCACCTTCCACATCCCAGATATGTATCTATCTTTCTTTTTTCTTCTTCTCTCTAAAACACACACAAAAACACATACATGTACACATATTCAGGTCTTAATCTATCATCACAAATATCAAATTCATCGATAATCATCATCGTAAATCGATCATTCCGTTCATAAATAAGGTAAAGTTCACTCGATCTGTTTTGATTCATCTTTTTTTAGCTTATTCGATGTGAATAAGCTTATAATTCATCTTATTTTATATAGCTTATTTGATAAGTTACGTGAATTTAACATGTCGAATAATAAGGTAACTTGATACTTAATGTGAATAAGCTTATAGATTATCATCAGCTTTATTATGATGAATTATAAGCTAACTTATTAGCCTATTTTCATGAATTATAAGGTTTTATGGCTTAATCTCGCTGAACATATTTAGTGTAACCTGTTTGTGAAGTATCATATATAAAATACTACATCATATATGATATAAGCTAAAATATCATATATGATGAAATATAACATATATGATTATGTGGTTGAAAATTGAATTAACTCTTTTTTATGGATTAATCTGGCTAGACATATTTAGTATGACTTGCTAATGAAGTATCATATATGATATGCTATATCATATATGATATAAGCTAAATATCATATATGATCAAATATATCATATATCATTATGTGCTTGAAAATTGAATTAAATCTTCTTCTTTTTGTGTAGAGAAGGTTCTTTACAAGGCGTGTTGAACATTACAATCATCCAAAAGGCCAAGAAGCTTAATGAAGAAGCTCATGAATTTTTCTTTTACGTTTATTGTTTGTTTTTTCCTTGTAATCATCTAATGGAGTTTTGAAGTATATGAACGATTATGTAATCAATTGGTATCTCGTACAACATCTTGTTAATATTATTTAACTTTCTTGGTATTATGTCATGATGGTTTTGATAAATTAAGTCATACGGAGTATATGATAATGCACTATAACATATGATACTCAAGAAAAACTTGGATATATTAAACAAAGAATCTGATGAATTCATGATTACAACAAAGAGTATGCACAATTAATAACTAAACACTTGTTCATAACATAAAAATGTACTTTTGAACAGAATCATATATGATAATTCAAATAGAACGTAACCTAATGTAAAATCATATATGATATACCTCTGATATCATATATGATATAAATTTATACAAAATCAAAAAATGCAAAAAATAGATTATTAAATAATGAATTCATGAATGACGTCTACTTAATCTTGATCCTTAAAGCATATCCATGCACATCCTCTTGTAATAATCAACATCTTCACTGCTTTGCTCCAAATAGTGCAATCGTACCATCTTTGTCTAACTTCATTTATAAAAGAAAGAAAATAATATATTATACAACATTTTAACACCAAAACGAATTACTCATATATCTGACAGGTCCTCAAGAGTTTATATTGATTTTTAAAAAATACTCATACAAAATCTGTTTTTTCTGATGGTTTGTTTAATATATCATATATGATAGTTATATCATATATGATAACTGATGATATATCATATATGATATATCTATCATATATGAAAAGTGATGATATATCATATATGATATAAATATATAATATATGATATATCAAGCTTATTGCAGCCTACATCAGCAAACTTAATTCATCTTACATAAAATACCTTATGATTTGTCAACATAAGCTAACAAGCTAGCTTATTCATAACCCTTGTGTAATTTGTAAGCTTATTCACATAACTCCTATGTAATTCCCAAGATTATTCATAACTCTCATTTAATTCAAAATCTTATTCAAACAAATAAGCTTATTCACATAAATTACCTATTAAAAGCTAATTAGAATAAATCGATCAAAATAAGAACAATCAATCGGAATAATTCGATCAAAATAAGAACTATCAATCGGAATATTTCGTTCAAAATAAGCTAATGATAATAAGTTAATAAGCTTATTATAAATCGAATAAGCTAAAAAAATAAGAACATATTATAGACAAACCTGTTATGAAATCGTGTTAATTAATCGATCTAATTGATCGATTGTGATGGATTCATGACGATGCTGTGATTATTCGCTTCAATTTATAGAGAGAGAAAGCAGATCGGGGGGGGGGGGGGGGGGGGTAGAGAGAGAAGTAAAAGACAGGGTGTGTGTTTTTTTATGAGAAATATGGAGAAAGTTGCATATATAGTTGGCGGGTGAATTAACGGAAATACCCCTGTGGAGTAAACTGGGGATTTAATCTCAGCCCTTGGATGAGATGGATATGGATGGTGGGGATGAGTCCCCTTGTATCCTATAAAACTTTGATATCCAAAAGAACTTAAATCAAAAAATATATATATACTACAAAGGTTTTATAACAAAACAAGAATTCCTACGAAAGTTTATATGTGGCTCAAAAACTCCGAATATTTTCTAGCATAAACCTACGAGAATTGCTTACCTATTTTTTTCTGTTCCCCTCCATTTCATTGTTCCCCCATGGGGAACATATTTCCTATTCTCCAACATTTGTTCCGTAGTCGATTTAGTTTTATCCGAAAGTCGTTTTTATTTTTATTCAGAAAGTCAGATATTTTTAGTCTTATTTTTCGTCAAATTTTAGTTTTAGTATTTTATCCAAAAGTTTTAGTTTTAATTTTTATTAAGTGCCCGTTTTAATATTTGTCTCGTTTCTTTTTAAAGTAACTTTATAATCCAATTTCTTTCATTTTTATTAAGCAAGTTTTATTTTTAATTCAAAAGTTTATTTTTATTTTTACTTTTATTTTTATTAATTGTTTCTTTTTAATATTCGTTTTAATATCGTTTCAATTTTTAGTTTATTTCTAATACTTTTCATATTTACTTTTTAAGTAGTTATAGATAACAAATTTTCTTTTATCCACCAAGAACGACTGAGTCACACTTTAAACCGGTGTCAATTCGAATCGAAACGAAAGAACAATCTTTATTATTAAAATTCTATATATTAAAATGGCGCCGCTGTCGGCTCTTTTCGTAAAGATTAACGGTTTTTTGTGAGTGACGCGTTGGATTTTTGGATCCGTTCAATTTTGATTGTTATTTTTCGTGTTAAAAATTTTCAAAAAAATCCTAAAAATCAAATATTTCAAAAATCCAAAAACATTTAAAAACCCATTAAAAAGCATTTATTTTTCAAAAGTTTTGCACCAAAAATATTTTCTTTTCACGTTAACTTTATTTCTTCTATTTCTTTGCTATTCTTTTCTTTTGGAGGTGTATGCGTACCGGTTCACGCAAGAGGAAATCCATTCAAGCCGGTATCATCGAGCCTCCCGTTGTCAACACAATGGAGAACCGTCCAATGATCGAGCTCTTGCAATCACACGATGAAGGCAATGAAGATGAGATTGTGGTGCCGGCTATTGATGAAAATAATTTCGAGCTCAAGACCGGTTTTATCCAAATGGTTTTTGCAACACCTTTCTTAGGCCGCACTCATGAAGATCCGTACGATCACATCAAAAGGTTTGTTCACTTAACCAGTACCATAAAATACAATGGGGTCTCACAAGAGGCAATTCGTTTTCTCCTCTTTACTTTCTCTCTCGAAGGACAGGCCCGAACTTGGTTTAATAAGGAACAACCCCAAAGTATTACAACATGGGCGGACCTAGAGACCAAATTTATCAATTACTTCTTTCCACCCTCACGTACTACCACTTTGCGAAATTACATCATTAATTTTAAACAAAAGTACGGTGAGACGTTTAGTGAATCTTGGGATCGTTTTAAGGAACTTTTAAGAAAGTGTCCACATCACGATTTTAATAAAGTACATCAAATTAATACTTTTTATAACCGATTAAGTTTGAATGACAAAGATTCACTAAATAGTGCTTCGGGGGGTAATATTCTTGTTAAATCTATGAATGAGGCTTGGGCTATCATTGAAAACAAAGCCGAAGTCCAAAGCAAGAGTGTTAGGGATACTATGGCTAGTGCTAGTGAGAGTGAGTTGACTAATCAAATTAAGGAACTTACTTAAGTAGTAAAACAACTTGCTTTCAGAGATAACCTTCCTAATCAACATGCCCATGCTCTCAATATTACTTGTGAAACTTGTGGTGGACCACACTCTTATGCTAATTGTGATAAAGCTTATAATCAATCTGACGGGGAAGTGTATGCTTACAACAACACGGAGAGTGTTCATTTCAAGCCTAATGTCGATGTTAATCACTTGTCCTACAACTCGACTAATTACTTGGCTCCACCCGACATTCAACAAAGACCACACCCACCCAACCATAACAACCAAGGGCCACCACGTGCTACTTTTCAACCAAATGCAAATGTGAGGGGCTACAATGCTAATCAAGGAGCTTATCAAATTCAAAACCAAGTCTTTCCAAACCAAGGTTTCAATCCTCAAGGTTTTCCACCATACAACCAATTCCCAAACCAAGGTTTTCAACAACAAGGGTTCAATCAACCTCATCCGCACATGGACTTTATTATACAAAAATTAACCGATCATGAGCGAACCATGAAAGAAATTCAAGATTCCATAGATAGGAAATTCGTTCAAATGTTTCAAGCCCTTCGTCCCTAAGGTGCTCTTCCTTCAACAACTGAAACCAACCCTAGAGCTAATGTGAGTGCTATTACTACACGCAGTGGAGCACCGATAGTAGGACCTTCTATCCCTCCCCCAGCTACTCAATCTACAACTCCTCCACCCCCATTTATCCCCCCTACTACCACGCCTAGTACAAGTGTTAGCCCTATATTTTATATAGTCGAACAAGAATGTAATAGGTCATCTCAGTCGTTAAATGGTCTTGTATTGTAATAGGTTAGTCGGGAAAACCGGGCTTGGACTTTAAGCTAATATTGTATAAGTTAGGGGCGTAAGCCCAAAAGTAAGCCAAGCCCGACCCAAGATGAAGCCCACAAAGGCCTTAGTGCCGTGGGGTATATAACCCTCTTTCACATGTGAAAGAGGGTGTTGGTTCATTTCATTAAACACATAGTTTTAGTGTAAACCTTCCACTTCTCTCTCTACTCTCTCTCTCTACTTTTCTCCTCTTTCTCTCTCTAAGAATCTTGTGTTATGGATTAAATGGGAACAACATTTGGTATCAAGAGCCTATAGTGGATAGGTGATTGAAGATTCGTGTGGTTTGTTCTTGAATTTTCGTGGCCTTTTTGATCCATATCTCACGTCCCATATTGTTTTGTGTTTTTATGGTCTTTTCTTGATACAAATCATCTACATACTAGTAGTAGTGATTTAGGTATCTTGGTTTTGGCTAAAACACAAATTTTTTGGATCAAAAGTTGCGAAATTTCTTGTTTTTCTTCATTCCGAAATTCTAGCAAAAACTTCCATCGGAAAGTACAATTTGTACTTGGGCTTCCATCGCAATAACCTTACCATCGGAAAGGGTTTGGTTCTACATTGCGATCGTTGGATTTTATTACTTATTCCGATCTGGCATTCCGATCGTACTTTGCGATCTGGATTCCGACGGGTATAAGGAAGTACTTTATGTCGTTACTCTGCTTGAATTTTGTCAGCCACTTTGCGATCTGAGCATTGCGATCTGAGTATTCCGATAGACTTTGCGATCTGAGTATTCCGATAGACTTTGCGATCTGAGTATTCCGATAGGCTTTGCGATCTGAGCATTGCGATAGAGCATTCCGATCTGAAAGTGCATTGCGATAAGACATTCTGATCTGAACATTGCGATAGAACATTCCGATCTGAACATTCCGATGGACATTTCGATGGATATTTTGTTTGAGTAATTTTTAGACTTAGCCACTATCTAGACTAGTTTCGGAACGTAGTTTACACGAAGATTAAAAAAAAAAAAATAAATAAAAAAAATAAAAAAAAGTTAAAATTTTTAGTTCAGGTAAAATCAAATTTTTTCCCTACTAGTTTTTGGCTATTTCTAACTCAAATTCAAAATCTGGCGATACAAAATTTTTCGGCTTACCGTTTTGTCAGACTGAGGAATTTATTGTCGGGCTGAGAAAATTTTTTTTTTGAATTTTCGGAATTTCAATTTTAACCACACATCATCACAACAAATCCACTAAGATCTGCAATTCATCCACAAGTATTCACCATGTCTAACAACAACATCAACATTGCAACTGCTAATCAAATTCGTTTGGAACAAGGTGGCAACGGTAACCCACCTGTGCTCACTGCCGGTTGCTACGTTCAATGGAGATCTCGTTTTCTCAGATTTCTCGATGGAAAAGAAAACCGAACTGCTCTTCGTCACTGCCTTGAGAACCCACCTCCAGTTTTTGAATTCAAACCAATTACAACACAGGCAGAGGATGGTACTTCATCAACTATACGAGCTATGGAGGATTTTGACACATGTTCTGCTGAGAAAAAGAAACTCCTCCAAGCTGAAGCTGATGCTGTAAATTTCATACTCACTGGAATTGATAACGATATCTATTCCACAGTTGATGCATGCCCTAATGCTATGGAAATGTGGAATGCAATTCATCGATTGAAGCAAGGTGAGTCAATCAATGTTCAAGATCTCGAGACTAATCTACTTTGGGAGTTTGGAAAATTCACATCTGAAGATGGTGAATCCATTGACTCATATTACTCGAGATTCTACAAAATGATGAATGAGCTTGTCAGAAATCAGTGCACCATCTCCAATCATCATGCCAATGTTCAGTTTCTACTTCAACTCAAACTGGAATGGCAAAGGTTTGTGACTTTGGTCAAACAAAGGGAGGATATCAAGACTATATCTTACCACAAACTTTATGATATCTTGAAACAACATCAGAATGAAGTGAATGAACTAAGGGCTGAAAAGGCAGAACGGTCTGCTAATTCTATTGCTTTTGTGGCTGCTACTTCAACAAAACCCGTTCCTCGTCAACAACCACCTAATCATTCCTCGAAGTCATCAAGCTCATCCACCAAACCTCTAGCTGCTGCTAAACACAAAGCAAAAGCAATTGTCCCCACTCCACCTCCAAAATATGACACCGAGTCAGATGGAGACAGTGATGATGAACAAACTTCAAGGGACAAGAAGATTGAGGAACTCATGTCTTTACTCACCACAACTTATAAGAAGATCTACAAACCTACCAACAACAACCTCAGATCATCATCCAATGCCAGATATAAGGAAGTTGATCATGCACCTAGGTACGATCGTGATGATAGGTATGATAAACAGAGGATGATGAATCAAGTTGGGGCTAGAGATACTGTAGGCACTCCGGTGGTGCAGACGACTGGGATTCAATGCTTCAACTGCAAGGGATTTGGGCACATGGCTAGGGAATGTAAGAAGCCAAAACGGGTTAAGGATTCGGGATATCACAAGGAAAAGATGTTGCTGTGCAAGAAAGAAGAAGCAGGAATTCCACTCACAGCAGATGAAGTTGACTGGCGTGATGACACTGATGATGAAGCCGATGATCAAGAGTTAGAGGCACATTATGTGTACATGGCAAAGATTCAAGAAGTGATCCCAGAGACTGATGATACTTCTGGACCCATCTATGATTCTGAGCCACTTGAAAAGGTACCATCACATGATAACTATAATGTGTTTGCTAATGAACGACGGCATCCTGAGCAACCCGAAAGCATCAATGACACATATGTAATGGACACGGAGGATAGCAATATCTCTACGGATTCACAGCATATGTGTAATGATGACGGAAAAGCTGTTCAAGATACTGACTCGGATGAGGACCGTGATTTGCTTGCATCTATTATTGATTCTTTAAAACGTGAAATTGATGAAAACAAAGAAGCTAATAAACGTTTGAAGCAAGCAAACACATCCTTAGCCGAGGAGATAGACAGGCTTAAAGAGTGTGATTATGTAAAAGAAGCTGATCGACGGGTTGCAATAGCTAATGGTTTGGTATATGAACGTAAGGTGCTCAACGAACAATATTGTTCTGAAGTAACACACGAAATTCATATGTCAAAACAGAAGATATCGGAACTTGAAGAACAACTGCTGCTACATAAACTCCAAATTACTGAATTAGAGTCGGTTAACAAAGAACAAACTGAGCTTTATAAAACTCGTGAAGAAAAGGATATTGAAAAAATTCTTGCTTTGGAAAAGAGAGTCGACACGTTAAACAACATTGTTTACAAAACGGGTCAGTCTATTCAAACTATGAATATGCTCAATAGAAATATGAAAACGAGTTTTGTCAAGCCTGAATATCTCAAGAAATGTCACACTCCCAAAATATCAGAGTATAATGGCGACAAGGGAGTGGTGACGTCATGATTATCATACACACATAGTCACAAAGAACGACCTCTAAATGGGACGTTCGGAAAATAGATCACTTGTAATTAATAAAATAAATTGTTTTAACAAAGTGCGGAAGCATAAACTGAATACGGTTACAAAACATAGTTTTCTTAAATGGTACAAATGATCGTTGTTTCAAAGAAATGACGGCAATGCATGAGACCTCATTTAGCATCTTCCTTTTTAATACCTGAGAAAAACATTGCTAAAGTGTCAACATAAAGTTGGTGAGTTCATAGGTTTAGTTAAGTGGAAATGTTTAATGAACCACAAGATTTTCCCAAATGTGATGACAATATAACAGATACAAAGTCATCCCAAAAGTATTTATTACAGTCTAAGCTCGTGACACCGAAGCGTTAACAACACCGGCAGTATAATCATATAAATGTAGCCCAAACTAGATGCCTAAACCCACGACATCCTATATCAGATTCAAATGAAACTGTGCCCGCTTGTCCCCTTGTTGGACAAGACAGACAGGGACGTCAATCCCGATAGATCTATCCATTACATTCGCGCTTACACAAAGTAATTAACGGTTCACGATTCACGGGCCAAAGCAACTGGGTTTTTAGTGGGACTTAGACTAATATATAAATCAGTAAATGCACTTGTGTTCAAACGTTAAAATCAAGCAATGTCTCACCCCAAAAAGCAGTGAAAATAGTAAAGTATGGGGCTATAAACTCACCTCGTAAATTCAGCAAAGAGAACGAAGATAAAATAGCTCGAGAGTACGGTTACGCTAGCCGCGACCTAATTAATTATGAGAATCGAGTTACGATACGAATATTTGTATTATTAAATGACTCGACACCCTAGTTGTGCTTGACGAAACCATACGTTTATGAAAAATACGATTTACGGGAAAAGTACGATAATTAAAATCGGTTTATTAATGGGTCGGGTTTTACGGGTCAAAACATAACTTAAATTTACCAAATTTAGTTTGGGCTTTAACCAAACTAACTTAAAACACATGAGGCCCAAAATGAGAGTCCAAAACATTACACACCAACCGGCCCAAGGTCATTTGACCCGGCCCGGCCCGCTTGGCGGATTAAACAAGAACGGGAGGAGTATGTATGTGTGTTTAACACACACAATCCCATAACTGAGAGATAACTCTCTCTCTCCTCTCTCGATATTACCTCCACCGTCTCAATACTCTCTCTCTCTTAACCTAGATCGGTTCTATCCTCTTCTATGGTTATCATCTAATCAGTTTGTGTTATAAAATTAAATATGGGTGGTCTGAGGTTCTATATCGCGTGAGATGTGGGTTAATCCCCACATCAAACCGTTTGGGTTTTTCTGATGGTGTTCTTCCTTGCGGTTTCGTGAATCCATAACCAAAATCAAAGATAAGTTTATTTTCCTTTATTCCTTTTAAAAGCTTTAATTGATTTTCGATTTAATGTATATCAGTGGGTTCAATTGATTCGTATAAACTCGTTGTGAATCATATGATTCTCGGATTAAAATATAAATAAAATTAGGGTTTTGAAATATTTGGGGGTTTTCATCAAAATCGGTTTAAAACATAATTAATTGATGTTTTCATTTATAAAATCAAACTAATTTTAATATAAAGTCGATTTATAAAAATTAGGGTTTCGGTTAATTTGGGGGTTTTTGTATAACTCACTTTTAATTAAATTAATTAAGGGGTTTGGGTTTAGATTAGGTTTAATTAGCTTTTTAATTAATAAAAAGTAAATCTAGGGTTTTATAAAAATTGGGGGTTTTTATATATTCGAATGTTACTCGTGTCTATATGATGTTTCTGAAATGTGGCAATGTTAATTAGATGTTTAAAAAGGTTTTACATGATTAGGGTTTCGATTTGAGTTGGGGGTTTCTATATATTCGCGGCATGATTAAGGTTTTCTGTAAAAGAAAGCTTGATTAAGATTTTTGGATTGGTTGGTAAGAATGGTTAATAATTTGGCAGAAAATAGAACTTTGGTTGGTTTGATTTGATGCTCGGTTTGGTCCTTGATTGGGTCTCGGTTTGGTTAAACATGGGTCTCGGTTTGGTTCATGATTGAAGTCTTGATTTGGTTGGACATGGTCTCGGTTTGGTTCTAAGTTGGGTCTCGGTTTGGTTTCAATCGGGTCTCGGTTTGGTCTAAATTGGGTCTCGGTTTGGTTGACAGAAAAGTAATAACATAAACATGTTTGTATTAAAAAGTTTAACAATTTTTCAGTTTTTGGTTAAAAGTATAAGTTCATTTCAATGACTAACCACGGTTTCGTTTATTCGTAGGTTCGTATAAATCAAGCACATCTAGACTTTAAAAGGAAAGACGAAAAGACAAAAGACTCACAAAGGGGATGCTACGTTCGGTTTTGCAGGTTCGGACGGGATGAAGACTCTTGGTTGTGCAGGTTCGGACGAGGCGTGTGAGTTGGCTGGACCAAAACTTCTACCCAGGAGTTGTATTGTAAAGACTTGTGCAGATTTTTGATGTTTGTATTTTGGTCTGTGATAACTTGTGATAACTTGTATTTGGACATTGGATATTACTTTGGGCTTGTATATAAACTTGTATAATTAGTCTAGGGTTAGTGTAAATCTGGAAATGTTAACTTGTGATATACCCAAAAGGGGTAAACTAGGCAAATGTGCTGTCCTTTAGTGGGGCAAATAACTATAAAGTTTATATGTGTAATGTAGACTTGTGACTGATTTGAGACCCTTGTATGACAAGCTTGGCAATAAAATTGAAGGTTTATATATTCAGTTATATGTACATGCTGTGATAGTGATAAACTCGGCTCGGGTTCAATATGTTTAGGTTTAGACGCGACTGACATAACACGACAGCAAAACCGTTTAGCGTACGATCCCAAATCAAAAGACAATTGTGCGAGACGTCACGAAAAACTTAATAACTAGAACAAATAAAACGTACGGCAAAAACATAAGACGCTCACAACTTGTGTATTGCATTCAACTTAATAATCGCGAAACATTGAGTTGTTACATATGCTCTCCCTAAAAAGGGCTTTGTCCGCAAAGCAAAATGATTAACACGTTCATGTCGACAACTAGTCGATAAACAGTTAAAATACTCGTACTACATGAATAATTAAATGATGGAAATTTGACGAATGTCACAGTATTCCCATGTTTTAGAGATTTCGTCACGAAATCAAGACGTTGTCGTAGTAGGTTGGTTAACGAAAAGATGAGGATACTTGCTCTTGAACTGATCTTCACGTTCCCACGTGTATTCTGGTCCTCTACGCGCGTTCCATCAGATTTTCACAATCGGTATACGGCTTTGCTTGAGTTGTTTAACTTGACGGTCCATGACTTCTACAGGTTCTTCTACGAAGTTGAGTTTGTCGTCGAGCTGAATCTCCTCCAAAGGGATAACGAGTGCTTCGTCGGCTAAGCATTTCTTCAGATTGCAAATGTGGAACACATTATGCACTCGGCTAAGTTCTTGGGGTAATTCCAAACGATAGGCTACGGTACCAATCCTCTCTATAATCTTGAAGGGTCCAATGTAACGAGGGTTTAACTTTCCACGCTTTCCAAAGCGAATCACACCTTTCCAAGGTGAGACCTTCAACATGACTTTGTCACCAACTTCAAACTCAAGAGGTTTGCGTCTCATATCAGCATAACTCTTCTGTCGATCTCTTGCGGCTTGCATACGGCTCTTAATCTTGAAGATCTTCTCAGTAGTCTCGTGTATGATCTCAGGTCCAGTGAGTTGTGCTTCACCGACCTCTGCCCAACACACGGGTGAACGACACTTCCTACCATACAGTGCCTCGAACGGCGCTGCCTTAATGCTAGTGTGATAACTATTGTTGTATGAGAATTCCACCAGAGGTAGCTGTCTATCCCATTTATTTCCAAAGTCAATCACACAAGCTCTCAGCATATCTTCTAAGGTTTGAATGGTCCGTTCACTTTGACCGTCGGTCTGGGGATGATACGCAGTGCTCATATCCAACTGCGTTCCCAAAGCCTTCTGCAGTGACTTCCAAAACTGCGAAGTAAATCGGCTGTCTCGGTCGGAGATTATAGACACAGGCACACCGTGCTTCATGACTACTTCCTCCAAGTACGTCCTTGCTAACTTATCCATTCCATCAGTCTCCTTGATGGGTAAGAAATGAGCCGATTTGGTGAGTCGATCGACGATTACCCAAATTGTGTCGAATCCGGCTTCTGTCTTTGGTAGCTTGGTAATGAAATCCATAGTGATCCTTTCCCACTTCCATTCTGGCAGTTCGGGTTGGACCAATAATCCTGATGGTTTCATATGTTCGGCTTTGACTTTGGCACAAGTCAAACACTTGCTAACGTATGTAGCAATGTCCGCCTTCATGTTCGGCCACCAATACAACATCTTCAGATCATGATACATTTTATCAGATCCCGGATGTATGGAGTACTTTGACTTATGCGACTCATGCATAATCAAGGATCGTAGGTCGCCATGGCATGGTAACCAACTCCTATTATCAAGGCATAACGTTCCATCCGAACGTGCTTCCAACTTCTTTATCATTCCTCCAACATCTTCAGTCTTAAGAATTTCTTCCTCGACTGCTTCTTTCTGAGCCTTGAGAATTAAGGATGGAAGGTCTAAGTCAATGGTCATCATTAACGCCTTCACCCTAAGAACTCTCCCCTTTCGACTCAAAGCGTCGGCCACGACATTTGCCTTGCCTGGGTGATAACGGATCTCGCAATCGTAATCACTGAGCAACTCTAGCCAACGTCGTTGTCTCATGTTGAGTTCCTTTTGGTTCAAAATATGTTGTAGACTCTTATGGTCAGTGAATACAACACACTTAGTACCATAAAGGTAGTGTCTCCAAATCTTCAAGGCAAACACCACTGCTCCCAACTCTAGATCATGAGTTGTGTAGTTCTTCTCGTGCACTTTTAGTTGTCTTGATGCGTAAGCTATGACCTTAGTCCTTTGCATCAGCACTGCACCTAACCCTTTTATGGATGCATCACAATACACCACAAAGTCTTCATTACCCTCAGGTAGGGCTAGTATCGGTGCTTCACACCACATCTGCTTCAACGTCTGGAATGCCAAATCTTGCTCCTCCTTCCACTCAAACTTCTTATCCTTTTGAGTCAATTCCGTCATTGGTTTAGCTATCTTGGAGAAACCTTCAATGAATCTCCTATAGTAACCAGCAAGACCTAAGAATTGACGGATCTCTGTGGGTGTTGTTGGAGTCGCCCAATCCTTTACAGCCTCGAGCTTAGCAGGATCAACGTGAATACCACTGCTGTCGATCACATGCCCAAGGAATTGCACTGTGTTTATCCAAAACTCACATTTGGAAAAGTTTGCATATAACTTCTCCTTCCTTAGCAGCTCTAATATGGCCTTCAAATGCTCCTTGTGCTCTTCTTCGTTACGAGAATAGATAAGAATGTCATCGATAAATACAATCACAAACTTGTCCAAGTATGGTTTGCAAACTCGGTTCATGAGATCCATGAATACCGCAGGTGCGTTCGTCAAACCAAAAGGCATAACTTGGAACTCGTAGTGTCCGTACCGGGTTCTAAAAGCCGTTTTATGAACGTCTTCCTCTCTAACCCTTAGTTGATGATATCCTGACCTTAAATCGATCTTCGAGTATATGCTAGATCCTTGCAATTGGTCGAAAAGATCGTCAATCCTCGGCAATGGGTAGCGGTTCTTTATCGTCAGCTTATTCAATTCTCGGTAATCGATACACATTCTAAAGGATCCATCTTTCTTTTTGACAAATAAGACCGGCGCTCCCCAGGGTGAGGAACTTGGTCTAATGAAACCTTTGTCAGAAAGCTCCTTTATCTGTTCAGCTAACTCTGTCATCTCGGCCGGTGCTAGACGGTATGGGGCTCTAGCAACAGGCGCGGCTCCTGGTGTAAGCTCGATGTGAAACTCCACTTGCCGTGCTGGTGGTAGTCCGGGTAAATCCTCTGGGAATACGTCCGGAAAGTCTCTAACGATCGGTACATCTTCCACTTTCTTCTCGCGATCTTCTTCTCCTTCCTTTTGTGTTACTTGAACCAAGAATACCGGACATCCCTTCTCAATGTATCTTTGGGTCCTGATACATGAGATGACTTCCAATCTTGATCCATTCTTCACACCACTTCTTTCGCCTTGTATGATGAGCACGTCGTTTCCATAAGGAACACGGACACACTTCTCATGACATACAATCTCCGCGTGATGCTTCGACATCCAATCCATTCCAATGATGACGTCAAAACTTCCCAATTCTATAGGGAGTAGGTCGATACTAAACGAACGACCTTGTAGCCTTACACTACATCCTTTCAGAATAACGTCGGTGGTTACTGACTTCCCATCGGCTAATTCTACATTATACTTAACGTCTAACGCGGTAGGGGTAACATTTAGGCGTTCACTAAATATAGACGACACAAAACTCCTATCCGCACCAGAATCAAATAGTACTGAAGCATAGTTGTTATTGACTAGAAACGTACCAGTCACAACATTGTTGTCTTGCACAGTAGCTTCAACACAGAGATGATACACTTTGCTAGGTGCCGTGAATCCTCCAGGAGTACTAGTTGTGGCTCGGTTATTCCCTCCTCGGTTCCCTTGATTCTGCTTCTGGTTCCCTTGGTTCTGACTTTGATTCCCTCGAATCTGGTTACTACGACCTTGGTTTCCACCGCTCGGACATTTGTTCTTGTAGTGACCTTTCTCTCCACATCCGAAGCAAGTAACATTGGCTCCTTGGCCACCTTGCGTTCCAGGTCCTCTTTGATTAGTAGCACGAGGTGGTGCTCGGCATTCCTTTGCCTTATGTCCCGCCTTCCCACAATTGTAGCACGTAGGGGGACATGCTCCTTCGTGGTGTCGACCACATTTTCCGCAGAAAGGTAGTCTCCCAGTGTAGTTCCCAGTATTTCCTTGTCCAGCAGTGAACACTCTTGCTACTTCTTGTCGCTTGTTCTGGTTGTAGTAGCTTGGGTTGTTGTTGTTGTTGGTATTGTTGTTGTAGTGGTTGCCAGACCACTTTCTTTTATCCCCAGTATTTTCTCCCAACTCCTGTACCACTTGGTACATCAGACTCTGAGCCATGTCGATTGCCTCGTGCAAATCAGTCGGCTTGGATGAAGTCACATTCCCTTTGATGCTCAAAGGTAGTCCTTCAATGTAGCGCTCCAACAATCGGTCATCGTTGGGCACCATTTCAGGACATAACAAAATCAGCTCTTGAAAGCGCTGATTGTAAGCAGTAAGAGCAGTACCCTTGACCTTCAGGTTCCACAGCTCAACTTCCATCTGCTTGACTTCATTTCGGGGACAGTATTTCCTCACAAACATAGCTTTAAATTCACTCCAGGGCGTCGCTTGGGCAACGTCAATGGTCATTGCACGAGCATAGACGTTCCACCAAGTCAAAGCACCATCCACTAACGTGCTTGACGCAAACTTCACCTTGTCGGCTTCAGCGACATTGCTAATCCCAAATTGGGATTCTAGCTTCTCAAACCATCTGGTTAATCCTACTGCTCCTTCAGTACCTCGGAAACTTACTTGCGTAACTGCACGAAATTCCTTGTAGGTACAAGTCCGTGCAATAGCGTTAGTAGCTCCTTGGTTGGTCTCCTCCTGTGTGCTAGCTGTACGGTTTGCTTCAGCGGTCGCGAGTGCCTCGGCCACTCGTTCGGCTATCATTTGGCTTAACAGGGCGGTGTCAATTCCACCGGTAGCGGCTGGCGGATTCTGCGTTTCGGATCTTCTAACTGGCGCCATAATCTAATCAAGGTAATAGGATAATGAGTTTTTGCCAGACATAACATGTATGGCACACACAACACAATTATGAAATGCTCCAAGATATAATACACAATATATAATGATCTCACAATTTGCAACTCATAATATCATTCATGGAATCGTTTGATAGTACATCATAGTTTGTCATAACATAATAAAAGAAAATAAAATACCAACTAGCTAAGACAAACTTCAAAGCTTAGTGGTCATACAGGGATAGGTCGATGGTACAAAATAAATCTAACTAGTGCCCTCACGGCGCTGATGAAGCTCCTTCTCCAACTCTGCTAATCTCCTCTCAACCACTAGCTCACGAGCCTGGGAATCTCTCAATCTAACATCGGTGTCATGACAAGCGGCTCTAAACCTCTTATCCAAGTCTGCAACAGGGTCATCCACTGGTGCCTCTAGTCCGCCTGTCTCCACCAATGGCTCTACTCCCCAACGGGTCATCAGGCTCTCAATCTCCTCAAGACGAGTGTTTGGCATGGATTCCATCTGATCAAGAACAGTAAGAAGCTGTCCTCGTAGACGGGTCACACATACCGTCAACACTGTCTCATCCCTGACTGGACTCTTCTTCGCCAGTGCCTCTAACTTATCCTGCACTTCATTGTACTCTTCACCTAAAGCCTCTACGGCATCCTCCAACCTGTTCAACCGTGTCGTCACACATCCATCTGCCGCCCCAAGCATCACCACCATCGACGTATCTCTCCTAGGAAGAGGAGTCGTAGCTCTCGGTCCTGTAGAGATACCAGCGTCAGTAAGCATCTCCTGGTATACTGCAGGTACAGTCTCTGGTGGTGGTAGCAGTAATGGTGTCTCTGGGACAGAACTGGCAGGTGTGCGGGCTGCACGTCTGTCAGTGGCAGTGAAAGGTATGAGGGGTCTGTAAGGTGAAAGTGGTGGTCGAGCAGCTCTCCCCCGAAGACGTCGTCTCACATAGTAGAAAGGTAGAGTACCAGGTGCTAGATCAGGAATAGCAGTCCTTTCTCCTTCGTCTTCAGATGAAGATGAGGAGATGTGTGCTAGGGAAACCTCAGGAGTAGCAGCATATGCAGTAAGAGGGTTCTCAGTGTCTGTGACCTCCATAGGCTCTCCTTCCCCATCTGTAAACTCCATCCCATCATCCTCTGTCTCCTCTACCGTCTCATCTCCAGTCACTGATGTCTGACCTGGTGACTGCACCACGTCAGTGTCCATGTCATCCTCTCCCCCGCCTTCTAGGCTAAGCACATCGTCAGCTGATGCGTCAGGAATACGAATCGGTGAATGACGAACTTCCTCAGCCTCTCTCTCTACATCATCATCTGAAACCATCCGGTACCACGGATATCCTGACGGCGATCCTCTAGGTAGTCCTACTGATGAACTGATGGTCGACTGTGAACTACGGTTGTAGTACGCTCCTGTAGACGTGAAATCATCGGATGAAGACATCGCTGTAATCATAAACAAAATAAAGGTGTGTAAATATCTCATAAAATTAGTCCGTAAAAAGGACATTAGCATAACACAGCAATCATTGTTGAATCCACATGTATCCCATATAACATAATTCAGATTTTGTTGTTGCACATGTAACCCATGTAAATATACCTCGTAATTGTTAATTCACATGTATCCCATTTATTACTTATGTATCTACATATACTTAATACTTACAATCTGCATGATAATCGATTAAACATAGAGCAGTTATAGTCTAGAATTACTAAATGCAACCTAGTTCTCTATAACTAGTGCTCTGATACCAATCTGTCACACTCCCAAAATATCAGAGTATAATGGCGACAAGGGAGTGGTGACGTCATGATTATCATACACACATAGTCACAAAGAACGACCTCTAAATGGGACGTTCGGAAAATAGATCACTTGTAATTAATAAAATAAATTGTTTTAACAAAGTGCGGAAGCATAAACTGAATACGGTTACAAAACATAGTTTTCTTAAATGGTACAAATGATCGTTGTTTCAAAGAAATGACGGCAATGCATGAGACCTCATTTAGCATCTTCCTTTTTAATACCTGAGAAAAACATTGCTAAAGTGTCAACATAAAGTTGGTGAGTTCATAGGTTTAGTTAAGTGGAAATGTTTAATGAACCACAAGATTTTCCCAAATGTGATGACAATATAACAGATACAAAGTCATCCCAAAAGTATTTATTACAGTCTAAGCTCGTGACACCGAAGCGTTAACAACACCGGCAGTATAATCATATAAATGTAGCCCAAACTAGATGCCTAAACCCACGACATCCTATATCAGATTCAAATGAAACTGTGCCCGCTTGTCCCCTTGTTGGACAAGACAGACAGGGACGTCAATCCCGATAGATCTATCCATTACATTCGCGCTTACACAAAGTAATTAACGGTTCACGATTCACGGGCCAAAGCAACTGGGTTTTTAGTGGGACTTAGACTAATATATAAATCAGTAAATGCACTTGTGTTCAAACGTTAAAATCAAGCAATGTCTCACCCCAAAAAGCAGTGAAAATAGTAAAGTATGGGGCTATAAACTCACCTTGTAAATTCAGCAAAGAGAACGAAGATAAAATAGCTCGAGAGTACGGTTACGCTAGCCGCGACCTAATTAATTATGAGAATCGAGTTACGATACGAATATTTGTATTATTAAATGACTCGACACCCTAGTTGTGCTTGACGAAACCATACGTTTATGAAAAATACGATTTACGGGAAAAGTACGATAATTAAAATCGGTTTATTAATGGGTCGGGTTTTACGGGTCAAAACATAACTTAAATTTACCAAATTTCGTTTGGGCTTTAACCAAACTAACTTAAAACACATGAGGCCCAAAATGAGAGTCCAAAACATTACACACCAACCGGCCCAAGGTCATTTGACCCGGCCCGGCCCGCTTGGCGGATTAAACAAGAACGGGAGGAGTATGTATGTGTGTTTAACACACACAATCCCATAACTGAGAGATAACTCTCTCTCTCCTCTCTCGATATTACCTCCACCGTCTCAATACTCTCTCTCTCTTAACCTAGATCGGTTCTATCCTCTTCTATGGTTATCATCTAATCAGTTTGTGTTATAAAATTAAATATGGGTGGTCTGAGGTTCTATATCGCGTGAGATGTGGGTTAATCCCCACATCAAACCGTTTGGGTTTTTCTGATGGTGTTCTTCCTTGCGGTTTCGTGAATCCATAACCAAAATCAAAGATAAGTTTATTTTCCTTTATTCCTTTTAAAAGCTTTAATTGATTTTCGATTTAATGTATATCAGTGGGTTCAATTGATTCGTATAAACTCGTTGTGAATCATATGATTCTCAGATTAAAATATAAATAAAATTAGGGTTTTGAAATATTTGGGGGTTTTCACCAAAATCGGTTTAAAACATAATTAATTGATGTTTTCATTTATAAAATCAAACTAATTTTAATATAAAGTCGATTTATATAAATTAGGGTTTCGGTTAATTTGGGGGTTTTTGTATAACTCACTTTTAATTAAATTAATTAAGGGGTTTGGGTTTAGATTAGGTTTAATTAGCTTTTTAATTAATAAAAAGTAAATCTAGGGTTTTATAAAAATTGGGGGTTTTTATATATTCGAATGTTACTCGTGTCTATATGATGTTTCTGAAATGTGGCAATGTTAATTAGATGTTTAAAAAGGTTTTACATGATTAGGGTTTCGATTTGAGTTGGGGGTTTCTATATATTCGCGGCATGATTAAGGTTTTCTGTAAAAGAAAGCTTGATTAAGATTTTTGGATTGGTTGGTAAGAATGGTTAATAATTTGGCAGAAAATAGAACTTTGGTTGGTTTGATTTGATGCTCGGTTTGGTCCTTGATTGGGTCTCGGTTTGGTTAAACATGGGTCTCGGTTTGGTTCATGATTGAAGTCTTGATTTGGTTGGACATGGTCTCGGTTTGGTTCTAAGTTGGGTCTCGGTTTGGTTTCAATCGGGTCTCGGTTTGGTCTAAATTGGGTCTCGGTTTGGTTGACAGAAAAGTAATAACATAAACATGTTTGTATTAAAAAGTTTAACAATTTTTCAGTTTTTGGTTAAAAGTATAAGTTCATTTCAATGACTAACCACGGTTTCGTTTATTCGTAGGTTCGTATAAATCAAGCACATCTAGACTTTAAAAGGAAAGACGAAAAGACAAAAGACTCACAAAGGGGATGCTACGTTCGGTTTTGCAGGTTCGGACGGGATGAAGACTCTTGGTTGTGCAGGTTCGGACGAGGCGTGTGAGTTGGCTGGACCAAAACTTCTACCCAGGAGTTGTATTGTGAAGACTTGTGCAGATTTTTGATGTTTGTATTTTGGTCTGTGATAACTTGTGATAACTTGTATTTGGACATTGGATATTACTTTGGGCTTGTATATAAACTTGTATAATTAGTCTAGGGTTAGTGTAAATCTGGAAATGTTAACTTGTGATATACCCAAAAGGGGTAAACTAGGCAAATGTGCTGTCCTTTAGTGGGGCAAATAACTATAAAGTTTATATGTGTAATGTAGACTTGTGACTGATTTGAGACCCTTGTATGACAAGCTTGGCAATAAAATTGAAGGTTTATATATTCAGTTATATGTACATGCTGTGATAGTGATAAACTCGGCTCGGGTTCAATATGTTTAGGTTTAGACGCGACTGACATAACACGACAGCAAAACCGTTTAGCGTACGATCCCAAATCAAAAGACAATTGTGCGAGACGTCACGAAAAACTTAATAACTAGAACAAATAAAACGTACGGCAAAAACATAAGACGCTCACAACTTGTGTATTGCATTCAACTTAATAATCGCGAAACATTGAGTTGTTACATATGCTCTCCCTAAAAAGGGCTTTGTCCGCAAAGCAAAATGATTAACACGTTCATGTCGACAACTAGTCGATAAACAGTTAAAATACTCGTACTACATGAATAATTAAATGATGGAAATTTGACGAATGTCACAAGAAAGCTCAAAGTACCAAGCCTGCTCTTTATGATATCGGTTGTTATGTTGATAATCTTGCTCTTATGCTTTCCCCTGACTGCGACGAAATCATTCGTCAACAAGAAGAAAGTCGATCAAACTTAAGTGATTTAATAAACCTTTCTGATTCTAACAATCATATTAAGTTTGTCCCTCAAAAAGAACTTTCAAAAGAACAAAAGATGTATAACAGTGTTCCACCACCAAGTGATGAACCACAAAAGAAAGTTTCTTTAAAAAGGAGTTTCAAAAAGCAATCAATTTTGTTAGAAAAGCGAATTTTGGATGAAAAACGTAAATGGGATGAGAAAAGCAAAAGTGTTCAGCAATTTGAGTTTATAAAACAAGGGGTTTTAAATTTGTACAAAGGTGTCGTCGACTATGAAAAAGTTTCTAGGGATACCATTTGGAATATTAAACCTAACCCACAAGTAGAAGTCGTCATTCAACAATGTATTGTTCCAACCATTGATGATCTTTCAAAAAATGTGGATATGTTTTATACAGCTCTCACTGAGGAAATGTTAACTGATTTAAGTTATGTTAAATCTCTTGAAAATGAAGTTGACTTTCTTCAAACTAAATTAAAAACACAAGAACACCAACTTTCTAACGAAATTGATCGACTTTCTAAGGAATATTTTTATGCTGACCATATGAATGCTATACTTGGTGTGTATACCGATCTGGATCAATATTGTCATGTAGCATGTCTAGTGTCAGAATCGGACGCGAAATGTCGCAATCTTGAAGTAGAGCTTTCGAAACAAATTCAGTCATATAACAAACTTTCGAAAAGTTTTTCTCAACTTGAGAAACACTCCATTTCTCTTGAACTTACTTTACAAAAAGGTGAAAAATCTCATAATCATAAAAAGTGTCAAGAAATGTCAGCCTCTTCGTTTCGTTTACTAAATGAAAAGGATTTCGAAATAAATGATTTGAAAGCTCAGCTAAAAGAAAGGGACATAGCCATCAGTGAGTTACAGAAACTCATTGAGAAAATGAAAGGAAAGTCTGTTTTGGGTAAACCATCCGCCGTTCGTCAACCGAATGCGGTTAAATGCCCTAAATCATCTATTTTGGGACAATACCCACAGACTTTGCCTAAGATAGGAAATGATAAGAGTACCAATGTGATAGCACCTGGAATGTATAAGATGAACACTAAGCCCACTCAAACTGGAACATCGCGGTTACCTTAGAATATTAAGAAAACTAATCAACGTGTGTCTTCTTCTACAGGAGTAATCCCCACTACTAGCGTTAGCGGACCACAGCTTAAGAGCAATAGAATGCAAGATAAGGTCATGCCTAACAATAGTCACGGAAAGAATTTGGAAGTAGAAGACCACCGTAGGAATTTTAAGTTTTCTAAGAATAAAACGTCTGTAACTGCATGTAATGACAGTTTAAATGCTAAGACCTCGAATGTTGAATCTGTTTGTGTTGAATGTGGAAAATGTGTTCGTACTTTCAATCATGATGCTTGTGCTCTTAATCATAATGGCGTGTATACTAGAACTAGGAAGCCTATTCGTATGCCCACTAGTACTAGTAAACCCACAAGAACTTTGAACCAATCCACTGATCAACCACTTAAGAAACTAAGTGCGTTAGACTCCACTACTCTGCGTAAACAAAACAGATTAAAGAAGCTATATGAGAACATGATTAGGACATGTACACGGGGGTATTCGAGATTTACACCACCCGGATACAAATGGGTACCTAAGTTAAACACTTTAGTGATTGGGTCTAGGAATATCAGCTTGCCTATAGACTTTGCATCTAGGCCCACTACTATTTTGGAACCCGTATCTATCAAGGGCTCCCATTTGTCAAATGCTACATTGTCTTCTAATTCTTCTGCAGCTCGTCGAACTCATCCTATTCATAATGGACTCCGGGTGCACAAAGCACATGACGGGCAATCTCAAGCTTCTCATTAACTTCGTGGAGAAGTTTCTGGGTACGGTACGGTTTGGAAATGATCAATTTGCACCGATACTCGGATATGGAGACTTGGTTCAAGGGAATATCACTATAAAACGGGTTTATTACGTCGAGGGACTGAATCACAATTTTTTCTCGGTTGGTCAATTTTGTGATGCGGATTTGGAAGTGGCTTTTCGGAAATCTACTTGCTATGTTAGAGACTACGATGGGAATGACCTTCTTACAGGTTCTCGTGGTTCTGATCTCTACACAGTAACTCCTCAAGACACATCTTCAACAAATCCAATTTGCTTAATGGCTAAAGCATCATCATCTCAAGCATGGTTATGGCATCAACGATTGTCACATCTCAACTTTGACACCATCAACTTGCTTTCTAAGAATGATATTGTGACCGGTCTTCCTAAGTTGAAATTCGTCAAAGACCATCTTTGTTCTTCTTGTGAGTTGGGGAAAGCAAAACGGAAGTCTTTCAAATCAAAGACCACCCCAAGCTCAAAAGGACGATTGGAACTTCTACACATGGATTCATGTGGTCCCATGCGCGTAGAGAGTATTAACGGGAAAAAGTATATTCTAGTGATTGTTGATGATTACTCTAGATACACATGGACTTTCTTCTTAAGGTCAAAAGATGAAACACCAGAGGTTCTCAAAAACTTTCTCAAGATGATACAACGCAATCTTCAAGCTCAAGTCGTAACCGTAAGAACGGATAGGGGTACTGAATTTTTGAACAAGAACTTGCAATCTTACTTTCAAGAAGAAGGAATCGAACATCAAACGTCTATTGCTCGAACTCCTGAACAAAACGGCGTTGTCGAAAGACGGAACCGTACTTTGGTTGAGGCTGCTCGAACAATGCTCTCTGCTTCAAAATTACCCCTATTCTTCTGGGCTGAAGCAATTGCAACTGCCTGTTATACTCAGAATCGTTCTCTCGTTATCCCTAGACATGAAAAGACACCTTACCACATCATCAATGGCAGGAAACCTACTGTCAAATTCTTTCACGTATTTGGATCTTTATGCTACATTCTTAAAGACGGTGAGAATCTCGACAAGATGAAAGAAAAAGGTGATGCATGTATTTTTGTGGGGTATGCGACATTGTCGAAAGGATATCGGGTCTATAACAAGAGAACAAAGATCATTGTCGAAACAATTCATGTGAACTTTGACGAATTGCCACAAATGGTACTTGATCACAACAGCTCAAGTCCCGCACCTCAATGTCCAGCAATGGCACCTACACAAAACAGTGTACGTCCCGTGCAAGAATGTCAACAAAGTACTCCTACAGCAGACTCGACGGATACGACACATATGAATGAGTTGGTTGATTTATATGATCCAATGTTTGATGAATATTACTATGGAAACAATCAAGTTGTGTCAAAGCCTTCCGCTGTCAATACTGCTGATGCACCTGAACAAAATCAACAAGACACAACTGCTTCTACCTCAGCAACCGTTGCTCAAGAGACAATTCCAGTGGATATTCAACAAACTCAAGAAACTGTCATACAACCAACATCACCAACCGTCAATGCTGAAGGAGGAAACAACAATCAAGCAGTTGATGCACAACCTGACGATAAAGAATTTATCAATCCGTTCGGTACACCGGTACACGAAGTCGGAGAGTCTTCTACTCAACATGTTGATCCGTCCAACATGCATACATTCTACCAACCATATCCATCCACTCACCATTGGACACGTGATCATCCATTGGAGCAAGTCATTGGAAATCCTTCACAACCGGTTCGAACACGCAGACAACTCGAAACCGATGGCGATGTGTGTATGTATGCACTCACCGTGAGTTCAACTGTACCTACAAACATCAAACAAGCCATGATTGATCATGCGTGGATTGAATCAATGCAAGACGAAATTCATCAGTTTGAACGCCTAAATGTTTGGGAACTTGTTGACCGACCCTATGGAATGTCAATCTTAGATTTCAAATGGATCTGGAAAAACAAACTGGATGAAGAACAAACCATCATCAAAAACAAATCTCGCCTTGTGGTTAAGGGATACCGTCAACAAGAAGGCATAGACTACGATGAATCATTCGCTCCAGTCACTCGTTTGGAAGCAGTCAGGATATTCCTTGCTTATGCTGCACATAAGGGCTTCACGGTTTTTCAGATGGACGTTAAAACTGCTTTTCTCAACGGTCATTTGAAGGAAGAAGTGTATGTGAATCAGCCGGAAGGATTCATCGATCCTCATCATCCTGACAAAGTCTATCGTCTCAAGAAGGCTGTATATGGACTTAAACAAGCTCCAAGGGCATGGTACGAAGAACTTTCAAACTTCTTGGTGTCCAAAGGATTCTCCAAAGGTTCTATTGATCCTACTCTCTTTACTAATAAATATGGGGATGACATAATGCTGGTGCAAGTTTATGTTGATGACATTATTTTTGGTTCAACGAACCCAAAACTTTCAAAACGTTTTGAAAAATTAATGCACAGCAGATTTGAAATGTCAATGATGGGGGAGCTAAAATTCTTTTTAGGCCTCCAGATTCATCAATCCCCACGTGGTATCTTCATTAACCAAGCTAAGTATGCTCAAGAGATACTTAAAAAGCATGGTATGACCTCATGTGCTCGCGTTAGTACACCATTGTCGACCACATCCCTAGACGCTGACTTGTACTCATATCCCGTAGATCAAACGCGATATCGCAGTATGATCGGGTCACTTATGTACCTTACAGCCAGCAGGCCTGATATTCATCATGCCACATGCTATTGTGCACGATATCAAGCCAGACCTACTCAAAAGCACCTCAAAGAGGTTAAACGGATCTTTCGGTACCTTAAGAATACCATTCACATGGGACTCTGGTATCCGAGGGAAACCGGTTTTCATCTAACGGCTTTTTCAGATTCTGATTACGCAGGTTGTCTTGATAGTCGTAAAAGCACTTCTGGTAGCATACAATTTCTAGGGGAAGACAAGCTTGTCAGCTGGTCGTCAAAGAAGCAGGATTGCACTTCGCTATCATCAGCTGAAGCAGAATATGTGGCTCTATCCGCGTGTTGTGCTCAAGTCCTCTGGATGAGAACTCAACTCACGGATTATGGCTTCCACTTTGATAAAATACCTATGTATTGTGACTCAAAGTCGGCCATAGCCATATCTTGCAATCCGGTTCAACACTCCCGCACCAAGCACATCGATGTCAGATATCACTTCATCAAGGAACAAGTGGAACGTGGCATCGTGGAATTATACTTGGTCAGAACTGAGTACCAACTGGCAGACTTGTTTACAAAAGCTCTATCGAAAGATAGGTTTGCGTATCTCGTTGGCCGTCTTGGTATGAAGTATATGACTCCAGAGGACTTGGAGGTTTTGGCAAATGAAGCTGCTTGATATTCTCTCATAATGACTTCTAGGCGCATCACAGCTTAGGACTCGGACCTCAAATAAGGAAAGTTTATCACGGACGATAACTTATCCTTCTCAACGAGAAATTCATATTTCTCGGTCATGAGCTTCTCATAAAAACATTCAAAGTTTTTAAGTTCATGAAAAACGATTTCTAAGTAAATGTCATCTTAGAACTCGAAATTCAACTTAAGGAAAGTTTATCACGGATGATAACTTATCCTTCACAACGGGAAATTTATTTTTCTCGGTCATGAGCTAGTCACAAAACAATCAAAGTTTTGAGCTCATGAAAAACGGACCCGAAAGGGAAGTGTAAGTTTTAGTGCGCTTTCCCTAATCAATAGAAGAGAAGTCTTCTATCCTGATTATTTTAAAACCGTTGAACACAATATTTCAAGAATTTCTCAAAAGGTTTTTCTAAATCTTTCAAAATTGTGTGTTCAACACTCCCTTCCTCATAAGTGGTTTTTATATCTCAAAATTGTCATATGTTATTTTGATCAATTTTTGAGGGGGAGCGTTTTAAAATCAAGCCTTTTCATGTTGTTGGGTACATCTCTAAAATTGTCATATTTTATGTATCCAACAAATTCCGAAAATGATATGAAATTGTCAAATGTAATATATTATATCGGAAAAGGCATCTCAACTCCGTACCTCAACATATTTTGTGGTGTCGTTTTTCTAAAATTTTGTCAAATTTTGTCTCAAGACACACATATATTGTTGAGGGGGAGCGTCCCGACTAAAAATGTTCCATGATTCATGCGTGCACACATGTTTCTCTCCCGTCGATTCTTCGGAAAATGTCATATTTTAATCAATTAGTATCTCTAATATTATATTTCTATATTAGAGATAGGGGGAGAAAATGTGATTAAAATGTAATATATCGCAACAAGTGATCTTAAAGACTCAAGTGCAACTCTTTCCGTCACATGCCAAACTATTTCGTATATCGATGCATGTGTGTAGGGGGAGCTTTTCGGAAATGTAAAACTTTCAAGTGTTAAAAGTTTTGATATTTGTCAAACACTTTGAATGGTTTTCAATGGTTTTATGGTTACGATCTTTACTTAAAACAACCTACTATCCACGACGGAACGATGGAGTCAAAAGGTGGTTTAGGATAGGAAACTAAGTCCTATGATCCAACCAGAACCGGAGGGATCTACCCAAGGACACTCCATAGCTAGAAATAGTTGTCCTTAGGAAAGATGGAGTGGAATGAAGCTGAATGCGGACCAAGTACTTAAGTTAGCACTGGAACAATCACAGCAAGGTGCTAATGATGACGTATTGGTAAGCATTGAAGGAGTTGAATATTCTATGCAACTTAGGCAGAAACCGGGTCAATACATCTATTGAAGACAAGTCATCATGGACCCAGTGATGCAATGCACAACCCTTCCCAGCCATTCGAGTTTCTCTCAAAAGAAACTTGTCTCATTGTCACGGAGATCAACACGTATCTATTGACTTTCTCACTCCGAGTCAGTTAATATTGAAAAGGTGGCAGTCTGCTCCAGCCTCCGATTACCAAAAATGCACTTATTGAGTCTAGAGCCAAAAGAGATCAATTTATCATCTCATTAGGACACAATCGAGTCCTACGCATTATCCTTGTGATATTGCCAGAACATCTGAGTGATACGATTCACAATGAAGATGGAAATCCTGCTTGAGCCAGCATCAAACAAGCTCATGGTAGGTAACTTGTGCGATTCTACACGAATCAAACTTGTGAGAACTGGAAAGCAACTAAGTTTCGATTCTTAATTGATTCAAACTTGATTCCAGGTTTCTTCGCAAAATCCATGTGATCTTGCCAGAACATTCAGAGTGACACTCTTTAGTGTTCACAGTGACGAATGGAAATCCTTCCAGTGTCAACATCAAACAGCACTGCGGTAGGTAACATGCAAGATTCTTATGAATCGAGCTTGTGGCAAACTGGAAAGCAACAATGGTGCGATTCTTACAGAATCAAACTTGCTCCAGGAATTCTGAATTGACGACTCTAATCAAACGGATAACCGTATCCTTATGATTCACTCTTTACGTTCGCAGTCTGCTTTGAGACGGTCGAGTAAAGAGAACTGGCTACTACCGCCGGGAAACCCTGTCAAGGAGGTTCTTAATCGAATCTACCTGATCACAGGTACGGTATTTTAATGCCGTTTAACGGTCTTCACCGACCGGAGGTAAAATGCTACCGAGTTAGGATGAAATGTTCAAAGCCATTTTATCCGTGTCTATATGTGTTGCTGCACATCAAGAAGGTGGCGTAGCTGTGTAACCGATGTCGATTCAGAAGGCACAAGAGCACAAGATGGCGATAATCAAGATACCTAAGAATGTAAAAATGTAATAGGTCATCTTAGTCACAAGGAGTACAGATGAAGATCTCAAGCACTCAAAGTCAAATGACAAAGGCTCAAGATAAAGAACACGAAAGCATGAAGGAACAAAGCTGTTACAAACAAGATCAAGACCAAGATACAAGACCAAAGCAGGAAGATCTCCTCTACAAGAATGTATTCACTCAATCATCTTATGCTTTTTAAGCTTTTTAAGATGACCGATACATTGGGGGAGATTGTTAGCCCTATATTTTATATAGTCGAACAAGAATGTAATAGGTCATCTCAGTCGTTAAATGGTCTTGTATTGTAATAGGTTAGTCAGGAAAACCGGGCTTGGACTTTAAGCTAATATTGTATAAGTTAGGGGCGTAAGCCCAAAAGTAAGCCAAGCCCGGCCCAAGATGAAGCCCACAAAGGCCTTAGTGCCGTGGGGTATATAACCCTCTTTCACATGTGAAAGAGGGTGTTGGTTCATTTCATTAAACACATAGTTTTAGTGTAAACCTTCCACTTCTCTCTCTACTCTCTCTCTCTACTTTTCTCCTCTTTCTCTCTCTAAGAATCTTGTGTTATGGATTAAATGGGAACAACAACAAGTTCTCCATTACTATCTCCTCCTCTTACTGAAGAAATACCAAAGAAAACCCCTTCACCATCCCCACCTTCCCTCTCTCAACCTTCAACATCTCAACCTTCACCTTCTACACCTACACCTCCTAAACCCAATATTGCTTATCCTTCTCGGTTAGACAAGTACAAATTGCTCACTAAATAGGATGCTCAAGTTACTTCTTATTTGAAGATGATCTCCCAAATGAACTTTAACATTATCCTTGTTGAAGCACTTATCCAAATGCCGAAATTTGATAAAGCATTCAAGGAGTTGCTTAGTAAGAAGGAGAAGATGGCTGTGTACAAACTATAAGGGGGGGGGGGGTTGAATAGTTTCTTATATTTACTTGTTAAAAGATGTTTTTCAAAAAATTATTTTTCAAAAACTTAAGCTTGAGGAAATATGTGAAATCTTCTTATTCACAATATGAACAATGATAGTGTAACTAAACTAATACTAACTAATGTATATGCACAAAGAATAAAGAATTTAAAGAGTTAAGGGTAAATAAAGATCAAACCAAACACCAAGGATTTATAGTGGTTCGGCAACGAAGCTCACTCCTCGTTCCTACTTCACTCCTCGAGTACTCCTTACTCGAGAGTTCACTACACAACAAGCTCCTTATGGTGGAGAAAAACGTACACGTTGCTTAACCAATTTCCGACTCTAAGCTAAAATTCGAGCCCCAATCGTAGCTAGGACCAATCTACACAACTATACTTAGTACATACACAACTTCCAAATAGACACAACTACTTGGATCTTCACAACTATGACACAACAACAAATGTATAAGATTTTATCTTCAAAGGATCTTTGGTGGTGGACTCAACACTTCACAAGGATAGTGTTCTTCTCTTTTCACTTGGAGAGGAAGGGATGGATGGGATAGATTCACTTCTAAACAAGTAGTAATCAATCAAATGATCAAGGATTTGAGTGATTTAAAAAGTATGTTTGAATCTGGAAATATATGTGCAAAAGAGGTGAAGAGAAAATCTGAGAATGGTCTACTATTTATAGGACAAAGGGCCAACGGCTATATCTTCCCACGGTTCCTTATCTCAGCCGGTGGTTCCTTATCGATAAGGAACCACATAGGCACTAGGGAACCGCCGGAGTCCGCTCCCTTTTTTTCGTTTAGTGGTGGAGGTCTTATCTGATTATAAAATATCCTGAAAGAATATTCCAAATCAAAAACGAATATGCCATTTTCAAATTTTCAAATATTTAATTTAATAAAACATTTTCTTAAAAAGAAAGTTTAATAAAAAAACTTGTCACACTTAATAAAAAGTGATTTTTAAGAAAAGATTAAATCACTTGATCACTTGATTAAGGTTAGTACTTGTTTATTCATACCTTAAGTGAAAATGGGTGAGATGAAAAATACTTGAACTCAAGAATTCATTTTTCGTTGTTTTCGTAAATGCTTGTTTTTACATATTGTCGTAATCAAAACTAAGCGAGACCGAAAAATGCAAGTAATGTTTTTAGGCATTATTGCATTAACAATCTCCCCCTTTTTGTTCCGACAATACATAAACTCAATCACCCAAAAACAAGATTTCTTAAGAAGAGTTTATTCATTTCTCCCCCTTTGTCGAAGCAAAAAGGTTGCACAATTCGGTGTTGAAGAGACGGACTTTGCAAAGACTCCCCCTTGGTGCTTACTCCCCCTTGCTTGGGGCACCGATGAATCGAGATATGGTGACAAGCTACATAGAAGGGTTAGTTGAACAAAAGAGACAACCAACAAGAGATATCAATAGGTCACAAAAAAATAAAATAAATAGAGAAGAAAACACAAAGACTAAGATCCAAGTGAAGTCATGTAAAAAAATCATACAAAGATGTATGAAAAAGGAAACAAGCCAAAAGCATAAATCTAATCCTAGTTAATCTAGAATTCTAAGATTTGCTTGAATTAGGTGTCTTATGGATAAGCAACCAATGCTTATATGAAAGACAAGGTAGTGGCGGAAGGTGGTGGTGGTGGCTTGGTGGAGATCTCATAATTCAAAGTGAAAAGGAGGCTTGATTAAGAGACTCTTGATGTAGCTCAACTCCTCATCGATGTGTGCCATAGAAAGATGTTGATATTGACAACAACGACAATATGTCCCATGGTGCATGACATTATCATGAGAAGGAGGAAGAACACTAAAGGGTGGTGGTGGAAGAAAAGATGTTCCACAATCAACATTCTTGGTAGGAGAAATGTGATTAAGAGTGTTCTTGGGTGAATTTGGATTGAAAGTGTTCTTGGGTGAGTTGGGATTGAAAGAAATTGGGGAAAATGGAGGAGAATCAAGGCTTTCATTAGGAGAATAAAACATTTTGGGATGTGAAGTATGGCAAAATGCTTATGGTTAAATAGGGAAGGCTCAAGGTATTTTTAGGGTGGTCAAAGGGTTGAAACAAAGATTCCCAAAAGGGTTGGAACAAATTTGGAGTTTCAGAAATACCCGAAAAAGGAAGCACTATACGCGGTTCCTTATCACTTCTAGCGGTTCCTTATCGCTAAGGGACCGCGGTTCATATATGGAACCACCTACAGAGGCTGTGTTTTGGTGGTGAAGGAAGATTTTTCAATTCAGCAAATCTTATTTCTCTAGTCTAACAAATCATAGGGATATGCTTAAAAGCAAAGATAGACAAAGAAAACACATACGAACTCACCAAATAGAGATTTGACCAAAATACATGGATTTTAAAATAAAAATCGACGTAGGAGGTGTGTAAGACAAGACCTTAAGTCACGACACAATGATCCTCCATGATTCTATCTTGTTCTTGCTATGTTTGAGAGAATCATACATATGAATTATGTAAGCTCGAGATTAATAGCAAGAATCTATGAAAAAAGTTTTTAGATTGAATTAACAATGTCAAAACATTTCTCGACCATTTTCGAAAGAGACTTTGAGAATTTTGAAAAGGAAAAGAGAAGATTTTCAAGAAGAGTTTAGGAGACTCAATGACTCAAAGTGATAAAAGACTCAAAAGAAAATAAGAGACTCAATAAAAGGAAAGCAATTAAGTAATATGTTCCATTAATCCTAGACCTAGACGCAAGTAATTAAAAAGTTCTATCTTAAGTGGCTTAGTGAAGATGTCGGCTAAGTTATCCTCAGAGGGTACCTTCTCAATCGAAATGTTCCCCTTTTGAACATTATCCGTAAGGAAATGGTGGCGAATTTCTACGTGCTTGGTTCGCGAATGTTGCACGGGATTCTTGCTAAAGTCTATAGCACCTTTATTGTCACACATGATGGGAACATCATCAAGAGAAATCCCGTAATCAACAAGCGCTTGCTTCATCCATAGAGCTTGTTGGCATGCTTTTCCTGTTGGGAATAAAATGTAGCCAGTCCACTTGAGCGCTGATAAGAGGAAAACAAGCGTTGATAAGAAGAAAAAAAATGCTGACAGATCAAGTGTTGACAGGAAGAAGTCAAGCGTTGATAGGTTGAAGACAAGCACTGATAGAAATATATGGTCTACGCGTATTATGTTTCTAGTTTGTTTCTAGTAAAGATAGGATCAACATTGTATTTTCTATAATTATCTTTACCTAGAATATTTGATACGTAGACTCTTGTACAAGGCTTATTATGACTATAAAAGAAGACCTTTAGGTTATGTTTCAAATAAGTTTTTCATACGTTAAACACTTTCATTGTAAGCAAGTTCGATTCAATCTATCAAGTGAAAGTTTGTTTTACATCCTTTGTGTGTTCTTGTTTAAGTGTTAATTCCGCATAACACTTAAATTACTTTATACATAAACAAAGTTTCTCTACATGTATAACTTGATCTAATCTCGTTTACACAAGCTAAATCGATCTAAGTTTGGGATCAACAAGTGGTATCAGAGCTTGTTGAGAAACTTTGATCTAAAAGAACACAAGAACCCTAAATCACCAAAACCCTAATTTTCATGAAACCCTAAAAACATCATGTCTACTCTAGAAGTAACCTCCTCCTCATCAAACCACAACATCAAGATTCCCATGCTAGATGTAGACAATTTTGAGCTGTGGACGTTCAACTTTGAGCAATATCTGCAAATCCTTGACTACACTCTCTGGGAAATTATTGAATATGGAAACACATTCAATAAAGCTCAAAAGATTGCAGATGCTATTGCTACAAGATCAGCTGTTCAAGGATGCTCTGAAGCAGATAAGAAAGAAAAACCTGAAGATGGTAGAGCTGTGTCTACTGATGACATAGCAAAGAAAAGGGTTGATATGAAAACCCTAAGCATTCTAAAACTCTCTTTGGGACAAGAAAATGAGCACAAATACAGAGGTTATTAGTCTGCAAAAGACCTTTGTGCAGCCCTTGAAGTTGCATATGGTGGTAATGCTGATACTGTGGAAGAAAAAACGAAGCAACTCTTACATGAGTATGCTGTTTTTAAGTCTCAACCTAATGAGAAGCTAAGTAGTGTGAGAAGCAGACTTCTTGATATTACAAGCAAGCTGTCCTTCATGGGGACAGTAATTGGTATGTTGACATTATTGCCACTTTTCTTAAAAGCCTTGGTGATGCATGGAAAATTGAGGCAAGATCTATAATTGCCAACAACACTCATAAAAGTTCTACTTTTGATGATGTCTACAACAAACTGAGGCTGTTGGAGAATGAAACTCTTTTGGATCATGAAAGTAAGTCTACCAATGGTAACATGTTCTTCTCACATAGTGAAGGCCAATTTGATCAAAAGGATTCATACATGCACCCAGTCACTGGATCAACATGTGTCAACGCTGGATCATATCCTGTCATCGCCTCACATTCAGACGCTGACACGTACAAAATTGATTCACCAAGAGTAAAACCTGCTGGTTTGGATCTGGATACTATGTGTGCATACATTGCTTCATTGCCCAATGGTTCAGTGATTACATATGAGGACCTTGAGCAAATAAGTGATGAGCACTTGGAGGAGATGGATATAAAGTGGAACATGGCTCTTGCAAGTATAAGAGCAAACAGATGGAATAGAAGGTTCAAGAAGAAGATGACTTTTAATGCTAAGGAAACTGCTGGATTTGATAAATCCAAGGTTGAGTGTTACAATTGTCATCGTATGGGTCACTTTATGAGAGAATGCAGATCTCCAAGAAGATCTGATGCTGGAAAACCTTCAAGTCAAATTGTTAATGCTCAGGAACCTAAGGCCATGGTGGCAGTATAAGAAATTGATGGTATTGGATGGGACTGGAGCTATTTGGCTAAGGATGAGGAAGAGGATAAAGCTTTGGTTGCTGAGATAGAAGAAGAAGAGCATGTTCAATATGCTCTCAATGCACACTCCTCATCTTCATCAGACAATGAGGTATATGATGATGCTTTTTGTAGTAAGGGTTGTTGTTTAAATACTGAAAGACTTAACAAAGAGGTTTTAAGATTGTTAGGAGATGTGAGTACTGAGAGATGCAAGTTGTCTAACTATCAACTTGCTCTTACTCAAACTGAAAAGACTGTAGCTGAGTATAAGAAAATGGAGCTTGACCTAAAAGATAAAATTTGTATCTTAAAACATGATTTAAATGCTAGTAATTATATTAGAAACATCATGGAAAGGGTCAATGCTGAATTACAGGCTAAGTTAGATGAGGCTATTAAGAATAAGGATAATGTAGACCTTAAAATTCAGAGATTTGATAAGGCCTCACAAACCCTAGGAGAATGTGTTAGTAAACAGAGGGATTCTAGGGACATGACTGGGATTGGGATGAAAGAGTATTCTGGTGTTCCACCACCAGCTGGGGACTTCTATGGTGTCCAAAGAAAGGACTTATCTTGGACTGGTTTACCAGAACTCCAAGAAGAGGAATTTATTCCTCCACCAAGAGTCCTTAACCCAATAGTGGAATATAGGCAAAAGTTGACTGATTTGAATGAGTGGAAGAAAGCCAACCCTACCTTGTTTGTCAAGGGTGGCATGCTTTGTGATAGTCCAAATGAGTCGACCCCTATCAAAGTAACAAACCCAATCACTGGCAAGACTGTTGACCTTGGCTCAAACATTGTTAGAAAACCTAACATTAAGTATGCAGAAATGTATAGAAATACTAGGTCACCAAAAGGGCAAGTTAGTGATACCAATTGTGGAAACCTTGGTAATGGAACATGTTTCTTTTCTTCTAGACCTAGAGTTGTGTCTAGAAAAGCCTGTTATACTTGTGGTAGCTTTTCACATTTAGCCTAAAAGTGTGTCAACGCTTCCAAGGTCAACGCTGACAAAAGGTCAAACACTGTCAGACCCAAAACTTTTGTGGAGAAAAGTCCACAAGTTGTTAGACCAGCCCCATTCTTCACTAAAGGGTCTAACACTCATGGACAAAGACCTTTTCAGAAGACCAACACATGGTCTAATAGGCAATGGGTTCCTATAGCAAACCCTAGGTTCAACGCTTATAAGGGTAATTGCAGCGTTGACAAGACCAAATCAAACGCTGACAGAAACGTTGCCAGACCTAAATATTTGCAACCACAGGGAAAAAGGTCTAAAGCTTCTTTTATCTTGACATGGAGACCTAAACAATATCAAAATCCTAATTCTAATAGGATTTCTATGACTTGTAACAGATTTAATTATATTTCAAAGGTCATCACAAAACCAATTGGGGTTAACTGGGAGTTTTATCCAAAAAGGGATGAACAAGGGGTTGTTATGAGAACTAAGTATGTTCTTGTTGAACAACCAGATGAATTCAACTCTGCCCAGGCTTGGGTTCCGAAAGAAAACTAATTTGTTTTCTTTATGTGTAGGGCATTCAAAAAACAGGTGAATGATTATGGCTATTGGGATAGTGGATGCTCTAGGCACATGACTGGGAAGGAAGATTACCTTACAAACTTCACTCCCATTAAGGATGGTGATAAAGTTTACTTTGGAGGCGGATATGGAACTATCACAGGCAAAGGAACTCTTCTCACCAAAAAATTGCGTTTTGAAAATGTGTTTCTAGTAAAAGAACTTGATTATAATCTTTTCAGTGTATCACAAGTTTGTGATAACAAAAATAAGGTTCTTTTCACTGATACTGAATGCTTGGTGTTGAGCAAGGATTTTAAAATGCCAGATGAGAAATTTATTGACTATAGAACACCTAGGCATAAGGATATTTATAATGTGAATCTTAATGGTATTAGGATGAATAATAATATGTCATGTTTTTATGCTAAAGCTTCAGTTGATGAGAGTAATCTATGGCACAGGAGACTAGGGCACATTAACTTTAAAAATATAAACAGACTTGTAAGACTTGGTTTGGTTGATGGTTTTCTTGAAAAGGCTTTCCACAATGACCACTCTTGTGTTGCATGCCTCAAAGGCAAACAACACAAGGTCTCATTTAAGTCTAAACAGGTGCACTCTAGTTCTAAACCACTTCACTTGCTGCATATGGACCTGTTTGGTCCAACTAATATAGAGAGTTTGAATGGTAAATCATACTACTTTGTCATCGCATATGACTTTTCTAGGTTTACTTGGACTTTCTTTTTAGCTATGAAAAGTGACACTGCTGATACATTAATTAACTTTATTAACCAAATAGAAAAGAAAAGTGGTAATGAAGTTAAAATGCTTAGAAGTGATAATGGTGGTGAGTTTAGAAATAAACTGTTGGATGATTTTTGTGCCAAGAAAGGGATTACTAGGCAGTTTAGTATTGCCAGAACCCCACAACAAAATGGGGTTGATGAGAGAAAGAATAGAACCCTAATTGAAGCAGCCAGGACTATGTTGGCTGATGCTCACTTTCCCATAGCTTTTTGGGCTGAGGTTGTCAATACAGCTTGTTATGTTCAGAATAGAGCATTGGTCGACAAGATACATAACAAAACACCTTATGAGTTACTTTGGGGAAGGAAACCTAATATTGGTTTTCTTAAACCTTTTGGTTGTCATGTAGTTGTGTTAGATACTAGTGATGCCTTAGGTAAATTTAGTGCTAAAGGTGATGAAGGCTATTTCATGGGTTATTCAGTGCAGAGCAAGGGATATAGGTTTTACCTAAAGAAGTAAAAACGTATACTTGAAAAAGTACATGTTAGGTTTTTAGAGAGTAAACCTAGTGATCCTGAAAGTGGTCCAAATCGGTTGTTTGACTTGAAACCTCTATCTAGGACTTTGAATTATATGCCTGTTACTAATCCAGACATTGTGAAGGTAACTTCAAATGTTGTGGAAGAAACAGTTGTTGATGTTTCAGGTACACAGGTTAATGAAGAGGTTGGATCACAAGCAGACAAGTCATCTCCCATACTTGAGTATGTTACTATTTCCTATATGGACATATGCTTTTGCTGTTGGAAAGGAAAATGGTGGTCCCCAAGTATCACCAGTTAACAACATGCATGGTCCTTCAGGCGCTAACAAAGGAAAATCTGGCACTGACAGGACAAATTCAGGCGTTGATGGCTCAAACGTTGACAACACCATTTCAGGCGTGGATGGATCAAACGCTGACAACCTTGGTTCGGGCGTTGGCAACTCTTTTGAGCATATTTTCTCTTCCAATTTTGAACAAGGTGAACCTTCAAGCATAAATGAAGAGGTTCATACAGATATTGATGGAAGAGACTCTGAAGAAGATATTGGTAACTTGGATGATGAGATGGAAGACAACAGACTTTTTGAGGGAGGAGTTCTCACTTCTACTATGAAAAATCACCCCTCTTCTCAAATTATTGGGGATGTCATGTCTCTTGTTCAGACTAGAAGATCTCATCAGAGTCTTGGAGGATTTATTGCCAATATACACAAGAAGGTTGATACCCCTCTTGTTCAAGCATGTTTGGTTGCCTGTTTTCTGTCACAACAGGAACCCAAGAAGATTTTTGATGCTCTCAAAGAACCAAGTTGGGTGGAAGCAATGCAGGATGAGCTTCACCAACCTGCTATTAAGGATGTTTGGGAGCTGGTTGATTGTCCCAGATATGTCAGACCTATTGGGACAAGATGGGTTCTTAGAAACAAGAAAGATGAAAGAGGCATTGTGGTCAGAAACAAGGCACGTTTAGTGGCTCAAGGATATACACAAGAGGAAGGGATAGACTATGAGGAGGTCTTTGCACTAGTTGCAAGGATTGAGGCTATAAGAATATTTTTAGCTTATGCTTCCTGCATGGGCTTCACTGTCTATCAAATGGATGTGAAAAGTGCTTTTCTTTATGGCACAATTATTGAGGAGGTATATGTGATGCAGCCTCCTGGTTTTGAAGATCCAGAGCATCTTGACAAGGTGTATAGAGTCAAGAAAGCTATGTATGGACTTCATCAAGCCCCAAGAGCATGGTATGGCGTATTTTCCACTTATCTGGTGGAAAATGGATTCAAAAGGGGCACCATAGACCAAACATTATTTACAAAGACTACTGGTAAGGATGTCTAACTTGTTCAGGTTTATGTGGATGATATCATCTTTGGCTCTACCAATCCAAAGATGAGTGAAGACTTCTCCAAACTTATGACAGATAAATTCAAGATGAGTGCAATGGGGGAGATGAACTTATTTCTAGGGTTACAAGTTCAGCAGAAAGAAGATGGTATCTTCATCTCTCAAGATAAATATGTAGCATAAATCTTGAAGAAGTTTGGCTTTTCTCCACATGAAAAGAGGGCCAGTATTCCTATGGATAGAGAACACCTTTGGGGAAAAGTTGGAGATGGAAAAGATGTGGATGTCAGGCACTATAGATCAATGATTGGTTCATTGATGTATGTCATAGCCTCAAGACCTAACAGTTGTTCCCATTCAATCCATAACACAAGATTTAGAAGAGATATTTAGAGAGAGAAAGAGAAGAAAGTAGAGAGAGAAACAAGAGAGAATTTGGAAGGTTAAACACTTTTAGAGAGAGAAATAAAGTGGTAACCAACACCCTCTTCCACATGTGGAAGAGGGTTATATATGCCACGGCCTAAGGCCTTTGTGGGCTTCATCTTGGGCCGGGCTTGGCTTTGTTTTGGGCTTACGCCCCTAACTTATACAATATTAGCTTAAAGTCCAAGCCCGGTTTTCCCGACTAACCTATTACAATACAAGACCATTTAACGACTGAGATGACCTATTACATCCTTGTTTGACTATATAAAATATAGGGCTAACAATCTCCCCCAATGTATCGGTCATCTTAAAATGCTTAAAAAGCATAAGATGGTTGAGTGAATACATTCTTGTAGAGGAGATCTTCCTGCTTTGGTCTTGTATCTTGGTCTTGATCTTGTTTGTAACAGCTTTGTTCCTTCATGCTTTCGTGATCTTTATCTTGAGCCTTTGTCATTTGACTTTGAGTGCATGAGATCTTCGTTTGTGCTCCTTGTGACTAAGATGACCTATTACTTTCTTACATTCTTAGGTATCTTGATTATCGCCATCTTGTGCTCTTGTGACTTCTAAATCGACATCGGTTGCACAGCTACGCCACCTTCTTAATATGCAGCAACATATATAGACAGGATGAAATGGCTTTGAACATTTCACCCTAACTCGGTAGCGTTTTACCTCCGGTCGGTGAAGACCGTTTAGACAGTATTAGATACCGTACCTGTGATCGGGTAGATTCAATTAAGAATCTCCTTGACAGGGTTTCCCGGCGGTAGTAGTCGGTTCTCTTTACTCGACCGTCTCAAAGCAGACTGCGAACGTAAAGAGTGAATCAAAAAGGATACGGTTATCCGTTTGATTAGAGTCGTCAATTCAGAATTCCTGGAACAAGTTTGATTCTATAAGAATCGCACCATTGTTGCTTTCCAGTTTGCCACAAGCTCGATTCATACGAATCTTGCATGTTACCTACCGCAGTGCTGTTTGATATTGACACTGGAAGGATTTCCATTCGTCACTGTGAACACTAAAGAGTGTCACTCTGAATGTTCTGGCAAGATCACACGGATTTTGCGAAGAAACCTGGAATCAAGTTTGACTCAATTAAGAATCGAAACTTAGTTTCTTTCCAGTTCTCACAAGTTTGATTCGTGTAGAATCGCACAAGTTACCTACTATGAGCTTGTTTAATGCTGGCTCAAGTAGGATTTCCATCTTCATTGTGAATCGTATCACTCAGATGTTCTGGCAATATCACAAGGATAATGCGTAGTACTCGATTGTGTCCTAATGAGATGATAGATAGATCTAGTTTGGCTCTAGACTCAATAAGTGCATTTTGGTAATCGGAGGCTGGAGCAGACTGCCACCTTTTCAATATTAACTGAATCGGAGTGAGAAAGTCAATAGATACGTGTTGATCTCCGTGACAATGAGACAAGTTTCTTTTGAGAGAAACTCGAATGGCTGGGAAGGGTTGTGCATTGCATCACTGGGTCCATGATGACTTGTCTTCAATAGATGTATTGACCCGGTTTCTGCCTAAGTTGCATAGAATATTCAACTCCTTCAATGCTTACCAATACGTCATCATTAGCACCTTGTTGTGATTGTTTCAGTGCTAACTTAAGTACTTGGTCCGCATTCAGCTTCATTCCACTCCATCTTTCCTAAGGACAACTATTTCTAGCTATGGAATGTCCTTGGGTAGATCCCTCCGGTTCTGGTTGGATCATAGGACTTAGTTTCCTATCCTAAACCACCTTTTGACTCTATCGTTCCGTCGTGGATAGTAGGTTGTTTTGGGTATAGATCGAAACCATAAACCATTGAAAACCATTCAAAGTGTTTGATAAAAATTAAAACTTTTAACACTTTGAAAGTTTTACATTTCCAAAAAGCTCGCCCTACACACATGCATCGATATACGAAATAGTTTGGCATGTGAAGGAATGAGTTGCACTTGAGTCTTTAAGATCACATGTTGCAATATATTACATTTTAATCACATTTTCTCCCCCTATCTCTAATATAAAAATATATATTAGAGATACCAATAGATTAAAATATGACAATTTCTGAATAATCGATGGGAGAGAAACATGTGTGCACGCATGAATCATGGAACATTTTCAGTCAGGTCGCTCCCCCTCAACAATATATGTGTGTCTTGAGACAAAATTTGACAAAAATTTTAGAAAAACGACACCACAAAATATGTTGAGGTACGGAGTTGAGATGCCTTTTCCGATATAATATATTACATTTGACAATTTCATATCATTTTCGGAATGTGTTGGATACATAAAATATGACAATTTTAGAGATATATCCAACAACATTCAAAGGCTTGATTTTAAAACGTTCCCCTCAAAAATTGATCAAAATAACATATGACATTTTTAGATATAAAAACCTATTATGAGGAAGGGAGTGTTGAACACACAATTTTGAAAGATTTAGAAAAACCTTTTGAGAAATTCTTGAAAAATTGTGTTCAAAGGTTTTAAAATAATCAGGATAGAAGACTTCTCTTCTATTTCTTAGGGAAAGCGCACTGAAACGTACACTCCCCTTTCGGGTCCGTTTTTCATGAGCTCAAAACTTTGATTGTTTTGTGACTAGCTCATGACCGAGAAAAATAAATTTCCCGTTATGAAGGATAAGTTATCATCCGTGATAAACTTTCCTTAAGTTGAAGTTCGAGTTCTAAGCTGACATTTACTTAGAAATCGTTTTTCATGAACTTAAAAACTTTGAATGTTTTTATGAGAAGCTCATGACCGAGAAATATGAATTTCTCGTTGAGAAGGATAAGTTATCGTCCGAGATAAACTTTCCTTAGTTGAGGTCCGAGTCCTAAGCTGTGATGCGCTTAGAAGTCATTGTGAGAGAATATCAAGCAGCTTCATTTGCCAAAACCTCCAAGTCTTCTGGAGTCATATACTTCATACCAAGACGACCAACGAGATACGCAAACCTATCTTTCGATAGAGCTTTTGTAAACAAGTCTGCCAGCTGGTACTCAGTTCTAACAAAGTATAATTCCATGATGCCGCGTTCCACTTGTTCCTTGATGAAGTGATATCTGACATCGATGTGCTTGGTGCGGGAGTGCTAAACCGGATTGCAAGATATGGCTATGGCCGACTTTGAGTCACAATACATAGGTATTTTATCAAAGTGGAAGCCATAATCCGTGAGTTGAGTTCTCATCCAAAGGACTTGAGCACAACAAGTGGATAGAGCCACATATTCTGCTTCAGCTAATGATAGCGAAGTGCAATCCTTCTTCTTTGACAACCAGCTGACAAGCTTGTCTTCCCCTAGAAATTGTATGCTACCAGAAGTGCTTTTTCGACTATCAAGCCAACCTGCGTGATCAGAATCTTAAAAAGCCGTTAGATGAAAACCGGTTTCCCTCGGATACCAGAGTCCCATGTGAATGGTATTCTTAAGGTACCGAAAGATCCGTTTAACCTCTTTGAGGTGCTTTTGAGTAGGTCTGGCTTGATATCGTGCACAATAGCATGTGGCATGATGAATATCAGGCCAGCTGGCTGTAAGATACATAAGTGACCCGATCATACTGCGATATCGCGTTTGATCTACGGGATATGAGTACAAGTCAGCGTCTAGGGATGTGGTCGACAATGGTGTACCAACGCGAGCACATGAGGTCATACCATGCTTTTTAAGTATCTCTTGAGCATACTTAGCTTGGTTAATGAAGATACCACGTGGGGATTGATGAATCTGGAGGCCTAAAAAGAATTTTAGCTCCCCCATCATTGACATTTCAAATCTGCTGTGCATTTATTTTTCAAAACGTTTTGAAAGTTTTGGGTTCGTAGAACCAAAAATAATGTCATCTACATAAACTTGCACCAGCATTATGTCATCCCCATATTTATTAGTAAAGAGAGTAGGATCAATAGAACCTTTTGAGAATCCTTTGGATACCAAGAAGTTTGAAAGTTCTTCGTACCATGCCCTTGGATCTTGTTTAAGTCCATATACAGCCTTCTTGAGACGATAGACTTTGTCAGGATGATGAGGATCAATGAATCCTTCCAGATGATTCACATACACTTCTTCCTTCAAATGACCGTTGAGAAAAGCAGTTTTAACGTCCATCTGAAAAACCGTGAAGCCCTTATGTGCAGCATAAGCAAGGAATATCCTGACTGCTTCCAAACGAGCGACTGGAGCGAATGATTCATCGTATTCTATTCCTTCTTGTTGACGGTATCCCTTAACCACAAGACGAGATTTGTTTTTGATGATGGTTTGTTCTTCATCTAGTTTGTTTTTCCAGATCCATTTGAAATCTAAAATTGACATACCATAGGGTCGGTCAACAAGTTCCCAAACATTTAGGCGTTCAAACTGATGAATTTCGTCTTGCATTAATTCAATCCACGCATGATCAGTCATGGCTTGTTTGATGTTTGTAGGTACAGTTGAACTCATGGTGAGTGCATACATACACACATCGCCATCGGTTTCGAGTTGTCTGCGTGTTCGAACCGGTTGTGAAGGATTTCCAATGACTAGCTCCAATGGATGATCACGTGTCCAATGGTGAGTGGATGGATATGGTTGGTAGAATGTATGCATGTTGGACGGATCAAAATGTTGAGTAGAAGACTCTCCGACTTCGTGTACCGGTGTACCGAACGGATTGATAAATTCTTCATCGTCAGGTTGTGCATCGACTGCTTCATTGTTGTTTCCTCCTTCAGCATTGACGGTTGGTGATGTTGGTTGTATGACAGTTTCTTGAGTTTGTTGTGTATCCACTGGAATTGTCTCTTGAGCAACGGTTGCTGAAGTAGATGCAGTTGTGTCTTTTTTACTTTGTTCGGGTGCATCAGTAGTGGTGACAGCGGAAGGCTTTGACACAACTTGATTGTTTCCATAGTAATATTCATCAAACACTGGATGATATAAATCAACCAACTCATTCATATGTTTCGTATCCGTCGAGTCTGCTGTAGGAGTACTTTGTTGACATTCTTGCACGGGACGTACACTGTTTTGTGTAGGTGCCATTGCTGGACATTGAGGTGCGGGACTTGAGCTGTTGTGATCAAGTACCATATGTGGCAATTCATCAAAGTTCACATGAATTGTTTCGACAATAATCTTTGTTCTCTTCTTATAGACTCGATATCCTTTCGACAATGTAGCATACCCCACAAAAATACATGCATCACCTTTTTCTTTCATCTTGTCGACATTCTCACCGTCTTTAAGGATGTAGCATAAAGATCCAAATACGTGAAAGAATTTGACAGTAGGTTTCCTGCCATTGATGATGTGGTAAGGTGTCTTTTCATGTCTAGGGATGACGAGAGAACGATTCTGAGTATAACAGGCAGTTGCAATTGCTTCACACCAGAAGAATAGCGGTAATTTTAAAGCAGAAAGCATTGTTCGAGCAGCCTCAACCAAAGTACGGTTCCGTCTTTCGACAACGCCGTTTTGTTCAGGAGTTCGAGCAATAGACGTTTTATGTTCGATGCCTTCTTCTTAAAAGTAAGATTGCAAGTTCTTGTTCAAAAATTCACTACCCCTATCCGTTCTTACGATTAAGACTTGAGCTTGAAGATTGCGTTGTATCATCTTGAGAAAGTTTTTGAGAACCTCTGGTGTTTCATCTTTGGACCTTAAGAATAAAGTCCATGTGTATCTAGAGTAATCATCAACAATCACGAGAATATACTTTTTCCCGTTAATACTCTCTACACGCATGGGACCACATAAATCCATGTGTAGAAGTTCCAATCGTCCTTTTGAGCTTGGGGTAGTCTTTGTTTTGAAAGACTTCCGTTTTGCTTTCCCCAACTCACAAGAAGAACAAAGATGGTCTTTGACGAATTTCAACTTAGGAAGACCGGTCACAATATCATTCTTCGAAAGCAAGTTGATGGTGTCAAAGTTGAGATGTGACAATCGTTGATGCCATAACCATGCTTGAGATGATGAAGCTTTAGCCATTAAGCAAATTGGATTTGTTGAAGATGTGTCTTGAAGAGTTACTGTGTAGAGATCAGAACCACGAGAACCTGTAAGAAGGTCATTCCCATCGTAGTCTCTAACATAGCAAGTAGATTTCCGAAAAGTCACTTCTAAATCCGCATCACAAAATTGACCAACCGAGAATAATATGTGATTCAGTCCCTCGACGTAATAAACCCGTTTGATAGTGAGATTTCCTTGAACCAAATCGCCATATCCAAGTATCGGTGCAAACTGATCATTTCCAAACCGCACCGTACCCAGAAACTTCTCCACGAAGTTAATGAGAAGCTTGAGATTTCCTGTCATGTGCTTTGTGCACCCAGAGTCCATTATGAATAGGATGATTTTGACGAGCTGCAGAAGAATTAGAAGACAATGTAGCATTTGACAAATGGGAGCCCTTGATATAAACGGGTTCCAAAATAGTAGTGGACCTAGATTCTAAAGGCAAGCTAACATTCATAGACCCAATTAGAATGGGGGTTGTCTTAGGTACCCATTTGTATCCGGGTGGTGTAAATCTTGAATACCCCCGTGTACATGTCCTAATCATGTTCTCATAAAGCTTCTTTAACCTGCTTTGTTTACGTAGAGTAGTGGATTCTAACGCACTTAGTTTCTTAAGTGGTTGTTCAGTGGATTTGTTCAAAGTTATTATGGGTTCACTAGTACTAGTGGGCATACGAATAGGCTTCCTAGTTCTAGTATTCACGCCATTATAATTAAGAGCACAAGCATCATGATTGAAAGTACGAACACATTTGCCACATTCAACACAAACAAATTCAACATTCGAGGTCTTAGTATTTAAACTGTCATTACATGCAGTTACAGAGGTTTTATTCTTAGAAAACTTAAAATTCCTACGGTGGTCTTCTACTTCCAACTTCTTTCCTTGACTATTGTTAGGCATGAACTTATCGTGTATTCTATCGCTCTTAAGCCGTGGTCCGCTAACGCTAGTAGTGGGGATTACTCCTGTAGAAGAAGACACACGTTGATTAGTTTTCCTAATATTCTCAGGTAACCGCGATGTTCCAGTTTGAGTGGGCTTAGTGTTCATCTTATACATTCCAGGTGCTATCACATTTGTACTCTTATCATTTCCTATCTTAGGCAAAGTCTGTGGGGATTGTCCCAAAATAGATGATTTAGGGCATTTAACTGCATCGGTTGATGAACGGCGGATGGTTTACCCAAAACAGACTTTCCTTTGATTTTCTCAATGAGTTTCTGTAACTCACTTATGGCTATGTCCCTTTCTTTTAGCTGAGCTTTCAAATCATTTATTTCAAAATCTTTTTCATTTAGTAGACGAAACGAAGAAGCTGACATTTCTTGACACTTTTTATGATTATGAGATTTTTCACCTTTTTGTAAAGCAAGTTCAAGAGAAATGGAGTGTTTCTCAAGTTGAGAAAAACTTTTCAAAAGTTTGTTATATGACTGAATTTGTTTCGAAATCTCTACTTCAAGATTGCGACATTTCGCGTCCAATTCTGACACTAGACATGCTACATGACAATATTGATCAAGATCGGTATACACACCAAGTATAGCATTCATATGGTCAGCATAAAAATATTCCTTAGAAAGTCGATCAATTTCGTTAGAAAGTTGGTGTTCTTGTGTCTTTAATTTAATTTGAAGAAAATCAACTTCATCTTCAAGAGATTTAACATAACTTAAATCAGTTAACATTTCCTCAGTGAGAGCTGTATAAAACATTTCCACATTTTTTGAAAGATCATCAATGGTTGGAACAATACATTGTTGAATGACGACTTCTACTTGTGGGTTAGGTTTAATATTCCAAATGGTATCCCTAGAAACTTTTTCATAGTCGACGACACCTTTGTACAAATTTAAAACCCCTTGTTTTATAAACTCAAATTGCTGAACACTTTTGCTTTTCTCATCCCATTTACGTTTTTCATCCAAAATTCGCTTTTCTAACAAAATTGATTGCTTTTTGAAACTCCTTTTTACAGAAACTTTCTTTTGGGGTTCATCACTTGGTGGTGGAACACTATTGTACATTTTTTGTTCTTTGGAAAGTTCTTTTTGAGGAACAAAGTTAATATAATTATCAGAATCAGAAAGGTTTATTAAATCACGTAAGTTTGATCGACTTTCTTCTTGTTGACGAATGATTTCGTCGCAGTCAGGGGAAAGCATAAGAGCAAGATTATCAACATAGCAACCGATATCATAAAGAGCAGGCTTGGTACTTTGAGCTTTCTTGAGATATTCAGGCTTGAAAAAACTCGTTTTCATATTTCTATTGAGCATATTCATAGTTTGAACAGACTGACCCGTTTTATAAAAATGTTGTTTAACGTGTCGACTCTCTTTTCCAAAGCAAGAATTTTTTCAATATCCTTTTCTTCACGAGTTTTATAAAGCTCAGTTTGTGTTCTTTGTAACCGACTCTAATTCAGTAATTTGGAGTTTATGTAGCAGTAGTTGTTCTTCAAGTTTTGATATCTTTTGTTTTGACATATGAATTTCGTGTGTTACTTCAGAACAATATTGTTCGTTGAGCACCTTACGTTCATATACCAAACCATTAGCTATTGCAACTCGTCGATCAGCTTCTTTTACATAATCACACTCTTTAAGCCTGTCTATCTCCTCCGCTAAGGATGTGTTTGCTTGCTTCAAACGTTTATTAGCCTCTTTGTTTTCCTCAATTTCATGTTTTAAAGAATCAATTATAGACGCAAGCAAATCACGGTCCTCATCCGAGTCAGTATCCTGAGCAGCATTACCGTCATCATTACACATATGCTGTGAATCCGTAGAGATATTGCTATCCTCCGTGTCCATTACATATGTGGCATTGATGCTTTCGGGTTGCTCAGGATGCCGTCGTTCATTAGCAAACACATTATAGTTATCATTTGTTGGTACCTTTTCAATTGGCTCAGTATCAAAGATAGGTCCAGAAGTATCAGCAGTCTCTGGAAGCACTTCTTGAATCTTTTCCATGTACACATAATGTGCCTCTAGCTCTTGATCATCGGCTTCATCATCAGTGTCATCACGCCAGTCAACTTCATCTGCTGTGAGTGGAATTCCTGCTTCTTCTTTCTTACACAGCAGCATCTTTTCCTTGTGATACCCTGAGTCCTTAACCCGTTTTGGCTTCTTGCATTCCCTAGCCATGTGCCCAAATCCCTTACAGTTGAAGCATTGAATCCCAGTCTTCTGCACAACCAGAGTGCCTACAGTATCTCTAGCCCCAACTTGATTCATCAACCTCTGATTATCATACCTAGCATCACGATCATATCTTGGTGCATGATCAACTTCCTTATATCTAGCATTGGATGATGATCTGAGGTTGTTGTTGGTAGGTTTGTAGATCTTCTTATAAGTTGTGGTGAGTAAAGACATGAGTTCTTCAATCTTCTTGTCCCTTGAAGTTTGTTCATCATCACTGTCTCCATCTGACTCGGTGTCATACTTTGGAGGTGGAGTGGGGACAATTGCTTTTGCTTTGTGTTTAGCAGCAGCTAGAGGTTTGGTGGATGAGCTTGATGACTTCGAGGAATGAGTAGTTGGTTGTTGACGAGGAACGAGTTTTGTTGAAGTAGCAGCCACAAAAGCAATAGAGTTCGCAGATCCTTCTACCTTTTCAGCTCTAAGTTCATTTACTTCATTCTGATGTTGTTTCAATATATCATAAAGTTTGTGGTAAGATATAGTCTTGATATCCTCCCTTTGTTTGACCAAAGTCACAAACCTTTGCCATTCCGGTTTGAGTAGAAGTAAAAACTGAACATTGGCATGATGATTGGAGATGGTGCACTGATTTCTGACAAGCTCATTCATCATTTTGTAGAATCTCGAGTAATATGAGTCAATGGATTCACCATCTCCAGATGTGAATTTTCCAAACTCCCAAAGTAGATTAGTCTCGAGATCTTGAACATTGATTGACTCACCTTGCTTCAATCGATGAATTGCATTCCACATTTCCATAGCATTAGGACATGCATCAACTGTGGAATAGATATCGTTATCAATTCCAGTGAGTAAGAAATTTACAGCATCAACTTCAGCTTGGAGGAGTTTCTTTTTCTCAGCAGAACATGTGTCAAAATCCTCCATAGCTCGTATAGTTGATGAAGTACCATCCTCTGCCTGTGTGGTAATTGGTCTGAATTCAAAAACTGGAGGTGGATTCTCAAGGCAGTGACGAAGAGCAGTTCGGTTTTCTTTTCCGTCGAGAAATCTGAGAAAACGAGATCTCCATTGAACGTAGCAACCGGCAGTGAGCACAGGTGGATTACCGTTGCCACCTTGTTCCAAACGAATTTGATTAGCAGTTGCAATGTTGATGTTGTTGTTAGACATGGTGAATACTTGTGAATGAATTGCAGATCTTAGTGGATTTGTTGTGATGATGTGTGGTTAAAATTGAAATTCCGAAATTTCCAGAAATTTTTTTTCTCAGTCCGACAATAAATTCCTCAGTCTGACAAAACGGTAAGCCGAAAAAATTTTGTATTGCCAAATTTTGAATTTGAGTTAGAAATAGCCAAAAACTAATAGGGAAAAAATTTGATTTTACTTGACCTAAAAATCGGAATGACCAATCGGAATGTCCAAATTGGAATACTCAAATCGGAATGTCCAATCGGAATGTCCAAATTGGAATACTCAAATCGGAATGTCAAATCGGAATGACAAATCGGAATGTCCAAATTGGAATGACCAATCGGAATGTATAAACCCTATTCCGATTACACTAATCGGAATAACTGTAAGCCCTTTTCTGATGACCTGATCGGAATAATTCCCACTTTTCTCGGACAAAACTCAACCAATTCGTGATTTTAAGCCAAAAAATGATCAAAACACCCAAAATTTTGTGTTTTTAGCCAAGGTAACAATACCAAATCTCTACCACAACTATGTAGAAGATTTGTATCAAGAAAAAAACCATAAAAAACACAAGAAAAATTTTTTGGGACGTGATATATAGATCAAAAGGACCACGAAAAATTAAGAACAAACCACACGAATCTTCAATCACCTATCCACTATAGGCTCTTGATACCAAATGTTGTTCCCATTCAATCCATAACACAAGATTTAGAAGAGATATTTAGAGAGAGAAAGAGAAGAAAGTACAGAGAGAAACAAGAGAGAATTTGGAAGGTTAAACACTTTTAGAGAGAGAAATAAAATGGTAACCAACACCCTCTTCCACATGTGGAAGAGGGTTATATATGCCACGGCCTAAGGCCTTTGTGGGCTTCATCTTGGGTCGAGCTCAGCTTTGTTTTGGGCTTACGCCCCGAACTTATACAATATTATCTTAAAGTCCAAGCCCGGTTTTCCCGACTAACCTTTTACAATACAAGACCATTTAACGACTGAGATGACCTATTACATTCTTGTTCGACTATATAAAATATAGGGCTAACAATAACATTATGTTTGTTGTGTGTGTATGTGCACGTTATCAAGTGACTCCCAAAGAGTGTCACCTTCATGCTGTCAAGAGAATCTTTAGGTACTGATAAGTGTGAAAACACTCATCAATAATGATCCTAAAACCATTAAAAACACTGTCAAATACATTATATTAGACTGTTAATTATCAGAATTACGCGTGTATTTGGTTTTTGTGTATTTTCAGGTAATATAGGTACATTTGAGACAAACACGAGCTTTCAAGGACTTATTTGATCAAAAGACGAAGAAAAAGACGAAAAGATGATCCAAGGACCTTATTTGCTAAACTTCCAAAGATCAAGGGCTTAAAGTGCAATTTCTACAAAGATAAAGGATAAAAGAAATTTGCTTAGAAGTGTTTAACCTACATTTGAAAAGATATTAAAAATAAAGGACCAAAAAGGCAATTAAGAGAAAAAGTTTATTTAACTTGGTTAAGATTGACCAAGACCGGTCAAACGTGTATACAAGACACGTCTCTTCTTCAACCTTGAAGAGAGAGAAAGGAAATTAAACGGTTTATATCTTCTTCACCTCCTCAAACCTGCAATCACCAATCACGAGAGATCCAGGAAGATTCAGCCAAAGATCAAAATAGCAAAAACATTCCTCTCATTCTCCTCTACATAAGGGTACAAATCAATTAGATCAAGTCGCGAAGATAAAGAAACCCCCAATTCAGTTGAAGATGAAGAACGAAGAGTGTAAACCTCGTATTTACACGTGTCCATATATGATTGGAGGATACACGTCATCGCATCACCCTCTCGCGGCTATAAAAAGACATGAAGACCCTCATTAGAAATCGGTTAGCTTAGGTGTAGTTTACACATAGTTAGTGTAAAATTAGAGTAGTTAGTTAAGTTTTCTCTCACAAATTTTGTTATGGTTTTCAGTTAATCAATTAGTTGAAAGTTTGTTTCAATTTCTGTTAATCTTGTAACCGTTTTCGCCATTAATGAAATAATAAAGCTTTCTCATTCTTTCCTTCTAATCAGCTCAAAAGTTAGTAAATCTGTTCAAGTTTTCTTTACCGTTTAGTTTTCTTAACTTTTCGTCATCAGTTGGAATTCAGATTCTCGAATCAGATAATTCAGTTAATCTTGTTTGTTATCAGTTTTTCTGCCATCGATGATTGAGTGTGTTTAACTTTCGGTTACGAAGTCTGTTAAGTCAATTATTTCAGTTGATCTTAGTTTGATAATTAGAGTTCAAGTGAATTTGATTTCATAGGAGATATATATAGCACAATTTACTCATAGTTTAATCAGCTTTTCAGGTCTAGGAGTTTTTTTTAATGACGAATTAGTTTTAGCGTTTGTAGTTAGCTTTTGAGTTTGGACTCAATTTAGATTTAAATACATTTCTAAAAGCAGATTTTATAAAAAATGATATTAGTTTCGAAAGTTTGTTTTTTTTTTATATCAGAATGTTTAAAAATGATGTGAGTATTGGACTGAATTTAGATAAGATTTGCAAATAGGATTCTGTCAGTTTTTGTGCAGGTAAAGTTGTTAGGATTGTATATTCAGTTCAGAATTCCGAGTTCTACAAGTTCAGTTTTATAAGGATTTGAGTATAAGTTCATGAGTTCTTTAGCATATATTTGGTTCCCTGTTTCGATTTGATTTTGCAGGTTTATTGTGAATGTATGAAGGTGTTGGATTAGCAGTTGTAGAAGTTCGGTTTTCTTCTCTTATTTTCATTTTGCAGGTTGGTAAAGTAGAATCAGTTGATTCAGAAGATTTCGATTAGCAGTTGAAAGAAATTGGTGGTGTTTGTTTTAAACCGGCTCAGCGCCGCGTTTCTCTTCAACAACGGGCTGATTTCGGATGCAGGTTGATTCACATTTTCATTTACTGTATAATATAGTTAAAATTGTTAGGATTTCATTAGTAGCTAATTCTGCTAGAACTAGTTATAGTGTACTTTTTCCTGAACATTTCTTTCTCTGAGTTTGATTTTGTTGATTGTTAGATGTTTAAGCTGTGCTAAGTGATTCCATAATTGTAGATGTTTTAAATTTCTTAATTTTCTTTCACTGGTGTTTGACAAATTACCAAACAGTTTTTACAAATTTAAAAGATGTGTTTTTAAAGTAAACTGTAGCTATAGATTTGTAGTAAAAAGCATATTTTTGAGTTCAGTAGGTTGAATGATATAGGCTAAAATTGATGTCAGTAAATGAGTATATTAGAATAGTTTATATCTTTAGTTTAAAATGAATTCATACAAATTAGTCTGATAGCATTTAGTGAAGTTTTGTTAAGTACAAGTTTAGACCTCCACTTTGTATCCTTCTATATCAGCCACAATCCTTTCGTTAGTTGATAGTTAGTGGATCTAGTTAGATTTAACTGGACAGTTAAGCTCCCTTGGGTTTTCTTATTGGGCTTTTTATACTTGGATCATTTGCACTTCATTTCATTTTTTTTTAAAAAAAACGTCACACTTAATCTTTTTGTGTACAAGTTAATTTTAAGTTTTAGTATTGCATCTCTTAGTTTGATAAAATTCACTATTAGATTTATATTTCGTATTTTATAATTTCATTTGTAGGATAAATTTGTATTTTACATTTTACGTTTTGTGCATTTAAAATGTTGTAATTGCAATATGTTTTAGCTTAGTACGTATACGTAGGTAGTATCGATAATATTTTACATTTTTGCTTGCTCTTTGCTAAATAGAAATAGATTACCATTCAATTTTAATACCAAAAACAATCAAGTCTTTGCTTAAAATTTTTATATCAATTCGAATCGAGCTGAGAAGACAACTACACTAAAAAAAACCAATGATTAAATGGCGCCGCTGCCGGTTCTTTTCGTGAAGATTAACGATTTCGAGTGAGACGATTGGATTTTGGGATCCGTTCACTTTGTGAACGTTATTTTTACGTATTATAAATCAAAAACATATAAAAAAAAATCAAAAAGATAAAAATACAAAAAAATAAAAAACCACAAAGTCAATTCTTTTCCTAAAGAATTGAACCAAAAAAAAATAAAAAAATCCAAAAAGTAATCTTTTTCCTAAAAGATTACACCCAAAAATATATATTATTCGTTTTCATCGGTTTTTACGTAGATATAGTATTTTTCTTAAAAAAAAACAAATAAATACAAAAATATTTTTGATATATTATTATATGTAAATAAGTATACGTATAAGAACAACCAATACACATATCTTTCATAAGTATTGCCGAGGCAATACACCGTGTTGAGGGGCGTTCCGGTCCTTGACACGCGTATCGATCGAATTTAATTAAGCAAGAATAGATAAATACTTTCAATTGGCAATAATTCGAAGAATACAAACTATTAAAGTGAATAGATAGGCGACGTGCTATAAAATGCCGTCTAAGGGTTAATAGGTACTTAAGTGCTTCGCGCCACCTAACCCCCCGTTCACTAGTGCGTATTCCAAGAAGGAAGGCTTAATTGGAGGTCTTGCACCCAAGTAGTAATTATATATATACTTTCTTGTGGATATTTCATATCGAAACTCGAAGAGGATAATCTTATTCTTTTCAAAGTCGACCGAGGGCTACTCCCTCATTCCTCGTGTTTACTTACACGTGTACTTGCACACGTGTAAACATACCACCTTTGGTGTATTACTTCCTTCCCCGAGGAAGCTTTTAGACGTCATTATACTTGTATATACATTCGGCCGCCTTGTTAAACATGGATACTCGTTCCATGTTGGAGATTTTGCAACAACGATCCGCCACCGTTAATTATCCGTCTTGTTCGACTTGTGGAGGTCCACACGAAACTTATTTATGTGATCAAAATAATGGTTATTATGGGGAGGGATATGCTTACAATGGAACCGAGAACCCTAATTTTCAACCTCACACTCAAATGGACTACACTTGTAATGACTATATGGGATATTCCGGTTTTTCATCACAACCTCCACCATCATTTCATGATCAAACCTTTAATGTGCCATACCAAAACCAAGGATTTTCCAATTATGAAGGTTTTCAAAATAATGATAATTTTCAAGGCTATAATCAAGAAACCTTTCATAATCAAGGATTTTCAAACAATGAAGGCTTTCAAAATGATGAGAATTTTCCATGCCATAATCAAGACACCTTTCAACATCAAGGATTACCATATTCGATCACTTTGGCACACTTGGTTAATCGTCCTATGTTGGAGATATTACAACACGAGCAATATCGAGCTATGTATGGGCCTTGTGCGACTTGTGGAGCATCACATAATGAAAATAATTGTGATCTATACGCGAGTAATTATAATCAAGGGTTTGATGAGGATTTTCAAAATCAAGAATTTTTAAAACAAGACGATTTTCAAAATGAAGAAAATTTTCAAAGTCCTAATAAAAACACCGTTAACAATCAAGGCATTTATCATTTCTTGAGTAAAGACGCTTTTAATATGGTAATGCAAGCACTTGAGACAATGCAAGAGGCAACTGATCCGAAAATATTAGGCTTGAGCACATACATCTTGCAACACATGAGACCGAACGATGCTTTACCTGATGATGAGCCTTCTTTGAGAGTAGATGTTGAGGATGATACACTTAGTGATGTTCCTATTATAGACCCTTCCATCTCTCTACCGACTATACTTGAGCCATACACACCTTCATCACCTTTACCTCACGTGGAACCCACCGACTTTTTGACCATGGGGGACGAGCCTCTTAGCACTAATACAAACACCGATTTGGAAGAATTAACCGTTTCTAGTGTTGAGAACCTTATCCCAATCCAAAGAGAGTTTGAGGGTGTTTCCATTGAACCATGTGATGAGCTTTGTGTTGATACCTCTTCTCCTCATGATCACATTGAGATTTCATCCCATATTGACCTTCATGCTACTACTAGTGATTTTGGTGATTTTGATCTTGATGAATTGTTTAAAGAAAGGGATAATGAGATTGAGGAAGAGTTTGAGGAAGACTTGACACAAATAGAGGATGAAAATTGTGATTCTAGTGACGCGTCTTATGCTATATCATCCGATGATTTGTCTTGTCAAGATAACATTCCTAATTTGGATGAAGAGTTTGCTCCTATAGGAAAAGTGGATCCTTCTCCTCTACCACTTTATGATTCTTGTGATGAAACCTTTGATGATCCTTATGATAGTGATGAGTCTTTTACTTCTGATGATGATGACTCCATTTCTTCTATGACTCCTTCACCTATTCCTCTAAGTGATTTTGTGATACATTCAAATCCTCTTTTTGAGACATGTTTTGATAACCCACTTTTTGAGGAGTGTGAAGAACCTAATAATGAGTCTATAGAAGAAGAACCCTTGATTGATATTCCTTCACTGGTTTTTGAGGATACACCTATTGATTTTCATGATCATATCATCCCTTTGAGTGATTCTCTCATTAATACACCTCCTTTTGAGCCTTATGTTCCCACCCTCCCACCCTTGAAGTTGGTTATTGATGAAGATCCTTTCCTCTTAGAGATTGATACTTTTTCATCTGAGGCACCTTTAGAACTCAAAACCTTTGATATGGACTCTCTTATGGAGATTGATACCACCATAGAGGATACTCTTGCACATTTTGATATAGAGGTCGACAATAGTGTTTCTAATTTGGAAGAGGAGGTTCGTCTTATTACTACGTTGCTTTTTGGGAACATAGAGCCTACACCTCATTCACAAGATTCTATTACTATTGATCCTCCTTTCACTATGCCTTCTATGGAAGATTACCCACCTTTTGATGATGATGATGAGCCTAATATGGATATACTTGTTATGAATGTTTTGATACCTACACCTTCATATTCTCATGATGCTTTGATCACTAAGGGGGAATCTTATATGGTTGACACGAGTTCATCTTCTTATTTTCCCATGAAGGGAAAGGTTTTTGATCCTGGGATCCGTATATTTGGGAAATATTGGTTTTCATCTACTCCACTTAAGAGTGTGCTTTCGATTGATATGGACTTCTTGTATGAGCTTACTTTGGTGATGCTACCTATTTTGGAGTTGTTCGAATGTCGAGATGGAAACTTTGTATTTGATCCTGGAGTGCTTCCTATTTGAGAGATTTCGTATGTTGGACAAACTTGAGACACGTTGGACCGTTCCATTTATCGAGACAGATTTGGTAAATCTTATAGTAAATGGCAACGTGCTAAGTTTGAGTGTATCATGTGAGACGTGCTTCAAAGTGGATATTCTTTATTCTCCATGATGGTTTCCCCAAGGACAACTTAATTCGGGGCCGAGTCGAGCTAGCGACTTAGGGTTAAAAAAAAACTCAAGCATTGAATAACTAGGTTAGAAAACGTAGAGTAGATTTTCAATAGGTTAGGTTTAATTAAAAGGATGTTATAGTAGAGTTGAAGTGGAGGGGTGCCTTTCTTCGTCTTTTGGTGTTTGTTTCAAGGGTTGCTCTCTCACATTTCATGCTTGGAGCTTATGGAGGAGGCCCGTGTATCTGGTTCACTTCGATTAGTTTTTGCTATTGTGATATTCAACACTTGTGCTTAAAATGAATACCCTTTAGTTGTCTCTTCCTTAACTTGAGTTAAGCAAGGTTATCAATGTCATAAGTGTAGGGGAGTTCACTCCCATACTCTTAAACATTGAGGACAATGTTTATCTTAAGTGTAGGGGAGATTTCTATCGAAGTGACCTTACCTAGACCATTGCCTTAACTTCATGATAATTGGGAAAATGAATTTTTCAACATTTTTCAAATTTTTAATCTACTTTGGCCACAAAAATATGCATTCATAATTTTTGCATCAATCATTTTCATTTGCATAACACATTTGCATTGTATATATTTCTTCTTTTATTTTGCATCAAAAATATATAAAAAGGAAAAATATAATAAAACATGGTTTTAACAAATTTAGACTTCTTTGACATATTAGGCCCGCCATGGATATTTTGACTCAACCCGAGTTTGCTTATTTTAGCACTCTCTAGCTAGTATCCTTAACCATGTAGTCCTTCATTGGTCTATTAGGCTAAGCTTCCACCAATTTCATTCTTTGAAATTGTAAATTTGTGGAGAATGGGAAATGATAGAGTTGAAACAAGTGTAAAAGGGCTAGATAGACTTCATGGCAATTACTTGTGGCTAAACCCTTCTCTTCTTGACCTCTATTTTCTTCGCTTGTATATAATTGTTAATAAATAATCAAGTACGGTTTTAATTGGTTTGTAATCTCTTATGCATTTTTGGCTAATCATTTATGGTTGATATGAGTACGTCTTAAGATTCTAAGTTAGCACGTTTTATGTGTACTAGACTTGTGTCATGCTCCATATTTAGCGGGTGTTTTTCCTTTTCTTCTTTTCAAATTTCTTGGTGAGGAATAAAGAAAAATAAGAGCGGCTTATGAAAAAAAATGAGTGGCTAGAAAAAAAAAAAGAAAAAGAAAAAAAAAAATAATGCAAGACTCCCAAGAGGGGCAGTGTGGTGTTAATTATAGTGACTATTGAGTTCCAATATTACCTTGACGGGTTGCGGGGATTCAATAGATTGCTCCAATCCAATATTACCTTGACGGGTTGCGGGGTTGAAGATCCAAAATCTCAAAAAGATGCGGATGTAAATTATTGCGTGAGTTTTATTTTTCTTTTCTTAGCGAGTGTGTAGTTACTTATGAAAGCATGGCATGAGGATTTTACACATAAGGCGAATGACTTATTACTCTTAATACAGACTTATATTAATTGTGAGCGGTTTTTCAAGTAATGGATGAGAAGATTACTTAGGATTAAAACCGTCCTTCCTTATTTTTGGATTTTACACTTCTTATATTTCACACTTTAATAATGACAAATTTGCTCACAAGCAATTTGCTCAATTAATAACCGGTTCCACATTTAATTGTCATGAATAAGTTGATGCACTTTTTACTTGTGAATGCAATGATCCCATTTACTAGCTTGGTATGGGGAAAGTGAAACTTGAGGGTGATAAGTGTCCATGGTATCCAAGCCCTAATCCAAGTCATTGAATTCTTTATGAGTTATTTCCATCAAAGCTATTTCAATAAAGACAAAAAGATGTAAATAGAATTGCTTATCTTTGCATTGAATTGTAAATATTCAAAATCATGCATCATATAGTGTAGAGTAGTGTAGATGCATTTCATATGGCCAAGGTTGGTTAATTATTAGAAAAGTGTAACTTGGTGCTTTAAAATGCTACATTGCATGAGGACATGGCAATGGTCAAGTGGAGGGGAGTTGATAAGTGTGAAAACACTCATCAATAATGATCCTAAAACCATTAAAAACACTGTCAAATACATTATATTAGACTGTTAATTATCAGAATTACGCGTGTATTTGGTTTTTGTGTATTTTCAGGTAATATAGGTACATTTGAGACAAACACGAGCTTTCAAGGACTTATTTGATCAAAAGACGAAGAAAAAGACGAAAAGATGATCCAAGGACCTTATTTGCTAAACTTCCAAAGATCAAGGGCTTAAAGTGCAATTTCTACAAAGATAAAGGATAAAAGAAATTTGCTTAGAAGTGTTTAACCTACATTTGAAAAGATATTAAAAATAAAGGACCAAAAAGGCAATTAAGAGAAAAAGTTTATTTAACTTGGTTAAGATTGACCAAGACCGGTCAAACGTGTATACAAGACACGTCTCTTCTTCAACCTTGAAGAGAGAGAAAGGAAATTAAACGGTTTATATCTTCTTCACCTCCTCAAACCTGCAATCACCAATCACGAGAGATCCAGGAAGATTCAGCCAAAGATCAAAATAGCAAAAACATTCCTCTCATTCTCCTCTACATAAGGGTACAAATCAATTAGATCAAGTCGCGAAGATAAAGAAACCCCCAATTCAGTTGAAGATGAAGAACGAAGAGTGTAAACCTCGTATTTACACGTGTCCATATATGATTGGAGGATACACGTCATCGCATCACCCTCTCGCGGCTATAAAAAGACATGAAGACCCTCATTAGAAATCGGTTAGCTTAGGTGTAGTTTACACATAGTTAGTGTAAAATTAGAGTAGTTAGTTAAGTTTTCTCTCACAAATTTTGTTATGGTTTTCAGTTAATCAATTAGTTGAAAGTTTGTTTCAATTTCTGTTAATCTTGTAACCGTTTTCGCCATTAATGAAATAATAAAGCTTTCTCATTCTTTCCTTCTAATCAGCTCAAAAGTTAGTAAATCTGTTCAAGTTTTCTTTACCGTTTAGTTTTCTTAACTTTTCGTCATCAGTTGGAATTCAGATTCTCGAATCAGATAATTCAGTTAATCTTGTTTGTTATCAGTTTTTCTGCCATCGATGATTGAGTGTGTTTAACTTTCGGTTACGAAGTCTGTTAAGTCAATTATTTCAGTTGATCTTAGTTTGATAATTAGAGTTCAAGTGAATTTGATTTCATAGGAGATATATATAGCACAATTTACTCATAGTTTAATCAGCTTTTCAGGTCTAGGAGTTTTTTTTAATGACGAATTAGTTTTAGCGTTTGTAGTTAGCTTTTGAGTTTGGACTCAATTTAGATTTAAATACATTTCTAAAAGCAGATTTTATAAAAAATGATATTAGTTTCGAAAGTTTGTTTTTTTTTTATATCAGAATGTTTAAAAATGATGTGAGTATTGGACTGAATTTAGATAAGATTGGCAAATAGGATTCTGTCAGTTTTTGTGCAGGTAAAGTTGTTAGGATTGTATATTCAGTTCAGAATTCCGAGTTCTACAAGTTCAGTTTTATAAGGATTTGAGTATAAGTTCATGAGTTCTTTAGCATATATTTGGTTCCCTGTTTCGATTTGATTTTGCAGGTTTATTGTGAATGTATGAAGGTGTTGGATTAGCAGTTGTAGAAGTTCGGTTTTCTTCTCTTATTTTCATTTTGCAGGTTGGTAAAGTAGAATCAGTTGATTCAGAAGATTTCGATTAGCAGTTGAAAGAAATTGGTGGTGTTTGTTTTAAACCGGCTCAGCGCCGCGTTTCTCTTCAACAACGGGCTGATTTCGGATGCAGGTTGATTCACATTTTCATTTACTGTATAATATAGTTAAAATTGTTAGGATTTCATTAGTAGCTAATTCTGCTAGAACTAGTTATAGTGTACTTTTTCCTGAACATTTCTTTCTCTGAGTTTGATTTTGTTGATTGTTAGATGTTTAAGCTGTGCTAAGTGATTCCATAATTGTAGATGTTTTAAATTTCTTAATTTTCTTTCACTGGTGTTTGACAAATTACCAAACAGTTTTTACAAATTTAAAAGATGTGTTTTTAAAGTAAACTGTAGCTATAGATTTGTAGTAAAAAGCATATTTTTGAGTTCAGTAGGTTGAATGATATAGGCTAAAATTGATGTCAATAAATGAGTATATTAGAATAGTTTATATCTTTAGTTTAAAATGAATTCATACAAATTAGTCTGATAGCATTTAGTGAAGTTTTGTTAAGTACAAGTTTAGACCTCCACTTTGTATCCTTCTATATCAGCCACAATCCTTTCGTTAGTTGATAGTTAGTGGATCTAGTTAGATTTAACTGGACAGTTAAGCTCCCTTGGGTTTTCTTATTGGGCTTTTTATACTTGGATCATTTGCACTTCATTTCATTTTTTTTTAAAAAAAACGTCACACTTAATCTTTTTGTGTACAAGTTAATTTTAAGTTTTAGTATTGCATCTCTTAGTTTGATAAAATTCACTATTAGATTTATATTTCGTATTTTATAATTTCATTTGTAGGATAAATTTGTATTTTACATTTTACGTTTTGTGCATTTAAAATGTTGTAATTGCAATATGTTTTAGCTTAGTACGTATACGTAGGTAGTATCGATAATATTTTACATTTTTGCTTGCTCTTTGCTAAATAGAAATAGATTACCATTCAATTTTAATACCAAAAACAATCAAGTCTTTGCTTAAAATTTTTATATCAATTCGAATCGAGCTGAGAAGACAACTACACTAAAAAAACCAATTATTAGGTACCTCAGATGTTATCCAGACTTTGGGTTATGGTATCCAAAAGATTCACCATTGGAGCTTATTGCATATTCAGACAGTGACTATGGTGGTGATAAATTTGATAGAAAATCCACAATTGGTGGATGTCAGTTTCTTGGGAGTAGGTTGATATCTTGGCAATGCAAGAAACAAACAGTGGTGGACAATTCTACAACTGAAGCAGAGTATGTAGCTGCAGATGCTTGTTGTAGACAAGTCTTATGGATTCAGAACCATCTGTTGGATTATGGGTATAATTTCATGCATACCAAGATTTTTGTAGATAATAACATTACTTTATGCATTATTAAAAATCATGTATGTGGAAACCTTGGTTTCCGGATCTTTTAAGCTACTAGGAATGATCATTGTTCATATGATTAACATAATCAAAGCGAAATTAGAAAAACAATAATTAACAAGGTGTTTAGGCACGAAACATGAATTAAAACACAATTGGATTGTCCATTATATTAATAACGAACAATCACTAGACGTGTATACATTGAATCCCACGTCTAGTCGACACACACTTTAGGTTTACATTGTGAATGAATTGAATGAATAAAACCTATGACCCTTGATTCCTTTTATAGTGTAAGGATTAGGGTTTACAAGAGATAAGGATGAATAAACAAGTAAATCTTCTATTTAAATAAACTTATGCAGAATATCTTTTGCATGTTTATCTAAATAGAAACTTCCATAAGCTTCTTTTGTCTACGTTTTGTCAATGCTTGAATTGCATGTGACAATGCTTGAGCCATCAACGCCTAATTAACTCTTGTCAACGCTTGATTAACTCTTGACAACGCTTAGACAATAACTTCACGTTTTCTTCATTTTTGAGTTTCTGCCACATCAACTTTTTGACCCAACAATCTTCCCCTAGTTGATAGTGGCAAAACTCTATGTGTATCTCTTGTAAGTTGCACATGATCTTCAAATTGCTTCCCCTCAAGTGTAGCACGTATTTCTTCCCCTTTTTGTCACATCAACAAGGAAGTAAACAATGTATGCAATGTTGAAGATTCTCCAGAAGTAGGCTCTGTGTAATGATCTTGAAGAACAATTAATATACTATTTTTGATGTAGAAGTAGAATAACCCAACCTTGTGTTCCATGTCTTGTACTATCCATGTGACTAAGAACTTATATCAGACCAACTATAAGTAGACCTCAATCCCTTGTCAATATTCTCATCCTATTTGAGACACTGAGCACGATAATGTAACTCCTTCAAGTGTTATGACAAGTCTTCATCACCAACCATGTAAAGCACGAACAAGTTACCTTTAAAGTCTAGGAACTTTAAGATATGATAGAACACAAACTCGCGAGAATCTTCTTCAATCATCAAACTTACCATAAGAATTCTTCCACTTAAGCTAACACCTCTTCATAATGACTTTCATTACATCATAAATTATGCTAACTCGCTTTAAGATCATTAATTCCTTTTAAAAAGATCCGAGCCATAAATATCAACATGATATTCTATATTAAAACGGAGATTCCATGTACCTTTGTGTGTATTTTCCTCCTTTTTGTGTGCTAAAAACGTACCAATTTTCTCAACAGCAGCAAACTTTGTGTTGTCCAATATCTTCTTCTGTCCAATATCTTTGACAGATGTATTGTCCGATATCAGACAATACTTATCAGCGTTGAAGTTCATATATCGGACGACACTGTCAACTCTATCAGCGTTGACTTATTCTGTCAGCCTCAAAATTCTTCCTGTCAGCGTCTGAATTACAAACGTCAGCGCCAACCATAAACCTTGTCAGCGTCCATTCTTATCAGCGTCAACCATTTTCTTGCAGCAGATAATGTGCCTACATCCAATATTTTCAAAGGATATATCCCAATATAAATATATACAAACCCTAAAACCAGGGATGCATATACTTAACAAAAATATATTCCTAGAAATAAGCACAAGCACACGGCTGTTTTAACTTCCCAAATCATGCAGCAATCTTTGACCCCATGTGAATATAACAATATGTCGTTCCTTTTCTTGAAGAAACGTATACTGATGTCAAGACAATCCCATGCGATTGTTTTGGTATCCAATAAATCATCACATCTTTATACGCACTTTATGGAAACCATAGCTGCTTCACGTGAAGAAGTTGTGTTGTGTGAATAATCCATCAATATAGCATGTGAACACACAAATCCTCCTCCAATCATAGAGCTCTTACCGTGTGAACATAGATTAAAAGGACCGTGTGAACATAAGATTTCCACCAATAAGCTTACGTCTAGCTTTTGCCTCACATAAGTAACGTGGAATAGCATGTATAGGATTGTAGCACCGTGTGAACACACATAGAATAGCCAATCGGATATATATAAGCTTGTGAACACAAACGCTGGATGTGACGTCATAATTGTCAACGTTAACACAAAACGTATCAACGTCACTCACTTGATCCTTCGTGTGAACATGCGAAATTTTCACCAAACAGCAGACCTTGTTGGAGAAACCAATTACGTCCTTGCTAAAAATCAGTCACACGTCCTTGTCACTGCTACTGTCATACGTCCAGATCTAGGGTTTTACTCTAAATCATAAAAGTTTGTATTGAAAACCCTAGAACGAAGATTGTTTAATTCGAAACCCTAATTAGGGTTTTAAGCATAACCAGATTCGAATTTAAACACCATAATGCATTATAACAGCTTCTAATTGCAATTCTTCCTGCTTTTAAGTAGATCTAGGGTTTGAGAAACTCTAGTTCATGATTTTATGTAAAAGCAGAAAACTGAAAATCATTCATCAGCCAACTTTGACGCTTAATAACTTTTGCCTGGGGATAAAACTCGATATCCCTCCGGTGGATGTTTAGATCTATGTATGTAGAACACACATATAAAATTTCGTGACGATCCAACGGTTCAATCAAAAGTTATGACCTTCTGAATACTGCTGCGCACACAAAAACGTCCAGAAAAACCCTAGATGGATTTTTCTTCTTTTCAACATTACGAACACCTTGTTGGTCCTAGCATCACGAGCCACGAGTCTCTGATACCAATTGTGGAAACCTTGGTGTCCGGATCTTTTAAGCTACTAGGAATGATCATTGTTCATATGATTAACATAATCAAAGCGTAATTAGAACAAGAATCATTAACAAGGTGTTTAGGCACGAAACATGAATTAAAACACAATTGGATTGTCCATTATATTAATAACGAACAATCACTAGACGTGTATACATTGGATCCCACGTCTAGTCGACACACACTTTAGGTTTACATTGTGAATGAATTGAATGAATAAAACCTATGACCCTTGATTCCTTTTATAGTGTAAGGATTAGGGTTTACAAGAGATAAGGATGAATAAACAAGTAAATCTTCTATTTAAATAAACCTATGCAGAATATCTTTTGCATGTTTATCTAAATAGAAACTTCCATAAGCTTCTTTTGTCTACGTTTTGTCAATGCTTGAATTGCATGTGACAATGCTTGAGCCATAACTCTTGTCAACGCTTGATTAACTCTTGACAACGCTTAGACAATAACTTCACGTTTTCTTCATTTTTGAGTTTCTCCCACATCAACTTTTTGACCCAACAATGTACATCATTCTAAAACAAAACACATAGAAATTAGACATCACTTCATAAGGGATTGTTTTGAAAAGGGTTTAATACAACCAGATAGGGTTGACACTGAAGAAAATGTGTCCGATTTATTAACTAAACCTTTTGATGCTGGAAGGTTTCAATACTAGGTAACAAGTATTGGAATGATCAATCTCACATAATATGTGTTTTGGGGTCTTAATGTAAAAGTATGTACAGAATATGCATTGTTATTGGTCTTTTTGAAAAGTTAGATTTTCCACAATATTTTTCTAACACTGACAAAGGTTATCTTAACGCTGATAAGTGTTATCGTGACGTTGTCAGCAACAATGTTAGTTTTGTGGTTTTTGATCTAAGTGTGCAGGCGTTGATAGCATTGTACCATTGGATACAGAGTTGCTTATGGATCCTTGGAGAATCATTTGAGCATGTTTTAGTTTATGGATGATGGTTGGAATATTTATATTCCTATCGTGACATAAATTTTTATATTCACGCATATTATTGGGCAACATATGTATCACAGTTTAAGGGGAGGTTTTAGGAACCTTTAGGACTTTTGGCTATTCTTATAATACTCTTATCACAATTCTAGATTATGTCCACAGGTGAGTATGAGTTAGTTTACTAAATCACGAGGCACTGTAGCATGCAAAGTTGATATACTATGCATGCTGCCAAGACATTTTTGGCCTAGAATTGGTTGTGGTCTGTTGGGAGACTTGGGAATGATTTATAATGGGTTTTACCTGGGAGTTACAAGGAATTCTATGAGGTAACTTAATTGTTAAGAATTTTGGTTAGCAAGGGACACTAGAGGACTGTTATGTCTATCTTGCATAAGCAAGTGTGCATAACTGGACAGTGCTTTCCGCCCTATAATAATTATCAATTTATAGGTTATCTTCACTAGGATAAATTACTTTGTTATGGTCCTTTTTCATTTTTATTACTTTTATTTTTGGACGCTGACAAGTATTTTTCCAAGCATTGTTATGACCAATTTAGACGCTGACATGGCTTTGGCAAACATTGACAATAATATAGCCGGTGGGCGTTGATGGGTTATTTTTTACCGATGACACTCATTGGGACCTACCCAGTTGTTATTTTTGACGAATTTTGGGGCCGTAATTTTGGGAGCATATAACTTTTAATTAATGCACAAGATAACTTATTTTCTTTTCAATATTTTCATCATTATATTTTGAAAATAGTTGCCTAATTTTTGACCAATCACATGTGCCTATCTCTCCTATATATTTGGCTCCTATTTTTAAACATGGTACCTTATATTCTTTTCTAACAAGTTTCTCCTATAATTCATCTTTCTCAATAATTCACAAACAGCTTTCTTCAGCAATGGCACCAAATTTTAAACCAAGTGACTTGGTATTGGGATTCAAGAGTCAACACAACATGATTGCTTATTTAGACGCTGATGATACTCTGTTTCCACAATACACCCAGATGGTGGCGTATTTGTGTTAGCCTTAAAATGCGTGCGACTAACGGAATTACATTAGTTTCATAGCCGGGACTTGCAGGGACTAATATTGTCATATGTAAAGTCCAAGTCCCGGGCTATATAAACCCCTCCATACTTCCATGGAGGGGTGAGGCTTTTCATTTCTTGTATTGTCTTTCTCTCACTAGAATAAACACACTTTTCTAGTTACTTGTTTCTCTCTCTAAAATGGCTAAACACCACTTCTATCCTCCCCGACCTCCGGATCTTATACCCGTGTTATTAGTGAATCCAAGTTAACAATTTGAATGTATCCCCTATTAGGTATGCTCTTTCTCATGCTCCTCTCATCTCTGTCACTCATATTAAGCAGTTTTGGAACACTGTTAGTTCCTCAACAATTAATAACGTGACTACATTATCAGCTATTGTTCATGGGCGTACTTGGGTGGTTACTGAAGCCTTGGTTCGCCAGGATTTGCATCTTGATGATGCTGATGGTATAACCACCCTCTCCATTAATGAAATAGAACAAGGACTTCGGGCTTTGGGGTATCCTTTCCCTGATGAGGGCACTTTAAACAAATATCATAAACAAGAGTTTCCCCCAGCCAGGAAGTACCTCATACATGTCATCCTACAATGTTTGAGTCCCAAATGTACTACACACAATGAAATTAATAGATCAATTTCTAATGCAATTGTGTGCATTACAAATGGGCAAAAGTTTAATTATTCAAAACTGATTTTTTATAGCATGTGTAAAAACAAAGGAAATAATATGACTTTGGCTTATCCCAGATTTTTGCAAATGGTTTTTGATGTGCAAAATTACTGCACAAGGGATCATGATGATTTTTATGAGATCCCTGTGCAAAAGAAAGCTATTTTTACCATGATGAATTCACCCCCTCACCGTGAATTACCCCTCACCCAAGCGATGCTTGCTGTTATTGCAACAGCACAACCCCAACCAGACCCACAACCACAACTTGACCCAATACCAGAACCTTTTCCTTCACCTCAACACATGGAAATTGACCAAGAACCCTTCAACGCTGACACCTTAAATGTTGGCGTTGACACAAGTACTCCAGACGTTGACACCTTTCCTTCACAGACTCAAACACCCCTGAACCTTCAAACTACCACCCAATCCATATCATCTTCTACCCCACATGAATAAAGGTCGATTAAACGCCCAAGGACTACTGGAGTGTTCTCCTCTAGTGGTCCTAGCCATGTAGAAGAGAGAACCACCACCACAAGTGTGGTTGGTGCTATGGATGAGGCTGTGACTATTGGTTCTGGCTTAGATGCAGCCCAAGACAGTCCTAACATCTTTAAGACCTCCTCCATGCCGCATGACTCTACTTTGGGAGGCCAAATACCCATTCTAGAGGAGGGCAGATTGGAACCATACACATTGATGGAATTGACGACTGTCTGAATTAGCTTGCAAAAGCAACATGTAGACTTGGTACAAATTGTTAGTACACAAGGTTTTGAACTCAAGCAATTGAGGGAGAGGATTTTCATTTTGGAGAATGCTAGCACTAGGCGTGGGATGGAGGAATCTTCCAAAGGGGAGGATGAGCAGATTAATGTGAGTGATAAAGGCTCACATGATGGAGAATCTTTAGGTGTTGCTGAAGCCCTCACTGCATTGAAGAAGCAACCAGGTTTTGATACATCTCTGGTTACTCATAAAAATTTAAACTTGTCTTTTACAGCTATGTTGGAGCAATTTACAAGAGGCGCTGAGACAAGTAATTTGGGCATTGACAAGCAAATTTTGAACGCTGACACTTCAAGCGCTGACATGAGTAAATTGGGTGCTGACACAAGGAATTTGAACGTTGATAGACCTGCAGATATGGTTGATGTATTCCAGTCATCAGCTATCATCAAAGAAGTACATTCACAGGTATTACCATCATCTTTACCCATCATTGATCCATTAGATAAGGGTAAAGGAATTATGGTAGAAGTAGAAGTTCCAAAGGATGCAGCACAGGTAGAGTTTGATTCAAGGTTGGCTGCACAACTTGTGGAACAAGAGATGAAGAAGGTTGGTGAATCACCATTTGTTGTCACTTCTGAGGAACAAGAAGGAAGTGATGAAGAAAGTTTAGATTCAAGTGTGATGATAATTGAACAACCAGAAAGACTTGAATATGGTGATGACTTGGAAAGGGAGAAGCTAAGTGACTTGAAATTGCAAGTAGACTTTGATATGCCAGAAGTAGTTCAGATGTACCATGCTTGGGAGAATAGGATAATGGAGACTCCAAATTTGACTATTTCAGACCAAATTTGGGGATTGGAGATTCTTATAAGAGTTCAAAGAGACTGCAAGGTCATTTTGAAACATAAGGATAGCAATATTTTCTCACTGCTGAAGAGGGATAGAAGAGAGCTTTACTACATGTTACTCAGATGTCATGGAACTGGATGGACCTTCAAGAAATTGTAGGGATTATCTTTTCAAGAATTAGAGTACATGGCTTATCCCATTTGGGCAAAAGTGCAGGAAATGAACACTCTAAGACTTCTTTCAGATGAAAGGAAAGAAGAACTTGCAGAAGAGATGGAGATTCAGAAGGCAATGATTGTTCCAAGGCCTTTGAAGAAGGGAGTTCCACTTGAGTTTCCTAAAGATCTAAATAAAGTGGTTCCTAGTGAAGCTGTTCTTAGAAGGAGCATCAAGCTCTCACCCATGGAAGCTTCAGATATGGTACAAGTGTTACCTCTTGATGCCAGAAACCTTATCATAAGCTATGAAAAAGATGCGAGTGGGTTTTGGAAGATTGGCAGATATGGTAAAGAGGTACACACATTTACTACCCTTATGTCTCTCTTTGCAAGTATGAATAGAGAAGACTTGGAACACCTTTGGAGGTTGTTGATAGCCAAGTATGAGGCTGAAACTCCTACTTCAGTCAATGGAATAAAACTTTGGTCAACATTCAAGATAATGTGTGCACTAGAAGAAGAAGATCATGTTTGGAAGGATCTTGAGGATGATATTAGTGGTTTTCAATGGCGTTTGTATTCAGCTGCTAGTGTGTACTACTTGAGCTCTACAAAGTTTGTTGAGTATCTTCTTGTAGATGCTCAGTATCCCATGTCCAAAGAAGTGTTGGGCAAGATGAAGACAACACAGCTGGAGATTGACTATTCAAGTGACGTGGCCAAAGATTTGATTAGGCATGTTTATTACCAATATGATAAGATTTGTAAGATTCCTCCTAGTTCTTAATTTTTATTCAGAAACTTGATTACTAGAGTAGATATCAAGTTTAGGGGAGGATTGTTGGGAATAAAATGTAGCCAGTCCACTTGAGCGCTGACAAGAGGAAAACAAGCGTTGATAAGAAGAAAACAAACGCTGACAGATCAAGCATTGACAGGAAGAAGTCAAGCGTTGATAGGTTGAAGACAAGCACTGATAGAATGATATGGTCTACGCGTATTATGTTTCTAGTAAAGATAGGATCAACATTGTATTTTCTATAGTTATCTTTACCTAGAATAGTTGATACTTAGACTCTTGTACAAGGCTTCTTATGACTATAAAATAAGACCTTTAGGTTATGTTTCAAATAAGTTTTTCATACGTTAAACACTTTCATTGTAAGCAAGTTCGATTCAATCTATCAAGTGAAAGTTTGTTTTACATCCTTTGTGTGTTCTTGTTTAAGTGTTAATTCCGCATAACACTTAAATTACTTTATACATAAACAAAGTTTCTCTACGTGTATAACTTGATCTAATCTCGTTTACACAAGCTAAATCGATCTAAGTTTCGGATCAACATTTCCGGCACTCACATACTCGCCTTCCGTGGTGGATATCGTAAGAGCGGTTTGTTTCTTGGAGAATAAAGAAGTTAAACAACAACCCATGAAGGTACAAACTCCACTAGTGCTTTTCCGGTCCACATAGTCTCCCGCATGATCCGAGTCCGCGTAGACAATGGTTTCTACACCGGTCCCTTTAGGATACCATAATCCTAAATGTATAGTGCCCTTAATGTATCGGAAGATACGCTTAACCGCTTCAAGGTGATAGGTTTTAGGAGCCTCTTGGAAGCGAGCACAAAGGCAAACACTAAACATGATATCCGGTCGACTTGCCGTTAGGTACAACAAACTACCAACCATACCTCTATATTTGGTGTTGTCTACCGACTCACAATCATCATCTACGGTGAGATTAGTATCCGAGGCCATTGGGGTCTTCATTGGTCTAGATTCTTCTAATCCAAATTTCTTTAGCATACTTAGATTGACTTAAGAAAATACCATCATCCATTTGTTTAATTTGGAGTCCTAGAAAGAAGTTAAGTTCTCCCATCATTCTCATTTCAAACTCATCATGCATGATTTTGGCAAAGTCATCACACAATTCTTGACAAGTTGAGCCAAATATAATGTCATCAACATATATTTACACGATTATTAGGTGAGAACCTGTTAAATTGGATTCACTAATAATACAGGTAAAAGATCCGGAGGTCGGGGAGGATAGAAGTGTTGTTTAGCCATGGTAGAGAGAGAAACAAGTAAGAATAAAACTGTGTTTATTCTAGTGAGAGAAAGACAAGAAGGAAATGATAAGCCTCACCCCTCCATGGAAGTATGGAGGGGTTTATATAGCCCAGGACTTGGACTTTACATATGAAAATATTAGTACCTGCAAGTCCCGGTTATGAAACTAATGTAATTCCATTAGTCACACACATTTTAAGGCTAACAATCTTTCCCCAATGTGGAGACATACGAAATTACTTACAATGTTCCTATCAAATGCAAATACAACAAAAATATGACAATATTAAGTTTGCTTCCAATGTTGAGGATGACACGGTTGTCTTCAAGTCTTATAGAAAAATTTATACCCCAGTTTGAATCCTCTTTGTCTTTGCTTGTTGAGGAACCATTGTATCATGTATGAACTGGATTAACTTCCCCCCAATTCATACCACATGCCTTGAAAAGCTTTCTTCATAGACTTCTTTTTGACGAAGCTTCTGAATCAGCTTCCCCCCAAACCAATATCCCTGTCTTGAGCAGAACCTGTAGCTTGAGCAATCTTCTATCTTTGACCTTTAAGGTGTACAACGGAATTTTTTAGAAGAAGAAGTAAACCCCACCAAGTAACTGCTACCTTGACATTTTTGGTTTTCATGATTATGTGTTTGGGGGAACATGTAAGAAATCAGCAACAAATCTTCTCACGCTTGTAGACTACTTCCCCCTAGAAGTTGAACTAAGTTCTCCAGAGTGGGAACTAAGTCTCCAAAGTACACGTTCTTCCCCCATGATGGTGATGAACTCTCGGAAGCATCATCTGACGTGTACGGTCAAAATCGCGAGGTGTTCTTGTCGAAAGTATGATGGTGAAGAACACTCGGAAGCATCATCTGACGTGTACGGTCAAAATCATGAGATGTTCTTGTCGAAAGTATGATGGTGACGAACACTCAGAAGCATCATCTGACGTGTACGCTCAGAATCGCGAGATGTTCTTATCAGGAGTAAGAAGGTTAAGAACACTCGGAAGAATCATCTGTCGTGTACGCACAGAATCGTGAGATGTTCTTGTCAAGAGTATGGTGGTTAAGAACACTCGGGAGCATCATCTGACAAGTACAATAAGAATCGCGAGATGTTCGTGTCTGAAGTTGAAATCTTTGTTGACATTTTGTAGCTCAAGTTGCTCGTGAGAATTGTTTGTTGATCACATATCTACTCTTGTACTTACTGGCTAAACTTACCAACCTCGTATTCTTTCGGCTATCTGTAGTGACCACTGGTGAAGTAAACCTGATATTCCAAACTTGAAACTGAAGTACAATCCCCCAAATTTGTTACTTACGCTTAGCACTTGTGTTGATTGACGAACGGTGCAGAGAAAAGTCTCTTAGTACCTTATACATAAAAGAAAAGAGAAGTATAAGATGTAAAACATCTCTTGAAATACCCACAACTACAGATGAGTGTGACACTGAGCACTACAACGTAACTCCTTAAGTGATAGTTATCCATGTCGTCGACCATCCACCCCTTGACAGTGGAAACTAGATAAATCAAGTCTCAATCATAAATGCTGAAGCGAATCATCAATCGATAGAGGGGGTGAAAAGGCTCGATGATGAATTGAGTAGACGCCTTCGTGATATTCCACTTTACCTTCAAATAATAAATACCAAATCCACTTCGTAATCACTTGACATTACTTTGCTCGAATACTAGCCGATTTGACAATTTCAGTGAATCTTAAAGGATCATTTTGGTGTTTGTTTGTTTTTGTCTTCGTGTTTGTTGTGTGTGTTGAGTATGAGTGAGTGTCGTTAACTAGGGAACCAACGATGACTAGAGAAAGAGAGGTCGTCAACGTCGTCTAGCAAACTTGACTTTTGAAGCCCAAAATCAATCATATACCCAACTGATACGCGGATCTACCTGAGGGTTTCATGTAGTCGAAATGAGTACGAAATCACCATGTTACCCATTTATCCGCACATCCATCATACCCAGCCAAAATTTTCATAACTCTTCAACCCTTAATACAATATCAATACCCGATTCATTTGAATAGTCCCCATCAATGAAAACATTAGCCATATCTCAAATAATATTCGTATGATAACATGCCCACTTGAGTTATTTCTGATCAAAGGTCGTAAACACTGGTCCAACATACGATACAATGCATCTTAAACTTTCTATCACACGGCCCATCATGAGTAGAGCCAATTTAACTAAGTCCATTCACTGACCGGGTCATAAGAGAATGAGACCTAGATATTTATATGACCTAATACCCTAATCAAACTCATAATTAAACTAATCACACACCTCATTTTATCCGCCCCTTTTCTCTCCATCATCATCATTCACCAACAACACTTATCTCAAAAAAAAATCTGATTTCATCTCTTTTCTCAATACCAAACGCAGTAACACCATCATCATCTCATCTTAAATCAGATGATGAAGCGCTTCCTATATTCGTCATCTCATGTTTTTACATTATCAATAAAGTACACTAAATAATAAGAGCAATGATCTACCATCCATTCATCATCTATAAACCTTGATGATAATCCAAAGTAGACAGTCAATCATAACCAAGATCAAGACGTGGCATCAAGATCTGATTTATCAGGATCTCGGGTAGGTGTTGGTTATGATTTTAGATTAAATCGAATAAAAGAAAGAGTATATCAGCTTTGTTATAAGTCTTTCCATATTTTCGAAAATTAAAGGATGTTAAATCTTACATATGTGGTCGATGATGATATATTTTTCTTGTTAGATCAATAAGATCTCGACATGCATGTTGTTACACAAAACATATCTGAGATCAACTGATTTGGTTTGAGTCTTGTCCAGATTTTTAGAGGGTTAGGTGTCGATGGGAGTAAGTTAGATTGAGTGGTGTTGAGGAGGTAAAAGGTTGGAGTTTTTAGATATAGGTTCTGGTCAAGAGATAATATAGGCCTCGAGTCATGTTTTTAAATGGTCATCGCAATGAATGAAACTGCATCGCAATGTTTTCTGTTTATTATGTTTGGACGTGGGTCTTGGTCAATTTTTCTAGGAAAAATCATGTCACAATGATACACTATACCACACTCTATCGCAATAATCATCTTAAACTCAAACTGTCGCAATGTAAGCCCAAACACCCCCATCGCAATAATTTCAACATCCATCTGAATGTTTCAAAAAAATTCAACAGCATTTGGCCTTATAATACCATTGCGATAGGTCAAACCACACATCGCAATGAGACCCATTGGAATGAGTCCCATCGCAACAGGGACAGTCGGACCCATCGGAATGTTTCAAAAACAAATCTTATCGGAATGTAGCAGTGATTCCCATCTGAATATGCATTGGAATAGGACCATCAGAAAGGGGGTTTGACCAACATTTTGTAGATACCAAAAAAATAGGTTTAGACCATATTTTTTGTTTATACTGTCCTTTTGCCAATAAACAAACCTGTTAATGTTTCCTTGTCATGTTCCCAACTAATTAATAAAGTAGCAGATTTCGAGATCAATATAATGACACGCAACACCAAAAAAATGATGCTAAAGGAAACAGTAAACGAGGTATGAATAACAAATCATATAGGACAAAATACACTAACGATTTGACATATTTAGAGAGAAAAAGAATTCAAACCGTGAACAAATCAAGCACAAACATGAACAAAATCACGAATCAAAAACACGAAACACCCCCGGTTAGCTCTGATACCAATTGTTAAATTGGATTCACTAATAACAGGGGTAAAAGATCCGGAGGTCGGGGAGGATAGAAGTGTTGTTTAGCCATGGTAGAGAGAGAAACAAGTAGGAATAAAAGTGTGTTTATTCTAGTGAGAGAAAGACAAGAAGGAAATGATAAGCCCCACCCCTCCATGGAAGTATGGAGGGGTTTATATAGCCCGGGATTTGGACTTTACATATGAGAATATTAGTACCTGCAAGTCCCGGCTATGAAACTAATGTAATTCCGTTAGTCGCACACATTTTAAGGCTAACAGAACCTTTCTTCTTTGTAAAGAGCGTGTTGTCTAACATCCCCATGGTATATGCATGTTTAACAAGAAACAGTTTAAGTCTATCATACCAAGCCTTGGGTGCATGTTTAAGACCATAAAGTGCCTTCTTAAGCTTTTAAACATGACCAGGTTTCTCAAAATCAATGAAGCCGAGAGGTTGAGCCACATATACCTCTTCATTGATCAAACCGTTAAGAAACACACTCTTTACATCCATTTGTTGAAGCTTAAAGTATAAGGCACAAGCGTAGGCTAAAAGGATTCTAATAGATTCTAATGTTGCTACCGGTGCATATGTCTCGTCATAATCAATCCCTTCTTGTTGATTATAGCCTTGAGCTACAAGTCTAGCCTTGTTACGAGACACAACACCATTCTCATCTAACTTATTCCTATAGACCCATTTTGTGACAATCTAACATTTTCAGGTAGTGAATTATTTTCTCGTATAATATTTTGAAACTTATTTTTGTGTTGGTTGATGAACTCACAATTTACGGATTTAAATTTGGGCTTACGTGCATAATTTAGCGTCCTTCACGACTAAACCGGAAACCTTAGGATTACGTATTTACGTTTTTGAACTCTGTTTTTGATGAGACAATTTTTATTAGATTCGTTTTGTGCCGTTGATTCATAATTTATAAAAACGTTTTTCGTAAAATGACCCGAGGGCACGCAAATCAAGGAAACTAGAATCGAGGAATACCCGTAAATTAGCGGGATGGGACAAAATAATTTATCCCACCCCACTATCTAAGGGACGGCCAAACTAGGACACCACATCAAAGATGTGGCATCCTTACACACTAGTAGCTTACACTTGTAAGTTAGCTTAACACCTAAGCTTATTTTCACCCACCAAAACTATCAAAACCACTAGCCTTTCTCATTTCCACCAAAACACACATGCAAACAACTCTCAAAACTCTCTCATCTCACCCCCATTGTCGTCCCACTCCACCACCATACACCACCATTTGATCTTTTCTAGCCACAAGTTACTTGTTATCTAGCTATAATATGGAGAAACCTTAAAGCCTTGATTGATTGGTGGCCATTTGAACAACAAAGGAGGTGATTTTCTTGTGTCCTAGGGCTAATTTCTCAACAAACTATCTTGGTGATTGATGATCTTGGAGATATATTTGGTGTTCATCAAGTTGTTGTCTTCTAAAAACAAGATATAATCTTGGTTGGTAAAGAAGATCATTCTTTCCATTTCTCTTGTTATTTTTGTAAAGATCAAATGTATTTTCTTTCTTATTGTATATGTATATGATGAATATATGATGATAAACATGTTGTGTGGGGATCAAGTGTTGATAAATATGCTTAAAAAGATGAATAACCATAAGAAACAAGGCTAAAATCATGCTTAAATTGTTGGCTGTATAAAAACAGTAAGTAACCAAGACTTAAACTGATAAAATTGCATGGTGGAATCCATTTACAGTAATTATAAGATGTCATACACATATGAGAGTTGACCATGCAATGGAATCATCAAAATGAGTGAGATATGATCAAAACAAGATGAGTGTGCTAATCTGAATAGTCTGTTTTGTAGGGACTGTTAAGGATAGTTAGACATAGAATGAGCAGTAGCTATAGCTAACTTAATTTTAGCACATAATATGAGGTTCATTCCATCCAAAAATGAGCTTCTAACTCATTATAGAACTCTAGATATGATAAAAATGGTGAAAATGAAACTAAAAATCAGATTTTGAAGAATTAATGTTTAATACTATTATATAAGCATTCAAATAATATATTATAAAATGTGAAATTAAAACCCACTAACTTATGAATTTCATTTATATAAATATGTATAAGGTTAAATAAATGGACACTTTATAAAAATGGTAATTGAATAAGATTTATAAGTTATAAAAACTATAAACATGATTTTTACGACTGTTTCGGCTATTACCGTAAAATTAACGTTTTTCGCCAATTAAAACTTAGACGATCAAACCCGTCTAATGTAAAGTTTTTAAAAGTCATATACTGATATATAAGTATCTAATACAAGTAAAAACCGATAAAACCCGAACTATAGGACATACGGACATTAACGAGCTAAGTTAGTATATTGGACTAATAATTTAACTAAATAAGTTAAACACTTATAAAAAGTATTTATTGGGCTTAACCCATTTGGGCCCAACATGTAAAGTGTAAATACTGGTAATACAAATATAAAATGGATTAATACAAGTTAAAGAACTTATAATAAGCTTATTGGACCTAAAACATGTAAATAGGTAAAACTAGTAAACTAGTAAAAAGTTACAAATACATAAACACTAAAATGAGTAAATAAGAATATGTAAACCCACTTGATCATCATCATATGTACAAAATCATCATATGTATATTGTTATTTTGATAAAGTCATTGGACAAAAGTCTAAGACCGATTATTATTTATATAGGTTTCCGTGACAGACGCACGCCCGTAGCCGATAATTCGCCTTTCATTATCAACGTGAGTTCATAGCCTCACACTCTTTTAAATGTTTTATAAAATGATTTGTAAACCCGCGAGGGAGATAACATGCTAGTTTTTGATAAAAATATAACACAATTATTCCCGATGGTATGCTTAATGATATAGACCCGAATGATGCTATGACCCAAATAAAAGAGATAAAAAGTATTATTAGTAGTTAGGTTATGTCACTCAAAGTCCCATTAGCATGAATTGTGAACTACCGGGATTTGGTCGACGCTTATGCATAGGATAGTACTATTTGGGGATGATCACCCCAGTTCGCGCCTTAACGGTTGATCCCCGTCGTACCACATTTATTGGGAAGCGAATTTATGTATGAGAAGATTTACATAGCGTGATTTTTGTGACGAAATGCTAACTTAGATGGGCAAAATGTGTGTCGGGTTCGCGGCCCGTGGTTTTGATAGTAAGGTAAGAATGTCATGCGGCTAATAATAATCCATAATGTATTCCAATACGATTTAATATTGATGCTAATAACGATGATAATATAACCTATAATGGTAATATTGAGGCTACGGTCTCATGGACGGTTTAATATGTATGCTTGGTTTATATATTTCCTGACTAGCAATACGAGGACTTACTTCCGATATTATACTTGTGTTCTGATTTCAACGATTGTTTTATATAACGGTTTTAGTAAACTCTATTAATTCACTCGGCATTCGCTGATATGATTTTTGCATGTTTTTATCTCAGGTGCTTGAAGGTAATCCGGATGGAGATCGACTCTGATGGCCCACATAATAATAAAAAATTTTATTCGATCTATGTTTTGTAAACTTAATGACCTGTATAATTTGGGACCTGTTGTACACTTTAAAATTTTTATCGAATGAATGTATGTTGAACCTTGTACAACCATTTTTATGTGTTGTCTATGATTGGAGTTATTGTGCTATCCCGTAACACTCTAAAAGACCCTTTCGCTGTACCGATATGAAAATTGAGAGTGTTAAAGTTTGGTACCAGAGCTCTCGTTATAGAGAACGAAATATTTTAAAAACCAAGGTTTTGAACAAAACTTTACAAAATCTTTTAACTATGAACATTTGAGAAAATATTTGAAAATTTTTTTGACTATAACGGTGCCAAAGATCTCCGATGTTACCAACAAGCCCTATTGAGAAGATATATATTTTGATATATATAATTTAATTTATATATATGTATATATCGTGATTTCAGTATGTAATTGTTTAATAAGTATGTTGTCCTAATACGATATATATATATAAATGTAGATTGTCATGGCTGACCCTAATATTCCTGTAGAGAACCATGTTATTCCCGAATCTAATGTAGATGATGATCCTTAATTAGACTTAGTAGATTATGATATGGATGATGAGGAGGAACCATTTGAGGATCCCGAGCCCGAGATAGGACTAGGAGATCAGCTTGCCCCTCAGGTTGATATGGTAGAAAATGAGATTGATAATGTTGATATTGAGAATGATGATGAGATTGGGTTAGATAATATAGATGATGAGATTGACGACGAGGATGTCGAGGAGGATATAGGTATAGACGATGAGGTTAATGATGATGAGGAAGCTGAGCTTATTTACCCTTATGATGTTCCAGAGGGCGAGCCCTTACCCCCACCAGTTTATTTGTTTGATTCTTAGGTTGAGCTACCAAGGGATGAAATGTCTGAATCATCTGAATCTGATTCTAAATCAGAGGAGGATGAGGATGATAATGCACCTGACGGTACTGATGGTATTGCTACTCGTAGACGTGTGATAGGAGAGTCGTCTAGTGTTCGAGAGGCTACTCATATTGATGGTCTTGCATCATGGGCCTTGAGACGTGATTTATATGCTTCCCGTGCTCAGAGTAGTATGAAAGAGATTGGATTAGGTGTTGTTCAGACTCATGTTGCTTATTTGGAGTCGAAGACTAAGGTTGGCGAGAAAGAGCGGGAATTGCTTAGTTTGGATTTAACTGATGTAGAGCGTGGTTTGAATGAGGCTTTTAGGAGGTTATCGGTGTTAGAAAGTGGTGAGTTTGCTGCTATGAAGAAAAAGGTGAATTCTATGGAGATTCAGTTAAATGTAGCTCGTGCGATGCGTGAGAAAGCTGAGAAGGAGTTGAATATATCTGTGGGATGGAATAGTAGATTTTATGCTGACATGGTTGAAACAGGAGTGATCCGTAAGCGCCCAGCTGAAGATGTGTCTAGTGATCGTCCGACAAAGATACAGAAGACGATGGATGATAGACAATCTGGCGGTTCTCAGTATACCAGTCTGTGTTTAGTAGTGACCTTCGTATCTTTTGTACCTTTTGTAACTTTGATCGAACCGACTTGTTAGTAGTAGACCTGGCACAAATTTTGAATATGTATAGTGCTAGAACTTTGATATGGGATGTAATTAAGACAATGCTTTTTTTTCAAATCGAATGAAATATGTATCTTGTCTTGAATTCCATATTGTGCCTTATTGTATCTTGATTATGAATTCAATACATATTATATGAATCCTTTGTTGAGTTGATGCTTAATACCTTGAAATTGTGAAATTATAGAACTATGCCGCCCAAGAAAGCTGTGACTAGGGATGATGTACGTAGGATTATTACAGAGCAAGTTACCGCATCTATGACTGAATTTATGGCAAATGCTAGAAATGAAGTTGGCGGTAGTGGAGCTGGCGGTAGTGGAGCTGGCGGTAGTGGAGCTGGCGGTAGTGGAGCTGGCGGTAGTGGAGCTGGCCGTAGTGGAGCTGGCGGTAGTGGAATTGGTGGTACTAATGTGAATGTGAATGCTAATAATGTGAATGCTAATGCTGGAGGAAATATAGGAGGACTTGGAACTAATGCACCTGAAGTTGGTGGTTGTACTTATGTGACGTTCATGAAGTGTGAACCTCTACCTTTTAATGGAACTGAAGGTGCTGTAGGATTAAGCCAGTGGATTGAGAAGATTGAGTCGGTGTTTCGGATTAGTAAGTGTAAGGAGGAAGATAAAGTGACTTTTGCTATGGCTACTCTTAAAGGTCGTGCGTTGACTTGGTTGAACGGGAGAATTTCTTTCATGGGTATTGATGCTGCTAATGCTACTCCTTGGGCTGAAATTAAGAAGTGGATGACTTTGGAGTTGTGTCCCCGTAGTGTGATCATTAGGTTAGAACAAGAGTTGATTCATCTGAGAATGAAAGGTGTGGACATTCATAGTTACACAAACCGATTCCATGAGTTGGCCTTGTTATGTCCTCAACTGGTGGAACCCGAAGAGATCTAAATTGAGCAATATATTAAAGGGTTGACCAGGAATATCCGGGGGGACGTGACATCATCTAAACCATTGACCATTGATGATGTTGTTCGAATGGCCTACCAACTCATTGGACAAATAATTCAGGATAGGGAAGATGAAGCCCGTGTTGGTGGGAAAAGAAAGGGAGACGGTGATCGTGTAGATAGAGGTGATAATAGGAAGAATTTCAATCGCCGTCAGAACCAGAGAAAGGGGAATGCAAATGCTCTTACCAACAACACACCACGCAACGATGATAGATGTCCTAAGTGTGGCAACAAGAGGTATGCTGGCGACTGCTGGAAGTGCCGAAATTGCGGAAAGCTTGGATACAAGGTTGAAAGGTGTAAGAAGGGAACCATTTGCTTCAACTGTAATGAAGAAGGTCATAGGAAATCGGAATGCCCCAAGTTGAAAGCGATTGTACCTGGAAGAAACCCCCAGGGTAGTGTCTATCAACTTGGAGCAATTGAGGTGAAGAAAGAGGATCCAAATGTCGTTACCGGTACGTTTTTACTCAACAATCATTATGCTGCTGCTTTATTTGATTCGGGTGCTGATAGGAGCTTTGTATCCACTAAATTTAGTGCCCTTATTGACATTGAACCTGTTGAGATAAATACCAGATACGATGTGGAATTGGCTGATGGTAAATTAGTGAAAACTAATAAGCTATTAGAAGGATGCTCTCTAAATCTCTTGAACTATTCCTTTCCGATTGATTTGATGTTGATAGAATTAGGTAGTTTTGATATTATTATTGGTATGGGTTGGTTGTCGTTGAATAATGCTACTATTTTATGTGGAGAGAAGAAGGTTAAGATTCCTCTTAGGAATAGGACGTTAGTAATTGATGGTAATCGAGGTGAATCCCGTTTGAAAATCGTTTCATGTATTAAAGTCCAAAAGTACATCAGGAACGGTTGTGAGTTATTCTTAGCTTAAGTGACCGGGAATGAGTCTAGGGAGAAACGATTGGAAGATGTACCTATTATTTGTGAATTTCCTGAGGTATTTCCTAAAGATTTACCTGGACTTCCACCGATAAGGCAAGTAGAGTTTCGAATCGATTTAATTCCTGGTGCTGCGCCGGTGGCACGTGCGCCTTACCGATTAGCCCCTTCTGAATTAAAGGATTTATCTGAGCAACTTAAGGAGTTGTTTGATAAAGGTTTTATTCGACCGACTCGTCGCCTTGGGGAGCTCCAGTCTTGTTCGTTAAGAAGAAGGATGGATCTTTCCGTATGTGCATTGACTATAGGGAACTGAATAAGTTGACAATTAAAAATCGATATCCTTTACCTAGGATTGATGATTTGTTTGATCAACTACAAGGATCTAGTATGTATTCTAAGATAGATTTGCGGTCAGGATATCACCAACTTCGCGTCCGTGAAAAAGATATTCCTATAACTGCATTTAGAACTCGTTATGGACACTATGAATTTCAAGTAATGCCATTTGGGTTAACTAACGCACCTGCGGTTTTCATGGATTTAATGAATCGAGTGTGCAAGCCCTACTTGGATAAATTTGTGATTGTGTTTATTGACGATATTCTAATCTATTCTAAGAATGAAGATGAACATAGAGAACATTTAAGGATTATTTTGAATTTGTTAAAGGATGAAAAGTTGTATGCTAAATTTTCGAAATGTGATTTTTGGTTAGATTATGTGCAATTTCTTGGTCATGTGATTAACAAGGATGGAATTCATGTTGATCCTGCAAAGGTTGAAGCCATTAAGAATTGGTATGCACCGACAACGCCAACGGAAGTGCGACAGTTCTTAGGATTGGCTGGCTATTATAGGCGATTCATTAAAGAATTTTCTTTGATAGCTAAACCCTTGACTAAGCTTACCTAGAAGAATTATCCTTTTGTTTGGGGAAGTGATGAAGATGGAGCATTTCAGACATTGAAGCAAAAATTATGTAGTGTGCCAATTCTATCATTACCCGACAGGAGTGAAGATTTTGTAGTGTATTGTGATGCATCTCTTAGAGGCTATGGAGCTGTTTTGATGCAGCAAGAGAAAGTGATAGCTTATGCTTCTAGGCAATTAAGGAAGAATGAGGAGAATTATACTACTCATGATCTTGAGTTGGGAGCTGTAGTCTTTGCTCTTAGGTTGTGGAGACATTATCTGTATGGCACCAAGTGTACGGTATTCACCGATCACAAAAGCCTACAGTATATTCTCGATCAGAAGGAATTGAACATGAGGCAACGAAGATGGATAGATTTGTTAAGTGATTATGATTGTGATATAAAATAACACCCAGGAAAAGCCAATGTTGTTGCCGATGCATTAAGTAGGAAAGATAGAGAGCCTATCAGGGTACGTTCTCTAGTCTTGACCGTGCACAATAATTTGCCTGAGCAAATTAGAAATGCGCAAATAGAAGCTTGTAAGAAATAAAATTTTGTTAATGAAGGGTTCCGAGGAGAAGGAGATCCTTTAGAGGTTAGAGCTGATGGAGTGAAATGCTTAAGAGGTCGTATGTGGATACCTAAGTTTGGAGGCTTAAGAGACTTGATTATGTTAGAATCCCATAAATGTAAGTATTCCATTCATCCGGGATCTGATAAGATGTACCATGATTTGAAGAAGTTGTACTGGTGGCCGAATATGAAAGCTCATATTGCTATGTATGTTCTTCAATGCTTGACTTGTGCTAGAGTCAAAGCTGAACATCAAAAGCCATCAGGACTACTTCAACAACTAAAGATTCCTGAATGGAAGTGGGAGCGAATTACGATGGACTTTATCACCAAGCTTCCTAGAACATCATCTGGAAACAACTCGATTTGGGTTATTGTCGACAGACTGACCAAATCAACACACTTCATTCCGGTTAAAGAGAAGTTCTCACTGGAGAAGCTGACTCGTATATACATTGATAATGTTGTATGCAAGCATGGAGTGCCTGTATCGATCATTTCAGATCGAGATCCTAAATTCGCATCAAATTTTTGGAAATCTCTACAAAGATCTTTGGGAACGAATCTTGATATGAGCACTGCTTATCACCCCCATACTGATGGGCAGAGTGAAAGGACAATATAAACACTAGAAGATATGTTGAGAGCTTGTGTGTTAGATTTTGGTAAGAATTGGGATAAACATTTGCCTTTAGCAGAGTTTTCGTATAACAATAGTTACCATTCTAGTATTAAGGTTGCATCGTTTGAAGCTTTGTATGGTAGGAAGTGTAGATCTCCTGTATGTTGGAGTGAAGTTGGGGATACCCAGCTCACGGGACCGGAATTGATCCTGGAGACTACGGAGATGATAGTTCAGATTAAGAATAGGTTGTTGACTGCCCGTAATAGACAGAAAAGTTACGCGGATGTGCGGCGAAGCCGATGGAGTTTAAAGTGGGTGACCAAGTAATGTTGAAAGTATCGCCATGGAAAGGCGTTATAAGATTTGGAAAGCGAGGAAAATTGAATCCCCGTTATATTGGACCCTTTATGATTTTAACTAGAGTAGGTCCGGTGGCTTACAAACTAGAGTAACCCCCAGAACTTCATGGTGTTCACAACACATTCCATGTATCTAACTGAAGAAATGTCTAGCGGTGAGTGATGAGAAAATTTTGTTGGATAAGGTTCGAATAGATGGGAAGTTGCATTTTATTGAAGAACCCGTAGAGGTTATGGATCGTGAGGTAAAGCAACTGAAACAAAGTCAGATACCTATTGTCAAGATCCGATGGAATTCAAAGCATGGACCGGAATATACTTGGGAACGAAAGGATGAAATGTGGAAGAAATATCCGCACCTCTTCGATTTCAATAAGAAACGGACATCAAAATGAAATGGATCACGAGGACGTTGATCCCTTTTAGGAAAAAAAGCTGTGACAATCTAACATTTTCAGGTAGTGAATTATTTTCTCGTATAAAATTTTGAAACATATTTTTGTGTTGGTTGATGAACTCACAATTTACGGATTTAAATTTGGGCTTACGTGCATAATTTAGCGTCCTTTACGACTAAACCGGAAACCTTAGGATTACGTATTTACGTTTTTGAACTCCGTTTTTGATGAGACAATTTTTATTAGATTCGTTTTGTGCCGTTGATTCATAATTTATAGAAACGTTTTTCGTAAAACGACCCGAGGGCACGCAAATCGAGGAAACTAGAATCGAGGAATATCCGTAAATTAGCGGGATGGGACAAAATAATTTATCCCACCCCACTATCTAAGGGACGCCCAAACTAGGACACCACATCAAAGATGTGGCATCCTTACACACTAGTAGCTTACACTTGTAAGTTAGCTTAACACTTAAGCTTATTTTCACCCACCAAAACTAGCAAAACCACTAGCCTTTCTCATTTCCACCAAAACACACATGCAAAAAACTCTCAAAGCTCTCTCATCTCACCCCCATTGCCGTCCCACTCCACCACCATACACCACCATTTGATCTTTTCTAGCCACAAGTTACTTGTTATCTAGCTATAATATGGAGAAACCTTGAAGCCTTGATTGATTGGTGGACATTTTAACAACAAAGGAGGTGATTTTCTTGTGTCCTAGGGCTAATTTCTCAACAAACTATCTTGGTGATTGATGATCTTGGAGATATATTTGGTGTTCATCAAGTTGTTGTCTTCCAAAAACAAGATATAATCTTGGTTGGTAAAGAAGATCATCCTTTCCATTTCTCTTGTTATTTTTGTAAAAATCAAATGTATTTTCTTTCTTATTGTATATGTATATGATGAATATATGATGATAAAAATCTTGTGTGGGGATCAAGTGTTGATAAATATGCTTAAAAAGATGAATAACCATAAGAAACAAGGCTAAAATCATGCCTAAATTGTTGGCTGTATAAAAACAGTAAGTAACCAAGACTTAAACTGATAAAATTGCATGGTGGAATCCATTTACAGTAAGTAGATGTCATACACATGTGAGAGCTGGCCATGCAATGGAATCATCAAAATGAGTGAGATATGATCAAAACAAGATGAGTGTGCTAATCTGAATAGTCTGTTTTGTAGGGAGTTTTAAGGATAGTTAGACATAGAATGAGCAGTAGCTATAGCTAACTTAATTGTATCACATAATATGAAGTTCATGCCATCCAAAAATGAGCTTCTAACTCATTATAGAACTCTAGATATGATAAAAATGGTGAAGATGAAACTAAAAATCAGATTTTGAAGAATTAATGTTTAATACTATTATATAAACACTCAAATAATATAGTATAAAATGTGAAATTAAAACCCACTAACTTATGAATTTCATTTATATAAATATGTATAAGGTTAAATAAATGGACACTTTATAAAAATGGTAATTGAGTAAGATTTATAAGTTATAAAAACTATAAACATGATATTTACGACTTTTTCGGCTATTACCGTAAAATTAACGTTTTTCGCCAATTAAAACTTAGACGATCAAACCCGTCTAATGTAATGTTTTTAAAAGTCATATAATGATATATAAGTATCTAATACAAGTAAAAACCGATAAAACCCGAACTATAGGACATACAGACATTAACGAGCTAAGTTAGTATATTGGACTAATAATTTAACTAAATAAGTTAAACACTTATAAAAAGTATTTATTGGGATTAACCCATTTGGGCCCAACATGTAAAGTGTAAATACTGATAATACAAGTATAAAATGGATTAATACAAGTTAAAGAACTTATAATAAGCTTATTGGACCTAAAACATGAAAATAGGTAAAACTAGTAAACTAGTAAAAAGTTACAAATACATAAACACTAAAATGAGTAAATAAGAATATGTAAACCCACTTGATCATCATCATCTGTACAAAATCATCATATGTATATTGTTATTTTGATAAAGTCATTGGACAAAAGCCTAAGACCGATTATTATTTATATAGGTTTCCGTGACCGAAGCACGCCCGTAGCCGATAATCCGCCTTTCATTATCAACGTGAGTTCATAGCCTCCCACTCTTTTAAATGTTTTATAAAATAATTTGTAAACCCGCGAGGGAGATAACATGCTAGTTTTTGATAAAAATAGAACACAAGTAGTCCCGATGGTATGCTTAACGATATGGACCCGAATGATGCTATGACCCAAATAAACGAGATAAAAAGAATTATTAGTAGTTAGGTTATGTCACTCAAAGTCCCATTAGCATGAATTGTGAACTATCGGGATTTGGTAGACGCTTATGCATATGATAGTACTATTCGGGGACGATCACCCTAGTTCGCGCCTTGATGGTTGATCCCCGTCGTACCACATTGATTGGTAAGCGAATTTATGTATGAGAAGATTTACATAGCGTGATTTTTGTGACGACACGCTAACTTAGATGGGAAAATTGTTTGTCGGGTTCGCGGCCCGTGGTTTTGATAGTAAGGTAACAATGTCATGCGGCTAATAATAATCCATAATGTATTCCAATACGATTTAATATTGATGCTAATAACGATGATAATATTACCTATAATGGTAATATTGAGGCTAAGATCTCATGGACGGTTTAAGATGTATGCTTGATTTATATATTGCCTGACTAACAATACGAGGACTTACTTCCGATATTATACTTGTGTTCTGATTTCAACGATTGTTTTATATAACGGTTTTATTAAACTCTATGAATTCACTTGACATTCGCTGATATGATTTTTGCATGTTTTTATCTCAGGTGCTTGAAGGTAATCCGGATGGAGATCGACTCTGATAACCCACATAATAATTAAAATGTTCATTCGATCTATGTTTTGTAAAATTAATGACCTGTATTATTTGGGACCTGTTGTACACTTTAAAACTTTTTATCGAAAGAATGTATGTTGAACCTTGTATAACCATTTTTATGTGTTGTCTATGATTGGAGTTATTGTGCTATCCCGTAGCACTCTAAAAGACCCTTCCGCTGTACCGATACAAAAATTGAGAGTGTTACACATTTGGTTCCTATAATGGTAGAACTTCTAGGTGGAGGAACAAGTTCCCAAACATCATTAGCAACAAATTGATTCAATTCTTCCTGCATCGCAATGACCCAACTCTCATCCGTCAAAGCTTCTTTAACATTATTTGGTTCAATCAAGGAGACGAAACAAAAGAAGTTGCTTTGGTTTTGGACTTGAGATCTTAGGGTCCTTTGATTCAAGTCACCAATGATATTATTGAGAGTATGATCCTTAGACTCCTTAATGTTTACTTCCTTTTCAACACTAAGGTCTTCAACTACTATTTTTCTAACCTAACCTCTTTGGCTTTAACTACTTCTATTTCATCCAAGTCATCATCAACCAATGCTGGTGTCTTGGGTAAAGAAGGGGTTTCATCAAAAGTCACGTTAAGTGATTCTTCAATTACGCCCGTGGTTCTATGAGGACTATGTAGGCTTTGCTAGTTTAGGAATAACCTAAAAAGATACCTTCGTAAGACTTTGGGTCGAACTTAATAAGGTAGTCTTTGGTGTTGAGGATAAAGCACTTGCTTCCAAACACCCTAAAGTATTCCAATGAGGGTTTCTTACCTTTAAGAATCTTATAGGGGGTCTTTCCTAGGAAAGGTCGAATAAGAATTCGGATGAGAATATAAGTCGATGTGTCCACGGCATTGCACCAAAACTTTTGAGGCAAAGATTACTCGTTTAACATCGTCCTACTCATCTCTTGGATGGTCCTATTCTTCCTTTCAACTACCCCATTTGATTGTGGAGTGCGAGGAGCCGAGAAGTTATGGGTAATACCATGAGCTTCACAAAAGGTACCAAATTGCACTTCATTATCACATTCCCTACCATGATCCGTCCTAATAGAGACAATTGGACATCCTAGTTGATTTTGAATTCTTCGACTAAAGATTTCAAAATGATCGAAAGCTTCATTCTTAGATGCCAAAAATCTAGTCCAAGTGAATCTAGAATAGTCGTCAACTATAACTAGGGTATAAAGGTTACCTCCATAACTCCGTATGGTGGAAGGTCCAAAGAGATCCACACTACAAGAAAATGGAGTTGAGGCAACACTCATGAAGTGTTGTATTATGTCTTTAAAATGTTGCATTATGTATAAGGCGACACTTTACCAAGTTCTATGTTATGCAACGTCGCCTTAGGTATATGTAACACTTATATTGGAATAAGCAACATTTTCTCAAAGTGTTGCACATATTTATAAAATTGTAATACTTTGGTGTGTAACACTTTCAACTTACAATGCAACACTTTTCACAATAAAATGAAACACTTACACAATAAAATGCAACATTCTTTACTCACACGTGCAACACTTTGAATCTAAACACAACACTTTTTACATTGATATGTGACACTTCTTTATTTGCAACTAGTAAATATGCAACACTTTTATCAATCAACTGCAACACATCCTAGTGTTTATATCATATTAATGCAACACTTTTCCTACCAATTTGTAAGACATTTATTTCATGCTACGCCAATACTAAAAGGTCGTATTTTCACAAATCACAATTCGATTATATAAATTGATATTTTCATTCAATCAAAGACATAATAAGATACAATACAAAATAAGATGTTGTACTTTGACTCATTTGATCAATGTAATACAACTAAGATACATTCTCGGGTAGAACGAAAAGTTATCTTATCAAAATCCTAAAAGTCTTGCCGTCTTCTTTGCAATCTCCACATACAGCTTTTTGTTGGATATGTACGTCAACGCCATGTAGCCACTCCAAAGAAACATAACCTGCTACACATGAATAGGCAAGCAACCATTAGTAAATATTTTAGTATGTATATTTAGTTATAAAAAATTTATAAAACAACTCTCATAAGTTTATCAATTACCATTCGAATACGAGTTAAGAATTCATACCTTATAGCTTTACATTGGTGATAACTCACCTTCAAAACAGTGGCACTACTCCATTCATTCTTTCAGGATAATCACATTCAATATTTATTTTAAGAAACAGTCTCAAGTACTTAAGTATACCTTTGTTGCAAAAGTAGTATACCACTCATCTCAAGGGTTGCTTGGTTCATGGCTGCTATATGTAACCATATATTTCTCACTAAGATAACTGAGAAATCAAAGAGAACATACAGTAGCATAATTATGATCACATGCAGAAAAGATTACAAAAAACACAAATAATTAGTCTAACAAAAAAAAGCATAACCATATACAACCTGTAGATGATCATAGCGCATCAGGAGGTTGAATGTACAAGCACCACCTAAACTGCAGCTCCCTATCAGTAAACGGTAGCCAAGTAGGTACCCAATGGAGACCATTGTGCAAAACATTCAGTACACAACTGCAGACAAGAAGAAACTTCAACGTAAGCAACATTTTAATATTAAAAAAAATAGACTAGAAAGGAAAGAGACAACATACAGTTACAAGGCATTTGCTATTCAGTAACCAACCTTTATAGGATTTAATAAAAAGTTAACAACACGTAATAGCACAACATATAAGTTAACTATTGATTAAGCATGAAAAAACTCATTTGTACAGTCACATATGAACAAGCAACAAAAGTGCTAAAAGAAATATTAACAACATGAAGAAATGTATAGATTGTAGTATTGTACGCATTTGTACCAAGTACTAACACAAAAATAATACTAGTAGTTATGCATGCAAATGGCCACTCACATAGATAGTAGCATGTATTAGCTTCAGCTCTAAATCAAACAAGTGTTTCTTCAAATTCTTCTTATCAAAAGTATCATCACGTCCACCAAAAGCTCTAAATCAAACAAGTGTTTCTTCAAATGTTGACACATTAAATTTTCAAACACGCATTCCTTTGAGCACAATTTGGGTAAAAGTAAGTTATTGCCAACTATGCACCATTGATATGTAACAAAGTATATGTTCATAGACCCAATCTACTGTGACGCCTATTGTTCAAAAGATTGCAATTGTAAATCTGGATGGACAATATCACTAAATACTCCTATAACTAAGTACATTTCTACTAAACAAATGTATACTAAACATATTTTGCTAAATCAATTCATACTACATATGAGACAAAATAATAGCGCTCCTAATGTAAGTATAGCTTTTTCTAACCATAAGGTACGGTGTTTGTAAATCTGTCATACTTAAATAAAAGTTACAACCACATTTGTTAAACATTTTAACAACTAATTATCTTATAACTACACCTACCAATTTCACATCAATCATCTTCTACAACCCTTTTCTATTACTGTTCTTTCGTATCAGCCTAATTTAACACTAATGCACTATATACGGGAGTTACATTTTATAACATTACTGTAGAATAAGGTATGGGCTATTTACTGTTTAGAGTAAACCAAGTTAACAGAAAACAAAGAGTTTATGTTCTACTAGAATCAATAAATATAAGGTTTAATTCTCTATTGGGACTCGGCCTGACTCAACAAGATGTGGTTCAAATCGACCCGACTTAAGCACTTGAATTTTGACTTTTTTTGTCGTGGTCAAAACAGGAACCACTTTACGTTTTTGGCTGGGTCAGCCACTGGTAATTAGTTATTGGCGAAATCCTCGTCTCTACAACACTGTACGCTAATAAACATAGTAAATCTTAATAATGAAATTAACTTGATTTTAAATCCTACATCTTGTATACGAATAAAAATTTTATCTTCTAGAAAATGTTCTATAATAAAACAACATAAAGTCTAATTATATGTATTTAAGTCCATCAATCCAAAAACATAACAATTCCAACAATCCAAAATTATATATATGTGATGAAGAATGAGAGCAATTTTACAACAAAGTCAACAATTCTTAACAACATTAAATAATAGAAAATCGGATGACATTAGTAGGAATAATAATAACTGTACCTATAATGAAGTGTGATTGAGTGCAATTAAAGGTGGGAAAAGATAGGAATACAATGATTAAGAGAAGTAAGACGAGATCTAGATATATCACAGGTGGTTAAGTTGTGATGGTAAGCGGAAGTGATGGTTTTGCTTTGCGGAAGTAGAGGGGAAAAAGGCTTAGGGCATTATGAAAGATTGGGGAGGAAAATAATCTAAGCAGTCGATCCCAGTCTATCTACCGGTCTGGACCATCGGGTTAACTCGATTCGATTGAGACATTAGTTCGATTATCGAGTCAAACCGATTAAGTCACGTGTGCACGAGTTCGATCATCGAATTACCCGGTTGAATCATCGATTTAACGGTTCGACTACCAGGTCGATAACTAATTTTGGTTACTTACGCAGCTATACACGGGTACCTTTGAAAATTTTCTAACATTTTCTAAAATACCTTTAAATATTACCTTTTCAACATTATCTAAATATCGGGTCACGAGTTCGACCTACGAGTTAAGTCGATCGAGTAATCGGGTCACGGGATCGACTACCGAGTTAACTTGGTCGAGTCACCGGATCACGGATTCAATGACACTAGGTCAGTCCAATCGAATCACCAAGTCATGGGATCGACCACCAGGTTAAGTTGATCGAATCTTCGGATCATGGGATTGACCAATGGGTCAACCCCGTCGAGTTCATGCAATCGACCACCCGGTAACTTGGTCGAGTCACCAGGTTACTGGTTCGACCACCAGCTCAACACAGTCGAGTAACCGGGTCACAGGATCGACAAACGGGTCAACCTGATCGAGTCATCGGATCACGGGTTTGACCACCGGGTTAACCGATCGAGTCATTCGGTTACTAATTCGACTATCGGATTATGTCAGTTGAGTCATCAGGTCACGAGATCGACCACTGGCTAAACACGGTCGAGTAACCGGGTCACGTGATCGACCAACGAGTCAACCTGATCGAGTCATCGGGTCACGGGTTTGACCATCGGGTCAATTTAGTCGAGTCACCGGGTCACTGATTCGATCACCGGGTCAACCCGGTCGAGTCATCGGGTCACTGGTTCGATCACTGGGTCAACCCGGTCGAGTCATCGGGTCACTGATTCGACCACTGGATTAACCGGGTAGAGTCACTAGGTTACTGATTCGACCATCGAGTTAATTAGCAAATCATTAACCATTTATCGCTAGATAATTTCTGTAGAAATGCGCAGATACATGTCTAGTATTAAATATATTAGTTGAGGTTTCTATTATAGTTTTTAACATTACTTTATTGTATTATAAAACTTTACCTATCAATAGTCTTTTTCACTTTATGAAAACAAAATTTGGTTCTCTTTTGAACCGGTTGGATTCATCAGTTTGGGTTAATGAAAATCGGTTGTTCAGTCTCCTCAAACAAACAAAAAAACTCGATCACATACGATTCGATTATCGAGTCGGTTTTTGATTCAATTAGTTAGACCGATCGGATTAACTGGAGTTTTAAATATTGCATTTGATTATTAACTTTTTTTGTGTTAACGTCTTCAACTTCGTTAATATAAGTTTATTAATATTGTTTCAAAATTCGTTCTAGGCATTTTATTTAATTCTTGCATAGGAGCTAGACGCTTTTTAACCGCCTTAATTTCACTAATCGTCTTATTAATCGTTTTGAGAAAAAAAAATCTATCAACATACCGATTTATCGGTTAATAATCGGTAAACATACCCATTTATTACATAAAAATTGGCTAAATCGAGCATAAATTGGTCAAATTAGACAAATATCGGCTAAATCGGTCAACTCGGTTACGAAAAGAATTCGGCCAAATCAAGTATAATTCAGTCAAATTAGATAATAATCGATTTAATCGGCCAAATTGAGTATATAGTACGAAAATTTTAAAATTTTATATATAAAAATTTCATCCGATTGATCCTCAATTAATTCTCGCCTAACCGATTAATTGCTAAAAAGTACATGTCCCCCCGACTATTACGTAGTGCAACCTCACTTATAAAATTTAACTTCTAGTCTAGTACGTAATATTTGACTCGGTCATATTATTAATGCTATAATGTTGTGAGCATTTTGAGGGAAGTGGGGAACGTGTCAATGACAATGTGGTGTCAAACATGTCAATAGTTATCATTACTCTAATTATTAATTGGAAAAATGGAGGGAATGTAAAAATTATGGGGCTAGATCTTTTTAAGTATTATGTGAGTCAATTATTGAATTTGAAATAGGATGGAACGTATTATTTCAAGAGGCGCCAACTATTGAATTTGTATTTAAAAAGAACTTACCATATACAAAACTGGATTAAACACAATACAAGTGTCATATACAAAACTGGATTACTGAAATTTCATATAATACAAATGTCACAATGTTTTTAGTAACGTCTATGAGTTCTTCGTGAGTATTAAACACAATACTAAGAAAGATGGCTAATTCTTCGTAATATTTCACTTTAGCGACATGTTGCATGATTTTAGGATATTACAACATTTTTGTATCAACACTTTAAAATTGTGTTGCTTTTTATTTTTTACAAAGGTAGCACTCATTGTAAGTGTTGCAATATGTTGTAAAATATGTGACACTTTACAGAATGTGCTACAGTAGAGCTTCAAATGCAACACTTCTATTTAAATTGCTGTATTAAAACAGATTATAATAAAAAAGCAACGCATATTTAAAGTGTTGCTTCAAAAATGTTGCATTAGGCTTGTTTTGTAGTAGTGCCATATGTAGGAGCTCTAAGCACCGAGAGGTTGAAACCAAATTCTTGGCTTTGTGACTTGAGTGAACATACTTTCCAACTTTGCAAGAATCACAAAAGTGACTATCAAATTTCATCTTGGGGAGGTGTCTTACCAACTCCTTAGAGACTAAAGATTGAATTAAACACATATTAGCGTGACCTAATCTCCTATGCCAAAGAGTAGAACTATCATCTATAGTCGCAAGACATATGTTGTCTTTTGACTTGTTATTGACCTTCATGACATAAAGCCCATGCTTTCTAACACCTTTTTCAATGACCTTTCCATCTTTTATGATTTCACTGTCATGTTCCGAAAAGATGACCTTACACTTATTGTCACAAATTTGACCTATACTTAAAAGGTTAAACCCTAAATTATCTACGTGCTCAACATTTTCAACGGTCATGGAGTCAATAGAAACCATACCTTTGCCAATGATATTACCACGTAGACTACTAGCGAATGTGACGTTACCTCCATCATATGCTTTGTAGTGCGAGAACAAACTTCGATTACCCGTCATGTGTTTAGAACAACCACTATCATTAATCCACTCGTCAGGTTCCAAATCAATTTCCAAGCATATCTAGGTAACAACACACAAGATCAAATATTTAGTCCCCAATATCTCATGGGTCTAAAATTGTTAGTTCCAAACATCCCTTGCATTTGGTTGGGATGCATGAATGGAGGAGGGGTTCCCCATGGGGAATAAAATGGAGGAGGATAATAATTCATATAACCATTTTGTTGTTCATTATTTCTCCTAGGTGTATTTGATCTTGGTTTAGAGTTGTGGTCCTTCCTTCTAGGTGTTGAAGTTTTACTTCTGGGTCGTGAATTGTTTTGACTATCTCTTCTAGGTGTTGTCGTTCTACTTCTAGGCCTAGACTCATTCCGTACTCTTGGTGGAGTAGTGGATGGTCTTGATAAACTTATATTTCCCATTAGAGGTTTAATCAAGGGCTTATAGAACTTATCAACGACATTGTCGTCAAGTATGGGTAATTTGACCTTGTTAACAATAAGATGCTTTTGTTGTTCACCTAAATTTGACTTTTCAGAAAGTTCAGGATTTTCAGCAAAACCTCTTTCTAGCCGCGGTTCCTTATTTAGGGCGGCGGTTCCTTATTCAGATTTTCAGACGATTTTTCTGAAAATCTGACTTGTTTAGGTTCACTAGTTGATGCTTCATTTGAGTTAAAACCTACACCAAGTCTTTCCTTAGAATGAATTTGTTTGTTTAACATATCATCAAGAGCACTAGTACCTTTCATTAACTTTTCTAATTTAATGGAGGTGCTCTTGAGATCTTCATTCTCTAATCAAAGTTTCTCACAACTTAAGCAACCTAAATCAACTTCTTTATTTTTCTCAAGCTTGGCTAATTTCTCCCTAAGTTCATTGATCTCATTTTCAAGCTTAGTTTTGGTTGATTTTAAGGTTTAGTTCTTTTCTATGAATTTAAGGCTAAGTTTGTGTAAATTATCATATTGGCCTTCTAATTCAATATCATCTAAGGTGGAGCTATCATTGCTATAATATTCGGTTTCGGAATGTACCTCTTTAGAATTATGAGCCATAAGACATTTCTCCTCTTTGGGGTTGTCATCAACGTCTTCACCACTATCGCTCCAAGAACCACTAACGAACGCCGTGTGATTCTTATCGCGTGAAGGCTTTGGACAATCACTAATGAAATGATTTGGATCACCACATCTAAATCAATTCCTATCACCTTTTTCGTTCTTGGCAAACCGATTCTTTGAGAATGGTTTCTTGTCATTGTTGGGTTGCCTCACGTGTTGACCTCGTCTTTTGAAGAACTTCTTGAAATCTCTCACCGCCAATGCATACTCATCGTCATCGCTATCCGAGGAACTATCATGATCGCTTTGTGCCTTCATGGCTTTGAGTGCAAGATACTTCCTTTCACTCTTGGTCTTTACGAATTCCGAGTCCTTCAAAATTATCATCTCATGAACCTTCAATTTGCCTATGAGTTCATCGAGTGATAAAGTTGAGAGATCTTTCGATTCTTCAATTGTCGTGACTTTTGCTCTCCACTTCGGATGTAAGGCCCTTAGAAACTTCCTAACATTGTTCTTTCTAGAAAAACCTTCATCAAGTTCTTTTAGACTAGTAATAATAGTGATAAATCTAGCAAAAGCACTATCAATAGTTTCATCTTCTAAGATGACAAATTGTTCATATTGTTGGAAAAGAAGATCGATTTTGCTTTCTTTGACTTGGCTATTACCTTGGTGGGTTACTAAAAGAGTGTTCCAAATATCTTTAGCGGTTTCACACATAAAAATCCTTTCATACTCTTTCTTAGGTAAAGCATTATAAATCACCATTTTAGCGTCATTATTTTTCGTAAGTTTCTTTTTAGTATCATCATTAGCTTTGTCAAAAGTGACCAATTATTTTGTTTTAGAAACTTCATTAAATTGATAAGGTAAAAAATCACCATTGGTAATAACATGTCAAAGATCTAAATCTTTTGATTTCACATAAGTCTCAAATCTATTTTTCCAATAAATAAAACGATCGGTTTCAAAAAGTGTTGGTCTTTGCATAGATTGCCCTTCTAGGTACTTGTTGGAATCCATAGATCGATTCATGTTTTAAAATACAATATACTTTAAAAATTCTTGAGCAACCTCGCTCTGATACGAATTGTAGAAACTAGAAGGGGGGGTTGAATAATTTCTTATATTTACTTGTTAAAAGATGGTTTAAAAAAAATACTTTTTCAAAAACTTAGGCTTGAGGAAATATGTGAAATCTTCTTAAGCACAATATGAACAATGATAGTGTAACTAACTAATACTTACTATTGTATATCCACAAAGAATAAAGAATGTAAAGGGTTAAGGGTAAAGAAAGATCAAACCAAACACCAAGGATTTATAGTGGTTCAGCAACGAAGCTCACTCCTCGTTCCTACTCCACTCCTCGAGTACTCCTTACTCGAGTGTTCACTACACAACAAGCTCCTTATGGTGGAGAAAACCGTACACGTTGCTTAACCAATTTCTGACTCTAAGCTAACATTTGAGCCCTAATCGTAGCTAGGACCAATCTACACAACTATACTTTGTACATACACAACTTCCACATAGACAAAACTACTTGGATCTTCACAACTATGACACAACAACAAATGTATAAGATTTGATCTTCAAAGGATCTTTGGTGGTGGAGTCAACACTTCGCAAGGACAGTGTTCTTCTCTTTGCACTTGGAGAGGAAGGTATGGATGGGATAGATTCACTTCTAAACAAGTAGTAATCAATCAAATGATCAAGGATTTGAGTGATTTAAGAAGTAGGTTTGAATCTGGAAATATATGTGCAAAAAAGGTGAAGAGAAAATATGAGAATGGTCCACTATTTATAGGAGAAACGGCCAACGGCTATATCTGCCCGCGGTTCCTTATCTCAGCTGGCGGTTCCTTATCGATAAGGAACCGCATAGGCACTAGGGAACCGCCAGAGTAGACTCCGCTCCCTTTTTGTCCTTTAGTGGTGGAGGTCTTATCTGATTATAAAATATCCTGAAAGAATATTCCAAATCAAAAAAGAATATTCCATTTTCAAATTTTCAAATATTTAATTTAATAAAACATTTTCTTAAAAAGAAAGTTTAATAAAAAACTTGTCACACTTAATAAAAAGTGAGTTTTAAGAAAAGATTAAATCACTTGATCACTTGATTAAGGTTAGTACTTGTTTATTCATACTATAAGTGAAAATGGGTAAAATGAAAAATACTTGAACTCAAGAATTCGTTTTACGTTGTTTTGGTATATGCTTGTTTTTACATATTGTCGTAATCAAAACTAAGCGAGACCGAAAAATGCAAGTAACGTTTTTAGGCATTATTGCATTAACAGGCTGAATTTGTCAACACCCGCTTAAATGAAAATTGTTCTTTAGTCCTTCTTAAAGAACTTTCGGAAAAACTTGGAGATCCTGTTCGTTTTGTGCTACCTTTTACATTTTCCAAAGTAGAAGAATTTATTGCCTTAGCCGATCTCGGGGCAAGTATCAATTTAATGCCATTAAGTGTTTGGAAGAAGTTATCAACACTCGATCTTACACCAACACGGATGAATCTTGAACTAGCAAATCAAACTCTCGCTTACCCCGTTCGTATTGCCAAAGATGTTTTTGTTAAAGTTGGTACCTTTACTTTTCTGGACGATTTTGTTGTTGTTGATTATTGATGAGACTGCTTTTATACATAGTCTCATCGTCCAAATAGGGCTTAAAATGCATTAAATATCATCAAAATACCCAAATATATGCTTGTGTTTGTTGCTTGTGTATTTTAGGTACGGATATTGAGAAAATGACAAAAGATCACAAGAATCATGCAAAAACGAACACGGGAAGCGAACCCACACATGGAACCAAGCCCTAATGAAGACTTTCCCAAGAAAAACCCTTGAAGATTTGAAGATTTATGAAGAAGGGTCCTCCAATATGGAAGAATTGACACTTTATACCCTTGTATCTTCATAATTACAAGTTTGGTCCCTAAAGTTTGTCAAAATTACAAAAAGGGCCCTCCACTTTGAAGAATTGACAAGTTAGCCCCTCAACAAAGCTAAATTGTCAACCATTATCTTCCACAAAGTCAAATATATCATGAAGTCCTTCAAAGAACAAGAAATTACAAGTTTGGTACTTTGAAAATCCCAAAATTACCAAAAGGACCCTTGACTTTCAACATTTGGCAAGAATGGTCCCTCATAAATGAAGACTTGGCAATTTCAGTCCTCCAAAATGCCAATCATACAAGTAAAGACCATTATCAATCAAGAAAATGCCAAAACAGCCCTTCAAAAATCACAAAATGGCAAGAATTACCCCTGAAATCATTTTAGAAAACTTTTTGGGGCAAAAGTGTGAAAAAGGAAAAGTTGATAAGAAGGATTTATGTAACACCCCATTTTGGAAATGTAAATATCACAGTAATTATGGCGTGTCATCAAAGCATACAAGGTAAAATGTCTAAACATTACTTGACCATAAAAAGGAAAATACCGGAATCAAGCATCCGTAGTCCAAAAGTAGAGCTCATCACACACAAACATAGTATAGTAAGGAATAAGAACGAAACAATGTCCAAAGCATAAGTATCATAAAGAAAAGAAATGCATAATGTAAAGAAGGCTAGACAGCTTCCAGTAGATATGCACGTACTCTTAGTGTCTACGAGCGTTCCTGGGTACCTGCCGTTTTGGGAACATAGAAAAGGAAAACGGCCGAGCAATACGCTAAGTGCACGGATGTACAATAAAGCATGAATAGGATAAGCATATAACATAATAACAACGGAAGAAACTAAGTCCCGAGTAACCTGGTTAAGTCTTAATAAAACTGGTTTTATAGTTTGAAAGTCTTATGTTTATCTTATAAAAACTGTTTGTCATATTTTACCATTAGCCAATATAGGTCATGAATATCCACCGTGCATGAATAATTGGAGGGTGACCTCATCTTGCAAATTTAGAGGGGCTGCCTTTAATTTAATATACTGGTTTATGGGTAGGAGGGATCAAGTCCTTGTGAAGGATGCAAGGCACACACCACATTCACCATGTAATCCTGAATAAAAACGTGTAACTAGGATGCACCCATACGCCCTACATGATAAATATAAATAAATGGCCAAAACTGAAGGGACGCCACGAGCAATCACTCCGCCGTGGTGAAGTCATAACATCAGTGCCTCTAATGTTATGGTTATGGTACCTCCATAACTAGGTGAAACTGGTCATGCATGTATATGGCTATTGTAACACCCCCAAATTTATACAACTCAATACAGCGGAAGACTAGTTGGTGTTACGGGATAGCACATTACTCACATCATAGACAACGCATAAAAATCGCGTCGTTTATTTATAAATCATTTCCATTCATAATTATCAAAGTTACATCGGTCCCAAGTCATTATATTTCATACAAAGTTTTACAAAGCATTTTGAAAGGAAAAATATTGTTTAAGTGTGGGCCATGAATTCTTGTTGTCTTCCCGAGAATTACCTTCAAGTACCTGAGATAAAACATGTTAAAAGAAAAGGTCAGCGATAACGCCGAGTGAATTCATAGAGTTTAATAAATTCCATCAATATAATATCAGTATAAAAGTATTACTGAAAATCATTTTTACAAATCGTTTTGATAGGCCATAAAATAGCCAAAATCATTTTATACAAATCTTTATCGAAAATCATAATATAGGCATTTGCCTTAAAAATCATTATACGAGCCAATGTCGTAAAAACATCATACAATACGTTTTACAACGTTGTATAGATTAAATAAAAACCGTTATATGAATATGGTTATGAAAACCAAAACACGAACATAATATCAATAGTATGACCCCGTATTGCTAGTCAGGCAATACATCGTAATTCGGTGCGTCTAGTATTATTTTGTTAACTGGATTATTATAAGCCGCATGACATTGTTACCTTACTAACCAACAACGGGTAGCTAACCCGATACAAATTTTGCCCATCTAAAGTAGTGTGTCGTCACAAAGGTCACGCTATGGAAATCTTCTCATACATAAATTCGCTTACCAATCAATGTGGCACGACGGGGATCAACCGTCAAGGCGCGAACTGGGGTGATCGTCCCCAAATAGTACCAACTCCCGGTAGTTCACAATTCATGCTAATTGGACTTTTAGTGACATAACCTAACTTTAATAATCCATTTTATTTCATCTATCGGGTCCATTAATCATTTATCGGGTCATACAATCGGGTCACACAATCATTCGGGTCCACATCAATAAACAAACAATCGGGACAAATGGTGTCCTATTTTATAAAAACTAACATGTTATCTCCCTCGCGGGTTTATAAAACATTTATAAAAACATTTAAAAGAGTGCGAGGCTATGAACTCACGTTGATATGGGAAGGCGGGTTATCGGCAATTCGGACGTACGGTACGTGCTTCAATCACGGAAACCCAGACAAATAATACTCGGTCTTAGACGTTTGTCCAATGATTTTATAAAAATATCAATTATGTATACATATGATGATTATATATATATGATGATCAAGTGGGTTTGCATATTCTCATTTACTCATTTTTGTGTTATGTGTCGATAACTTTTATACTAGTTTTCTCGTTTTACCTATTTACGTGTTTTAGGTCCAATAAGCCTATTATAAGTTCTTAACTTATTTTAATCCATTTTATACTTATATTATCAGTATTTAAACTTTACAAGTTGGGCCCAAATGGGTTAAGCCTAATAAGTTCTTTTTATAAGTGCTTAACTTATTTAGTCCAATTATTAGTCCAATATGTTTACTTAGCTCGTTAATGTCCGTATGTCCTATAGTTCGGGTTTTATCGGTTTTTACTTGTATTAGATACTTATATATCAGTATATGACTTTTAAAAATTTTACATTAGACGGGTTTGATCGTCTAAGTTTTAATTGGCGAAAAACGTTAATTTTACGCTAATAGCCGAAAAAGTCGTAAAAAATCAAGTTTATAGTTTTTATAACTTATAAATATTATTCCACTACCATTTTTATAATTTATCCATTTGTTTAACCTTTAAAATATTTATATAAATAAAATTCATGAGTTAGTGTGTTTTAATTTTACATTTTATACAATATAATTTTGAGTGCTTATATAATAGTAATAAACATTAATTCTCAAAATCTGATTTTTATTTTCATCTTCACCATTTTTATCATATCTAGAGTTCTACAATGAATTAGAAGCTCATGTTTGGATGGCATGATCCTCATATTATGTGCTACATTTAACTTAGTTATAGCTACTGCTCATTTTAAGTTTATCTATGCTTAACAGTCCCTACAAAACAGACTATTCAGATTGGTATACTAATTTTGTTTTGATCATATCTCACTCATTTTGATGATTCCATTACATGGCCAACTCTCACATGTGTATGACATCTAATACTTACTGTAAATTGATTCCACCATGCCATTTTATCAGTTTATCATTTGGTAACTTACTGTTTTTATACAGCCATCATATTTAGAGAGATTTTAACCTTGTTACCTATGGTTTTCCATCTTTTTACCCATGTTTATCAAATCTATCAACACCAAATCCCCACATAATATTTTTAATCATCATTCATCATCATATAAATATACATAAATAAAGAAAATACAAGATTACATAATCAAAATAACAAGAGGATAGGAAGAACAATCTCTATACCACCATTAGTGATGAAAAGATGAGGTTTTTGATGAACAAGACTTGGTTTTGGGTAACCAATCTTATGAGATATCAACACCACTTCTAGGATCACTAAGTATTTGTAGATTCCTCCAAAAATCATCCCTTGTTCTTCATGAAAACTCCTTGAGAAATCAGCCCCAAACACCCTTGAAAACTCATTTTTACATGTTAAGATCACCTCCAATCTTCATAACTTCAATGGGTTTTCATCATATGTAAATTATACATATGATTCCATGGTTAAATTTGATCAAATGAGGGTTGTTTTGGGTGAATATGGGACGGAATAGAGAGAGTGAGGGAGGAGAGTATGAGTGGTTTGCATGAGATGGGATGGAGAAATGGTTTTGCCAGTGGTTTTGACAAGTTAGTGGCTTCAAAAGGAAGCTAAGCTACAAGTGTAACTTAAGCTAGTGTAAAGATGCCACATCTTTGATGTGGTGTCCTAGCTTGGGCCTTCCCTTTGTAGTGGGGTGGGATAAATTAGTTTTGTCCCATCCCGCTAATTTACGGGTACTCCCCGATTCTAGTTTCCTCGATTTACGTGCCCTCGGGTCGTTTTACGAAAAACGTTTTTATAAATTATGAATCAACGACACAAAACGAATCTAATAAAAATTCTCTCATCAAAAACGGAGTTCGAAAACGTAAATACGTAATCCTAAGGTTTCCGGTTTAGTCGTAAAGGACGTTAAATTAAAATCGTAAGTCCTAATCTCTTCTTGTAAATTTGTGAGTTTATGAACCAACACAAATTTAAAACTCCAAAATAATATTCACGAATAAATTTATTTTCTGAAATGTCGGACTGTCACCAAAGACGGTGTATGTAAACGTAAGCACGTAACGTAGAATCCTCCGGTTTAGACGTAGTCGATGCTACTTGAAGACGTAAATCCAAATTTCTTCCCAAAAATAAGTGAGTTCAAAAAATAATATTTTCAAATAAATATTGAGAATAAAATATTGACCATAAATTGACGGATTGTCACAGCATTTACCCCTAAACAGGATCTTTGTCCTCAAAGATCATCTTACTACTCGCTTCTTATAGAGTTAAAGCCATGTGGGTATTTCCTCCACATTCGGTCTTTTCTCACAAGTGTAATCCATTATAATACGCGAGTTCTATCAAACGTAGCTACGGGAATAAGATCAGGCTTAATGTTGACTTACTTTCTCTATCCATGATGTTCACGGGTTTTTGATGAATGCAACTTTTCGCCGATCTAAGCTCTACTAAGAATAATCAGAATTTCACTTGATAGATATTCCATCAAGTTCGATTTACGAAACATAATTCACGCGGTTCTTGAAGTCCTAGGGTAGATCCCAGCTTATATGCCTTTCAATCCCAACTTTTACATCATCTCAATGGTCCCAAACAACGGGGACTTATATCCCATGATTTGTCAGATCATGAATTCATTTTTCCAAGGTTAAAAATTGTGGCATAACTTCGCTACCCATTTGGCACTTCAAGATCTACATTTCACATTCACATAACCTCTTGCCCACTACGGGCTGTCAATAATCAGATCCTAATTTCAACAATCATTTCAGATCTCGCGGGTCGAGTATTTTGCAAGGTTAGGTTCGCCATCATAGGAAACCTTAAACCTAAAAGACATGTCCAACTCACAATGGGTGTATGTCGGGTGTCTTCATCTCAACTGCTGCTTACAGATGCTCTAATATTGATCCTAACAAGATTAGATTTCAATCCTAATACAATGATTATCAATGATAATCCTTCCAAAGGAAAACGATTATACGGTCTATTACCAAAGGTAATTCGTTCAAATATAAAATAGCACTTATATTACTTTGTATCATTTCTTTACCTCGTCCCTTCGATTGGGGTGGTACATACTACTCTTATCAAGGTTCGTTCTCAATGATTTCTGAGCAAATCTCTAGAAATTCAATGCGAAGCGAGGATCCTGATAAAGATGTTCGATACAGGCACACTATGTTTACATAACTCTTTTGCATTTATCATTAACGGTAATGATATTAGCAGATTTGGTCAGTCTGTCGACGATGACCCAAATTGAATCAAATTCAGATGATGACCTTTGCAATAGCTAGACGTTTACTAATGTATGAGGCGATGTCTGCCTTCATAATTGCCATCAGTACAACTTCTTTAAACAAAGATACTTTTAGTCATAAATGACATAAATAGAATACTTACACTTACAAATTCCAACATAACTATATCTCACAATCTCCCATATTTAGGCAATCACAAGTGGTCTTTAAAATATTTAACGCTATCGGCTTCTCAATTCTAATGTTTCATATTAGACGGGAACCACTTTTTATTATCTATATTATCCTTTTTATAATCATCGGCTATTTTTAAATTGTTCGGCAATTTATTTTGCACATTCATTATTAAGAAATATATCGTGATTGATTCTTTATCCTTTCTTGATGATATAATTATCATGTCCGTATTTATTCAAAATTTCTTTCTTTATATTTTCTAAGTTACAGTCTCGTCTCCACTATTATTTTTATCCGTTTTACTCAATCCGACGTCTAAAGCGTCGATAATTATTACAACTAATTAAATATTAAATATTCAATTTTTATGAAATGTAAACACAAAAAGTTTTTAAATTTTCTCATTTTGTCCAATTATATAAAGGTGTTCAAAATAAAATTTGAATTTAATTAACACGATTTTGTTGATTTATCGAAAATGATTATTAAGATTCGTAAATGTTCGAAAAATCTTTGATTACACTTTGGTCAAAATTTTCTTATTTGAAAAGCAAAAATTGTCGTTTCAAATTTTAAGTCATGGTTTAAATGGTTTTACTCAATCCTTCTTAAGTTATCTCGAGGTATACACAAACATTTACCATTAAACAGAAGTTTAGTTAAATGGTTTGTGTATAAGGGAATAATCCCTTTAAAAATCCTTTGTTAAAACCTTTGTCAAAACATATTTCCATTTCTTTTTGGAAAAATCCAAAGTCTTAAAAGGGCTCTTAATTTTTGAAGAGTCTATATGCATACATCTTACCATTATTAATCCAACGGTCATTTTATGTAAAGGATTAAGTCTTTAATCATATGTTAAATATTTAAGGTACAATTTTTAATTGTTCGGCCAAATCAGGGCAATCTATAATTAATTATTAACTCATTCTTATTCTTATATACAAACAAATAAATAGTCCTTAATGATCACGAGCATGAATTTATCAAATTACAGCCTACACACGTGATTCACCAAATTTATGAATACTACATGTGTATTACTTAATCCAAACGTCATCACGTGAAACTCATAATGTTCATTACAAGTATCAGATGTAGTGATTGGAATAGATAATCTTTTTCGCAGATGCGAAGTTGATGATAACCATGTTATGGATCAAATCTTTAAAACATACACTAGAATCTTGTAAATGATCAAACAAATCTTCCATTTCGAGTTATGGATATCGTTTTCGATTGTCAATTTACTCAGTTCACAGTAATCTATAAATATAAGAAATGATAACACCATATCTCTTCATGATGACGAGCTTGGTAGAATAAAATCTTTCTCCGACAACTCTCTCAGTTGTACGGTAATTCCTTTAATTCAGATGGTGCTGACGTACAGTGCACAAGCCACAGGTGCAGCACCGGAAATATAATCAATACCAATTTCAACTTGCCTTAATGGCGAAAGTCTAGGTAATTCATCAACAAATACCTCCTAAAGTTTCAGATAACAAAAACATCTTTTAATAAATTCATATTAGGTTCTTCTAGATTAAAATATCTATAACTAGTTCACAACCATTCATGGTATAATTTCAAGACTAAATGCAGGATATGGACATCCATCCAGAATTATTTAGATCACTTTTGATAATCAACATCTTATCTTTTAGGGGAATTCTACTCGAGTTCCCATCGATTAAGACAATGTCGTCATGTCAAAATCAATCAATCTATTCTACTGGCACTATCAACTTTTCAGTTTCATCACCGTTGATAAGATGTGAACTTCTCAAAAGACTAATAATAATTCACAATCCTTCACAAATTCAAGGATATATGGAGACATAACTACCATTAAAGAGTAAGGTCAACGCATAATCTACGCGAGAGAATTTTAAATCAGATACAGATGAAAACATTTAACGAATATGAATATATCCCATGTTTTCATAATTTGAGTACGCATTCGAAAGCTCCTCGGATCGTTACCCAGGTCATTCAAATGAAATCAAATCAAAAGAAATGATAAGAACATCAATACATCCAGTCGGGTATCAACACTCGGTAATCAAATACTTTTCCTAAGAATCTCACTACGGGAGAATTGGTCAAGAAGGGAATATCAATTGTCAAATAAGACAAGTTCCACAGATGAGTAAATTCGACTCATAAGAATAAATAGTACGGGCACATATGTAGGTGTCCCTATCAATATGTCCCTATTTTTCACTTCTTGCAGATCTCATAAATTTTAATCTTTCACAATCTACAAAGAAAATTTAGTGTTTATTAATCAGTTTTATGGTGACTACTAATCAGCCTTGCATGGTCCATTCCAAATTGTATGTAGGCGCGCAACTATATACAATTTCAAGATTAACGATGCAATACTCAGTTCGTCAAAATTTTATCATCATGTTTATAATAAAAACATTTTCATGCTTAATTCTTAAATAAGAATTAAAAATAAATTTACAATGATTTTCTTTGTTATGAAAACAATTAAGTTTTCTAAGGTATTTCATAATCAACTTTATTTCAATAATGATTATTTATAAGTCTCACTTTAAATAATCCATATAGTGATGAAAATTCAATTTTCTCAAAGGATACTGATTTATCTTATAAAAACAATAAGTGATCTGCAAAAGAGTGATGAAGAGTTGTTTACCAAGAACTAACCACAATATAATAGGAAATGCGCTTAGCCAATTAATCATGAGGTTCATGATCTCGATGGCACTCAAAAAGAATAATCCACAACGTAACTCAAATCAAGATGAATACTTGTTCAATGGGTGCATCACTAATGCGAACATTAGGATGAAGCAATAAAAGATAGATAACATCGATACATGTAGGATTTAGCAATCAAAGGTAGTCTTTTCATTAATCACAAACAATTCAAAATTGTACCGTAACACATTACGCGTCACTATGTCATACAATTCTCAGAACTCATCCTACCAACTGATATCTCAGTTAAGTTAGGGATTTTTTTTTAAAAGATACCACAATGAATGCTAATCTACAAGAGTCATTAGGTGTTCCACATGTCCCAAAAGATCCATCGGTCCCAATTCAGAAGAAGATTTCTTCGATTTATTTGTTGGACACTGGGCATCCTCATTAGTGGACAATGGCCTAGGAACAACCTTTAACACAAACTAACAATCAATTAAAACCTTATAATTCAATCACAGGGCTTAACGACTTCCTCTTAACAATTTCTTATTCCATATGGGTTAAATTTTAATTTATTCAAGTTTCAACCAATTTTATACTCAATTTGATATCCTACCTCATTATCCAATACTTCAACCTTATTCTTAGACCTTAAATATAACACCCCCACAAATGCTATGCGCAGCGGAACTACAACATTTGGGTGCTACATAGTTATCATCACACATAAGCTATATTAAACGACTCAAAGAGACGTAAAAGTTTAAACATAAATTAAAGATTGATTAAATCATCAAAGTCTATAGTTTTCCAATTCCCAAGATGATACAAAACAGAGTTTGCGTTTAGGTCCCCACTGAATCTCAACCCAAAAGTACATTTTCGTTCACATGACATAATATAAAGTATTTAAGTGCTAAAAGGGAAGAAAAACAAAGTAGACCGCCAAGCCACAACAACTTCCATCCTCGCATGCTCCGCTGCTATCAATCTTGGTTACCTGAAACACATGCTTAAAACTGTCAACACAAAGGTTGAGCGAATCTATAGGTTTATCAAATCATAAGTTGAACATAAGTACTAAAAACCAATCATGATCATTCAATAGCATTGTCGCGCAAACAATCTATTATTCAAGGATATGACAATTGTGCTTAAGCTCATGACATTAATCCGTTAACTCAATCACCCGCGTAATAATTACCGGCGTGATTCTGATGAAACCAGTGCCCATACTAAAGGCATTAGTTGCAATTATACCTTATCTCTTATCACAAATTATCTGTCCGTAGGGGGTATCAACGTACTAGCCCTCGTCTCGGATAGGGTAGTCAACCCCATAGTACTATCACTTTGTATAAGCGGCTATTTCCCCCTTTGCAAGGGCAAGACAATAGTTAATAGTTCATGAAATTAGGGCCTTTTGCAACTAGGTACTCAACACAATTTCAAGGCAACATTTGGGTCTAACAATCATTCATGAGTTATGTTCATTTTCATTTAAATAGCATGTATCCCCCTCGCGGGTAAAAACATTTGAAATAAGTAAAGAGCGAGGCTATAGACTCACCTTGCGTAGTAGTAGTGGTTCTAGCGAAGACGTAACGAGAAATGTCACCGACGACGCGGATGCCCGGGAAAATCAAACACTTGACCTAAAAGTCAAAGTACGAAAACCAAATCAATACACTGCGTACATAATTGTACTAAACACACGCAAATGCAAACACACTCAATGCTTATGAAAACTCACGCCAAAGTCAAACAAGTAGTTGTTACTAGACTTATATCATTTATCAATGTTATTAAAGTTACTATCCATTTTACGATTTCGCTGATACTTACCAAAAGTATGGGCTGTTTTACTAAACTTATACCCTTTTATAAAATTTGGGAAAATTCTCAAAAATACCTTAAGACATGTAGAAAACCCATTTTTAATCCCATTAAAAGTTTTTGCTTTTACGACCCGTTACTCAACACATTACTAAACCTACATTTTTCGGACTGAAATTGCACATTGACCAAGTTAGACTTGTTTGACCCGTTTAAAATACACCATCGACTAATCTGACACCTAAGTCTAAAAATAGACTCACAAATGCAGGTTTGAGACCAAAAATCAACTTTCAAATATTTAACAAACTCTATCTATGGTCCCCGGGATTTGACCCAAAACCAAACACAAATTCGGATTGTGTTGATTCTCATCTCCCGGTACACGTATTTTCAAAATAACATAACTTTTGACTCGTTTGGAGTTAAAATCTCTATCTTATACCGAAACGAGCGTCTCGACGACCACTACAACTATATCCTACAATCACAACCTGGACCAAAAATTAAAACCACGAAAATAGCCCTAAACAATCTGTTTGAAAACGACTCATTCAAAATCACCTTTCTACTTGTTTTCAATTCATTCCACCATTACCTAGACCTATTCTAACCACTTATAATCATCCCCAAACACTCTAATCAGTATAGAACACTATGAACATCAAATCCAAATCAAAACCTAAAGCCTAATTCAAGCATGCAATATGTTTAAACCATTCAAACACACCCAAAACATCAACCTAGACACAAACCCATGACACATTTCATCAAACACCTTGAACACACCCAACACCCCCCCCACATTTCGTGGCTTTTAGGGGCTGTGGAGAACCAAGAACATAACACCCATCTTATTTTATGGATTAATTAGCATTACCCAATCACCAATTACAAGAATTAATGATTTAATTACATCAAAACACATTTTTGAAAAACCTTTGATTCTTGGAAAATTTTGTTAATGCATGTTAGATTTAATTGTGTAAGAACACTTACAAATGAAAATAAAAGGGTGGTCTAACCTTGGATTTAATCAAAACAAGAAGGAAAAAGATTTTTGGTGGTGGTGTTTGTGTAGGCCGACGGCCAAGAGAGGGTGGGGAGGAAGAGGAGAGAAATTTTAGGAGTGTTTGTTTGTGTGTGCAAATTTCCTTTCTTTTTGTAAAGTTTGAGGGACCTCCTTTGTTATTTTGTAAATCTTTTGGCCTCATTTTTAAACGACACCAATATTTGCGAAAAACGACTTATTAGTCGACTTAAAAACTTTACGGAAGTCGGGGGTCGTCCCGAACACTCGAAAATACTTTTAAATGGTTCAAACGCACACAAAACGAATATACACATGGTTCCGACTCAACTTAACACGTAATAAAATAAAATCTCGAAAAACTCAAATATCGATCAATTGATAACAAAAGATAAATTTTGGGCATCCGTCGGTATCGTAGTCGTCATCGGTTCTTCTTAAATCGTCAAACGTTAAATTACGACCGTAAATGTCGGTTTCAACTTAAACCGTCAAATAAATCCACGATAAAAATTATAAAAAAAAATTTCAAAAATATACGTAAAATAGGGTTAAATAAATGACGTTGGGCTCGGGATATCACGTCCATAAGTGAGCCACAACTTAAGAGGGATGATCATACTGAACAGCTCTTGAGACAATAACTTAGCATCATACGGCACTTTCACTGGTATTACATTAAAAGGGCAATAAAAGCTCGATATGATAAACACTTAATTTCCAATCCTATAGCTCTTACAACAACAATTATCAAATGAGTCACTAGTATGAGATGACTCATACATTCAATTAGACTTCTCGGAAAGGTATTAGTGGCATGAGGCTTTTGGGTAATGGTTCCAATGACAGCCTTAAGTGCAACATTCACCCTTTCGATTTTAAATTTAAGAATTGGGTGACAACGAATTAGATGACATCTTTCCAGGTGATAACGTTTTGTCAAACTCCACTCTATAAGGAAAGATCGTCATGACATCGGTATCAGATTTAATCTCGCCAATTCTTCTTCAATTTCACAATCAACTAATATCTATATTTCTACGAATATCAACCATTTGTTGGGATCATAAATATCCACAACTTGGTTTAGATCTAGGATAGCTAGAATTCCTACGATAATAGCTTCGATTAATTTACTAGGGGATTTAGGGTTTCTTGTGACAATCTACGTCGTATAAATACCTCGTATAAATATCAAAATAATCATCAAACAATCATGTAATAAAATTACATCATATATATATATATATATATATATATATATATATATATATATATATATATATATATATATATATATATATATATATATATATATATATATATATATATATATATATATATATATATATATATATATATATATATATATATATATATATATATAATCCAAGTTATATATATATATTAAAATAACACTTCTTAGTCTGGCCTTGTCGGTAACTCGGGAATTCTTCGGCACCGTTATAGTCAAAAGATTTTTTTAGACATTTTGTGAAAAATGTTTATAGTTAAAAGATTTTGAAATGTTTTATTCAAAACCTTAGTTTTAAAAATCTTTCATTCTCTATAACGAGAGCTCTGGTACCAAACTGTAACACCCCCAAATTTATACAACTCAATACAGCGGAAGACTAGTTGGTGTTACGGGATAGCACATTACTCACATCATAGACAACGCATAAAAATTGCGTCGTTTATTTATAAATCATTTCCATTCATAATTATCAAAGTTACATCGGTCCCAAGTCATTATATTTCATACAAAGTTTTACAAAGCATTTTTAATGGAAAAATATTGTTTAAGTGCGGGCCATGAATTCTTGTTGTCTTCCCGAGAATTACCTTCAAGTACCTGAGATAAAACATGTTAAAAGAAAAGGTCAGCGATAACGCCGAGTGAATTCATAGAGTTTAATAAATTCCATCAATATAATATCAGTATAAAAGTATTACTGAAAATCATTTTGTACAAATCGTTTTGATAGGCCATAAAATAGCCAAAATCATTTTATACAAATCTTTATCGAAAATCATAATATAGGCATTTGCCTTAAAAATCATTATACGAGCCAATGTCGTTAAAACATCATACAATACGTTTTACAACGTTGTATAGATTAAATAAAAACCGTTATATGAATATGGTTATGAAAACCAAAACACGAACATAATATCAATAGTATGACCCCGTATTGCTAGTCAGGCAATACATCGTAATTCGGTGCGTCTAGTAGTATTTTGTTAACTGGATTATTATAAGCCGCATGACATTGTTACCTTACTAACCAACAACGGGTAGCTAACCCGATACAAATTTTGCCCATCTAAAGTAGCGTGTCGTCACAAAGGTCACGCTATGGAAATCTTCTCATACATAAATTCGCTTACCAATCAATGTGGCACGACGAGGATCAACCGTCAAGGCGCGAACTGGGGTGATCGTCCCCAAATAGTACTATTAAATGCATAAGCGTCTACCAACTCCTGGTAGTTCACAATTCATGCTAATGGGACTTTTAGTGACATAACCTTACTTTAATAATCCATTTTATTTCATCTATCGGGTCCATTAATCATTTATCGGGTCATGCAATCGGGTCACACAATCATTCGGGTCCACATCAATAAACAAACAATCAGGACAAATGGTGTCCTATTTTATAAAAACTAACATGTTATCTCCCTCGCGGGTTTATAAAACATTTATAAAAACATTTAAAAGAGTGCGAGGCTATGAACTCATGTTGATATGGGAAGGCGGGTTATCGGCAATTCGGACGTACGGTACGTGCTTCAATCACGGAAACCTAGACAAATAATACTCGGTCTTAGACGTTTGTCCAATGATTTTATAAAAATATCAATTATGTATACATATGATGATTATATATATATGATGATCAAGTGGGTTTGCATATTCTCATTTACTCATTTTTGTGTTATGTGTTGATAACTTTTATACTAGTTTTCTCGTTTTACCTATTTACGTGTTTTAGGTCCAATAAGCCTATTATAAGTTCTTAACTTATTTTAATCCATTTTATACTTATATTATCAGTATTTAAACTTTACAATTTGGGCCCAAATGGGTTAAGCCTAATAAGTTCTTTTTATAAGTGCTTAACTTATTTAGTCCAATTATTAGTCCAATATGTTTACTTAGCTCGTTAATGTCCGTATGTCCTATAGTTCGGGTTTTATCGGTTTTCACTTGTATTAGATACTTATATATCAGTATATGACTTTTAAAAACTTTACATTAGACGGGTTTGATCGTCTAAGTTTTAATTGGCGAAAAACGTTAATTTTACGGTAATAGCCGAAAAAGTCGTAAAAATCAAGTTTATAGTTTTTATAACTTATAAATATTATTCCACTACCATTTTTATAATTTATCCATTTGTTTAACCTTTAACATATTTATATAAATAAAATTCATGAGTTAGTGTGTTTTAATTTTACATTTTATACAATATAATTTTGAGTGCTTATATAATAGTAATAAACATTAATTCTCAAAATCTGATTTTTATTTTCATCTTCACCATTTTTATCATATCTAGAGTTCTACAATGAATTAGAAGCTCTGTGCTACATTTAACTTAGTTATAGCTACTGCTCATTTTAAGTTTATCTATGCTTAACAGTCCCTACAAAACAGACTATTCAGATTGGTATACTAATTTTGTTTTGATCATATCTCACTCATTTTGATGATTCCATTGCATGGCCAACTCTCACATGTGTATGACATCTAATACTTACTGTAAATTGATTCCACCATGCCATTTTATCAGTTTATCATCTGGTAACTTACTGTTTTTATACAGCCATCATATTTAGCAAGATTTTAACCTTGTTACCTATGGTTTTCCATCTTTTTACCCATGTTTATCAAATCTATCAACACCAAATCCCCACATAATATTTTTAATCATCATTCATCATCATATAAATATACATAAATAAAGAAAATACAAGATTCCATAATCAAAAAAACAAGAGGATAGGAAGAACAATCTCTATACCACCATTGGTGATGAAAAGATGAGGTTTTTGATGAACAAGACTTGGTTTTGGGTAACCAATCTTATGAGATATCAACACCACTTCTAGGATCACTAAGTATTTTTAGATTCCTCCAAAAATCATCCCTTGTTCTTCATGAAAACTCCTTGAGAAATCAGCCCCAAACTCCCTTGAAAACTCCTTTTTACATGTTAAGATCACCTCCAATCTTCATAACTTCAATGGGTTTTCATCATATGTAAATTATACATATGATTCCATGGTTAAATTTGATCAAATGAGGGTTGTTTTGGGTGAATATGGGACGGAATAGAGAGAGTGAGGGAGGAGAGTATGAGTGGTTTGCATGAGATGGGATGAAGAAATGGTTTTGCTAGTGGTTTTAACAAGTTAGTGGCTTCAAAAGGAAGCTAAGCTACAAGTGTAACTTAAGCTAGTGTAAAGATGCCACATATTTGATGTGGTGTCCTAGCTTGGGCCTTCCCTTTGTAGTGGGGTGGGATAAATTAGTTTTGTCCCATCCCGCTAATTTACGGGTACTCCCCGATTCTAGTTTCCTCGATTTACGTGCCCTCGGGTCGTTTTACGAAAAACGTTTTTATAAATTATGAATCAACGGCACAAAACGAATCTAATAAAAATTGTCTCATCAAAAACGGAGTTCGAAAACGTAAATACGTAATCCTAAGGTTTCCGGTTTAGTCGTAAAGGACGTTAAATTAAAATCGTAAGTCCTAATCTCTTCTCGTAAATTTGTGAGTTTATGAACCAACACAAATTTAAAACTCCAAAATAATATTCACGAATAAATTTATTTTCTGAAATGTCGGACTGTCACCAAAGACGGTGTATGTAAACGTAAGCACGTAACGTAGAATCCTCCGGTTTAGACGTAGTCGATGCTACTTGAAGACGTAAATCCAAATTTCTTCCCAAAAATAAGTGAGTTCAAAAAATAATATTTTCAAATAAATATTGAGAATAAAATATTGACCATAAATTGACAGATTGTCACAGCTATAGGTAATCATATTTAAAACATAAGCAATCAAACTCATACTTATACTACGGGAAAACAGTTCGCTGCATACGGGGAAATCCTAATAAGTAAAGAATGTCCATACTAAAAGGACGGGAATCCGTACCTTATATCCAGTGAACGAGAACGATGAACTGCGAGAATCCTACTTCCAAAACACTAGTGCTACATAAATACATACATGAAATAAGTATCTGCTTACTACATACATAGCTGGTTTTATATCATGTCTTAGCTTATTTTATGTGTTCTTACTATTTTACACTGTTTAAAGCCTTAAACTGTGTTAAATCTAATATTCTATTCAATCTGATTAAGTATTTCTGATATTTCATGTGTTATTATACTTACTGTGTAATAATAAGTAACTTTCCAAAAATAGCAGGTTTCCTAAAATAGAAAGTTTCCAAAAAATAGAAAGTTTCTAAAAATAGAAAGTTACCAAAAATAGAAAGTTTCCAAAAATAGAAAGTTTCCAAAAATAGAAAGTTTCCAAAAATAGATTTACTGCTTAAAATAGATAAGTTTCTAAAAATAGAAAGTTTCCATAAATATATTAGCTGCCTTAATTAAATAAGTTTCCATAAATAGATTAGCTGCCTTAAATAAATAAGTTTCTAAAAATAGCTGGTTTCCATAAATAAAATAGTTGCCTTATTTAATTAAGTTTCTAAAAATAGAAAGTTTCCATAATTAGAAATAAGCTGGTTAAATAAGCTAAGTAAATAAGCCTAAGTGTTTTCATGATTATTTCCTAAGTCATATGATATATTATATAGTTTAATAATTATTTCATGTAATTTAATTAAACTATAGGTTATAATATTTAATTAAAGTATGACATGTTTTTAATTAAATATATTAAATACTTAGGTTAAAATATGTATTATTAAATATTAATAATATAACCTAAGTCATGTTTAATTAATTAATTATATCCATGGTTTTTAAATAATTAATTAATTATAAGTCTTAATAATATAAATAATTAGGTTAAAAATAATTTCATGATTATTAATAATTAATTAACCTAAGTCATGTTATTAAATTAATCTCATCTTTTATTAATTTAATTTTTAACATAAGTTTATAACATAAACAACTAACATAATCATGATCCGGATCTAAGCCTAAAAACATGCACCGGATATGAAACAACACCGTACCCCGACCCAAATCGGGGTACCCCTTGCTACCGTGGGACCCACACGCACCAACCAAGACCAAAAAGGTCTTGGTGGTGGTCGGCTAAAACAAACCGAACCCCCCTTGGGGTCGGTTGTACCTTGCGGCCCAAAACAAACACCCCTTTGATCGACCCTTTGATTAATTAATGATCAAAACATGTTAGATCTATGTTTAATTAATGTGTTTTTATAAAAAAACATCACGTGTTCATAATTAATAAAAGATTAATTAAAAAGAAAAAGGTTAAAAAAAGTTTTACCGTATTCGTGGATCAAGAGGGTGAAGAACAAACACGAACAAACAATAAAACTTCAAGATCCGAGATCAATGAATCACCTTGTTGGTGATTTGAAGGTGGCGGCACAAAGAGAGGAGAAAAAGGAGATTTTAGGTTTTCTTGAAATCTTATGTAAAAGTAATTTTGAGTAGTAAAACTCTATTTATCCCCCTCTTAGTAAAATTGGTAATGGGCTTGGCCCATTACCTTGTTTTGGCCGCGGGTAGGGACTCCCTCGTGGGGTTCCCGTACCTCGTTTCGTGTCTTGTTATTTAACACTCGTTTATGTTTAGATAAGTTCGTGTTTTAAATGTTCTCGTTACGTAAATACCATACTCTTATATATTTAATTACGCTCGTGATTTCGTGATCGTATGCTCGTGATTAATTATTGCTAAATAATTATTACGTGATCGTGCAAATAAAATACTTATCGTGTTCTAACACGTACGTAATACATAAACTACTAACACGTAATCGTAATCATGCTATATTAGGAAAGTTTTTAACTAGTACGTACGAACTTAAGGTACTATGCATGGTAAAAGCATGCGGGTTTTACAATTTAGGCGTTGATGGAGTTTATAACTGAAATGACAAAGGGGAAGGAAGTGAAGGACTAATACTGGCCAGACAAGATTGTTACCTTAACCAGTGAGGGGGTGACACGTGCCCCACTCACCAAAATCCACCAATCCCCTTTCACCATTCATCCACCTCATCTATCCACTCACAAAAACTTTAACTAATCTGGGATTAGTTTATTTAAAATGCGCTAAACACAAAGTTTAAAAACTCAAACACATCAAAACTTGCACTATTCATGTTCTTCACAAATTTGGGTTTTCTTAATACGTTTGCAATTAGCACCCAATAACCTCTAGATTAGTGATTAATGACCCCTTAATCACATGAGTTCCCCTGCTACACCTTTAGGCAAGGAGACAAAACAGTGACAGGGAATCAACGTCCCATAATCCAGCTTTGTTTCTAAGCTTTGTATAAACTCTTAGATCAAATTTCAACAGCTGCCAGCTCCACTACAATCCAAGAAGAGTCACATGATTCACAAAATGTTCAAACCTGCAAGGGAAAAATGGGGACTTCAAGCATTAGGGTTATACGTTTTCCTTGCATTTCTAGAACCATTGTAGCCTATATAAAGGCATCTAGGCTTTACATTTTACCTGCTTTTGGTTTTTCCTTGTTCAACAACTTGTAAATCCCCTTTTCCGATTAATGAAAGTGTGTTAATTTTGTTGAAGAAAGACCAAGTGCCACTTAATTTTAAGCTTGTTTATGTTATTTGTTAACTGAAATTGAATCTCAAAACCTGTTTTTAAAGAGAGTGCAAAAGTTTGCATTTTTCCTTCAAGCTTGATATTTTGCTAAGTTCTTGTTCAAACCTTGGAATTCTTGGGCTATTGGGCTGATCATAGCATCCTGATATTCTGTTATCAAGGTGTGGTGAGGCTTATAACTTGGGGATAATCAAGTATGGGGTAACAAGGTTACATCAATCAAGGCTTTTTACTTTTCTGATTTTGATATTGTGCTTCTAACCTTGTTGAATCTTAGCAGGGTTGCTGTTGGAAGCTTGTGCTTGTTCTTGCTAGCACATAAGCTCTAACATTCGTAGGTGTGGATGTACATCCATGAGGTTTGTCTTTAAACCTTGAAAATCTGATAAGTTTTGGATTTTTTGTGGATTTGTGCTCTACTAGTGTTCTTGTTGATTTCTTGGCTTGAATCTGCTTAATCTTGCATGATAATGTTGTTTATATGCTAGATTAATCATTTGGTAAACTGAATCACACTTTTTCTTGATTAAACTTTGATTTGAAAAGATAAAAGGGTGTTTGGGATTACCTGTTTGAGTTCAAAACTTGTTATTGTGTTGTGGAAAGTTTGTGTTTGTGCTCTATATCTGATATATGCTTGGTTGAGAGTATTTTGCTGCAAGTTTTGGAGTTTGAAACCTTGAATCACATAATCTGCTATAACTTGTTGATTTTAACTGATTTTGACCTAAGATTTTTGGAAAACCTAGAGTTTATGCATGCTTAGGGTTAAAATTTGTTTAAACATCATTATTATAACATATGTAATAGATCTTGAGGTTTGAATCTGTCTTGTTGGTCAAATACATCAGCAAAGTATAAAACTGCATGTGTTAGTGTTCATCAGTAACTTAATCTTGCTTGAATCTTGCTTAAAACTTTGAATCATTGCATGAAACCTGTTTAGACTTGTTCATTTGAGTTTATAATAGCTTGTGTATGCATTTGGTTGAGTTTGGCTGGCTGAATATTGCTCTAAGTGCTTATTGAACCTAAATTGCTTATTGTGCTATGTCTATGACAGATCTGGTGATTGTTTGAATTAACTGTACAAATTGGCTGTTTCTTGTTGTGATTTATTGATTGTTATTGACTCCTTATGACCCAATGATCATTTGGGTGCCTTGTTGAAACTTGAATCTCCAAAAAGTTCACTAAATACAAAAAAGTCTACAAGTCAAGCAGTGGGAAAAGTTCCCACTGCTCAACACCCAAAACTAGCCCTTGGTAGTGTTAATTTGTACTCAGCTTATCAATAAGCTATTTTAGCTTATCCAGACATGCAACAACTTATTTTTTGTGATATATCTTCATTATTTGACCCATTTGATTAGACTGGAGCTTATTGGACTTTGACATTGACTTTTTTCTAGAAAACCAACTTAATTGACTTTTTCATAAGTGCTTATTTGCTTTTTCCAGCTTATTGAGTCAGCTTATTTGAAAACTTTTTGTTGATTTAGCTTATTTAAGTCATTTAAAAGCTTTAGAAACTTGAATCAACTCTTGGGGTGGCCTAGAACTCAAAAACGTCTATTTTGTCATTTTCTGTAGATTGCTTATTGCATTTTCAGGCTTTTCCTTGGGCTTATTTCAAATTTCTTTTTACAGAAGTCTTATTTAGGACAAAAGAAGCTTGTGTGTCTAATTTGAGCTTATGGCATTAGCTTATAGCTTAATGGGCCAAAAAGCACATTAAGAATAAGTTGTTTGGTATAAGCTTGCTTATTTCACATATTCAGCTTTTGGGCCTTTGGAAAAAGTTGTTTAAAATCAAATTTTGAGCCAAGTAGTGCTTTTTGGGCTTCTTTGGGCCACTTTTTCATTTTGGGCTCAAATTTGGCCCGTTAAGGATCTGTTTTGGGTTTAACCCATTTTTTAGGCCCATTAAGGGTATTTAGGTAATTTCAAGTTCATTTCTGAGTTATTTAGGTTAAATTAAGCTAGTTTGCAACTTTTTAGAATTTTTTATGATTTTTGGATTTTTATTAATATTTTAATATTATTTTATTATTAAAAATTAAAAGTCTGATTTTCTAAGTTTTTACATTTTTCCTAGGTTCTAGACACTTAATTATGAATTTTACAACTTTCCAAATATTTTTAGAGTCTTTTAATTATTTTCTAGAATTATTTTAAGTTTAATTAGCTTTTAATAGTTTTTAATTGTTTAAAAATAGTTTTTAGTGGTTTTAAAATTTTGAAAAATACTTTTTAGCTTAAGTAGGTTATTTTAAAGGTTTACAAACTTTAAGATCTTGATTGGGACTTTTTATTAGTTAATATTTATTTTTAGGTCTTTAATTAGCATTAAAAAGTTAATATTTAATTAATTAAAAGGTTTTAGCAAGTTTGGATTTTTTGTAAACCCTTAAAATATTTTAGTGGATTTTTAGTGATTTTTGGTAATTTTTAGAGTAAAATTTTAATTTTGGTGCTTTTTACGGCTTTACGTGTACGCCTTTATCGTCTTAGTGTAATCCGTCTTCGTAACCGTCATTCTCTTCTTATTCCATTTCTATTTTTCTTTCTCACAAATATAATCACAAAGTCAATCCAAATCATTACACTCATAACACACTAGCCTCCTTGAGAACGAACTCATTCTAGGGTCATTTGTGCATGATTTTCCTAAATCGTCGTACTTACCCTATTTTACCCTTGTTTTCCTAAACAAGTGGTATTTTTACAACTATCATTTTGGCGCCGCTGCCGGGGAGGCGTGTTGTGTTTTTATTTGGAATTGTTGTTTTTATATACTAACCATAATAGTATTTGTATTAGTAGCACTCTACTAATACGTATTATCGGTTTTTGATTTTTGTGTGAATACTATTACTATATTGTATACGTAGAACAATAAATTCACTAGTACTCCAAATACGTGAGGAATCACAACCATGACTTGGGAGGTCATTACCCAATCATTGTATTCGAATCTCAAACTAAGGAAAAAGTAAAAAATAGAAAAATACTTTCGTGAAGCTCAATTTTGAAAAATACAAACTATAAGGTGGGTATAAGGTGGATATTATAAAATATATCCTAAGGAAAAAGGCTCTTAAGTACTTCGCGCCGCCTCGTTTCCCCGCTTGCTTGTGAGTATTTGATTTTGAGAGCTAATCGAGGGTTTTGCCGCCCAAAGTATTACTAAGTATCATATATACTTTCTTGGTTTCATTTGATTAAACCCTCTTGAACGTTTTGGTGTTCCACCAACGTTCTAAAGTCATTGAAGGCGTTCACTTAACGTGATCGTTTTCATTCCTTGAGGCTTCTTTAATCAAGAGATTTGATTAAGGGGGAGATTTGTAGATTTTTTTCTACTTAATACATTCACCAAAATCCAAAAAGGTGAATACAATCAAAAACCACAAAAAAAATTGAAAAATACAAAACACCAAAAAGAATCTTCTTTGCTCGTCCCCTCGTTGTACGTGACGTTAATGATAACTCGTAATCAAGCAATACGTGCACGTAAACAAAAGAACAAAACTCCCACTCCTAATCTTTCTAGTGATGAGTCACCTATTGACGAACCCATTGTAAGAGAGGGACCAACCATGGCGAATCGAACTATGATGGAGTTACTTCAAGCATCCACTGAGGGTTATGGAGAGGCTATTGTGATTCCCGCTATCCTTGCGGAGAATTTTGAAGTGAAAACGGGTTTGTTGTCGATGATCCAAAACAACAAATTCCATGGTGATGAGAAGGACAACCCACACAACCATATCTGCCAATTCAATCGTCTTACCGCCACTTGTAAGTTTAAGGATGTCTCGAATGACTCGATTAAGATGATGCTTTTTCCGTATTCCTTAGCGGGGCCCGCTAATATTTGGTTAGAGAAAGAGCCATCCAATTCTATATTGACGTGGAAGGATCTCGTGTCTAAGTTTGTGAACCAATTTTTTCCGCCCTCTAAGACTACGCATTTGAAAAACGAGATTTCAAAATTTTCACAAGAGTTTAATGAAATTTTTTCAATGGCTTGGAATAGGTTTAAGGAAATGTTACATGAATGTCCTCATCACGGTTTTTCCGACTTGCATCAAATTGACATGTTTTACAATGGACTTAATGATCATGAAAGGGAGTATCTTAATGCCGCCGCGGGTGGTAATTTTTTGTGTAAAACGGTTGAGGAAGCTTTGGTGATAATTGAGAATAGATCTAAGGTGTATAGTCCTCGTAGCATGTCTAGTGTTCGTAAGGCTTCGTCTTCGGCTTCACCTTCTTTGTCTACTACCATCGATGCTTGCCAAATTGAGGCGAACTTGGAAAACAAAATCTTTGATAAGCTTAAAGGTCTTTTGATTGAGTTCAAAGTAGGAGAACCAAGTGCTCTCGCTACGGCTAAAGCGGTTGATGTTTCATGCATGTATTGTGGTGGAGGTCATGATTTCTCCGAGTGCATTACCAACGGTGGTAACACTTCGAGTGCCTACGCGGCGACGGGAAATTACAACCAAAACGTTCAAGTTACCCGCTCTAATCAATTGACTCCACCGGGTTTTTGTTCAAATCAAAATTCTAACAACAACTATCGCAACAATCAAGTTGGTTTCAAAAACAATTACAACAAGGGAAACTATGGTAATCAAGGGGCAAATAATCAAGTTTTAAACAAAAATCAAAATGATTTTCAAAACAACAACAAAGGTTTGCAAACGTTGAAAGATCTTCCAAATGAATTTTTTGAATACGCTAATTGGAATGATGCTAGGTTTGACAATATTCAAAGAGAAATCATTAGCCTAAGATCCGAGTTTAAGAACGACTTGAAGAAAGAGTTGAAAAATGAGTTAGCTAATGAGCTTAAAATCCACACCAACAAGAAGGAAGGGACCGTAACTAGGTTACAACAAAACCAACAAAAAATGTAACAAAGGAAACATGAGATAAAACAAGAAATGGTTAAAGCCGAGAAGAGGCAATCCAAGTTTGAAGATAAAATCTCATCTATGTTTGAGGCAATTATTTGCAAACCGTCTTCGAGTAGTCTTCCTAGTAACACCGTATCAAACCCTAAGGGTGAGATGAAAGTGATTACCACACGTAGTGGTAAGACACTTAAGGAACCGAATCCTCAACCAATTTCTCCTACGGAGGAAGCAATTGAGGAAGAACCCGAGGTGGTGGTCCAAAAGGAGCATGTTCCAATCCCACGAAGTACTGCTCATGCCACACCTACGGTTGACCCATTACCAACATTGGAACCCGATATTCCAAAGGCTATGCCTATGCCTCAACCCACACCACCTTTGCCCTATCCATCGAGACTTAGAAAGGAGAAACGTCAAGAGCGCGACAATTACCAATTTGAGCTTTTTATGAAAATGTTTCGTGATTTGCACTTTAATGTGAGTTTCGCTGATGCTTTTGTCATGATGCCTCGGTTTGCCGCTAACTTTAAGAGTATGTTGAACAACAAGGATAAATTGCACCAATTGTCTAGTTTTTCATCGGTTTATCTTAATCGCATACCTCAAAAAGTCGGTGATCCCGGTAAATTTTTGATCCCTTGTGCAATCCAAGATATTGAAGAATGCTTTGCCTTGGCCGATCTTGGTGCTAGCATTAACTTGATGCCACTTGCAATCTTCAAGTCGCTCAATCTTGCTAATCTTACTCCTTCACTAATGTCTATCGAGTTGGCCGATCATTCCATGATTCCCGCATGTGGATTGGCGGAAGACGTTTTTGTGAAAGTGGGAAAGTTCTACTATCCCGTAGACTTTATCGTTGTTGATATTACCACGGATCCTCAAGTTCCTCTCATTTTAGGTCGTTCATTTTTAGATACGTCTATGGCTTTGATCGATGTTCATGCTAGAAAGATCACCATACGTTTCAACGACGAGGAACTTGTTATAAACATAACTCAAAACTCTCAAATTTCTCATGTTTATTCCGTTGCAACCATAAACCTCGTTCATATGATTGACGTGGTTTGCGAGGAATTTTCACAAGAAGCTCTAGGTTTTGGTGATGATGAAACTAGTGGCAATCCCACTATGTTAGATCCAATTCTTGATAATTCGACACCAACCTTCACTCCATTTGAAGGTGGTGGTTTTACGTTGGAAGAATTCGATGTTCCACGTACTTGTAACGAAGACCTCGACAACGATGAGGACTTCTCGATTATCAAGGACTTTCTTAACGATTTCCCATTTCCTCCACCCGAGGAGGTTATGAGTATCGAGCCTAAATCTTCACTTGAGGAACCACCTATCCTCGAGTTGAAAGATTTACCTCCTCATCTCGAAGATGTCTATTTGGAGGAGGGCGACAAGATGTCGGTTATTATTGCGAAGGAACTTTCGAATGATGAAAAAACCGCACTTGTCGATGTTCTAAAGGATCACAAAGGGGCAATTGTATGGAAGTTATCCGACATTAAGGGGATCGAACCCAAATTTTGTACCCACAAAATCTTAATGGAGGAGGATTACAAGCCCGCAATCCAATGTCAAAGGAGGGTGAACCCCAAAATTCACGACGTCATCAAAAAGGAAGTCCTTAAACTCCTTGACGCGGGAATGATTTACCCTATTTCCGATAGCCCTTGGGTGAGTCCTATTCATTGTGTCCCTAAAAAGGGAGGAATGACCGTTGTGCCAAACGTTGCCAACGAGTGAATTCCCACTAGACTCGTGACCGGATGGAGAGTGTGCATTGACTATCGAAAGTTGAATGAAGCCACTCGAAAAGACCATTTTCCCTTGTCCTTCATGGACCAAATGTTGGAGCGTCTTGCGGGAAACGATTTCTATAGCTTTTTAGATGGTTTTTCCGGTTACTTCCAAATCCCCATCGATCCTCGTGATCAAGAAAAAACTACGTTTACGTGTCCATATGGAACGTTTGCCTATCGTAGAATGCCATTCGGACTTTGCAATGCACCGGGAACCTTTCAAAGGTGCATGATGGCTATTTTCATGATATGATCGAGAAGACGATGGAAGTATTCATGGATGACTTTTCCGTGTTTGGTAATTCATTCACTTCGTGTTTGTCGAATCTTGAGAGAATGTTGAAACGTTGTGAGGAAACCAATCTTGTGCTCAATTGGGAAAAGTTTCATTATATGGTCAAAAGTGGAATCGTCTTAGGGCAAAAGGTCTCGAAAGCAGGGATTGAGGTAGATCAAGCTAAGGTAGACGTCATCGCCAAATTACCTCATCCCAAAACCGTTAAGGGAGTTAGGAGTTTCCTAGTCCACACGGGCTTTTATCATCGATTCATCAAGGATTTTTCAAAGATCTCTCGACCCATTACACATCTTCTTGAAAAAGAGGCACGTTTTGTCTTTGACGAAGATTGTGTACGAGCCTTTGAAATCCTTAAGAGGAAACTTACCGAAGCTCCCATTCTTGTTGCTCCCAATTGGAACCTCCCCTTTGAGCTCATGTGTGATGCTAGTGACTACGCTATTGGGGCCGTATTGGGGCAACGTCATGAAAAGCACTTCTTGCCTATTCACTATGCTAGCAAGACGATGACCGAGGCTCAACTAATATACACTACAACGGAGAAGGAGTTCCTTGCCGTGGTGTATGCATTTGAGAAATTCCGACCTTATCTCGTCTTGACGAAATGCATAGTGTATACGGATCATTCGGCTATCAAGTATCTTATGGCTAAACAAGATGCAAAGCCGAGATTACTTCGTTGGATTCTCCTCCTTCAAGAATTTGATCACAAAATTGTTGACAAAAAAGGAGTCGAGAATCTAGCGGCCGATCATCTTTCTCGTTTGGAAGATCCTCACCAAAGTGTTTACGAGCCCAAGGAAATCACCGAAACATTTTCGCTCGAGACACTTGGTGTAGTGAATTCTAAGCTTGATTCTTCCACCCCATGGTTTGCGGACTTTGCAAATTACCATGTGGGTAACTTCATCATCACGGGTATGACGACTCAAGAAAAACGAAAGTTCTTTCGTGACGTCAATTTCTACTTTTGGAACGACCCTTACTTGTTTCGAACTTGTGCGGATCAAATCATCCGACGTTGTGTATTTGGCACCGAAGCTTCTAACATCCTTAGAGCTTGCCATGAGGGACCCACGGGTGGTCACCACGGTGCTAATCTCACGGCTAAAAAGGTGTTTGATGCCGGATTCTTTTGGCCTACTATTACCAAGATGCACAAGATCTTGTGAAGTCGTGTGACTCATGCCAACGACAAGGAAAAGCCTCACAAAAAGATGAGATGCCACAAAACATCATCCAAGTGTGTGAGATCTTTGACGTTTGGGGCATAGACTTTATGGGGCCGTTCCCATCATCTCATGGTAATAAGTACATCCTTGTTGCGGTTGACTACCTATCTAAGTGGGTGGAAGCTAAGGATTTGCCCACCAATGATGCTCGTGTGGTAGTCAAGTTTTTGAAAAGCTTGTTTTCTCGGTTTGGAACCCCTCGTGCGATCATAAGCGATCGTGGAACCCATTTTTGTAATGACAAATTCGAAAGGGTCCAAAAGAAATATGGGGTTACACATCGGCTTTCTACGGATTATCACCCACAAACGAGTGGGCAAGTCGAGGTTTCAAACTGTGACAACCGTGGTTTTGAGGTTCGTCACTTGGTCTTATTTTTAGGTTATTTTATGTGTGATTACTTGATTTGTGTGTTTACGTGTTTATTTTGTGTGAACGAGGTTGGTGTGGTTATCGTTTATGAGTATAGAGTACTCATAAGTAAATCGAGGAGCGGTTATTTCATGTTCATGAGCTCACATTTAGTGACTATGAAATGAAATGGTGATATTTTGGTGTTTACGTATACGTATAAGTATTATAGTAATAGTATATTTTTTTTAGGATTTACGGTTTAGCTTTTGGAGGTCTCGGATGAGGTAATTAGTCATATGAATATTTTTCGGGATGGTTTTAAGTCATTTAGGACTTAGTTATAAAGTTTATTTCAAAATTTGAGATTTTTTTTAAAAGTGTATATTTTACGTCTTTTACGGTAAAACGCGTAAATTTGACTAGTTTTACGGTTTTGGAGGCTTTAGGAGCTGAAATAAATTAAGGAAAATTAAGGTAATATTATTAATACAAATATTAATAATAAAAAGGAAAAAAAAAACGAAATTAAATGGGTATAGGTCAGTTATGTGAAAAAAAGAAAAGAAAAGGGGAAAAAAGGGAAAAAGGGAACCGGGCTTTTGTATTTGGGCTAGGACTGGTTAGGATTAATTATATAAGGTTTTTATTTATCAAAACACTTCATAAAATCCCTGGAGATCAATAAGGAGTCGAAATATACAAGGGAGGAATTAGGGTTTTCATAAAAATCTTGGTTTTTCATAAATCAAAGGTAAATCTTTTTAACCCTTTTTAATTAAATTGTTTTTATGTTTTCTTTAATCATCTTATGATGGATTTAGGTTAGGGTTTATTATAAAAACAGTAAATTAATGTTATATTAATCATAACATGATGATTACATAAATTAGGGCTTGTAATTAGAGGGATTAGGGTTAATTAATGAGGTTGATTTTGTTAAACCCGTTTTTAAAAACTGGGCAGAATTTTGGGTCATTGTTTTGATCATATAGGGAGTTCTATAAACTCTTATTTTACTATCCAAGTACCCCTGGAAAGGTATTTGAAGTGGCTTTCCAATGCAAGAAACTAGAACTAAATTGGAGGTCGGGAAGTGGGTCAAAAACAGGTTACAACAGTCAGAGGTCAAAACAGTTTTGAATTCAGCCTGTTTTCTTTTTAAGTTTTGGGTTGTTTGGGGTACTTAGGGTTGCATTGGGATCTTCTCACGAACATGAGAGATGGTTTATATATTTTAGTAAGTATCTGGACTTGGGCTAAGGTTGTGGTTTAGGGTAACACCCCTTAATGGTAACAAACTTTTAGTACGTTTAAAATTAGGAAATCTGGAATGACAAGAGTAGATATATGTATATCGGGGCCTTAACAGTAGCTTTAAGGTTAGGTCAAGTGGGAGGTGTTAGCCAACATACGTAAGGGTATGAATATTCCTTTTACAGACACCATGGGTATGTTTAAGTGGACGTTTGACTTAAAGTTTTGAGACCTAAAAACTGGGACTGTTTTGGGTAAAATATGAACGGGATAGTTATTAAACTTAACCAAGTTAAGGACTTGTTAAGGAAGGGTAATGGGGTAATTAGAGCTTAACAATGAGTTAATTATACGAGAATAGACTAGATGTCCATCATAGGTTGATGAGCCATCTTAGTGATTGGTTCGTGTATTGATTTCGTGTTTTTGGTTTGTTAGCTTGTTGCTAGTGCGAGGACTTGTGAAGAAGCTATTAGGTGAGTTTCATAGTCCCATGTTTATTATTGGTTTTGACTTCCAGATGGGATGGAAGAGACACTGTGTTGAGTTATTTTCTAAATTAATGTTGTGAATGTTTTTAAGGTTTGAGATGGACTTGTGTGTACATTATGTGATTAACTGCTATGTGATTCTTGTTTGTGTATGATTTGGATCGGAAAGGTACATAGGTGTATGGGCGCCTATGGTACCATGGTATTTCGTAAGGCGTGATGCCTTGTAAATTATGGTGTTTGGTAAGGCGTGATGCCTTGGAAATTGTGGTTGTTGGTAAGGCGTGATGCCTTGGAATTTTATTGTTGGTAAGGCGTGATGCCTTGGAATTGTGATTGTTGGTAAGGCGTGATGCCTTGGAATTGTGATTGTTGGTAAGGCGTGATGCTTTGGATTTGTGATGATTGATTGAACTTGAATGCTAGTTGTTAGTACATAATTGTAGCGTATTGTCCATATGTTTATTGGTTTATGGTATTCACAGCTTATGATTTGTTTTGTGTTGGAGTCTAAACCTATGACTCTCACCAACTTTATGTTGACGTGTTTTAGTGTCTCTTTCAGGTGATACTATGGTTAAGCATGAGAACATAAGTGGCGAGGATTGGAGAAGCTTAGGAATGCATATAGAAGGAGAATCCCCGTTTCCTTCTTAGTTTATTTTCTTTCTGATTGTTTCGTAGTGATATTGTTGGCACCTATATGTGATTGTTAGTGTTATGTATTTGTCTTGGGTAAGCGGTAGGACTATTACCTACTTACCTAGACTCCTGAGTTTGATGAGATATTGTCATGACTTTGTGTCTCCATTTTATGACATTTCTTATTTCATATAGTTCTCTCTATAGACACACTATTGTTGTGATGATATCCATACGTCGCGCCCCATATTCCGCCATGGTGGGGTGTGACAGAATGGTATCAGAGACAATGGTTATAGAGAATTAGGTTGCCTAGTCGCGTAGCCTAGTCTATAGCTTAAGGGTCCCTGCATATAGGCGTCATAGGAGTATGTGTGCATTTTATATTAATTGATGTGTTTGGATGTTATTTATTACGATGTTTTGACTAGTATGAATTGAATCGTAGTATGTTCATACTTAGTCACATGTTATTTTATTTTCGGGTTTGTGACTAGTGCGGGTTGAACCATAATCGTCCATGCTAGTCACTATAGTATTTTTCTTAAATTGTACATTATAGTACATAATTTAGTACAAGGTATATTCTATCTTTTATCGAGTTATTTTACATACCTGAGGTATGTTATTTTCTTTTGATGTTTAAGTCATGTTCCCTAAGAATCGTGTGGTGGTTCTAGTTACTAGGAGTAGGTGGATAGGAAGGATTTTAAGCTGTTTCCACTCTTACGGGCGACATGACTTATAACTGATTATGTTTCCGTTTTGGACTTAGTCTATGCTGTTTTAGCTAGACTATGGATTTACGTATTTCAAGAGTATTACTATGTTATTTTAATAGATGGAGTTTTGGACTTTATGGTTTATGTGGTGATGAGCTTATGTGAGTAGATGGATTTTTGTGTTATATGTTGTATTGATTCTTATAAGTGTCATCATAGGAGGGAGTGCATTGGGGAAAGGGTAATTGTATAAGTATGGTGGCCAACATAGTTATACAAGTACAATAACTTCAATGGGTTCTCAAGTATGATTGCATGAAAGAGGGTTAATACATGCTTGTATATGATGAGATGTAGAATTTGGGTATACGTATATATATGGGTTTATGTAATGGCTGCCTATGATATGGCTATTGTTCTTTTTGTGTTATATGTTTTGGGATTATAGTGGTGTTGTGTGATTATGGGGTCACACGATATGGTTTGATTTTGGAGGTGGGCTTTATGCCTTGTTGTGGCACGGTTAGATGGTGGTTACTCGTATGGAAAAAGAGCGTATAAAGCGATTAATTTACTTGACATGTATGATAACGAGTATGTTTGGGAGATTCGATAGGTATATATATGCGGATGTATATATACTACTACGTGTTGGGTTATGGTATATGGTCGTTCACTAGTTATTATAACTTGAACGTACCTCGTGTTTGTCGTGTTTTATGGTGTTGGAGTTTGTTGGAGTTCCACCGACGTTTTGAATCTTTTGAAGTGTGTCTTGTAGCGTATTCTTTGAGTCTCGTATTTCACGTGTACGTTTTAAAATGGTGTTTTTGGTTTCAAGTCTACTGAAATAACTTGGGATTTCTTTTGAGATAATGAAATCTTTTGTGTTGGGTCTTGCATTTCTTTTGGTCGGTATATATTGAGTTAGATGGTTGGTTGTATTCGGTAAATAAGGGTAAGGTGTTGGAGTCGTGTTTGAAACATGATGTAACATAAGATTTCTTTGTAATCAACACTTATATATTTCAAATTCTAAAGGACTTTCTTTAAAAAAAAGCGAAGTAAAATTTCTTTCTACTTACATAGTTTATATAATTGGGTTTAACCGATTCACGTCATTTATAATTATTAATACAAGGTTAAATTGAGTTTATGAAGGTTACACATACAATTATATCTGTCATTTAAAAGGATTACATTAATCACTAAGTTTAATCTTTAGTTGTTTTAAAAAACAACTAGTATAAAACTATTTTGTTCATAACTTGTTCGTTTTTTTAGAGTTTTTTGAGTGATTCAAAAGCCAAAAATTATGTACTCGGAACGTATCTTTCAAATATTCAGAAAGTATAGTCATGGGAGGTCAATGGACTGGTCGGAATTGTTGTACAAGTGTCGGGTTCAAGTTTGAGTTTTGAATAGTAGTTTATTTTGTACAAGTATCGCGCCCCATATTGTTGTGATGGTATATTGTTTGAGTCACATGGATGTGGGAGGTAATAATAAAAAAAAGATATATATTCTTTTGGAAAATTCGATCTTTTGCACGGTTTAAATAATATGTCGCGGGGCGTAATCTGTTTGGTTGCCATTGGGTGTTTCTTGGATTATTTTTCGTTGTCATGGGTCATTTTGAATTGATACACGTTTTGGGTTTGAGTTTTCTTTCGAGTCTCATGGTTTTGACTTGTTTTAACTGGTGCACGTGAAATGTCGTTAGTTATCCGTTGGTTTGATTTGTTGATCGTATCTGATGGATTCAGGATGTAGTTTTGGTTTCGTATTGTTCGGGAGCGTTGAGGTAGTCATATGAAAGACTTGGTCGCGCCTACACGCTTAAGTAGGTGACCATGAGAGAATGGTCGGAATGCCCTTAGTGGGGAGGAAAGGAGTTCGTAGACGAACTAAGGTGGTCATGAGGTCTCTTAGGAGTACCAAGGAGATAAATAGAGATTTGTGGGATACTAGCACAAGTAACGCGCCATAGAGGGTTTTGGAAGGGGATACAATACCTCAAAGGTATTTATGATTGTTCGTAGGGTATGTAAGTTTTCCGAAAATTTCCTGAAATTTAGTAGGTTTGCCTATTACGGTGAGGTAGAACCATAAATAGAGCAAGTAGGAGAGGTGAGAAGAGTTGTAGTTAGTGCCTTTCCATGGCAAATCGTTGATGGAGTGATTTAAAAACAAGAGCTGTTAGAAATTGCAGGGAATGCCGGATAAAAGTTGAGTTGCTTAGTAGTAGATTGGATGTGGAAAGTGGTTGAGTGGTCCGATGAGAGGAAGCATTGGTCTTTTAAAATGCGTGTAGAATTTTGCAAGTAGAACGAGGTAGGAATTTATTCGTATTGCCGCTAAGAGAGGGTGCAAGGAGGACATAGTTGAAACTGCTAAGGATGTTGTATGAACGCTTTGGGTTTACGGTTATGCATTTGGCTTCGCCAAGAACTAGCGAATTTCATGGAGAAAATGAAGCGAGTGTGCATGAACGTATATAAATGAGTTGTCATCGGGAGTATCGACGACATCTTGATCTAATCAAAGTCTAAGAAGGAGAGTGAGGCGAAGTATGTGTTGGTTTTGGAGTGGAAGTGTACGTGAGATTTTCAAAGTGTGAGTTTTAGTATCAAGTCTACCATGATGAGTAGTTAGAGATGATGGCATATCATGGAACGAGCAAGGGGCGAAGTGAAGAAGGATGAGGAAGCATTTTGGAGGATGAAGAGGTGGATTGGATAATGAGCGGATCTTGGCATTATCGGAAGGACTGGATGAATTCGCGAAGCATGACGATACGTGGAGCAAGGATTTGGATGCGTACGAGGACGACAAAGAAAGGCGATTGCTTATACGTTGCAGGAACTGCAGATTTGGAAGAACTGGATAGACTTAGTTAGTGGAGCTGGATTGTTATATCTGCCTAGAATGCTAGAGGCATTTGGGGTACGAGACGTAGAGAATGATCTATACGGATCATGAACGTCTCCAACACATATTCAATCATCTTGATTGAACATTTGGCAAAGGTGGTGGGTGGAGTTAAGTGACGAAAGAAAATTGCATGGCCAAGTACCATCTGGGAAAGGCAAGCATGGTCGATGAGACATAGAATAAGAAGGATGTGGCGAAACTAAGACGAACTTGAACTATAGGGATGACGTATTCGGGCGGTTTGGATAAAGGATATAGGTTGCACGAGTTGAGTTGTCTAAAGCAGAGAAAGCGTCAACATGTATGTTGCGTGGCTTGGACAATCATATGAAGAAAAGGGACGTAGACTATACTTCCTACATAGTTAGGAGTAGCTTAGAAAGGGCGATGTAAGGACGAAGTTGGTGGAAGGGATACATAATGCGGTGGAGGAATAAGTACGACGAGAGTTGGGTGATAGTCGATAGACAGACTAATTCATCTCACATTTCAAGAGGAATGAGAAGTCACGTAGTTGAGAAGTTGGAAGGATTGTGTACGGATGTGATGGAATAGAGGGTTTTACGTAAAAGTTAGCCCGATATGTATGGAATGCCTTATGAGGGATTATGGAAAGGGAAGAAACGATGGGAAGCATCACATCGTGATGTATGGCATGAGTTAAGGAGGAAGAAGGAATTGTGTATAGAAGCGAAGCATAACTAAAATAGGTCGAGATAGGAATCGAAGGTAGAACTTTGGTAGAGCCTAATGAGTAGAATAAAGCACAAAGCATGCTACTAATGTGGTAATGGTGTTTGTGGACGGGATGAGAGCAGCAAGGGATGTTATGAAGAGATGGAGGAAACCACTAGAGTTAGTGACAAAGTTGTGTATGAAGTTTCACCCATAGTAACGGGTGGTATGTTTTGGTAAAATGGAAGAGTTGACGTAGAGTTTCGGAGGTCCATTTATGATCTTTGGAAAGATCGGACCAGTAGCATATGAGCATAGAATTACCTGGGGAAAATAAGTTGTATACATGATACATTTCATGTATTGGGATTGGTAAAGGTTGTTTCAGAATGCATTTTGCCTGTACGGTTATTCGGGACTTGTGTTAATAAGAGTCTTTGTTTTATCAAAGAGTCATTTGTGAGATTTATTGACTGTGAGGTCAAGAGTTTGGCAATAAATTTAAATATTGTTGGTTAGTATATGTGGTAATTTTAGACTTGAACTAAAGTTCACATGGAAATGAGAGGAGTTCGTTTAGAACAAGTATCCTCGTATGATTTGTTGTTTGTGTGTTTGATCCTAAGGAGTAAATCTCGGGACGAGATTTCTATTAGGAGGGAGTGATGTGACAACCGTGGTTTTGAGGTTCGTCACTTGGTCTTATTTTTAGGTTATTTTATGTGTGATTACTTGATTTGTGTGTTTACGTGTTTATTTTGTGTGAACGAGGTTGTTGTGGTTATCGTTTATGAGTATAGAGTACTCATAAGTAAATCGAGGAGCGGTTATTACATGTTCATGAGCTCACATTTAGTGACTATGAAATGAAATGGTGATATTTTGGTGTTTACGTATACGTATAAGTATTATAGTAATAGTATATTTTTTTTAGGATTTACGGTTTAGCTTTTGGAGGTCTCGGATAAGGTAATTAGTCATATGAATATTTTTCGGGATGGTTTTATGTCATTTAGGACTTAGTTATAAAGTTTATTTCAAAATTTGAGATTTTTTTTAAAAGTGTATATTTTACGTCTTTTACGGTAAAACGCGTAAATTTGACTAGTTTTACGGTTTTGAGGTTTTGGAGGCTTTAGGAGCTGAAATAAATTAAGGAAAATTAAGGTAATATTATTAATACAAATATTAATAATAAAAAGGAAAAAAAACGAAATTAAATGGGTATAGGTCAGTTATGTGAAAAAAAGAAAAGAAAAAGGGAAAAAAGGGAAAAAGGGAACCGGGCTTTTGTATTTGGGCTAGGACTGGTTAGGATTAATTATATAAGGTTTTTATTTATCAAAACACTTCATAAAATCCCTGGAGATCAATAAGGAGTCGAAATATACAAGGGAGGAATTAGGGTTTTCATAAAAATCTTGGTTTTTCATAAATCAAAGGTAAATCTTTATAACCCTTTTTAATTAAATTGTTTTTATGTTTTCTTTAATCATCTTATGATGGATTTAGGTTAGGGTTTATTATAAAAACAGTAAATTATTGTTATATTAATCATAACATGATGATTACATAAATTAGGGCTTGTAATTAGAGGGATTAGGGTTAATTAATGAGGTTGATTTTGTTAAACCCGTTTTTAAAAACTGGGCAGAATTTTGGGTCATTGTTTTGATCATATAGGGAGTTCTATAAACTCTTATTTTACGATCCAAGTACCCCTGGAAAGGTATTTGAAGTGGCTTTCCAATGCAAGAAACTAGAACTAAATTGGAGGTCGGGAAGTGGGTCAAAAACAGGTTACAACAGTCAGAGGTCAAAACAGTTTTGAATTCAGCCTGTTTTCTTTTTAAGTTTTGGGTTGTTTGGGGTACTTAGGTTTGCATTGGGATCTTCTCACGAACATGAGAGATGGTTTATATATTGTAGTAAGTATCTGCACTTGGGCTAAGGTTGTGGTTTATGGTAAGACCCCTTAATGGTAACAAACTTTTAGTACGTTTAAAATCAGGAAATCTGGAATGACAAAAGTAGATATATGTATATCGGGGCCTTAACAGTAGCTTTAAGGTTAGGTCAAGTGGGAGGTGTTAGCCAACATACGTTAGGGTATGAATATTACTTTTACAGAAACCATGGGTATTTTTAAGTGGACGTTTGACTTAAAGTTTTGAGACCTAAAAACTGGGACTGTTTTGGGTAAAATATGAACGGGATAGTTATTAAACTTAACCAAGTTAAGGACTTGTTAAGGAAGGGTAATGGGGTAATTAGAGCTTAACAATGAGGTAATTATATGGGAATAGACTAGATGTCCATCATAGGTTGATGAGCCATCTTAGTGATTGGTTCGTGTATTGATTTCGTGTTTTTGGTTTGTTAGCTTGTTGCTAGTGCGAGGACTTGTGAAGAAGCTATCAGGTGAGTTTCATAGTCCCATGTTTATTATTGGTTTTGACTTATAGATGGGATGGAAGAGACACTGTGTTGAGTTATTTTCTAAATTAATGTTGTGAATGTTTTTAAGGTTTGAGATGGACTTGTGTGTACATTATGTGATTAACTGCTATGTGATTCTTGTTTGTGTATGATTTGGATCGGAAAGGTACATAGGTGTATGGGCGCCTATGGTACCATGGTATTTGGTAAGGCGTGATGTCTTGTAAATTATGGTGTTTGGTAAGGCGTGATGCCTTGGAAATTGTGGTTGTTGGTAAGGCGTGATGCCTTGGAATTTGATTGTTGGTAAGGCGTGATGACTTGGAATTGTGATTGTTGGTAAGGCGTGATGCCTTGGAATTGTGATTGTTGGTAAGGCGTGATGCCTTGGATTTGTGATGATTGATTGAACTTGAATGCGAGTTGTTAGTACATAATTGTAGCGTATTTTCCATATGTTTATTGGTTTATGGTATTCACAGCTTATGACTTGTTTTGTGTTGGAGTCTAAACCTATGACTCTCACCAACTTTATGTTGACGTGTTTTAGTGTCTCTTTCAGGTGATACTATAGTTAAGCATGAGAACATAAGTGGCTAGGATTGGAGAAGCTTAGGAATGCATATAGAAGGAGAATCCCCGTTTCCTTCTTAGTTTATTTTATTTCTGATTGTTTCGTAGTGATATTGTTGGCACCTATATGTGATTGTTAGTGTTATTTATTTTTCTTGGGTAAGCGGTAGGACTGTTACCTACTTACCTAGACTCCTGAGTTTGATGAGATATTGTCATGACTTTGTGTCTCCATTTTATGACATTTCTTATTTCATATAGTTCTCTCTATAGACACACTATTGTTGTGATGATATCCATACTTCGCGCCCCATATTCCGCCATGGTGGGGTGTGACACAAACCAAGCGTTGAAGAGGATCTTGGAGAGATCCGTTGTGGAAAACCGACAATCTTGGTCGGATAAATTGGACGATTCTTTATGGGCCTTTAGGACCGCTCATAAGACGCCCGTTGGGTGCACTCCCTATAAGCTTGTGTATGGGAAAAATTGTCATTTGCCAATCGAATTGGAACACAAGGCTTATTGGGCCCTAAAGCATTGTAATGATGATATGGAGACCGCGGGAAAACACCGGAAAATGAAATTAAATGAATTGGATGAATTGAGGGACATTGCTTATAAAAATTCATTAATTTATAAAGAAAAGACTAAAAAGTTGCATGATTCTAAAATTAAAAACCGGGTTTTTAACATTGGGGATCAAGTTTTGCTTTTTAATTCTCGCTTGAAAATCGTTTCCGGTAAGTTGAAATCCCGTTGGTCCGGTCCATTCACCGTGACTCAAGTATTCCATATGGGACCATCGAGCTAGCTCAAAATGATGGCCCCAACTTCAAGGTGAATAGACATAGGTTGAAGCACTACTTTGGCGGGGAAGTTCCATCATTGAACTACCTCGACCAAGTAACCTTGCCCAATGATAATTAGTATTGAGGGGATCGAGTCGAGCTCATGACTCGGTAATCAAAAACGAGGTGCCTCGTGGGGGAGTCCCATGCTTATCCTATGTACATATTATCGCTTTCTAATGTAGTTAACGTGTGGGGATTTGTGCGCTTCCAACCTTTGTTCTGTGGTTGTTTGTGAATTGTGGACTTTAGATGATCATGATCTTCACGATTCGAGCCTCTCGTGTTCGTTTTATGGGAGCACTCGATCGTTTGCTTTGAAGACTTTCTCAATATTCATGATATATCCTTTGAAGTTCTAACCTTAGGTTTATAGCACACTTCATAAACGGCTTTTAAATTTAACGGATTACACCATTTCCATGCTAGATTAGGCATTCGACTACGTCTCTAGTATGGGGGTGTTTGCACCCCTAGACTCGAAACATTGAGGACAATGTTTAACTTTAGTATGGGGGGGTGAGTAGATACTTGCCTTGCCAAACCTTCACGCTTTCCAAAGTTTATCTTTTTGTTTATCATTTTTGTTGCAAAATAAGGCTAAAAATGGCCAAATTTTAAAAATTTTCTCATGTTTTATAAGTGTTTGAAGACACGAATGTAGGTTTTCTGATGGCGAGAATAAGAGTAATTTTTGACTCGACCGTGCATGTTGAGCACTTAGCTTTGATTCCTTAACTTTACATTAGGCTAAGTATCTTAAATGAGGACGAGAAATGATAGGGTTAATTATAAGTTACTATGCTAAACGTAGAGTACTCGTATTCTTTCAAAAACTCATGTGTTCTCGTTGTTTGCTTATTCTCCCTTCGCATGTAAATATTTTTTTTTTGCTTAATAAATATTGACTTAGTGGTTTAGTTGGGATTTGATATGAGCTTAAACTCATATCCTTTTATCAACAAATAACCCTAAAACATGAAGCAAAATACCCTTTTATATTGTGAAAAAGCAGTGTTATGTGGTATGTTTATGTTTGTGTGATCTTATGTAGGTAAAAGGATACAATTTCAAGCAAACAAGGAAAAACCAAGCTCAAATGGATGAAAAAGACAAAAGAGGATCAAAAGTGACAAGACTTTGAAGTCAAAGGACCTATCTTGACAATTTGTGAAAGTTGGAGGACTTAAAGTGCAAATTATGGAAAGTCAAGATTAAAGTCAAATTTGGTCAACTACAAAGTCAACTCAAGTCAAAGGTCCATTTTGTTGAAGAATCAAAGTTGAAGGGTCAAAAATGTCAAAGGAATGAAGATATTAGCCCTAAATAGCAATCTGTCAAGTTAAGGGACTTAATCTGCCAACTTGGGAAAGTTTTGTAATGTTTAATCCAAGTGAAAAGCTAAGGACCAATCAGAAACAAGGAAAGACATCACACGGATCAAGTAATAACTTCCCACTTACAGCCGCCATAATTAATGCCAAATCACAACAGTGTGATCCGCAACTCTCTCTCTCTACCAATAAAAAGCTGCCACGTGTCCTTCTCTTTCAACAAAATATTTTCCAGGAACGGGTTTGAGATAGAAAGCGTTTCAAGAGAAGATCAAAACATCAAAGTTGCTTAATTTTGGAAGACGAATCCAATGGTATTAACCAATTAACAAATAATCCATTGAATCAAAAACCCCCAAAAGATGTTCATCACCTTCAAAATGGATTTGCAGAATTCCTCCACGTGTCAAGATGTGATTGGCCTGAACACGTCACAACTCCAACAGAATCTTCCTTTCTTGCCTATAAATACTTAGCTTGCACCTCATTTTTCATTGTAGCTTAATTTTGTAAACACCTAGTTCTCTAAATTTCTCTTTTCCCTTTTTCCCTCCTTTTCACCTAACTACTCAAGAGTCTGACAAACTCTTGAGTTAGTTAGTTAGTTAGAACCTTGTAACTACCTTTTGTAACTGATTTCATCAATAAAATTTCAAATTCAAGTTTTCCCGCCAAATTCTGTTCTTCAATTCCTGCTACTTTACTGCTGTTGTTTGATTCCATTGTTGCTGTTAGAAGTTTGTTATGATCATACATTGATCATAACTGACTTTGTTGAAGACTTGTTGCTGTTTGATCAGAAATCTAGCATTTCCATTGTTCTTGAAGAATTCATGGCAGAATGATGATTTGTAGCTGAAGTGATTGTTGATTTGAGTTGATAGCTAGTGATAGGTGGTGGTATCACTAGGGCAAGAGAGCTCAGCGCTCCTCTTCTTCCCAAAGGATTACTACAATAGGTTTCTAAGTTTCTGATTTTTGTTCCTCTAAACAGTCTTTGCATGCTTCATTCTCTAGTGTAAAGTTGATGGCTGCCTGTTTTAATTGATAAGTAGTTGTTGATTGTGTGATTCTAGTGATTTGTAGTTTGATCTTGTTCACTTGTGTTCAGTTTTGTAGTCTTTGGCTTAATTTCAGTAACTTTTTAGCTAATCACCTTAATTGAGTTCTAGTTGGTTAACTTGCTTGATTTCAGTCTCATTAGCTTTCATTTTGATCACCTAAACAAGTCTGCTATAGCTCTTTAATCAGTCTTAATCATTACTCAAAAAGTCTTTGAAAAAGTTTGATCATAACCTTTTAAGGAGTGTTTGGGAATAGCTTTGATTCAGTTTTCAAGTGTTAGGAATTGTTGTTTAGAAGTTTGTTTCTACTCATTAAGTGGTAATAAGTAGTTTTCAGTCATTTGTAAGTCATAAAATTAGTCAAACAGGCAATTGGTTAACAAAAAGTTTGGGTCATAGTTGTTATCAGCTTTTATTTCAGAACTTGCCAAATTCACTTGCTTATTTCTCCTTCATTACTTGATCAAATTTGCTCAAACCAGTTTCCAGTCTTAGCTTATAACATAATCTTTCAGTCTCTAAGAGGAAATTCTACAGTATTCAGAAATAAGCTAGAAAACAGCTTTTTAGCTCAAGCTTGAGCAAATGTCATTCTCTGATGTGAATAGCTTACTGTTTTGCTAGATTTCATAATCCACTTCATAAAAGTTGTAGTTTTCTTTCACAATTCTGTTTAGTAAGTATTGAATATGAGTTTTTGAAATTTTGAGCTTTTTCCAAAATTTGGTCAACGATTGGTCAACATAAGCTCATTTGAGCTTATTTTCAGATATCTAGCTTATTACTGGATGAAATTTGTTCTAATTTGATTTCCCTTTCCTTAAATCAAGTGCTTAATCAGTTTTGATAAAAAAATCAAGTTGTGGATGTTTGGATTATGCTATAGCTTATTTTGAGCTTATTAATAAGCACTCTTTTGCTTATTTTGGACTTTTAGCTATTTTCCTTAAACACACGTTTCTTGATTTGGATTTGAAGTTGTTTGCAAGTTGTTTCAGCTTATTTGATTGAGAAATAAGCTCAAACGAGCTTATTCTTTCTTTGTGCCCGTTTTTACTTAAAAAGTTTGGTTAATTGCACTTTAGTCCCTGGTTTTCAATTAGTGTTTAAACCTAGCTTAATCTTCCTAATTTTCTGGTATTTGCATAAATCAGTCCTTGCATTTGTTAGTTTGTTAAAATTCAGTTTACAAGTTTGTTAGTTTGTTAGATTTTGGTTAGTTTGTTAAAGTTTTTACAAGTTTAGTCCTTTTAGTTAACTGTTTTGCATTTATAGTCCTTATAACTTTTAGGATTTACATTTCAAGCATTTTCATTTCCTAGAAATTACATTTTCAGTCCTTATAGTTTTGAATTTTGCATTTTTATATTTTACTTGAATAAAATTTGGAATTTGCAATTTGTTTTACGTATAAGTAGGTTTATATTTTTCATTTTTACTTAGTGTTGTTTGAATTAGCAATAGATTACCAAGCAAGCTTGAACAACCAAAAACAATTATAAATTTGATATTGATTGGACTTTCTATTAGTTAAGAACTGAGAAAACGAACTTGCATTATACACATTTCAAATGGCGCCGCTGCCGGTTCTTTGACTACACGAGAGACTATCGATTGACGGTTTTCATTGGCTTTTGGGATCCGTTCACTTGGTGAACGTTATTTTTTACGTATCATAAATCAAAAACAAATAAAAAAATAAAAAATATAAAAATATATAAAAACTAAAAAATTAACAAAACAATTCTTTTCCTAAAGAATTGACCAAAAAAATTAAAAAAATCCAAAAAGCAATCTTTTTCCTAAGAGATTGCACCCAAAAATATATATTATTGGATTCTCTCGGTTTTTATGTACATATAGTATTTTCCTTTAAAAACTCATAAATACAAAAATATTTTCCATATATTATTCTAAGTACATACGTATACGTATAAGAACAATCAATTTACATATCTTCCATAAGTATTGCCGAGGCAATACACCGTGTTGAGGGGCGCTCCGGTCCTTGACACGCGTATCGATCAAACAAAATAAAGCAAGAATAGATAAATACTCTCAATAAGCAATAATTCGAAGAATACGAACATTTAAGTGAATAGAAAGGCGATGTGCTATAAAATGCCATCTAAGGGTCAATAGGTACTTAAGTGCTTCGCGCCACCTAACCCCCCGTTCACTTGGGAGTATTCTAAGAAGGAAGGCTTAATTGAGGGTCTTGCACCCAAAGTAGTATTACATATATTGTTACTTTCTTGTGGATATTTAATATCGAAACTCGAAGAGGATAATCTTATTCTTTTCAAAGTCACACGAGAGCTTCTCTCTCATTCCTCGTATTGAGTTGCATGCTCACTCGCGGGCGTGCACAAATACCGATTGGTGTACAACCTCTTCCTCCGAAAAGGAAGAAAAAGAGAAAGAGTAAGACCGCCACCGTTCACCAAGCCGATCACGAGAATCGTGCTTTGTCACCACCACAAGGAGCCATGGCTGTTGATAACCGTACTTTGTTTGAACGTATGCAAACCAACATTCATGGATTTGTTAGTGCCATTAAGATTCCCGACTATCCCGCTAACACATTTGAGCTACATACATCTATGATCAATATGGTTGCTGCATCACCTTTCTATGGAAAACAAAATGAGGATCCCCATGCTCATCTTAAGAGATTCCTTTCACTTTGCAATACCATTAAGCATAATGGGGTTCCACCTGATGTCATTAGATTGTTGTTAGTGTCATTTTCACTAGATGGGAGTGCTAAGCATTGGTTAGACACCCAACCACCCGATAGTATCACCACATGGGATGAGTTTACCACTAAGTTTTTGAACAAATTCTTTCCTCCACAAAAGACTATGGCTTTGAGAAATTTGATTATGGGCTTTACACAAAAACCTAGTCAATCCTTTGGTGATGCTTGGGAAGAGTATAGTGAGTTGTTGAGGCGATGCCCTAATCATGGAATGGATGATCTAACCCAAATCAATACCTTCTACAATGGCCTTAAACCTCACCACCAAGATTCACTAAATGCTTCCGCGGGAGGGAGTATTCATTTCAAGACATACCAAGAGGCTTTGACCATTATTGAGACTAAGGCAATGGTTCAAACCAATGATCCATTTGAGGAAAGAGTTCATGTTATCCAAAACACTTCTCAAATTCCTTTTGACAACCAACTCCTCAAGTTTCAAGAAGCTATTTTTCAAAGGATGGATAGAGAAAGTGAGAGGCATTTGCAAGCACAACAAGACATGCTTCAAACTTTTAAGAGCATGACATTGAACAATTCCTCAAACAATGTGAATGCCATCACCATTTCTTGTGTTACTTGTGGAGGCCCTCACTCTTATGAACAATGTGACAAGGTGCAAGGTTATCAAGGGGAATGCTATGCTTACCAAGAGGAACACCGTGAACACTTCAAGCCTAACATCAATCCGAATAACCTTTCTTACAAATCCCAAAATTACCTTACTCCACCCGGCTTTCCACCCCAACCACCCACCTAAATTCCACAAAATCCTCCTCAAATTTTAGCAAGGAATCAAGGGCAAAGACAACCATACCAAGGAAATAATTACAAGGCACCCAATCAATTTCAACCTCAAGCTAATACCTTTTATCCACCACAACAAGGATTTAATCAACCACTTCCATTTATTCCCAATCAAGCATATGCTCCAATACCAAATCAAGCTTACCCTCAAAATCAAACTCAAGGATATGGGATGCAAGAGACTCAAGAGTATGTTGACAAGAAAATGCGTGACATTGAGAAGAGAATGAATGACCAAGTGAAACGTACAATAGAGGAACAAATCAATAGGGTTTTAGTGGCGGTAACTCAAAGACCACAAGGGGCTTTACCTTCCAACACACAAACAAATCCAAGGGCCAATGTCAATGCCATTACAACAAGAAGTGGTACAACAACAAAGGATCCTTCACCTCCTAAACCTACTATTGTTCAAACCACTTGTGCTCCTACTTGTGATAAGCCTTCTACTTCTACTCCACCTCCTCAAAGTGCTCCTATTCACTCAACCACACCTTCTCAACCACCTCATACTTCTCCTTTACCTTCCACACTTTCCAATGAAGAGGCTAACAAAGACAAATCTTCCACTACAACACCTATTCCACCTACACCCAAACCTACTCTTCCATACCCTTCAAGGCTGAAAAAGGACAAATTAAAGAACAAAGATGACATACAAGTCTCCAATTTCTTAAGGATGTTCAAGCAACTCAATATCAACATATCCTTTGCGGAAGCTCTTGCTTATATGCCAAAGTTTGCTAAGATGTTCAAAGATTTGCTCTCAAACAAAGAAAAATTGGTTGACTTGCCCAACACATCACTTAATGAAAATTGTTCCGCGGTGTTACTTAAAACCTTACCAACAAAACTTGGAGATCCGGGGCGCTTCTTGATACCTTGTAATTTTCCCGGTGTTGAAAATTGCATGGCTTTGGCGGATTTAGGGGCAAGCATAAATCTCATGCCTTTATCGGTTTGGAAACAACTCTCTCTTCCCGAGCTCACCCCCACTAGGATGACTCTTGAACTAGCCAACCGAACCATAGCTCACCCCGTAGGTATAGCGGAAGATGTGTTTGTAGGTGTGGATAAGTTTACCTTTCCGGCCGACTTTGTAGTGGTCGATTATGACATGGATCCTAGAGTGCCTTTGATTGTTGGTAGACCGTTTTTGAGAACGGGTCGTACCTTGATAGATGTGGCGGAAGGAGAATTAATTATGAGAGTAGAGGATGAGAAAGTGGTGTTTAAGTTAGGGAAAGTTTGTGATAGAAAAGAGGTTAAGGAGTCTAGACCTTGTGAGACGATTAACATTGTGGATGTGCTAGATGAAGTGTGTAATGAACACTTTCATGATGCTTGTAAGAATGCTAGTGATGAGATTCCACATGTTGAAACCGTGGCCTCAATTGCTCCCTCTTTAACACCTTTTGGAGAGAGTGATTTCCTCTTGGAGGAATTTGAGTCCAACTTTCTTGGTGATGATGATTCTCCCATTAATTGGGAAGAAGATATTCTTACAATCCAAAAGTTGCTCAATGAGGACCCTATTCCTTCTCCTATTCCACAAGAGATTACCATTGAGGAACCTTCCATAGTGAAACCTTCCATAGAGAGTCCACCTCCCATTGAACTTAAGGAACTTCCATCCCACTTAGAATATGCTTTCTTAGAAGAAAAAGACCAATTACCAGTGATTATTGCTAAGGAATTGAAAGAGGATGAGAAGGAGCAACTTATTGAAGTCCTTAAGAAACATAAGAAAGCTTTAGCATGGAAAATATCCGACATAAGGGGAATTGATCCACATTTTTGTACTCACAAAATCCTTATGGAGGATGATTATAAACCCGCCATTCAAAACCAAAGGAGAGTTAACCCAAAAATTCATGAGGTTATTAAGAAAGAAGTGATTAAACTCTTAGATGCGGGTATGATTTACCCCATTTCCGACTCTCCATGGGTTAGCCCGGTTCATTGTGTTCCAAAGAAGGGTGGAATCACCGTGGTGCCTAATGAGAACAATGAGCTTATTCCCACGAGACTTGTAACCGGTTGGAGAGTTTGCATTGATTATAGAAAACTTAATGAGGCAACTAGGAAAGACCATTTCCCGCTTCCCTTTATGGATCAAATGCTTGAACGCTTAGCGGGAAATGAGTACTATTGTTTTCTTGATGGCTTTTCGGGTTATTTCCAAATCCCAATTGACCCTAAGGATCAAGAAAAGACCACATTCACTTGTCCATACGGTACATTTGCTTACAAGAGGATGCCTTTTGGCCTATGTAATGCACCGGGGACGTTTCAAAGGTGCATGATGGCAATTTTCCATGATATGATAGAGCAAACCATGGAGGTTTTTATGGATGACTTTTCCGTATTTGGGAATTCCTTTAGCTCTTGTCTCACCAATCTTGAGAGAATGCTTAAGCGTTGTGAGGAAACACGTTTGGTGCTTAATTGGGAGAAATGTCACTTTATGGTAAAAGAGGGGATTGTTTTAGGACACAAGATATCCAATAAGGGATTAGAAGTTGATCGAGCCAAAATTGATGTGATTGCTAAGCTTCCCCCACCCACCTCGGTTAAAGGTGTGAGGAGTTTCTTAGGTCATGCGGGTTTTTATAGGCGCTTTATACAAGATTTTTCTAAGATAGCTAGACCGATGACTCATCTCTTGGAGAAAGAGGCTCCTTTCATTTTTGACCAAGCTTGTTTAGAATCTTTTGAGACACTTAAGGAAAAATTGACAAAGGCTCCTGTTTTGGTTTCTCCAAATTGGGAATTACCTTTTGAGCTTATGTGTGACGCTAGTGATTATGCGGTGGGGGCCGTCTTAGGACAAAGAGTTAATAAGCATTTCCAACCTATACACTATGCGAGTAAAACCATGACCGGTGCACAACTTCATTACACTACCACGGAAAAAGAGTTGCTTGCTATAGTATATGCTTTTGAGAAGTTTAGACCATACCTTGTGCTTTCCAAGACCATAGTGTATACGGATCATTCCGCTCTCAAGTATCTTATGACAAAACAAGATGCTAAGCCTAGGCTTTTGAGATGGGTTTTGTTGCTTCAAGAGTTTAAGATAGAGATTCGTGATAAAAAAAGGGGCCGAGAATTTAGCGGCGGATCATTTGAGTAGACTTGAGCATCCTTTTCAAGGAGATTTCCCACATCAAGAAATCAATGAATCCTTTCCATTAGAGGAGCTCATGTCTATCTCTTCCCAAGAGGATGCTACACCTTGGTTTGCGGATATTGCAAACTATCTTGTGGGCAATGTGCTTATTGAGGGTCTTACTTACCAACAAAAGAAAAAGTTTCTTAAGGAAGTTAAGTATTATTTTTGGGATGATCCATATCTTTTTAGGCAATGTGCGGACCAAATCATTAGACGGTGTGTAGATGGGCCCGAAGCATTTAAAATCTTAGAGGCATGTCATAAAGGACCTACGGGTGGACATTTTGGGCCTAACTACACCGCCAAGAAAGTCTTTGATTCGGGTTACTATTGGCCTTCCATTTACAAGGATGCCCAAGAGATGGTGAAATTTTGTGATGTTTGTCAAAGACAAGGAAAAATTACACAACGTGATGAGATGCCACAAAATTTTATCCAAGAGTGTGAGATATTTGATGTATGGGGAATAGATTTCATGGGACCTTTTCCATCCTCTAAGGGAAACAAGTATATACTTGTGGCGGTGGATTATGTGTCCAAGTGGGTGGAGGCTAAAGCCTTACCTACTAATGATGCTAGAGTGGTTGTAAAGTTCTTGAAACAATTGTTTGCTAGATTTGGTGTACCTCGGGCCATCATAAGTGATCGTGGTACGCACTTTTGTAATGACCAATTCACGAGAGTTATGAAGAAATATGGAGTGAATCATAGACTTTCTACCGCGTATCACCCTCAAACAAATGGTCAAACCGAGGTCACAAATCGTGGTTTAAAGAGAATTTTAGAGAGAACGGTGGGAGAGCATAGAGCTTCTTGGTCGGATAAGCTTGATGATGCTTTGTGGGCGTTTAGGACGGCTTTTAAGACACCAATTGGTTGTACTCCTTATAGGCTTGTCTATGGAAAAGCGTGCCACCTTCCATTTGAGTTAGAACATAAGGCATCTTGGGCTCTCAAGTGGGCTAACTTTGATTTAAACCAAGCCGGTTCACATAGGAAAGATCAAATCAATGAGATGGATGAGTTGAGAGCCAATGCCTATGAGAATTCTTTGCTATACAAGGAAAAGACTAAGAAATTGCATGATGCTAAGATCAAGAATCGTGAGTTCAAAGTTGGAGAGCCGGTTCTCCTCTTTAACTCAAGATTGAAGCTTTTTGCGGGCAAACTTAAGTCGAGATGGTCTGGTCCATTCACTATTGCTCAAGTGTTTCCATATGGAACTCTCGAGTTGTCCCAACCCGATGGTCCAAATTTTAAAGTGAATGGTCACCGTGTTAAGCACTACTTTGGGGAGGACATTTCCGTTGAAATGGTCCAAGAGGTCCCCATTTTCCCCATGAATTAATTCATTGAGGGACGAGTCGAGCTAGAGACTCATTAACTCAAGCATCGTATAACTAGGTTAGAGTGTTGTAGGTTAGAAATAAAGGCATAGATTTGGAGATAAGTGTAGGGGAGACCTTCTTTTGTCTTCATGCTTGTTTGTAGGGTTGCTCACTCATCTCATGCTTTGGAGCTTATGGAGGAGGCCCTTGTATCCGGTTCACTTCGTTACTTTAGTGATTTTTCATTGCCACCTTGTGCTTAAACTTGATTTCACTAATAGTAGTCCTTTCCTTAACTTGGGTTAAGCAAAGTCTATTCATTGTCATAAGTGTAGGGGAAGTTTTTATACTTCCATGCTCTTAAACATTGAGGACAATGTTTAGCTTAAGTGTAGGGGGGTCTTCTATCGAAGTGACCTTACCTAGAACTTGTCATTGTCTTGCATGATAACATGGAAAATTGAATTTTCAACATTTTTCAAATTTTTGATCTACTTTGGCCAACAAAAATATGCATTCATAATTTTTGCATCAATCATTTTCATTTGCATAACACATTTGCATTGTATATATTTCTTCTCTTATTTTTCATCAAAAATATATAAAAAGGAAAAATATAATAAAACATGGTTTTAACAAGTTTAGACTTCTTTGACATATTAGGCCCGCCATGGATATTTTGACTCAACCCGAGTTTGCTTATTTTAGCACTCTCTAGCTAGTATCCTTAACCATGTAGTCCTTCATTGGTCTATTAGGCTAAGCTTCCACCAATTTCATTCTTTGAAATTTTAAATTTGTGGAGAATGGGAAATGATAGAGTTGAAGCAAGTGTAAAAGGGCTAGATAGACTTCATGGCAATTACTTGTGGCTTAACTCTTCTCTTCTTTGCCTCTTATTTCTTCGCTTGTATATAATTGTTAATAAATAATCAAGTACGGTTTTAATTGGTTTGTAATCTCTTATGCATTTTTGGCTAATCATTTATGGTTGATATGAGTACGTCTTAAGATTCTAAGTTAGCACGTTTTATGTGTACTAGACTTATGTCATGCTCCATATTTAGCGGGTGTTTTTCCTTTTCTTCTTTGCAAATTTCTTGGTGAGGAATAAAGAAAAATAAGAGCGGCTTATGAAAAAAATGAGTGGCTAGAAAAAAAAAAAGAAAAAGAAAAAAAAAAATAATGCAAGACTCCCAAGAGGGGCAGTGTGGTGTTAATTATAGTGACTATTGAGTTCCAATATTACCTTGACGGGTTGCGGGGATTCAATAGATTGCTCCAATCCAATATTACCTTGACGGGTTGCGGGGTTGAAGATCCAAAATCTCAAAAAGATGCGGATGTAAATTATTGCGTGAGTTTTATTTTTCTTTCCTTAGCGAGTGTGTAGTTACTTATGAAAGCATGGCATGAGGATTTTACACATAAGGCGAATGACTTATTATTCTTAATACGGACTTGTATTAATTGTGAGCGGTTTTTCAAGTAATGGATGAGAGGATTACTTAGGATTAAAACCGTCCTTCCTTATTTTTGGATTTTACACTTCTTATATTTCACGCTTGAATAATGACAAATTTGCCCACAAGCAATTTGCTCAAATAATAACCGGTTCCACATTTAATTGTCATGAATAAGTTGATGCACTTTTTACTTGTGAATGCAATGATCCCATTTACTAGCTTGGTATGGGGAAAGTGAAACTTGAGGGTGATAAGTGTCCATGGAACTCAAGCCCTAATCCAAGTCATTGAGTTCTTTATGAGTTATTTCCATCAAAACCATTTCAAGAAAAATCAAAAAGATATAGATAGAATTGTATTTTGATTCATTGCATTATTAAAAGTCAAAATCATGCATCATTTAGTTTAGAGTAGTGTAGATGCATCTCATATGGCCAAGGTGGATTAATTATGAGGGAAATGTTAATTTTTAAGCCTTGAAATATAATATTGCATGAGGACATGGCAATGCTCAAGTGTAGGGGAATTTGATATGAGCTTAAACTCATATCCTTTTATCAACAAATAACCCTAAAACATGAAGCAAAATACCCTTTTATATTGTGAAAAAGCAGTGTTATGTGGTATGTTTGTGTTTGTGTGATCTTATGTAGGTAAAAGGATACAATTTCAAGCAAACAAGGAAAAACCAAGCTCAAATGGATGAAAAAGACAAAAGAGGATCAAAAGTGACAAGACTTTGAAGTCAAAGGACCTATCTTGACAATTTGTGAAAGTTGGAGGACTTAAAGTGCAAATTATGGAAAGTCAAGATTAAAGTCAAATTTGGTCAACTACAAAGTCAACTCAAGTCAAAGGTCCATTTTGTTGAAGAATCAAAGTTGAAGGGTCAAAAATGTCAAAGGAATGAAGATATTAGCCCTAAATAGCAATCTGTCAAGTTAAGGGACTTAATCTGCCAACTTGGGAAAGTTTTGTAATGTTTAATCCAAGTGAAAAGCTAAGGACCAATCAGAAACAAGGAAAGACATCACACGGATCAAGTAATAACTTCCCACTTACAGCCGCCATAATTAATGCCAAATCACAACAGTGTGATCCGCAACTCTCTCTCTCTACCAATAAAAAGCTGCCACGTGTCCTTCTCTTTCAACAAAATATTTTCCAGGAACGGGTTTGAGATAGAAAGCGTTTCAAGAGAAGATCAAAACATCAAAGTTGCTTAATTTTGGAAGACGAATCCAATGGTATTAACCAATTAACAAATAATCCATTGAATCAAAAACCCCCAAAAGATGTTCATCACCTTCAAAATGGATTTGCAGAATTCCTCCACGTGTCAAGATGTGATTGGCCTGAACACGTCACAACTCCAACAGAATCTTCCTTTCTTGCCTATAAATACTTAGCTTGCACCTCATTTTTCATTGTAGCTTAATTTTGTAAACACCTAGTTCTCTAAATTTCTCTTTTCCCTTTTTCCCTCCTTTTCACCTAACTACTTAAGAGTCTGACAAACTCTTGAGTTAGTTAGTTAGTTAGAACCTTGTAACTACCTTTTGTAACTGATTTCATCAATAAAATTTCAAATTCAAGTTTTCCCGCCAAATTCTGTTCTTCAATTCCTGCTACTTTACTGCTGTTGTTTGATTCCATTGTTGCTGTTAGAAGTTTGTTATGATCATACATTGATCATAACTGACTTTGTTGAAGACTTGTTGCTGTTTGATCAGAAATCTAGCATTTCCATTGTTCTTGAAGAATTCATGGCAGAATGATGATTTGTAGCTGAAGTGATTGTTGATTTGAGTTGATAGCTAGTGATAGGTGGTGGTATCACTAGGGCAAGAGAGCTCAGCGCTCCTCTTCTTCCCAAAGGATTACTACAATAGGTTTCTAAGTTTCTGATTTTTGTTCCTCTAAACAGTCTTTGCATGCTTCATTCTCTAGTGTAAAGTTGATGGCTGCCTGTTTTAATTGATAAGTAGTTGTTGATTGTGTGATTCTAGTGATTTGTAGTTTGATCTTGTTCACTTGAGTTCAGTTTTGTAGTCTTTGGCTTAATTTCAGTAACTTTTTAGCTAATCACCTTAATTGAGTTCTAGTTGGTTAACTTGCTTGATTTCAGTCTCATTAGCTTTCATTTTGATCACCTAAACAAGTCTGCTATAGCTCTTTAATCAGTCTTAATCATTACTCAAAAAGTCTTTGAAAAAGTTTGATCATAACCTTTTAAGGAGTGTTTGGGAATAGCTTTGATTCAGTTTTCAAGTGTTAGGAATTGTTGTTTAGAAGTTTGTTTCTACTCATTAAGTGGTAATAAGTAGTTTTCAGTCATTTGTAAGTCATAAAATTAGTCAAACAGGCAATTGGTTAACAAAAAGTTTGGGTCATAGTTGTTATCAGCTTTTATTTCAGAACTTGCCAAATTCACTTGCTTATTTCTCCTTCATTACTTGATCAAATTTGCTCAAACCAGTTTCCAGTCTTAGCTTATAACATAATCTTTCAGTCTCTAAGAGGAAATTCTACAGTATTCAGAAATAAGCTAGAAAACAGCTTTTTAGCTCAAGCTTGAGCAAATGTCATTCTCTGATGTGAATAGCTTACTGTTTTGCTAGATTTCATAATCCACTTCATAAAAGTTGTAGTTTTCTTTCACAATTCTGTTTAGTAAGTATTGAATATGAGTTTTTGAAATTTTGAGCTTTTTCCAAAATTTGGTCAACGATTGGTCAACATAAGCTCATTTGAGCTTATTTTCAGATATCTAGCTTATTACTGGATGAAATTTGTTCTAATTTGATTTCCCTTTCCTTAAATCAAGTGCTTAATCAGTTTTGATAAAAAAATCAAGTTGTGGATGTTTGGATTATGCTATAGCTTATTTTGAGCTTATTAATAAGCACTCTTTTGCTTATTTTGGACTTTTAGCTATTTTCCTTAAACACACGTTTCTTGATTTGGATTTGAAGTTGTTTGCAAGTTGTTTCAGCTTATTTGATTGAGAAATAAGCTCAAACGAGCTTATTCTTTCTTTGTGCCCGTTTTTACTTAAAAAGTTTGGTTAATTGCACTTTAGTCCCTGGTTTTCAATTAGTGTTTAAACCTAGCTTAATCTTCCTAATTTTCTGGTATTTGCATAAATCAGTCCTTGCATTTGTTAGTTTGTTAAAATTCAGTTTACAAGTTTGTTAGTTTGTTAGATTTTGGTTAGTTTGTTAAAGTTTTTACAAGTTTAGTCCTTTTAGTTAACTGTTTTGCATTTATAGTCCTTATAACTTTTAGGATTTACATTTCAAGCATTTTCATTTCCTAGAAATTACATTTTCAGTCCTTATAGTTTTGAATTTTGCATTTTTATATTTTACTTGAATAAAATTTGGAATTTGCAATTTGTTTTACGTATAAGTAGGTTTATATTTTTCATTTTTACTTAGTGTTGTTTGAATTAGCAATAGATTACCAAGCAAGCTTGAACAACCAAAAACAATTATAAATTTGATATTGATTGGACTTTCTATTAGTTAAGAACTGAGAAAACGAACTTGCATTATACACATTTCAGGATTGTTGCGTTTCTAGTCTTTTCTAGTAGCTTCCGTGTAATTAAATTGGGAAGACATTAAGGTATCGCTAGCGTCATGGTTTTGAAGTATTGGCACCCGAAAAATCAAAAGCTTCACCCAATAATAAGATTTCAAGTGCTCACCTAAATCAAAAAAACAATTTGAAGCCCCACAAGGCTGAAAAACCTATGCAAAATTGAAAGTGAATCAAGCCTTAATCTTCGAAGCTTTAAAGATCCAAAATTTGCCTTAGCGTGAGGATATACGTCTTTGGCTAATAAAACTACCGATGAGGTGGATAATAAAAGGCAAGGCAAGACCGAAGTCATAATAAAAGCTTCATGGCGAAGTTGAATAAAAGATGGAGGTAAACCAAAGATAATAAGGCCCTTCCGTTAGGGGCGTATAAAAGTCTTGGTAATAAGTCTCATGTTCAAAACCGTTATAAAACCGTGTTTATCGATCCTTCTTGTTGACTTAATTTTTTGACATCGTTGTCTATTAGGAGGGGTTATTGATTTGATGGTCTTGGTTACACTTTTAGGACTCTATTTTTAGACCTAAATCTCTATTATCTCATAAGTCAAACAATGTATCCTCGTGAAACATTCAAGACATAATAAAATATAAGAGATACAACTTAGGAAAATGGGAGGATAAGTACGTGATTAGGGCATATGAGTAGTGTTAGCATTACTAACTTATAATGACAATGATCTCGTTGCACGCTTGGCTTGGAATTGGGGTGAAAATCAAGGACGATGAAATTATTTCTAATGAACCATTCATGTGTTCTTATTCTATGAACCTAAACGTCCCATTTTGCGATGAAAATCATACATTATGTCTAAAACGAAAGTAGTAGTAGCAATAGTAGTAGTGTAGCTATTTTATCATTCAATAAAGTGAATAAAAATGAATTTTGGAAATGCTACGATACTTTATTCTAGCATTGCGTGAGGGCACGTCAATGGTTTAGTATGGGGGAGTGATGAGATTGATTTTATACATAGTCTCATCGTCCAAATAGGGCTTAAAATGCATTAAATATCATCAAAATACCCAAATATATGCTTGTGTTTTTTGCTTGTGTATTTTAGGTACGGATATTGAGAAAATGACAAAAGATCACAAGAATCATGCAAAAATGAACACGGGAAGCGAAGCCGCACATGGAACCAAGCCCTAATGAAGACTTTCCCAAGAAAACCCTTGAAGATTTGAATATTTATGAAGAAGGGTCCTCCAATATGGAAGAATTGACACTTTATACCATTGTATCTTCATAATTACAAGTTTTGTCCCTAAAGTTTGTCAAAATTACAAAAAGGGCCCTCCACTTTGGAGAATTAACAAGTTAGCCCCTCAACAAAGCTAAATTGTCAACCATTATCCTCCACAAAGTCAAATATATCATGAAGTCCTTCAAAGAACAAGAAATTACAAGTTTGGTCCTTTGAAAATCCCAAAATTACCAAAAGGACCCTTGACTTTCAACATTTGGCAAGAATGGTCCCTCATAAATGAAGACTTGGCTATTTCAGTCCTCCAAAATGCCAATCATACAAGTCAAGACCATTATTAATCAAGAAAATGCCAAAAAAGCCCTTCAAAAGTCACAAAATGGCAAGAATTACCCCTTAAATCATTTTAGAAAACTTTTTGGGGCAAAAGTGTGAAAAAGGAAAAGTTGATAAGAAGGATTTAGGCGTTGATGGAGTTTATAACTGAAATGACAAAGGGGAAGGAAGTGAAGGAATAATACTGGCCAGACAAGATTGTTTCCTTAACCAGTGAGGGGGTGACACATGCCCCACTCACCAAAATCCACCAATCCCCTTTCACCATTCATCCACCTCATCTATCCACTCACAACAACTTTAACTAATCTGGGATTAGTTTATTTAAAACCCGCTAAACACAAAGTTTAAAAACTCAAATAGATCAAAACTTGCACTATTCATGTTCTTCACAAATTTGGGTTTTCTTAATCCGTTTGCAATTAGCACCCAATAACCTCCAGATTAGTGATTAATGACCCCTTAATCACATCCCAACTTCAAAAATACTTGCCACCTCACTCCCTTGTCCCACATGAGATTCCCCTGCTACACCTTTGGGCAAGGAGATAAAACAATGACATGGAATCAACATCCCACAATCCAGCTTTGTTTCTAAGCTTTGTATAAACCCTTAGATCAAATTTCAACAGCTGCCAGCTCTACTACAATCCAAGAAGAGTCACATGATTCACAAAATTTTCAAACCTGCAAGGGCAAAATGGGGACTTCAAGCATTAGTGTTATACGTTTTTCCTTGCATTTCTAGAACCATTGTAGCCTATATAAAGGCATCTAGGCTTTACATTTTACCTGCTTTTGGTTTTTCCTTGTTCAACAACTTGTAAATCCCCTTTTCTGATTAGTGAAAGTTGTTGGGAATAAATTAAGGCCAGATCACTTGAACGCTGACAAGAACAACTCAAGCGTTGACAAGAGTAAAGTGAGCGCTGATAGCATAAGCGTTGACAAGTTAAAGTCAAGTGTTGACAGATTGAAGGCAAGCACTGATGGAAGATGTGAGCTACACGTTTATTATATTCTAGAATACTTCTAGTAAGGATAGAGACGACAATGTATTTTCTATGTTTATCTTTACCTAGAATAGTTGATTCGTAGCTTATTGTACAAGACTTCTTAATCTATAAAAGAAGGTCTTTTAGGTTAAAGTTAATAATCAGTTTTCATAAGTATTCGCAAGTTAAACCTCTTTCATTGTAATCAAGTACGATCATTCTAATACAAGTGAAAGTTTGTTTAACATCTTTGTGTTTTAGATCAAGTGTTAATTCCGCATAACACTTTGTTACTTTATTCATAAGCAAAGGTTTCTCTACGTGTAGTACTTGATCTAATCTCGTATACACAAAGCTTAATCGATCTAAGTTTGGGATCAACAAGTGGTATCAGAGCTTGTTGAGAAACTTTTGATCTTTAAGTAACGCAAGAACCCTAAAACACCAAAAACCCTAAAAACCCTAAAATTCTCAAAACCCTAAAAACATCATGTCTGGCACAGATCAACCTGCTGCTTTGCTACAAAACAACTCCACAAATCCTAGTATCAAAATTCCCATGTTTGATGCCAGGAACTTCGAGCTTTGGAAGTCCAATTTTGAGCAATATATAGCTATTCATGACTACACTCTTTGGGAGATTGTTGAATATGGGAACACATTCGACAAAGCACAAAAGATTGCTGCTGCTATTGCCACAAGGACAGCTGTTCCTAATTGTCCTGAAGCTGATAAGAAGGAAAAGCCTGGAGATGGAAGAGCTGTATCTGTTGAAGATATAGCCAAGAAGAGGGTGGACATGAAAATCTTGAACATCATGAAACACGCCCTAGGTCATGAGAATCAGCACAAGTACAAACGCTTTAGTCTGCAAAAGAGCTTTGGGAAGCTCTTGAAGTAGCACATGGTGGCAATGCTGACACAAAAGAAGAAAAGAAGAAGCAACTCTTGCATGAGTATGCTGTCTTTAAAGCTCAACCCAATGAGAATCTCATCAGTGTGAGAAGTAGACTTCTTGACATCACAAGTCAACTTTCCTTCATGGGAACACAGATTGATGACCCTGAATTGAATGCTACTTTTCTCAAAAGCCTTGGTGATGTATGGAAGATTGAGACAAGATCCATTCTTGTCAATAACACCCACAAGACCTCCAGGTTTGATGACATCTTCAACAAACTAAGACTGTTGGAGAATGAATGGCTTTTGGATAGTGATAATAAATCTTCCAGTAGTAACATGGCCTTCTTCTCACAAAGTGAAGGCCAATTTGATTCCATGAACTTCTATGGACATCCAGCCACTGGATCTCAATGTGTCAACGCTGGATCTCAGTCTGTCAGCGCTGGATCATATCCTGTCAACGCTTTATACTCAAGCGCTGACACACACAACTTTGGCGCTGATAGAATTAAGCCTGCTGGTTTAGATCTAGATACTGTGTGTGCATTCATTGCTTCTTTGCCCAGTGATTCAAGGATTACATATGAAGATCTTGAGCAGATAAGTGATGAACAATTGGAAGAGATGGACATCAAGTGGACTATGGCTCTTGTAAGTTTAAGAGCAAACAGGTTTAATAAAAGGTTCAAGAAGAAGATGACCTTTAATGCTAAGGATGTTGCTGGATTTGACAAGTCCAAGGTTGAGTGCTACAACTGTCATAGGATGGGGCACTTTATGAGGGAATGTAGATCTCCAAGAAGATCTGATGCTGGTAAGCCTTCAAGCCAAATGGTTAAGAGCCAAGATCCCAAGGCCATGGTTGCTGTTCAACAAATTGATGGTGTTGGAGGATGGGACTGGAGCTGGAACTTTATGGCTAAGGATGAGGAAGAGGACAGAGCTTTGGTTGCTGAAGTTAAAGAAGAGCATGTTGAATATGCTCTCATGGCACACTCCTCCTCTTCATCAGATAATGAGGTATATGATGATGCTTTCTGTTCTAAGGGTTGTCGTTTAAATACTGAAAAACTAAATCAAGAGATAGTAAAGTTATTAGATGAGGCAAGTACTGAAAGATGCAAAGTATCTAATTATCAAATTGCTCTTACCCAAACAGAAAAGACAGTAGCTGAGTATAAGAAAATGGAGTTTGATTTAAAGGATCAAATAAATATCTTAAAACATGAGTTACATCAAAGTAAAGATGTTCAAGATATAGTAAACAGGGTTAATCTTGATTTGATAGCTCAGTTAGAGGAGGCTAACAAAAATAAAGATAATGTGAGTCTTAAAATCCAGAGATTTGATAAGGCCACACAATCCCTAGGAGAGTGTGTTAGTAAACAAAGAGACTCTAAGGACATGAGTGGGATTGGGATGAAAGATTATACTGGTGTTCCACCACCAGCTGGGGATTTCTATGGTGTCCAATCAAAGGACTTATCTTGGACTGGCTTGCCAGAACTTCAAGAGAAGGAATTTATTCCTCCACCTAGAGTGACTTCCCCAGTTGAAGAATACAAGCAAAAACTGACTGACCTAGATGAGTGGAAGAAAGCTAACCACACCTTGTTTGTTAACGGAGGGTTGTTGTGTGAAAGTCCAAATGAGCCCACACCAATCTTGAGCCATAATATTGTGGAGTCCAATGATCCTAAACCTATTAAGATCACACACCCTACCACTGGCAAAGCTGTTGACCTTGGCCCACAAATTGTTAGAAAACCTAGTGTTAAGTATGCAGAGATGTATAGGAATACTAGGTCACCAAAAAGCCAAGTTAGTAATCATGGAACAGGCTTCTTTGCTTCTAGACCTAAGACTATGTCTAGAAAAGCTTGTTACACATGTGGTAGCTTCTCACATTTGGCATAAAAATGTGTCAACGCTTCCAATGTCAACGCTGATAGGAACCAGTTCAGCGCTGACAAAAGTCAACATAGGTCAAACACTGTCAGACCCAATACCTTTGTGAACAAAAGTTCAAAAGTTGTTAGACCAGCCCCATTCTTTTCTAGAGGGTCTAATACACAAGGCCTAAGACCTTTCCAAAAGTCAAACACTTGGTCCAATAGGCAATGGGTTCCTGTAGCAAACCCTAGGTTCAACGCTGATAAAGGCAATCGGGGCGCTGACAAGAGCAATTTCAGCGCTGACAGACACACTACCAAACCTAGGTATTTGCAGCCACAGGGAAATAGGTCTAAAGCTTCTACTAGCTTAACATGGAGACCAAAACAAGACCAAAACTCTAATACTACTGGTGTTTCTATGACATGCAACAGGTTTCATTATATTTCAAAAGCAATGTCAACACCAATTGGGGTTAACTGGGAATTTCATTCAAAAAGGGATGAAAATGGGGTTGTTATGAGAACCAAGTCTGTTCTTGTTGAACAACCAGATGAATCCAAGTCTTCCAAGGCTTGGGTTCCCAAAGAAAACTAATGTGTTTTCTTTATGTGCAGGGCATTCAGAAGAAGATCAATGATTATGGATACTGGGATAGTGGATGCTCAAGGCACATGACAAAAAAGGAAGACTATCTGACAAACTTCACTCCTATTCAAGATGGTGATAAGGTATACTTTGGAGGGGGCTACGGCACCATCACTGGAAAAGGAACCCTTGTCACCAACAATCTACGGTTTGAGAATGTCTTCTTGGTAAAAGAACTGGATTATAATTTGTTTAGTGTATCACAAGTGTGTGATAACAAAAATAAGGTTCTTTTCACAGATACTGAGTGCTTGGTGTTAAGCAAAGATTATAAGCTCCCTGAGGAAAAATACATAGATTTTAGAACACCAAGGCATAAAGACATATATAATGTGAATCTTAATGGAATTAAGGTAAATAATAAAATGATGTCATGTCTTTATGCTAAAGCATCAGTAGATGAAAGTAATCTTTGGCACAGGAGATTAGGGCACATAAACTTTAAGAATATCAATAGACTTGTGAGGCTTGGTTTAGTTGATGGTTTGCCTGAAAAGGCTTTCCACAATGACCACACTTGTGTTGCATGTCTTAAGGGCAAGCAGCACAAGGTCTCATTCAGGTCTAAACAGGTGCACTCTAGTTCTAAACCACTTCACTTATTGCATATGGACCTCTTTGGTCCAACTAATATAGAAAGTTTAAAGGGTAAATCATATTGTTTTGTCATCACTGATGATTTTTCCAGGTTTACATGGACTTTCTTTTTAGCCAAGAAAAGTGAAACTGCCCAAAGTCTGATTAATTTCATTACCCAGATTGAAAAGAAGAATGGTAATGAGGTCAAAATTATTAGAAGTGACAATGGGGGTGAGTTTAGAAATCAGTTGTTAGATGATTTTTGTGCCAAGAAAGGGATTACTAGGCAGTTTAGCATAGCTAGAACCCCACAACAAAATGGGGTTGCTGAAAGGAAGAATAGGACCCTTATTGAAGCAGCCAGAACCATGTTGGCTGATGCCCACTTTCCTATAGCCTTTTGGGCTGAAGCTGTTAACACAGCTTGTTATGTTCAAAATAGGGCATTGGTCAACAAAATACATAATAAGACACCTTATGAGTTACTTTGGGGAAGGAAGCCAAATATTGGCTTTCTCAAGCCTTTTGATTGTCATGTAGTTGTTTTAGAAACTAGTGAAGCCCTAGGTAAATTTGATTCAAAAGGTGATGAAGGCTACTTCATGGGTTATTCAGTGCAGAGCAAAGGATATAGGGTTTACATTAAAAAGGAAAAACGTATACTTGAAAAAGTACATGTTAGGTTTTTAGAAAGTAAACCTAGTGATCCTGAAAGTGGTCCAAATTGGTTGTTTGACTTAGAACCTTTATCTAGAGCTTTAAATTATATGCCTGTTACTGATCCAGACATTGTGAAGGTAACTTCAAGTGTTTTGGAAAAGAGAATTGGTAATGTTTCAGGTATACAGGTTGCTAAGGAGGATGGACCACCAGCAGTTGTATCATCTCCCACACAAGAATATGTTACACTTCCTATATGGACAGATGAGTATTATGCTGCTGCTGCTGCTAGAAAAGATAATGGTGGTTTCCAGATACCACCAAATACAAACATGCATACTTCTTCAGGCGCTGACAAAGGGAAATCAAGTGCTGACAAGAGCAATTCAGACGCTGATGGATCAGACGCTGACACCAACAGTTCAGGCGTTGTTAGCCTAAGCGCTGACAAACAAGGATCAGACTTTGACAACACCTTTGCACATCTTTTCTCTTCCCATTTTGAACAAGGTGGACCTTCCAATGTCCATGAAGAGATTTCTGTTGATCAAAGAGAGTCTGATGAAGAAGATATTGGCAACATGGAGCGTGAAGTTGAGGACACCAGACTTTTTGAAGGAGGAGTTCTCACTTCCACAGCAAAGGATCACCCCTCATCTCAGATTATTGGTGATGTTATGGCTCCAGTTCAGACAAGAAGATCCCATCAAAGTCTTGGTGGATTTATTGCCAATATACACAAGAAGGTTGATACCCCTCTTGTACAAGCATGTTTGTTTGCATGTTTTCTGTCACAAGAAGAACCCAAGAAGATTTTTGATGCTCTCAAAGAACCTAGTTGGGTGGAAGCAATGCAGGATGAGCTTCACCAGTTTGCTATACAGGATGTTTGGGAGCTGGTTGATTGTCCTAGATATGTGAGACCAATTGGGACAAGATGGGTTCTAAGGAACAAGAAAGATGAAAGGGGTATTGTGGTCAGAAACAAGGCACGTTTGGTAGCTCAGGGATATACACAAGAGGAAGGAATAGATTATGAAGAAGTTTTTGCTCCTGTTGCAAGAATTGAAGCTATCAGAATTTTCTTAGCTTATGCCTCTTGCATGAACTTCACTGTTTATCAAATGGATGTGAAGAGTGCTTTCCTCTATGGAACAATTGTTGAGGAAGTATATGTCATGCAACCTCCTGGTTTTGAAGATCCTGAGAATCCAGACAAGGTTTATAGAGTGAAGAAAGCTATGTATGGACTTCATCAAGCCCCAAGAGCATGGTATGGTACCTTGTCTACATATTTGGTGGACAATGGATTCAAGAGGGGCACCATAGATCAGACACTATTTACAAAGAAGAAAGGAAAACATGTGTTGCTTGTGCAGGTCTATGTTGATGACATCATTTTTGGGTCTACTGATCCAAAAATGAGTGAGGACTTTTCCAAGCTCATGACAGATAAATTCAAGATGAGTGCAATGGGTGAGATGAACTTCTTTCTAGGTTTACAAGTTCAGCAGAAAGAAGATGGTATCTTCATCTCCCAAGACAAGTATGTAGCTGAAATCTTGAAGAAATATGGTTTTTCTCCACATGAAAAGGATGCTTCCACTCCTATGGATAGGGAACATCCTTGGGGAAAAATTCGAGCTGGAAAGGATGTGGATGTTAGGCACTATAGATCAATGATTGGTTCATTGATGTATCTTACGGCTTCAAGACCTGACATCATGTTTGCTGTGTGTGCTTGTGCACGCCATCAAGTGACTCCCAAAGAATGTCACTTATTTGCTGTGAAAAGAATTTTTAGGTACCTAAGGTGTTATCCATATCTTGGATTATGGTACCCAAAAGATTCTCCATTGGAGCTTATTGCATATTCAGACAGTGACTATGGTGGTGACAAGTTTGATAGGAAATCCACAACTGGTGGATGCCAATTTCTTGGGAGTAGATTGATATATTGGCAATGCAAGAAACAAACAGTGGTGGCAAACTCTACAACTGAAGCAGAATATGTTGCTGCAGCTGCTTGTTGTGGACAAGTCTTATGGATTCAGAACCAGCTGTTGGATTATGGGTATAATTTTATGCATACCAAGATTTTTGTAGACAATAACAGTACTTTATGCATTATTAAAAATCCTGTACATCATTCTAAAACCAAACACATAGAAATTAGACATCATTTTATAAGAGATTGCTTTGAGAAAGGTTTAATACAACCAGATAGGGTAGCCACAGAAGATAATGTGGCTGATTTATTAACTAAACCTTTTGATGCTGGAAGATTTCAATATTTGGTAACAAATATTGGAATGGTTAATCTCACTTAATATGTGTTTTGGAACCTTTTTGTAAAAGTATGTACAGGATAATGCATTGTTATTGGTCTTTGTGATGATTTAGATTTTTTCACTTTCTTTTTCTAACACTGACAAAGGTAAATGTAACGCTATCAAGTGTTATTTTGCCGTTGTTTGAGATATTACTGTCTAACGCTGACAAGAGTTCCTTCAACGCTGACAAGTGTTGTCGGGACGCTGTCAGCAACAAATGTTAGTTTTGTGGTTTTCATCTAAATGTGTAGGTGGTGGTAGCTTTATGCCATTGGATACAGAGTTGCTTATGGATCTTTGAAGAGCTATTTGGACATGTTTTTGTTTATGGATGATGGTTGGAATATTTATATTCCTATCTTGACATAAATTTTTAATGTTCATCTATATTTTGAGAAACTCATGTATCATAGTTTAAGGGGAGGTTTTAGGAACCTTTAGGATTTTTGGGTATCCATATGATACTCTTATCACAATTCTAGATTGTGTCCACAGGTGAGTATGGGTTAGTTTTACTAAACCATGAGGCACTGTAGCATGCATAGTATATCAACTTTGCATGCTGCCAAGACATTTTTGGCCTAGAATTGGTTGTGGTCTGTTGGGAGACTTGGGAATCATTTTGATATGGGTTTTACCTGGGAGTAACAAGGATTTTATAAGGTAACTTGGTTGTTAAGAATTTTGGTTAGCAAGGGACACTAGAGGACTGTTATGTCTATCTTGCTTATGCAAGTGTGCATAACTGGACAGTGCTTGCCGCCCTAGGATAATTATCAGCTTTTGGTTATCTTCTCTAGGATAAATTACTTGTTAAGGTCATTTTTCACTTTTTAAAACAATTTTATTTTTGGACGCTGACAAGATTTTTCCAAGCGTTGTTGTGACCAAAATGGACGCTGACATGGCTTTAGGCGAACGTTGACAAGATTATAGCCGTTGGGCGTTGATGGGTTATATTTGAGCGTTGACAATCAATGGGACCTACCCAGTTGTTACTTTTTGACATATTTTCAAGCCGTAATTTTAGGAGTTGTTACTTTCATTAAATGCATGAGATAACTTATAACTTTTTCAATATTTTCATGATTAGTTTTTGAAAATCTTTGCCTATTTTTGGGCCAATCACATGCATTCATCCACTCCTATAAATTTGGCTCTTATTTTTAAACAGGGTATCTATAATTCTTGTCTAACACTTTTCTCTTATCAACCTTCATCTTTTATACTTCAAATTAACAGCTTTCATCAATGGCACCAAGATTTAACTCAGCAGAATTGGATTTGGGGTTCAAGTCTCAACACAACATGATTGCTTATCTTGTTGCTGATAATACTTTGTTTCCTCAATACACACAGATGGTGGAGTATTTGAACGCATCCCCATTAAGGTATGCTCTTTCTCATGCACCACTCATTCCAGTCACACACATTAAACAGTTTTGGAACACTGTTAGTTCCTCAACAGTTAATGGAGTGACCACATTAACTTCTATTGTTCATGGGAGATCTTGGGTGGTTACTGAGGCCTTGGTACGCCAGGCCTTGCATCTTAATGATGCTGATGGTATAACCATTCTTCCCATATCTGAAATAGAACAAGGGCTTAGGGCTTTGGGATACCCTATTCCTGATGAAGGTACTCTTAATAAGTACCATAAGCAGGAATTTCCCCCAGCCTGGAAGTACCTCATTCACATTCTCCTTCAATGTTTGAGTCCCAAATGTACTGCACACAATGAGATTAATAGATCCATTGCAACTGCTATTGTGTGTATTGCAACAGGGCAAAAATATAACTGGTCTAAAATGATTTTTGAAGGAATGTGTAAAAACAAGGGGACAAAAATGACTTTAGCTTATCCCCGTTTTCTGCAAATGATTTTTGATGCTCAAAGATATTGTTCAAGGGATCACAATGATTTTTATAAAATACCTGAACAAAAGAAAGCTATTTTTACCAAGATGAATTCACCACCTCATAGAGACCTACCTTTAACCCCAGCCATGCTTGCTGTTATTGCAGCAGCACAACCCCAACCTCATATTGACCCTCACCCACAACTTGAACCTATCCCTGAACCTTTACCCTCACCTGACCAAATGCAAATAGACCAAAATCCCTTTGACACTGACACATTTAATGTGGGCGTTGATGTGCCTATTTCCAACACTGACACCCAACCATCACAATCCCAAACACCCCTTAACCAACCCACATCTACACCTTCTTCCACACCATCTTCCACACCACCTGAATATAGGTTGTTTAAATGCCAAAGGACTGCTGGAGTGTTCTCCTCTGGTGGTCCTAGCCATGAAGCAGAGAGAACCACTACCACAAGTGTGGCTGGTGACCTGGATGAGGCTGAGACTATTGGTTCTGGCTTAGAAGCTGGCCAAGGCAGTCCCGCCATAATTAAGTCCTCATCCATGCCCAATGAATCTGACTTGGGAGGTCAAATCCCCATTTCAGAAGAGGGCAGACTGGAACCAATGACTCTTTTGGAATTGACGGCTGTCTGCATTAGCTTGCAAAAGCAGAATGCAGACTTGGTACAAATTGTCAGTAACCAAGGCCTTGAACTCAAGGAATTGAGGGAGAGGATTGTTGTTTTGGAAAGTGTTCATGCAAAGGGAGGTATGGAGGAGTCTTCCAAAGGGGAGGAAGATCAAAGAAATCTGAGTGATAAGAGCAGTCAAGATGGTCAATCATTGGATGTTGCTGAAGCTCTTACTACTTTGAAGGAACAAACAGGTTTTGATACATCCTTGATCTCTCCAACCAATTTAAATTTATCATTTACAGATATGTTGAGAGAGGTTACACAAGGCGCTGAGGGAAAATATTTGAGCGTTGACAAGACAAGTTTGGAAGCTGATAGAAGTATCTTGGGCGCTGATAGAGGAAATTTGGGCGTTGACAGATTTGCATATGGAGGTGATGTATTCCAGTCATCATCTATCATCAAAGATGTTCCTACTCAGGTATTATCATCTACCCTACCAACAATTGCACCAACAGATAAGGGTAAGGGTAAGTTGGTAGAAGAAATTGTTCCAAAGAATGCAGCTCAGGTTGAATTTGATAGAAGATTGGCTGAGCAAATGATGGAACAAGGTGAAAAGGAAAAGTCACCATTTGTTGTGACTTCTGAAGAAGAAAGTGATGGAGCTAGCTAAGATTCAAGTGTGATGATTGTTGAACCAGAAAGACTTGAGTATGGTGATGAGCTTGCTAGGGAAAAGCTGAGAGATTTAAAGTTGCAGATTGATTTTGATATGCCAGAGGTGGTTCAGATGTACAATTCTTGGGAAGAAAGCTGTATGGATAATCCAGACTTGACCATTTCAGATCAGATATGGGGTTTGGAAATTCTTCTTAGAGTTCAGAAGGATTGTAAGGTGATTTTGAAGCACAAGGCAAGCAACATTCTCTCTGAGTTGAAAAGGGATAGAAGGAAGCTCTACTTTATGTTGCTCAAATGTCATGGAGTTGGATGGACACATCAGAAGCTGAAGGCTTTGACATTTGATGAGTTGGAACATAGGGCTTATCCTATTTGGGTGAAAGTGCAGGAAGAAAACACTTTCAGACTTCTTTCAGATGAAAGAAAGGAGCAACTTGCAGAAGAGATGGAAATCAAGAAAGCTATGATAGTTCCCAGACCAGTGAAGAAGGGATTTACACTTGAGTTTCCAAAAGATATGAATCAACTATATCCAAGTGAAGCAGTTATTAGAAAGAGCCTTAAGCTCTCCCCATTAGAAGCTTCAGATATGGTGCATGTGTTACCACTAGATTCCAGGAATCCAATTGTGAGTTATGATGAAGATGAATGTGGATTCTGGAAAATTGGAAGATTTGGCAAAGAGGTACACACTTTTACCACTCTCATATCTTTATTTGCAAGTTGTGATAGAGAAGACTTGGTGGACCTTTGGAGGTTGCTAGAGACCAAGTATGAGGCTGAAGCACCAACTTCAGTCAATGGAATAAAACTTTGGACCACATTCAAAAGAATGTGTGGGACAAAAGAAGAAGATCCTGAAATATGGAAGGATCTTGAAGATGACCTCAGTGGTCTTCAATGGAGGTTATATTCAGCTGCTGGTGTATACCATTTGAGTTCTACAAAGTTTGCTGAGTATTTACTTGTAGATGCTCAGTATTTCATATCCAAGGCTGTTTTGGAAAAGATGAAGGACACCCAGTTGGAGATAGACTATACAAGTGACGTGGCAAAGAATTTAATCAGATTTATTTATTACCAATATGATAAGGTTTGTCAGACTCCTCCAAGTTCTTAGTGTTTATTCAGAAACTTGATCATCAGAGTGGATATCAAGTTTAGGGGAGGATTGTTGGGAATAAATTAAGGCCAAATCACTTGAACGCTGACAAGAACAACTCAAGCGTTGACAAGAGTAAAGTGAGCGCTGATAGCATAAGCGTTGACAAGTTAAAGTCAAGTGTTGACAGATTGAAGACAAGCACTGATGGAAGATGTGAGCTACACGTTTATTATATTCTAGAATACTTCTAGTAAGGATAGAGACGACAATGTATTTTCTATGTTTATCTTTACCTAGATAGTTGATTCGTAGCTTATTGTACAAGACTTCTTAATCTATAAAAGAAGGTCTTTTAGGTTAAAGTTAATAATCAGTTTTCATAAGTATTCGCAAGTTAAACCTCTTTCATTGTAATCAAGTACGATCATTCTAATACAAGTGAAAGTTTGTTTAACATCTTTGTGTTTTAGATCAAGTGTTAATTCCGCATAACACTTTGTTACTTTATTCATAAGCAAAGGTTTCTCTACGTGTAGTACTTGATCTAATCTCGTATACACAAAGCTTAATCGATCTAAGTTTGGGATCAACAAAAGTGTGTTAAGATTGTTGAAGAAAGACCAAGTGCCACTTAATTTTAAGCTTGTTTATGTTGTTTGTTAACTGAAATTGAATCTCAAAACCTGTTTTTAAGGAGAGTGCAAAAGTTTGTATTTTTCCTTCAAGCTTGATATTTTGCTAAGTTCTTGTTCAAACCTTGGAATTCTTGGGCTATAGGGATGATCATACCATCCTGATATAGTGTTATCAAGGTGTGGTGAGGCTTATAACTTGGGGATAATCAAGTGTGGGGTAACAAGGTTGCATCAATCAAGGCTTTTTACTTTTCTGATTTTGATATTGTGCTTCTAACCTTGTTGAATATTAGAAGGGTTGCTGTTGGCAGCTTGTGCTTGTTCTTGCTAGCACATAAGCTCTAGCATTCGTGGGTGTGGATGTACATCCATGAGGTTTGTCTTAAAACCTTAAAAATCTGATAAATTTTGGATTTTTTGTGGATTTGTGCTCTACTAGTGTTCTTGTTGATTTCTTAGCTTGAATCTGCTTAATCTTGCATGATAATGTTGTTTATATGCTAGATTAATCATTTGGTAAACTGAATCACACTTTTTCTTGTTTAAACTTTGATTTGAAAAGATAAAAGGGTGTTTGGGATTACCTGTTTGAGTTCAAAACTTGTTATTGTGTTGTGGAAAGTTTGTGTTTGTGCTCTATATCTGATATATGCTTGGTTGAGAGTATTTTGTTGCAAGTTTTGGAGTTTGAAACCTTGAATCACATAATCTGCTATAACTTGTTGATTTTAAATGATTTTGACCTAAGATTTTGGGAAAACCTAGAGTTTATGCATGCTTAGGGTTAAAAGTTGTTTAAACATCATTATTATAACATATGTGATAGATCTTGAGGTTTGAATCTGGCTTGTTGGTCAAATACATCAGCAAAGTATAAAACTGCATGTGTTAGTGTTCATCAGTAACTTAATCTTGCTTGAATCTTGCTTAAAACTTTGAATCATTGCATGAAACCTGTTTATACTTGTTCATTTGAGTTTATAATAGCTTGTGTATGCATTTGGTTGAGTTTGGCTGGCTGAATATTGCTCTAAGTGCTTATTGAACCTAAACTGCTTATTATGCTAAGTCTGTGACAGATCTGGTGATTGTTTGAATTAACTGTACAAATTGGCTGTTTCTTGTTGTGATTTATTGATTGTTATTGACTCCTTATGATCCAATGATCATTTGGGCGCCTTGTTGAAACTTGAATCTCCAAAAAGTTCACTAAAGACAAAAAAGTCTACAAGTCAAGCAGTGGGAAAAGTTCTCACTCCTCAACACCCAAAACTAGCCCCTACTAGTGTTAATTTGTACTCAGCTTATCAATAAGCTATTTTAGCTTATCCAAACCTGCAAAAACTTATTTTTTGTGATAGATCTTCATTATTTGACCCATTTGATTAGACTGGAGCTTATTGGACTTTGACTTTGTTTTTTTGCTAGAAAACCAACTTAATTGACTTTTTCATAAGTGCTTATTTGCTTTTTCAAGCTTATTGAGTCAGCTTATTTGAAAACTTTTTGTTGATTTAGCTTATTTAAGTCATTTAAAAGCTTTAGAAACTTGAATCAGCTCTTGGGGTGGTCTAGAACTCAAAAACGACTATTTTGTCGTTTTCTGTAGATTGCTTATTGCATTTTCAGGCTTATTCCTTGGGCTTATTTCAAATTTCTTTTTAGAGAAGTCTTATTTAGGACAAAAGAATCTTGTGTGTCTAATTTGAGCTTATGGCATTAGCTTATAGCTGAATGGGCCAAAAAGCCCATTAAGAATAAGTTATTTGGTATAAGCTTGCTTATTTCACATTTTCAGCTTTTGGGCCTTTGGAAAAAGTTGTTTAAAATCAAATTTTGAGTCAAGTAGTGCTTTTTGGGCTTATTTGGGCCACTTTTTCATTTTGTGCTCAAATTTGGCCCATTAAGGATCTGTTTTGGGTTTAGCCCATTTTCTAGGCCCATTAAGGGTATTTAGGTAATTTCAAGTTCATTTCTGAGTTATTTAGGTTAAATTAAGCTAGTTTGCAACTTTTTAGAATTTTTTATGATTTTTGGATTTTTATTAATATTTTAATATTATTTTATTATTAAAAATTAAAAGTCTAATTTTCTAAGTTTTTACATTTTTCCTAGGTTCTAGACACTTAATTAGGAATTTTACAACTTTCCAAATATTTTTAGAGTCTTTTAATTATTTTCTAGAATTATTTTAAGTTTAATTAGCTTTTAATAGTTTTTAATTGTTTAAAAATAGTTTTTAGTGGTTTTAAAATTTTGAAAAATTCTTTTTAGCTTAATTAGGTTACTTTAAAGGTTTACAAACTTTAAGATCTTGATTGGGACTTTTTATTAGTTAATATTGATTTTTAGGGCTTTAATTAGCATTAAAAAGTTAATATTTAATTAACTAAAAGGTTTTAGCAAGTTTGGATTTTTTGTAAACCCTTAAAATATTTTAGTGGATTTTTAGTGATTTTTGGTAATTTTTAGAGTAAAATTTTAATTTTGGTGCTTTTTACGGTTTTACGTGTACGCCTTTATCGTCTTCGTGTAATCCGTCTTCTTAACCGTCATTCTCTTTTTATCCCATTTCTATTTTTCTTTCTCACAAATATAATCACAAAGTTAATACAAATCATTACACTCATAACACACTAGCCTCCTTGAGAACGAACTCATTCTATGGTCATTTGTGCAGGATTTTCCTAAATCGTCGTACTTACCCTATTTTACCCTTGTTTTCCTAAACAAGTGGTATTTTTACAACTATCAATTATGAAATGGATCCTCGTATTCCGTTAATACTTGGACGGCCATTCTTGAGAACCGGAAAAGCTTTAGTCAATGTTGCCGAAACTGAACTAATTCTAAGGGTCGGGAATGATCAGCAAGTTTTTAAGATGGGAAAGATTACAAGCAAATCCAATGGAAAAGAATCGGCGAAAATGATTGATGTGCTTTAAGACGAGCTTGTTACAACTCTTTTGGAAAGTATAAAGCTTGATGATTTTGTGCTACTTGACAGTCCTCTTTTAGAGACTTGCTATGATAATCCACTTTTTCAAGACCATGCGGACGAATATGATGATGATTCTCTCTCCAATTTGGATGCCCCACCAATTTATGATGCTCCAACAATCAATGATGAATATGATGATGATTCTAATTCTAATTTGGATGATTATGATTGTAAAACCCAGTATGGTCGTATCCTTAATTCGGGGACGAATTATTGTTTTTAGAGGGGAAGAATTGTAAAACCCGTATTTAAAATTATATATATTAAATACGCAGTTTTGTTTTATTATAAATAATTATTCAGAAAAATAATTATTTGATCTCGGAAAATATAAGTATGTAGTAATCATTGCACATAAAATAATTAAACGTTATCAGAATCGCGCAGTCGCAATTTTAATGAATATCGTGACGTGATTAAATTTTCAGAAACTAATTATTTAGTCGGAGATATTGCGAGAACTAAATACGTCGGCACGTAAATAATACTTAATCTTAAAAAAAATTGAAAGTTATATAAACAAAAAAGGGCTTGGGCCGGTTTGTTTTAAAAAAAGAAAAAATAAATGGGCTTTGGGCCGGCCTTTTTGGCAAAATAAAAACATATGGGAACCCCCTTTTTCACTATACGGTAATCGAACAAAAATAAAAAGAAAGAGGGTCTAGGGCTCTTGTTGCTGCCGACGGTAGAAGACAAACAAGAGGGAAACAGCTTGTGATTCTTCAAAGTATTTGATTGTACTCATTCTTAATCCCTAATTCCGAAAAGGTAAATCATCTCTTATTCTTTCTCTAATTCACGAAATCAAATCAGAAAAAAAAAGGGTAAGAACAAGCGGGGTTTCAGTTGTAATCAGAAAGTAATCGGGGTTGTGTTGTTGGACACGAAAACCGAGAGTTTATAAACTCTCGGTGATGTTTTTGGTGGTGCTTGTTTTGGTTTCTGCCGAGAGCAGCCAAGCCCCAACAGGGGTCTACGTTTTTTAAAAAAAAAAGAAACCGATACACACTAGTGTCTCGGTGTGCTTCTATTTCGGCTAGCAACCGATCGGTGGGTGTTGGGCGTTCACAGCCGAGACCTGTGTGGTCTTGGTGGTGTCTCTTTTGTGACCAGCCCGAAACAAACCCCACAGCAGGGGTGTTTGGCTTTTCGAACAACAGAAACCACCAACAGGAGTGTTTGGGTTTAATTTACAGAAGGTGATGTTTAGGACTATTAAGCAGTGGGAAAACTTAAGAAACAGTGGGAAGAAATTAAAAGCAGTGGGAACTTTTTAATCAGAAAATAAAAGGATTTAGTTCTGAAATTAGCGACAGTTTGGTGACAATAATTTCTGTCGCAGAATTTGCTTAGTGACAGTTTTAAAAACTCAGCTTTTAGCGACACTTTTAGTGACAGATTTTCTGTCGCTAGTTCTAGTAGGCAGATTTTATATATTTTTGTTGAATTGTTTTAGTGCGACCGAGAAGGGGATATCTCGGTAGGCTCGGGGCATAATAATAATAATAAAAAAATGAAGATCTTTATATTATACCTTTTTTATATATTACTTGTTTTATAAATGTTTTAAATTGTATTTAAATGAATTAAATTAAAATAGTTTTTAATACTTTAAAAGGGTATAAATTTATTTTATACACTATATTGTTTTAGAAACTTTCTAATTAGAAACCATATGTATTAACGAGTTACTTATTATTGTAGTTTAATTAACGTCAGAATACGTTGTATCATAATAATAGTAGGTCGTTAATATATTAGAATGAATTACTATAAGATCAAATTATCAGTTATATATGTACAGAATTCCAGAATTTAAAATAAATAAATGAGAAGCCAATAAGAACAGTAAATTAAATAAAATCAGATAACTTATCCACATCTATTATTATTGTAGTTTCCGTGAAGAACGAGTAGTATTCGTTCAGTCTTCCATTTAGTCAGTTACTGGACTTGAGGTACGGATTTCCGTCCTTTCAGTAAGGACTTCCTTTCTATGCATGATTAGGATTCCCCATCTTCAGCCAAATGTTTTCCCTAGTATATATTTTTAAACTTATGAGTAATTATGTTAAGAATTAAATAAATTGCCTGAGCATTATATACAAGCATGATTAGTTTATGTACTAGTTACGGAGGTACCGTAACCACGGCACTAGAGGCACCGGTGTCGTGACTCACATGCAGGAGAGTGATATCCTGCATCGTCCCACTCCGCTCAGCTTGGCCATTTTATCAGTATTATTAGTGGGGCGTATGGATGCATCTTAGGCTACAGATTACAGTTTAGCAGGTGAATGTGGTGTGTGCTCTACATCCTTCACATTAGAGCTGATCCCTCCACCCAGCACAGTTATTTAGAGGTCACCCCTCTACAGCATGACGAGGTCACCCCTCTATGTATTCATGCAGCAGTGGTTACAGCACATGACCTATATAAGCTCTTGGCAATTAAAATACAGTAAATGCATGTTATACTGATTTAACAGATAACAGTTCAGTTTCATTATTGATAAATCAGACTTTACAGATTTATTATAGATTTCCGCTGCAACCTTATTTACCAGTCTTACAGCTTCAGTATTTATCATCTACTTCATTTCAATAATTCCTTATCATGTTTCATATCCGTTCACTGAGCGTTATGCTCAGCCTAGTTCCTTTCGTGTTCTAACGGCAGGTACACCAGGATGCTTTTAGGATTCTAAGAGCATGTGCATTTGGATGGAAGCTATCCAGACTTCTTACTTTATGCATTTCTTACATTATTTCAGCTTATTTAGACATTGTTTAGTCCTTTCATTCAGTATCTTATTTTTCATGTTTTGGGCTTATGTTTGGATTGCCGATGTTTGATTCCGGTATTTTCCTTTATGGTCAGTTAATGTTTTAGGACATTTACCTTATGCTTTGATGACACGCCATAAATATTTGTAACACCCCACTTATCACTTAAGAAACAGTGGGAAGAAATTAAAAAGCAGTGGGAACTTTTTAATCAGAAAATAAAAGGATTTAGTTCTGAAATTAGCGACAGTTTGGTGACAATAATTTCTGTCGCAGAATTTGCTTAGTGACAGTTTTAAAAACTCAGCTTTTAGCGACACTTTTAGTGACAGATTTTCTGTCGCTAGTTCTAGTAGGCAGATTTTATATATTTTTGTTGAATTGTTTTAGTGCGACCGAGAAGGGGATATCTCGGTAGGCTCGGGGCATAATAATAATAAAAAAAATGAAGATCTTTATATTATACCTTTTTTATATATTACTTGTTTTATAAATGTTTTAAATTGTATTTAAATGAATTAAATTAAAATATTTTTTAATATTTTAAAAGGGTATAAATTTATTTTATACACTATATTGTTTTAGAAACTTTCTAATTAGAAACCATATGTATTAACGAGTTACATATTATTGTAGTTTAATTAACGTCAGAATACGTTGTATCGTAATAATAGTAGGTCTTTAGTATATTAGAATGAATTACTATAAGATCAAATTATCAGTTATATATGTACAGAATTCCAGAATTTAAAATAAATAAATGAGAAGCCAATAAGAACAGTAAATTAAATAAAATCAGATAACTTATCCACATCTATTATTATTGTAGTTTCCGTGAAGCACGAGTAGTATTCGTTCAGTCTTCCATTTAGTCAGTTACTGGACTTGAGGTACGGATTTCCGTCCTTTCAGTAAGGACTTCCTTTCTATGCATGATTAGGATTCCCCATCTTCAGCCAAATGTTTTCCCCAGTATATATTTTTAAACTTATCAGTAATTATGTTAAGAATTAAATAAATTGCCTGAGCAATATATACAAGCATGATTAGTTATGTACTAGTTACGGAGGTACCGTAACCATGACACTAGAGGCACCGGTGTCGTGACTCACATGCAGGAGAGTGATATCCTGCATCGTCCCACGCAGCTCAGCTTGGCCATTTTATCAGTATTATTAGTGGGGCGTATGGATGCATCCTAGGCTACAGATTACAGTTTAGCAGGTGAATGTGGTGTGTGCTCTACATCCTTCACATTGGAGCTGATCCCTCCACCCAACACAGTTATTTAGAGGTCACCCCTCTACAGCATGACGAGGTCACCCCTCTATGTATTCATGCAGCAGTGGTTACAGCACATGACCTATATAAGCTCTTGGCAATTAAAATACAGTAAATGCATGTTATACAGATTTAACAGATAACAGTTCAGTTTCATTATTGATAAATCAGACTTTACAGATTTTTTACAGATTTCCACTCCAACCTTATTTACCAGTCTTACAACTTCAGTATTTATCATCTACTTCATTTCAGTAATTCCTTATCATGTTTCATATCCGTTCACTGAGCGTTATGCTCAGCCGTAGTTCCTTTCGTGTTCTAACGGCAGGTACACCAGGACGCTTTTAGGATTCTAAGAGCATGTGCATTTGGATGGAAGCTATCCAGACTTCTTACTTTATGCATTTCTTACATTATTTCAGCTTATTTGGACATTGTTTAGTCCTTTCATTCAGTATTTTATTTTTCATGTTTTGGGCTTATGTTTGGATTGCTGATGTTTGATTCCGGTATTTTCCTTTATGGTCAGTTAATGTTTTAGGACATTTACCTTATGCTTTGATGACACGCCATAAATGTACGTAACGGTCCACTTATCCAAGTGGGGTGTTACAAATATGGTATCAGAGCTATAGGTTCGACCTGTAGGCTCTAAAACTTGACCTGTGACTAGTGGGTAGTCACCAGGAACTTCCCAGAGTTGGCGTTGTTATCTTTCATGTTTCTCATGGATTATTCAGTCAGTTTTCTTCATTTATCAGTCAGTTTTCTTAAAGTTTTGACTAAGTAAAAGGTTGGTACAGAACATGCCGTACTTAGTCGCATGTGCTTTTTAGCGAGATTTCGTTTTGGTGAACTGACCATAGGCGTTCACCCTTGCCCGTTCAGATTTTGTATTGGTAAACTGACCTTAGGCGTTTACCCTTACTCATGACAGATTCATGTTTTCAGTCAAATATTATTTGGTGAACCAGCCATAAACGTTCACCATTTCTCAAGTCAAATTTCATGCTTTTCAGTCGAATGATGTTTTGTGAACCGATCCACAGTTGTTCACCTTTGTCATATCAGGACATTTCATAAATTTTGACAAGTAGGGATTGGACTACAACCATCCATATTTAGTCCGAGATTATAAATTTCTATACATGACAGTTCTCAGAAAATTTTGACCAGTATGGATCGAACCAGAATGGCCCATACTTAGTCTCATGTTTTCTTCTCTAAATTCTGTGGATTGAACCATAGCGTTCCACATCAGTTGATATTACGCCTCAGTTGATTTGACTTTTATGTTCCTTGTAACAGTCAAATATTTTATACCCTCACGTTGATGTCATCTACATGATGATTGAGTTTCATGTCTCCTTACGAGGATTATGTTTTCAACAAGGTAATGATGTTTTCATGTTAAGATACACAAGAACTTCAGTAAAACCCGTTTTCATGATAAATCATGATTAACTTTCATTAATCATGCTTCATGCTGACCACTGTTGGGACTTTGATTATATCATACTTTTCAGCCTCGATACAACCAGCAGTAAGTCGACGTAGGAATTGTCAGCCGATCATGTTACTTATTTCATATCAGTCTACTACCGTCTAAATCAATTTATTATTATTTTTTTTGATCATGTCAGACAAGCGACACCAGTATCGATCATCCCATAAAATTTCCACCAACTACATGTACAGTATTCCATATGTACCCATGTACAGTGCCTTAGTTATCCTCCATGTACAGTATTTCACGTGTACTCCACGTACAGTGTCTCAAATTTGCTCCATGTGCAGTATTCATTTTGTACTTCATGTACAATAGCCAGGTGTACTCCAGGTACCCTACTCCATGGATATTGCTAACCGATTCCCAATCATCTCAGGCGTTTCCACTTGTCGATATTTTACCAGTTGCTGATGCTGCTCGTGAGTTGAAGATTTTACCAGATGCTGATGCTGTTAACACTCTGAAGACCACACAGATGTTGATGTTGCTGGTACCTTGGAGATTTCCCAAGATGCTGCTTCTGTTCATACCACGAAGACTCTGCAGAACAAGGACGAAAAATATAAATGTAAAATTCCTGACAAGAATAAATTTCAACCATCAGACACGACCATCCTATTCCATGCTTTTACTCCTTCAGTTAGATGTCACACTTCACTCAGCTAATCTTTCTGTCAGAAGAGTGGGAACTGGCAACCAGCCGGCCACTCAGCAGAAAATTACATAAATCAGGGTCATGATAACGACCGTCAGGAAACTAACAGACAAAGTAGTAGTGACAACCACCGTGCTTATAATTAATCAGTCAGTACAATCGGAACTCCGGAACGGACGTGACCAGAAATACAAAGGTCAGTAGCCTAACCGGTCCGCCAATCCTAGCAGTTACCAAAATTTTCAGCCTTGTTCAGATTCATCCACTAAAACACCTGTCAAGAAATCAGTCAAGACATACGTCTCGGGTATCATTTCGGAAGACCTTTCAGGACCCCAGTTACGATACACGTCATACGAATCTTTTATCAAAATACGAGTCAGAACTCATAACTCCAGCATGTTTCTAAACCAGGCCCTCAGAAATTCAGGGTACCCTTCAGAAAGGGGTATACCCGTTCTATTATGCCATGCATGAATCAGATCATTAAAATTCAGTTACCACACTAGATTATTATTCAGATTAAACACACGGCAATCATTATGTGAGGTGACAGATGAACACATTTAGTGAAAAGTCGCCATGTTTACTTCACGTGTTCCTATGTCATCTTTATCTCAAACCAGGTAGTTATCTGCCTCTCACCCAGAAAGGACTCAACAGTATCACCATATTTATTAAAGTTCTCCTTTCAGTTAACGACGAGATTCGTCTTACTAAATCCCAAATATATTCATTATATAATTCTGCCAGAAAAATCAGTACAAATAGATTCTTCCTTACAAGCGCGTGACTTATCAACACATAGCTACGAACACTTTCAGCTACCAGTTATAAATTAACTTCTAAAATTCCTCGAATCCATGATCAGCAGATTATACAAAAATTTCTAGATGTCATTCCAGAAATTCCTTCCTAACTACGAGACATAATTTAACATCGAGCTTGTCGCAAGAATAGTGCCTGTTCCCAAAACTCTTTATTGCAGAATTGCATATAAGTTAAAGGGTTGCATCAATTGCTGCAAGAATTACCAGGATGAGGCTTTATTCGCCCTAGCGCACCACCAGAAGGTGCACCATTTTCTGTCTGACCAGAAGAAGGCCGGTAACATGAGATCATGGATCGATCACGAAAATTTTACAAGGTCACCATACATAATCAATGTTCATTCCACGTACACGAGGTCTTTCTGGCCTGCTACGATGTCTTAAATATTTTCAAGAACGATCCACGATCATTCCACCAACAGTGCTGAGAGAAAGAACACGAGGTTTTCTAGACTGCTGTTACGCACGATATAGTCTCTCTAAAATTTTGAATTTATACTTCTGAACCCCCTAATGCTCAGCTATCTTATGGAATTTATGAATAAAAATTTTCCCATGATTCTCAGACGAACTCGTCAGCATATTCATTGATCACATTCTGATCTACCAAATCCTAAAGAAGAACACGAGAATCATCTTCTCACAGTTGTACAGAATCTTCGATAGGAGAAGATTTTATATACAGCTTTCCAGATATGAATTCCAATTGAACAAAGTGGCATTTCTGAGCCATTCTACCTTAGCAGAAAGAAATTTCAAACAATGCTGCGAAGGTGAAGGCCATCACCTGATGGTCCCGACCGACGACTGTGAACGGAGTACAAACCTTTCTAGAACTCAATTGACTACTACCGCAGAAATTGCTAACAGTTCTCACTAAAAATTCTTCCATAACAATTCACTCAAGTTTCACCTGAAGGTACCAAAAAAAAAATTCCTGGGAGAAGTTTGATAGAAACAGTATAAAACGTTGAGGCAGTTATGTTTATATCTAATGCCTGTCATTTCAGCAGGTTTAAGATAGAACGCCGACATGCTATCGAGTTATTACTACCAGTAGAAACTATGGACCGAAAGGGGCAAGACTCCATAGAGATTGTTATCACTTTTACCACATACTCAGAGAAAGTATGATACTATCTAAGTTATTATTAACCTTCTAATCAGCCTACGCGTTTCTTTCATCCGAAAGGATCACGCAGTAGCAGACCTGAAGAAAATTTTGAAATTCAGCAGTAAATCGTACGAATTCAAGGCATTTCACCGACCATCATATCAGACAGAATTCATGTTCACGATCAAGTGTATGGTTACGCCCACTTTAAGTTCATGTATATTTTCACTTTCACGTCTACGTCTCATTCGCGGTATGATGCTGTTTCAGTTCATCTTTTATGCTATCTCATGATTTAAGCTCACGTTAGCGTTCATAACATTGTTCACGTTCAAGTTCGTGTGCCAGTTCACGATACACGTTTCTCAGTTTATCACCGAATACGGTTACAGAAGCTTGAGAGACAAGACTCAAGTTTAGTACAACTATTCCATAACCAGGCAGACGTTTCATATCTCGGGCCGTATCGATTGGCATTCCTTCCTCAGTCAGCATACGTTCATGATATGTCTAGTATCACGTTCACGGCATATTCCATGCCAGCGTTCATCAGATGATCACGAACTACGTTCACAATTGCTCACTTGGCATGTTCACAATTGTTCACGTAGCTTCGTCCCTATATATTCTCAGCAGCTTGCTCAGAGATATAAATGTTATCTTTTCAGAATAATTGTACGTACTGTTTCATGTATACTACATGCTATAGCTTATTCATTCAGGTTCAGAAAATCCATCTTAAGTATGGAACCTGGAAATATTCAGCATCATCAGGAAAGGGTCATCAGGACCAAGATTTTTATTATGTTTAGACCTTTGAAGGAATCGTTTCGAGCGGGAGGCCACTCGAAACAGAGGAGTCCATCCGGACCTCTCATCCCCTTTCCTTCAATAAATCCAGTTAAATTCTTTCAGTCATGTCACGTTCCATGTTCTCTTCAGCCATGTCACGTTACATGATCATTTCAGTCATGTCAGGTTTATACCTATCAGCAGCATTATGTCTTATTAGAAGGCAAATTATCCTTCAGCTTTATTGTCTTTCCAGTTTACGTGTTCTTTAAGTTCTTATAGCTTCATCAGCTTATTACCTTTAATTCGAGGACGAATTTCTCCTTTTTAGAGGGGAAGAATTGTAAAACCCAGTATGGTCGTATCCTTAATTCGGGGACAAATTATTGTTTTTAGAGGGGAAGAATTGTAAAACCCGTATTTAAAATTATATATATTAAATACGCAGTTTTGTTTTATTATAAATAATTATTCAGAAAAATAATTATTTGATCTCGGAAAATATAAGTATGTAGTAATCATTGCACATAAAATAATTAAATGTTATCAGAATCGCGCAGTCGCAATTTTAATGAATATCGTGACGTGATTAAATTTTCAGAAACTAATTATTTAGTCGGAGATATTGCGAGAACTAAATACGTCGGCATGTAAATAATACTTAAGCTTAAAAAAAATTGAAAGTTATATAAACAAAAAGGGGCTTGGGCCGGTTTGTTTTAAAAAAAAATAAATGGGCTTTGGGCCGGCCTTTTTGGCAAAATAAAAACATATGGGAACCCCCTTTTTCACTATACGGTAATCGAACAAAAAAAAAAGAGGGTCTAGGGTTCTTGTTTCTGCCGACGGTAGAAGACAAACAAGGGGGAAACAGCTTGTGATTCTTCAAAGTATTTGATGGTACTCATTGTTAATCCCTAATACCGAAAAGGTAAATCATCCCTTATTCTTTCTCTAATTCACGAAATCAAATCAGAAAAAAAGGGTAAGAACAAGCGGGGTTTCAGTTGTAATCAAAAAGTTATCGGGGTTGTGTTGTTGGACACGAAAACCGAGAGTTTATAAACTCTCGGTGATGTTTTTGGTGGTGCTTGTTTTAGTTTCTGCCGAGAGCAGCCAAGCCCCAAAAGGGGTCTACGTTTTAAAAAAAAAAAGAAACCGAGACACACTAGTGTCTCGGTGTGCTTCTATTTCGGCCAGCAACCGATCGGTGGGTGTTGGGCGTTCACAGCCGATACCTGTGTGGTCTTGGTGGTGTCTCTTTTGTGACCAGCCCGAAACAAACCCCACAGCAGGGGTGTTTGGCTTTTCGAACAGCAGAAACCACCAACAGGAGTGTTTGGGTTTAATTTACAGAAGGTGATGTTTGGGACTATTAAGCAGTGGGAAAACTTAAGAAACAGTGGGAAGAAATTAAAAAGCAGTGGGAACTTTTTAATCAGAAAATAAAAGGATTTAGTTCTGAAATTAGCGACAGTTTGGTGACAATAATTTCTGTCGCAGAATTTGCTTAGTGACAGTTTTAAAAACTCAGCTTTTAGCGACACTTTTAGTGACAGATTTTCTGTCGCTAGTTCTAGTAGGCAGATTTTATATATTTTTGTTGAATTGTTTTAGTGCGACCGAGAAGGGGATATCTCGGTAGGCTCAGGGCATAATAATAATAATAAAAAATGAAGATCTTTATATTATACCTTTTTTATATATTACTTGTTTTATAAATGTTTTAAATTGTATTTAAATGAATTAAATTAAAATAGTTTTTAATATTTTAAAATGGTATAAATTTATTTTATACACTATATTGTTTTAGAAACTTTCTAATTAGAAACCATATGTATTAACGAGTTACTTATTATTGTAGTTTACTTAACGTCAGAATACGTTGTATCGTAATAATAGTAGGTCGTTAATATATTAGAATGAATTACTATAAGATCAAATTATCAGTTATATATGTACAGAATTCTAGAATTTAAAATAAATAAATGAGAAGCCAATAAGAACAGTAAATTAAATTAAATCAGATAACTTATCCACATCTATTATTATTATAGTTTCCGTGAAGCACGAGTAGTATTCGTTCAGTCTTCCATTTAGTCAGTTACTGGACTTGAGGTACGGATTTCCGTCCTTTCAGTAAGGACTTCCTTTCTATGCATGATTAGGATTCCCCATCTTCAGCCAAATGTTTTCCCCAGTATATATTTTTAAACTTATCAGTAATTATGTTAAGAATTAAATAAAAAAACATACGTCCAACGTAGGGAAGCACTAGGTCTATCGTCCCAACCCTATCACTAATGATTTACTTATGTCAAGGGCTGGAAATTGCCTGAACATTATATACAAGCATGATTAGTTTATGTACTAGTTACGGAGGTACCGTAACCACGACACTAGAGGCACCGGTGTCGTAACTCACATGCAGGAAAGTGATATCCTGCATCGTCCCACTCAGCTCAGCTTGGCCATTTTATCAGTATTATTAGTGGGGCGTATGGATGCATCCTAGGCTACAGATTACAGTTTAGCAGGTGAATGTGGTGTGTGCTCTACATCCTTCACATTGGAGCTGATCCCTCCACCCAACACAGTTATTTAGAGGTCACCCCTCTACAGCATGACGAGGTCACCCCTTTATGTATTCATGCAGCAGTGGTTACAGCACATGACCTATATAAGCTCTTGGCAATTAAAATACAGTAAATGCATGTTATACTGATTTAACAGATAACAGTTCAGTTTCATTATTGATAAATCAGACTTTACAGATTTTTTACAGATTTCCGCTGCAACCTTAGTTACCAGTCTTACAGCTTCAGTATTTATCATCTACTTCATTTCAGTAATTCCTTATCATGTTTCATATCCGTTCACTGAGCGTTATGCTCAGCCGTAGTTCCTTCTTGTTCTAACGGCAGGTACACTAGGACGCTTTTAGGATTATAAGAGCATGTGCATTTGGATGGAAGCTATCCAGACTTCTTACTTTATGCATTTCTTACATTATTTCAGCTTATTTGGACATTGTTTAGTCCTTTCATTCAGTATTTTATTTTTCATGTTTTGGGCTTATGTTTGGATTGCCGATGTTTGATTCTGGTATTTTCCTTTATGGTCAGTTAATGTTTTAGGACATTTACCTTATGCTTTGATGACACGCCATAAATATACGTAACGGTCCACTTATCCAAGTGGGGTGTTACAATGATGATCTTACTTTCGAGTATGAAGGCATGCCAACTTATGATGACTTTGATGATGTAGACACTCTTTCGAGTGATTCTACAAGTGTTGTGTCTTCTACTGATGATTGTGCCCCTATTTTTGATGAGGATCCTCCACCAACAACGCTTGATGATACTTTAGAGGGTTACTCATTTGAGGAGGATTTCGCCAGCTTCCTCAATACATACTTTCCGAATGAACATGATTCTCCTCCTTTGGACTTTGATTATGGTCTTTATCCTCCTTCAGATGTTAAGAAACCCGTTTCATAGGAGAAGAAACCGGACGACACCAACATCCGTAGTACTTATGTCTTGACACCTCTCTTTCCAACTTCTTCGGATGAGATTGTGCAGTTTATGGGCGAATCTTCAAGGTCTACTGAGTCTAAATCTTATTTTCCCTTAATGAAAAGGTGTTCGATCCGGGTATCAAAGTTTTTGAGCCATTTCAGTATCCATCTGATGAAATAAAAGGAAAGACTTTTGGAATATATGGAGCTATGCTTACCCTTCATCATACCTTCTACCACCGTTCTCAACTTTTTCTTAAGGGAACCTCGCCTACTCTTCTTTGGCTTGTGTTGTTCACCTTAGGCTTATGCTATTTGATGGATGAAAACCATGTATTTGACCCCGGTGGATGTTCTTCAAGGTTCTTACCATAGTACTCAAGGTCGAGTCAGGCTCACGACTCGGTGAACAAAAACAAGCGCTTCTCGGGAGGCAACCCTATTATCTATCCTTTTTATCCGTTTTCTTAATAAGTGTAGGGGAGACCCTAGTATGTGTTTGTTGTTTTCTTTCTTATGATGTGTAGGGATTCGAGCTTTCAAAGTTCCACTTTTGATGCTTTTGACGACCCGTGATTCCGTGTACCCGTCTTCCCGGTTCTATCCTAAACTCTTTTGATTCACTATTTTATCATTTATGTTGAAATAGGAATCACTTTAGTTGTCTATTTCTTAGCAAGATTTAAACAACGTGCACAATGTCCTAAGTTAGGTGAGTTTACTTCCACATGCTTAAACATTGAGGACAATGTTTATCTTAAGTGTAGGGGGGACTTCTATCGAAGTTAAGTGGGCTTTTCCATGATTTTGGCCTCATTTTAACCAAAAAATTGATTTTTCGACATTTTTCAAAATTTCTGATCTATTTTGGCCTAGTAATATTTTTCCTTTGTTATTGTTATTTTCTTTCTTCGTAATTATTTAATAAAATGGTCTTAACAAGTTTAGATGTCTTTGATATATTAGGCCCGTCGTGAATCTTTTGGCTCAACCCGAGTTTACTTATTTTAGTTCACTTTAGCTAGTATCCTTAACGTGTTTAAATCAAGTTTTGCTAGACTTTTATATAGGGAACTTTAAAACGCGAAAGTCTTAACTCATACGGGTTTAAGAACAAGAACTTTTCGCAAGTTCCTATAATTGATCCTAGAAAGTCGTTTATCAAGGGAACTTTAAAATGCAAATTCTAAACTTGAAAAAGTCTAAGAAGTTGCAAGATCCTATAGATGACTTAAAAACCCAAAACATTGATTTAATAGGCTAAGCATCCACGAGTCTCATTCCTTGAGATTTTAAATTGTGTAGGACGAGAGGTGATAGAGTCAATTATAAGTTTTGTATTCTTTCATGAATTTATGTGAGTTAATTATGAACTTTTTCTCCCATCGCTTGTTAATAAATAATTGTAATAAATAAGGTCGTACGATTTGAAAAGTTACTTAGCTTCTAGCACAAGATCGTTTAAAAGTTGCTAGGTATTAATTAGAGTTCGTAGCCAAGACATAACTTATTGAAGCGGGATGCGAAGATTGGTGAGTCCGAAAAGGCCCTAACAAGGCATGAGGGCTACATTTTGTTGCTAAAGATCCAAAGTGATGTGAAGAATCATTTATCAAAAATCAATATGAAGGATCGAGACACACGACTAAAAGCAAATACTCCCCTAAAGATCATGGAGAAGTCTTAATTTTTATTCAAGATATTACCACATAAATGACTAGAAACATAAACACGTGCAAGTATACCCTTTTATGTATAGCATAGCTTAATAGTAAAGTCCAGTTCGATCCACGGGATTGTTGTTATTAAAATATTAAAACAATTACCTCTAGAGTGTCACAAGTTCTAAAGATATACTTAACAATTGGTATTAAAGGATGCATTTGGCTAAGGTTATAACCATATGATAGATAGGTAGCAAGGATGAAATATAAGCACATAAACAATGTAAAACAACATACCGATTATTAGTCGTGCATGCAACATCTAATTGACATGACAAGAATCCTGTTAAAGACTTTGTCATACCAACAACATTAAGATAAGTATATGCTTGATTTTGATAACTAAGGTAGTGCATGAGATTATGCAAGAGTTGGTATATGTTTCAATCCCCTAATCGATACAAAAGTGATTAACAAGATTCATTTATTAGATGACATGAAACTCATCCACTCACATGAGTATCAGTCGATGATCATGGATGAATCCAACATATAACAACGGTATTACATAGTAACACATAATACACGAGTATCCAAACCACACTTATATTCAAGATCCCAGGAAAAAAGTGCGCCGCACAAAACTAATTATGCGCCGCACTTTGCCCCATCAAAGCTAATATTCACATCTAATCATAAGGCTATTAAACCTTAACCAAGTGCACATCAAACTACTCCATAATAACAGTAAATAAGATCATTTCAAACATATTTAAATCAAAGTAAAAGATTGACATATTTGAAAGAAGAATAATAGCACAAGATTATTTCAATAGATGCTTCCAAAGGATTTATAAGTCTTTGAACTTATTACAAATGGCTAGCAATACTTCTGAGTTTCTTGTTCCAGTACCAATACCATAAACCAACTAAGGTTTACTAACTCTAGTGACTATGATCAAGGATTTGGAGAAATCCTTGATTATTGTTTCTCCTAAACAATGGAGTAAGTGAGAAATGACATATGATTATGCCTAGCCAAGGGTCCTATTTATACTTGAAAATTTGTAGGTTAGAAACCCTGGAAGTATATCAAAGGTTCCCCATTATAGCCATGCATAATTGCACTTAATTGTGTAACTGCAGTGAAATGTGCGCCGCACTTGTTCATTTGTGCACCGCACTTCATCAGGTATAAATGTGCGCCGCACTTGCGAAATTGTGCGCCGCACTTCTTGTTATTCTCCACATTCGGGGTACTTTGAAAGTACGCCGCACTTTACTAAATGTACGCCGCAGTTCTGCTCCTTTTCAGCATAATTTCTTCTTTTGCCCCTTTATTCTTTATTTCTTCATTCTTTTCCTTTATGGTTTCTTTCTTGGCTACAATAAAAAAAATATCTTTTATTAGTATCAATTCAACACATAATTTATTTATTTACATAGCAAACAAGGAAAAATGCATCATTACAAACATGTATAAATGAGGCGTTATCACATTCCTCCATACTTACTTTCTTTCTTGTCCTCAAGTAAGGAAAAAATATTTTTGATAAGTGTCGAAAGAATAGATAAAGCCAACAATCTAAAAACAAAGATAACGCCATAAAACACCTCACGAAGAAGATATTTTTATTTCACACACTCTCCTTGTTATGGGTAGATTATCGCTCAATAGCACGGCCATGAAAAGTAAATTACCATAGGCTTGTGCAAGGAACTAAACTAAACCAAATTTTGGCGTAAGCACCAAGTAGAATATCAAAAGAGGTCTTTTTTAAAAAACTTTTATTACCATCGCATGTTTTAAAGAATAATACATCATCTTTTTCATGTTGTTGCTTTTGCAAATAACTTGAAACTTTTTAGGCTTCCTTTTGCCTTTTTTCAATTTCTTTCTTTTGGGAGAGCATGCTTTCCCCCATACTTATTATATACTATCATTTCGCAATATGGTTTCTAACAATATAATTATCTTAAAATATCGGCAAAACTTTTAATTTTTTCTCTTTTATTTATTTTGCCTCTTTATCATTTAAAATACCTTTTATCATACAAGTATGATCCCACTATGGTCTCGTAAAGATTACCAAGCACAAGTTCTAGAATTAAATTAATCATCGACACACATAATTTTAAAATGTAATAATACTTACGGAAAAGATCCTCACAATTATGAATATAGTTTTGTGTAAATAACGTTATCAATTCCGAGTAAAAATAGCTTTATAATTATAAGAATTATCAATCTTTCGACAAAAAGTTTTTTTTCTTTTCATTATTAAAACTGTACAAAAATTTTAAAAATTCGCCCAGAAAGTGCGGCGCACAATTTGGAATGTGCGGCGTACTTCTGGGTACAGAAATTTCAGAAAACTAATTTTTCAAAAACAAGCTTTTATTCGATCTTATTTTCACTCAATCACCCCCCATACTTATTATGAACATTGTCCCTAATGCAAAACATAAGGAAAAAGTAAAAATTAGAGGGAAAATAAGAATAATACTCCCTTTTATTCCAAGTCGTGAGCGAAGCCCAGATCTTCAATCTTCTCCTAAGCTCGCCTTGACTCGTTTATTTTCTGTAAATTGACACAAATAATATATACAAACATATTTCACATACCATAAAAATAAAAATCTCACACACAAAGTATTAAGGTGTCCTAAATGACAACAAAGGCATATTACAAAGCCCAAATAAAATGTTTTCAAATTGTTTCAAATGTGACTAACACAAAAGTCACACATACGAGGCTTCAGATATCCTCTTCAGTTTCATCGTTCCTTGTAGCTTAAGATGGGTAAAAGTGGGGAGGATAGGGTGGTGGTTGTTGGTTGTATTAGAATGGCTCGTGGTGATATCCGGGTGGTCCTTAAGGTCCACTCATCGGAACATGATATTGTTCCGCCATCCTCTCAAACACTGGAGCGTATCGATCCATACTATAGCATTGGCGCTCCATCATAAACCCAAGTTGGTCTTGCCTAACCTCCATCCTTCCCATTCTATCACAAACATCTTGGAGTGATGCACGAGGAGCTCTCGCCATACCTACACAAGGTGCTCTAACAGGCGAGTCTTCTCTCATCAACCTTCCATCTGCTCCAATAAAATCTCTCAAGGTAACTCGGTCAATGGTATCACAAACAATCGATGAACTAAGACTACTCACAACTTGATCACTTAAAAGCCCCATTCTTCGAGCTAACCTAGTCACAAATTGTCGACACACAATCATACTACCCGCTTGACTACCAGGATCTTTCCTTTTCATCCATTTTGCTATCACCCAAGCCACATTAGCGTATTGATCACAGTTCTTGTTCCTAAACATGCTCAATAACCACAAATCATTCTTTTGTATTTTATCATAGCCCGTGGTTCTTTGGTGATAGGTGTGAAAACACCCATCCTTTTACCACTTAAATCGGGCTAAAACGAGACCAAAACACGTATTTAATATCATTTGTTTGGAATTATGCGTGGTTTTTGTGTTTATTGTGTTTTCAGAGTCGACCGGATGAATATTAAAGAAAACATGGGATTGCACGGGTTTTATCGAAGAAAAGGGCTCAAGACGAAGTCTATTGTCCAAAAGGTGCAAAAGATTTGAAGTCATTGTGCCTATTTGAAGATTTATCGAAGAATAGAGCCAAAGATGGAAGATTCATTTATGTCGAAGAACTCGAGTCTATTAAATAAAAGATTATAAGACGAGTTGGAATTATTCACCGACACTTCTCAAATCCAAGTCGGAAACGTTTATTTAAAGACGCATGAAGACTTAAGAAGAAAGAAGAAAAAGAAGTCCAAATCAAAGCCCAATCAAAAGCCCATCAACACCATACACACGCCTATATAAAGCCTTCACCTCACAAATTTTCACACACTTAGTTTTAGACTTAGTTTTTAGTTTTTCATTTCTCTAGTTTTCTAGAGAGAGAAAGTTCCATACTTTCTCTCACTAAACTTTTCCTTTGTTTTTCATCTTTTAATTCAAGCTTTCTTGTACTTTTGATTTAATTAATCTTAATCAAGTTTATGCTTTTAAGTTCTTTAAGCTTTTCCTACTTTTCTTGATTTGTCAAAATCCTTGATCCGATTGTTGAATTCCATACGGTTTGGATTATTGGATTAGCTCGTGTTAAAAGTTTAATGTTTACTTGTTTCTTCTTAAGCTCTACGTAAATAAGCCATAAGCCTTCCATGCTTTTTGGCTTATTGTTTGTTAAAGTTCATTGTTTTCGGATTTCTTCAAGTTTGAATCATTCAAAAGTTTTGTTTATTAAGTTTTAAAGTTTCTTAATTTCAAAAGTTATCAAATTTAATCTTGTTGAAGTGTTAAAGTTTCGGATCACTTGGCTTATTGCTTTTGCTTATTGAGATTTTAAGTTTCCTTCAATTTCGGAACAAGATTCCTTCCATCGCAAAAGAGGGGTTTTAACACATTCCGACGGATCATCATTGGTTTGGTATCGCAATAACCCATAAGGGGTTTTACTTTGCGATAGGTTGTAAACCCCCCTATTCCGATCTGGGATTGCGATCGCGTATTGCGATCGCATATTCCGACGGCTTTAGGTCCTTTTCTAGACGAAACTCTGGCCAAATTTTATTTATCACATCCCGATCTGGAACTTTCCGATAGATACATTCCGATCATCTGCATTCCGACAGGACCTCATTTCGACAACTTGCATCTTGAATAATCCGATGGTGATTAATGGCTACATTCCGATGGCCCTGCATTTGCAACATTCCGATGGATCACTTTAATTTTATTCCGATAGTATAATTTTTATTATTCCGATAAGAACAAGTTTTTAAGCATTAATTCAATTAAGTTTTCAAAATAATTTTCCAATCTTTCCTTTACGTTTTCAAGCACTCAATTTTAACTTGTCAATTTAGTTAATCTTCCAAAGTTTTAAGTTACTCAACGCCATAGATAAACAAACCAACTCCTTTTTAGTAACCAAGAACAAATCATTCCACTTAAGGCCGAGATCAATTCGAGAGGATATCGAGAGAAAAATTAGAACCCATAGCAAATCATAATATCAAATGGCGCCGCTGCCGGCTCCTCTCGTTAAGATCAAAAGTTTTTTGTGAGAAATTGGATTTTGGGATCCGTTCCCCGTGAACGTTACTTTTTCATAAACATTTTCAAAAACACTAAAAAATATAAAATTTTCAAAAATCCTAAAAAGTAAAAAAAACATAAAAACCAAAAATATTTTTGCTTTGTTTGTTCTTTTGCAGGTGTATGCGCACTCGATCCACGTCTTATCAAGAGCCCGAGCCTCTCGATAACTTAGACATGGCTGGTGTACAAACCAACAATAACATACCACCTCCGAACAACAATAATAACAACAACAACCCGCCTTTCAACAACATGAACAATAACAACAACAATGAGCACCTTCCGGATAATCGCCCAATGATTGAATTGCTGCAAGCTCATGTCGATGGCAATACGGATCCAATTGTTATACCACCAATTGCAGCCAACAATTTCGAGCTAAAGTCAGGCTTTATCCAGATGGTCTCAGCTCAACCATTCTTGGGACGAACCATTGATGACCCACACGACCATATCAAGAGATTTCTACAACTCACCAACACGGTCAAGTTCAATGGAGTGCCACAAGAAGTGATAAGGTTACAACTTTTTCCCTTTTCTTTAGAGGGACAAGCCCGGCATTGGCTTGCTAAGGAACCACCACAGAGTATTCTCTCGTGGACGGATTTGGAAACAAAGTTTATCAACTACTTTTTTCCACCCTCTCGTACTACCGCTTTGCGGAATGAGATTATAAACTTTGAACAAAAGTACGACGAGTCATTTAGTGAATCTTGGGATCGCTTTAAAGATCTTTTAAGAAAATGCCCACAACATGGTTTTACCAAAGTGCATCAAATTAATACTTTTTACAATGGTTTAAGCATGAGTGACCAAGATTCACTGAATAGTGCCTCAGGGGGTAATTTATTGGCTAAGACTTCCAATGCTGCTTGGGATATCATTGAGAACAAGTCTCGTGTGCAAACCAAGAGCGTTAGGACCAATGTTGCTAGTGCTAGCACTAATGACAGCGACAAGCGACTAGACAAAATCACCACGCTTCTTGAATCGCTTGTCACCCACACCGTCAGCAACAACAACAGCAACAACGGCAAAAACGCTCAAGTGAACGCTGTCAGCCAACCTTGTGAGATATGCGGTGGTCCTCACTCTTACACAACTTGTACCGCCACCCAAGATTACCCTGCTGAGAATGTTAATGCAGCATATGGCACCTATACTCAACCTGCTTATCAAGCAAAACCTCAAGGTGACCGCAACCTGCTTAGCTACCGTTCTAACAACTATCTCTCACCACCTGGTTTTAATCCTAACAACCAAAACCAACAACAAAACCTCAACCGTCCTCCTCAACAACAACAAACTCGTACACCATACATCCCTCCTCACAAGCAGCAACAACCACCGCAACGAAACACCCAAGTTTACCAGCAACCTGCTTATCAATCACCCGCATACACTGCTCCTTCCAACCAAACCCCCGCATCACATCAAGACATTGGAACCTACATGAGGACTAACGATGTGATCGTGGATAATCTCCAACAGGAAGTGCGCAACTTGAAAGCAGATCTGATGAATCAAGGGAATGATCTAAGAGCTGATATGAAGAACACTATGGATAGTCAAACGAATGACTTGAGGAACATGATGGCTAGTTTCTTCAATGGTAATCAACCCTCTTCTTTGGGTACTCTTCCGAGTAATACCGTTGCGAACCCAAGAGGGGAGATGAAAGAAATCACCACTCGCAGTGGTAAAGGTACCAAGGAACCCGAGCTTCCCATACCTCCACCGGTGGTTGTGACTAAGGAGAACGAGTCACCTGCTCCTATTCCTCACCCTTCTCCTTCCCCAATTTCTCCACCTCTTCCTTCTACCCCTCCTCCACCCAAGGATGTGAGTGATCCTATCATCCCAAAGCCTTCCTCTTCTTCCAATATACCTTATCCATCTAGGTTGAGGAAAGAGAAGCTCAAAAGCAAGGACGATATTCAGGTTTCTAACTTTCTTAAAATGTTTAAACAACTGAATTTCAATATCTCCTTTGCTGAGGCTCTCGCTCACATGCCTAAGTACGCGAAAATGTTTAAAGATCTTCTGAGCGACAAGGAAAAGCTCCTCGATCTCGCCAACACCCAACTTAATGAGAACTGCTCTGCAGTGCTCTTACGGAAATTGCCAATCAAGCTTGGTGATCCGGGTCGTTTCCTTATCCCTTGTAATTTCCCGGGAGTAGAGAATTGCATGGCCCTAGCCGATCTAGGTGCCAGTATTAATCTCATGCCTCTAAGTGTTTGGAAGCAATTATCTCTCCCAGAGCTAGTCCCCACCAAAATGACTTTGGAATTAGCTAACCGTACGGTTGCTTATCCAGTGGGGATAGCTGAAGACGTCATTGTAGGAGTCGACAAATTCACCTTCCCTGCTGATTTTGTTGTCGTCGACTACGATATGGACCCCCGTGTGCCACTCATTGTTGGTCGTCCATTCTTGAGGACCGGTCGCACTCTCATTGATGTTGAAGCCGGTGAGCTTATCATGAGAGTGGGTGACGATAAAGTAGTCTTCAACATGGGAAAGTTATCTAAACAGCCTTATTCTTACGAGAATGTTAATTGTATTGACGTTCTTGATGAGGCTTGTGAAGAACACTTCAAGGATGCTTGTAAAAACATTCCTACCTCTCTTCCCAATGTTGAGACCGTTTCCTCTATCGACTCATCACTATCTCTATTTGGAGAAAGTGATTTCCTTTGGAAAGATTTGGAAGCCACCTTGGAAGATGTGAAGCAAGACAATGACGATTCTACTGCCACTTGGGATGACGATCTCAGTTTCATTGCAAACCTCCTCAGAGAAGACAATCCTTCCCCTCCATCTCCCACTATTATTGCTATCGAGACTCCGACTTCGACTACGCCTCCCGTCGACAATCCTCCGGATTTGGAACTTAAGGAGTTACCTCCCCATCTTGAGTATGTATTCCTCGAAGAAGAGAAGAAGTCGCCAGTCATCATTGCTAAGGATTTGAAGGATGAAGAGAAAACTCGTCTCATCGATGTGCTTAAAGCTCATAAGAAGGCAATTGCTTGGAAAATTTCCGATATCCGCGGAATTGATCCGAACTTTTGTACTCACAAGATTCTCATGGAAGATGACTTCAAACCCACAATCCAGAACCAAAGAAGGGTTAATCCTAAAATTCATGACGTCATCAAACAAGAGGTTATGAAACTTCTAGATGCCGGCTTGATCTACCCTATTTCGGATTCGTCATGGGTAAGTCCCGTCCATTGTGTGCCCAAGAAGGGCGGAATAACCGTTGTTCCCAATGAACACAACGAGTTGATTCCCACTCGTCTCGTTACTGGGTGGAGAGTTTGTATTGATTATCGCAAGCTCAATGATGCCACGAGAAAAGATCACTTTCCTCTTCCCTTCATGGATCAAATGCTCGAGCGTCTAGCTGGTAATGACTATTACTGCTTCTTAGACGGTTTCTCCGGGTATTTTCAAATTCCCATCGATCCTAAGGACCAAGAAAAGACCACATTCACTTGTCCCTATGGAACATTTGCTTACAAACGCATGCCTTTTGGTTTATGTAATGCTCCTGGGACATTCCAAAGGTGTATGATGGCTATCTTCCATGACATGGTGGAAGACACTATGGAAGTATTCATGGATGATTTCTCAGTCTATGGTGATTCATTCTCTGCGTGCCTTGCCAATTTAGAACGAATGCTTAAGCGGTGTGAAGACACTCGCCTTGTTCTTAATTGGGAAAAATGCCATTTTATGGTAAAAGAGGGCATCGTCCTAGGACACAAGATCTCGAAAGCCGGTCTTGAAGTAGACCGTGCTAAAGTCGATGTTATCGCCAAGTTGCCTCCACCTTCTACCGTGAAGGGTGTGAGAAGTTTTCTGGGTCATGCGGGCTTCTACCGTCGATTTATCAAAGATTTTTCTCAAATCGCTCGCCCGATGACCCACCTCTTGGAAAAAGATACTCCTTTTATCTTCTCCAAAGAGTGTCTTGAAGCCTTTGACTCACTTAAGGATAAGCTTACTAAGGCACCCGTCTTGGTTACCCCTAATTGGGAGCTGCCCTTTGAGTTGATGTGCGATGCTAGCGATTTTGCTATTGGAGCGGTTCTTGGACAAAGAGTGAACAAACACTTCCAACCGATCCATTACGCTAGCAAGACAATGACTGGGGCACAATTGCATTATACGACAACCGAAAAAGAGCTTTTAGCTGTTGTCTATGCTTTTGAAAAATTCCGCCCTTATCTTGTCCTTTCCACCACCATCGTGTATACCGATCATTCCGCGCTGAAGTACTTGTTGACAAAGCAAGATTCCAAACCAAGACTTCTTCGCTGGGTTTTGCTGCTCCAGGAATTTAAAATCGAAATTCGCGATAAAAAAGGAGCAGAAAACCTAGCCGCGGATCATCTCAGTAGACTTGAGGATCCTTACCAGGGGGCTCATCCGAACAAAGAAATCAACGATTCTTTTCCCTTGGAGACCTTAATGTCTATAAACTCGACTGCTGACGAAACCCCGTGGTTTGCAGACATTGCAAACTACTTGGCGGGTGGAATCCTCGTTGACGGGTTAACATCCCAGCAAAAGAAGAAGTTCTTCAAAGACATAAAGACTTACTTCTGGGATGACCCGTATCTTTTCAAACAATGTGCTGACTTGATTATTCGCCGATGTGTTGATGGACCGGCAGCTTTCGAAATCCTTGATGCTTGCCACAAAGGACCCACTGGTGGTCACTTTGGTCCCAACTACACCGCCAAAAAAGTGTTTGATTCATGATTTTATTGGCCCTCCATTTATCGTGACGCTCACGATATGGTTAAAAAATGTGATGCTTGCCAGAAACAAGGCACGATCACACATAAAGACGAGATGCCTCAGAATTTCATTCAAGAGTGTGAAATCTTTGATGTTTGGGGTATCGACTTTATGGGGCCATTTCCTTCATCTAAAGGAAACAAATACATCCTTGTTGCCGTTGACTACGTCTCCAAGTGGGTTGAAGCCAAAGCTTTACCTACTAATGATGCAAGGGTGGTTTGTAACTTTTTGAAATCGCTGTTCGCTCGATTCGGCGTTCCTCGTGCTATTATCAGTGACCGCGGGACTCATTTTTGCAACGATCAATTTGCAAGAGTCATGGCCAAGTATGGTGTCACTCACCGTCTTTCCACCGCTTATCATCCCCAAACCAATGGGCAAGCCGAGATATCCAATCGTGGATTGAAGCGAATTTTGGAGCGTACTGTGGGAGAGCATCGTGCCGCGTGGGCCGATAAGTTAGATGATGCTCTGTGGGCTTTCCGTACTGCTTACAAGACCCCGATCGGTTGTACACCTTATCGTCTTGTGTACGGGAAAGCATGCCACCTTCCCATCGAGCTGGAGCATAAGGCGCACTGGGCCTTAAAGTGGGCTAACTTCGACATCAACAAAGCCGGTGATCATCGTAAGATTCAACTCAACGAGCTCAATGAACTGAGGAATGAAGCTTATGAGAACTCGCTGATCTACAAACAGAAGACGAAGATCCTCCATGACGCAAAAATCAAGAACCAAGAGTTCCACGTTGGTGATCAAGTCTTACTTTTTAACTCTCGGTTGAAGATATTCTCTGGCAAGTTGAAGAGCCGCTGGTCTGGTCCATTCACCGTCGCCAACGTCTTTCCATATGGGACCATTGAGCTTTCTCAGCCAAATGGGCCCAATTTCAAGGTGAATGGCCAGCGTCTGAAGCTGTACTTTGGTGAGGACATCTCTCAGGAGATGATTCCATCCCTCACCACGTTCCCCATGAACTAAATCTGGGTCGAGTCAGGCTCGTGACTCGATTATCAAAAACAAGCGCTCCTCGGGAGGCAGCCCGAGTATCTATCCTTTAAAGTTTTATCCTCCTAAGTGCAGGGGGGCCTGCATAGGTGTTTGTTTTTGTGTGGTGATGTGATTACAGGGTTAAGTGCACTTTTGGAATCTTTGAAGAATCGTGCTCCCGTGTTATCCGAAATCCGGTTCTATCTCTCAACTATCGTGATTCAATTTTCTTCATACTCACATTTGAAATTGATCACTTTAGTCGTCTCTTCCTTAACTTGAGTTAACCAACGTGCACAATGTCATAAGTGTAGGGGAGACTTTTCCCACATGCTTAAACATTGAGGACAATGTTTATCTTAAGTGTAGGGGGGACTTCTATCAAAGTTTTAAGTGGACTTTTCCATGAAAATGCCTTCATTTAACCGGAAAATCATCTTTTTCAACATTTTTCAAATTTTTAATTAACTTTGGCCATTTAGTCGTAATTTTTAATTTTTTATCGTTGCTTTCATATGTATATATCCCGCAATAAAGTCCAAAAATATTAATAAGTGGTGTAGCTAGTTTAGAATTCTTTGACATATTAGGCCCGTCGCGTTTATTTTGACTCAACCCGAATAGACTTATCCAAGTTTATTCTAGCTAGTATCCTTAACCATATAGACCTTAATTGGTTTATTAGGCTAAGTGTCCACGAGTCTCATTACTTGAGATTTTAAATTGTGGAGGACGAGAAATGATAGAGTCAATTATAAGTCGGTATTCTTGCGCAAGCTCACTTGGTGTAATTATTTGCCTATTCTCCCATCACTTGCTAATAATTTATCTGCAATAAGTAAGGTCGTACAATTTGAAAAGTTACTTAGCTTCTAGCCCAAGATCGTTTAAAAGTTGCTCGGTAATGATAAGAGTTCATAGCCAAGGCATAACTTATGAAGCGGGGCGCGAAGATTGGCGAGTCCGAAAAGGCCCTAACAAGGCATGAGGATTCAATTTTATTGCTGAAGATCCAAAGTGATGTGAAAAGCATTATTCCTAAAATCAATATGAAGGATCAAGACTCACGACGAAAAGCAATCAACTCCCATAAAGATCATGGAGAAGTCTATCCGAAAAGACCCTAACAAGGTATGAGGATAAATAGATCCAAGTCCGAAAAGGAGGCGGATCGTTGTATCTCAAAATCCCAATTAGAGATTGAAGAAATAATCATGAAGTCGTGGTCAACAAAGATTGGAGTACCCCTCAAAAGTCTCCAAGCGAAGAAACTCTATTATGATGAGAAGACCATTATCTCAAGAACGTCTCTCGAAGATATGAAGTATGAAGTACATGCCAAACATCGGCCCGAGAAAGGTCTCAAATCGTGAACCAAGTTATGCCAAGATATGAACTTTTTGATATCCCGAGAAGCAGTTTTAAAAGATTTTGTCCTTTAGCTAACTATTGATCAAATCGTCCTACTTTGCTTTCAGCCCTAAATAACTATCGAAATAAGTCCAAAAATGCATCTTCATGATCATTCTAAGACAAAAATAAAATATAAGAGATACACCTAGGAATAAGGGAGTCTAAGCATTTAATTAAGCCATGAGTGTAAGTGTTTGAATTACTAACTTATAATAACAATGATCTCGTTTTTAAGCTTAGTTTGGGGAACGTGAAACTTGAGGGTGATAAATCTTCGCAGCACCGAAGCCCTAATGTAAGTCCTCGATCTCTTTCCAAGTTATTACCACATAAGTTATTTTCTATTCTCTTGTTTACATTAAAATTTTAATTTCTTAGTACTTTAAATTTTTGTTTAGTAGTATTTTAAAGGCCAAGGTTAATTGATAATGAGAAAAGTGTAATTGTGCTTTGTCACTAAGCATTGCATGAGGGCATGGCAATGGTTAAGTGTAGGGGATTTGATAGGTGTGAAAACACCCATCCTTTTACCACTTAAATCGGGCTAAAACGAGACCAAAACACGTATTTAATATCATTTGTTTGGAATTATGCGTGGTTTTTGTGTTTATTGTGTTTTCAGAGTCGACCGGATGAATATTAAAGAAAACATGGGATTGCACGGGTTTTATCGAAGAAAAGGGCTCAAGACGAAGTCTATTGTCCAAAAGGTGCAAAAGATTTGAAGTCATTGTGCCTATTTGAAGATTTATCGAAGAATAGAGCCAAAGATGGAAGATTCATTTATGTCGAAGAACTCGAGTCTATTAAATAAAAGATTATAAGACGAGTTGGAATTATTCACCGACACTTCTCAAATCCAAGTCGGAAACGTTTATTTAAAGACGCATGAAGACTTAAGAAGAAAGAAGAAAAAGAAGCCCAAATCAAAGCCCAATCAAAAGCCCATCAACACCATACACACGCCTATATAAAGCCTTCACCTCACAAATTTTCACACACTTAGTTTTAGACTTAGTTTTTAGTTTTTCATTTCTCTAGTTTTCTAGAGAGAGAAAGTTCCATACTTTCTCTCACTAAACTTTTCCTTTGTTTTTCATCTTTTAATTCAAGCTTTCTTGTACTTTTGATTTAATTAATCTTAATCAAGTTTATGCTTTTAAGTTCTTTAAGCTTTTCCTACTTTTCTTGATTTGTCAAAATCCTTGATCCGATTGTTGAATTCCATACGGTTTGGATTATTGGATTAGCTCGTGTTAAAAGTTTAATGTTTACTTGTTTCTTCTTAAGCTCTACGTAAATAAGCCATAAGCCTTCCATGCTTTTTGGCTTATTGTTTGTTAAAGTTCATTGTTTTTGGATTTCTTCAAGTTTGAATCATTCAAAAGTTTTGTTTATTAAGTTTTAAAGTTTCTTAATTTCAAAAGTTATCAAATTTAATCTTGTTGAAGTGTTAAAGTTTCGGATCACTTGGCTTATTGCTTTTGCTTATTGAGATTTTAAGTTTCCTTCAATTTCGGAACAAGATTCCTTCCATCGCAAAAGAGGGGTTTTAACACATTCCGACGGATCATCATTGGTTTGGTATCGCAATAACCCATAAGGGGTTTTACTTTGCGATAGGTTGTAAACCCCCCTATTCCGATCTGGGATTGCGATCGCGTATTGCGATCGCATATTCCGACGGCTTTAGGTCCTTTTCTAGACGAAACTCTGGCCAAATTTTATTTATCACATCCCGATCTGGAACTTTCCGATAGATACATTCCGATCATCTGCATTCCGACAGGACCTCATTTCGACAACTTGCATCTTGAATAATCCGATGGTGATTAATGGCTACATTCCGATGGCCCTGCATTTGCAACATTCCGATGGATCACTTTAATTTTATTCCGATAGTATAATTTTTATTATTCCGATAAGAACAAGTTTTTAAGCATTAATTCAATTAAGTTTTCAAAATAATTTTCCAATCTTTCCTTTACGTTTTCAAGCACTCAATTTTAACTTGTCAATTTAGTTAATCTTCCAAAGTTTTAAGTTACTCAACGCCATAGATAAACAAACCAACTCCTTTTTAGTAACCATGAACAAATCATTCCACTTAAGGCCGAGATCAATTCGAGAGGATATCGAGAGAAAAATTAGAACCCATAGCAAATCATAATATCATTTGGCAAACGGCATAAGCAATCATCTTTTGAAGCACTCTCAAAAGTGGACTAGAAATTCTAGTGGCCGAGCTCCTAGATAAGCTCAATGGATCCACATCCGGGAAAATTGATGCCCAAAATTCATTAGCATTAATGTCTCCATGATCACGTTCCCCTCCTTGGAAATAAACCCCAAATCCTTCCGCTCTTCGCTCCTCTCTATTATACACTCCAAGTACTTAGAAAACTCTTTCAAAGTCAACGAATGTCCCTTTCCACAAAGTCTAAAAGTCAAAATCTTCTTAGTCAACAACTCATCTCCTTCGGCATCTTCATCAAAATTAAAAGTAGAGAAAAACTCGAGAACAAGCTCCGCATAGATTTTCTCCCTACAAGTAAAAGCACGAATCCAAGCATCGGATTCAAACAAGACTTCATTACCTCCAGCCTCTATCACTACTATCCTTAGCATCTCCCTTATTTGAGCTTCACAACCAAGCTCGTTCAAAACTCCAAAATCCACAATGCTAGGTGCAAAAATCTGTTTTGGCATTAAAAGACTGAGAGCATTGTTGTAGATGGTTTTGGTATCACTCGTACATCCACGCCAGTTCAAAAATTGATGATTTGGTGTCCCCATGAGTGCGGCTCTTGCAGATTCGGTAGGCCTTTGCTTCTTTCCGCGACTAGACGAGCCGGTCTCGTAATTTCGAGAACCTGGATTCTGCAAAATTTTCATAACAAACAAACATGTATAAACATTAGATAAGCGTTAGGGGTCAACGGTGATGATCATTTTGTTTGCATTCCATATGAAAAGTGTGGCGCACAATTTGGAATGTGCGGCGTACTTCCTGGGAAAATTTCATGAAAAGTACGGCGCACAATTTGCAAAGTGCAGCGCACATTCTGGGTTTTTCAGCAAATGTCGGGGTAACACTAGTAGCTAACCAAATCCGCAAACTAATTGGTCACAAATTATTAACAATGGCTAGAATCAAACACTAACCCATTCCCAATTCGTTCTAATCCACGACATTGCCTTATCTCAAAGGTTTTTCAAAATCCCTCTTTTTTCAATTTTATCTTACTATAATCTAAATCATTTCTTAATCTAATCCTACATTACTAATTCCTAATTGAATTGTAATGTGTTTTCCATTTACTAAGAACCCTAATTGAAAATTAAAAAAATCAAAAACTAATTAATTGAAATAAACATGAATTGAATATAAAAACTTACCCTAGACATGATCTCGAATGTGAAATTGGAGCAAAGACTCGAAAATATTTTTGGTGATGATTAAAAATCGTCAGGTGGTTTTTGTGTGTTTTTTAGTTTCTAATGAGAAAAACGGGATATATACAAAAGTCCACCCAGAAGTGCGGCGCACTTTCTGAAATGTGCGGTTCACATTTTGTGCATCCAGACATGAAGCAGTACGTTGCTACCTTTGTCTCCAAATGTCTTACATGCCATCAGGTTAAGATCGAGAATCAACGATCTAGTGGACTCCTACAACCATTGGACATTCCAGAGTGGAAGTAGGACAAGATCTCCATGGACTTTGTCACCAGACTTCCACAGACCAAAAGGACGCATGATGCCATTTGGGTTATCGTTGATTGACTTACCAAATCAACTCATTTCTTACCAATCCGCAAGGATGACTCAGTTAGCAAATTGGCTGACCTATATTAGAAGGAGATCATGAGACTACATGGTACTCCATCCAGTATCATCTCTGACAAAGATCCTCGTTTTACTTCGCAATTCTGGAAGAGTCTGCAGAAAGCTTAGGGAACCATACTTAAGCTTAGCACGGCTTTTCATCCTCAGACAGATGGATAGTTGGAGAGTACCATTCATACATTAGAGGACTTGCTTCGAGCGTGTGCTTTGGAATGGATAGGGAGTTGGGACGACTATATCTGCTTGGTAGAGTTTGCATACAACAACAGTTGGCACGTCAGCATCAAGTATACACCGTTTGAGATGTTATATGGCAGGAAGTGTCGCGCCCCAATCTGTTGGGATCAAGTTGGTGAGCGAATCCTTGAGGGTCCGAAGATGATAGATATAACCAACGAGAAGGTTGTTGTCGCTAAGGTGAAACTGCAAGAAGCTCGTGCACGTCAAAAGAGTTATGCTGACAAGCATCGTAGGGATTTGCATTTTAACGTGGGAGATCATGTCTTTCTCAAGGTATCACCGGCACGTGGAGTTAGGCGTTTTGGAATCAAGGGAAAACTCAGTCCTCGATTAATCGGACCGTTTGATATCCTCGAACGTATCGGTTAGTTATCGTATCGTTTGGCGTTACCTCCGCAACTATCTCACGTCCATAACGTTTTCCATGTGTCCTTACTCAGAGGATACAACTATCATCCCCTTCATATGGTTCAGTATCCACTCGAACAAACTCGTGAGGATCTTACTTTCATTGAGGAGCCCAAACAAGTTCTTGATCGTCAAGAGCGAGTCATGAGGAAGAAGACGATCTCATTCGTCAAAATCCTTTGGTGGGACCATTCCGAGCGGGAAGCCACTTGGGAGACGGAGGAGTCCATCCGGACTTCTTACCCTCATTTCCAGTTTTGATTCATGTATTTTTCTCTTTCAGTTACGTTATCTATAATTCGGGGACGAATTATTCTTTTTAGGGGGGAAGAGTTGTAAAACTCGCAGATAAATACCATGAACAGTACACCACATAAACATACGACCAAATTAAAACTTTTCATTTATATATTTTAACACGTGTCACGAACATTAAATACCGAGAACTACGTATATTATTAATACACGATGATAATTATTACGTATAATAATTAATACATGAATAATAAACACGAATGTATACAAATAATTATTAAACATGAAAAATGTTTGGTTTGTTGTTTTGGGCTTTGTGTCCCCACGGCCAAGGAACAAGACAAAGGGGCCCGGACCATTTTGGAACAAGACAACAGGGAATTCACTTTACATAATTTTTAGAAAAAAAATAAACCCTAGCATCTTTTTTCTCTTGGTGGTCGCGGCATCTAACAACCAACAAGGACGATTCGTTGTTTCATCTTGGTTTATTACGTAGTTATGTTCGTGATTCAATTCTACATTCATCCACGTGTTTGGTACAATCATCCACGTGTTCGATCTTGGTTTATTATGTTTTTATCAATTGTTTTTAAAGATTAACCCTCATGTGTTCAGGTTTTTGTGTTTCGGGTTTCGGGCTAGGGATAATTTTGTTAAATTATTTTATAAGTTAATTAAATTAAATTACATGACTAACATGAACTTAGGTTATATTATTTAGATTAATTATACATGTTAACCTAAGTATTTTTATTTAGACAATTGTGTAAATTAATTAATTAATTTACGTAGGATACATGAACTAGTAATTAATTAATTAATACATGACTTAGGTTATTTTTATTAAATAAGTAAAACATTTATAACCTAAGTATTTTATTAGACTTAATTAAATTAAACATGACATAATTTAATTAAACATAATAAGGTAAAGTTTATTAATATATCATGACATATTATTAATTATTAAACCATGCATTCCATTAATAAATAATAATCATTTTAACCTATAGTATTATTTAATAAACTTTATTAATAATTTATCATGACTTATAACATAATATTAATAAGCACGATCTTATATTTTTTGACTTATTAATCCAGCTTATTTCTATTTATGGAAACTTTCTATTACAGGAAACTTACTATTTTTAAAAACTTTCCTTTTTTAGAAACTTACTATTTTTAGAAATTTACTGTTTTTAGAAACTTACTATTTTTAGAAACTTACTATTTTGGAAACTTTCTATTTTTTGGAAGCTTTTTGTTTTTGGAAACCTGCTATTTTTAGAAGGTTACTTATTATTACGCTACAAGTATAATAACACAAGAATACATGAAAATACATAATCAGAATACATGTAAAACATGATTAAATACCAAATAACACTTAAAATAGTAGAACATATCAAGAACATATAAAATGAACTAAGAACGTACAAAACCAGTGGCATACTCTGTAATCAGACAACTCATACATGTCCTTTATTTATGTAGCACTAGTGAGGTCGGAGTAGGAATTTTCATCGTTTCATCTTTCCTCGTTCACTGGACATAAGGTACGGATATTCCGTCCTTCAGTATGGACATTCTTTTCCTTATTAGGATTCCCCGTTTGCAGCCAACTGTTTTCCTCAAGTATTTTTTTATATGTTTTGATTGCTTATGTTTAGTTTTAAATGCATAATCCGTATACATGCATGCCATGTCATCTAGTTATGGAGGTACCATAACCATAACACTAGAGGCACCAGTTTTATGACTTCCCCACGGTGGAGTGATTGCTCATGACGTCCCTTTTCAGTTTTGGCCATTTACTTATATTATCATGTGGGACGTATGGGTGCATCCTAGTTACATGTTATTACAGGATTTTCATGGTGAATGTGGTGTGTGCCTTGCATCCTTCACAAGGAGTTGATCCCTCCTACCTAGACTAATTTAATTAGAGGTATCCCCTCTAATTTCATGATGAGGTCACCCCTCTATGTATTCATGCACGGTGAACCTCATGACCTATATGGGCTATTGGCTAATTAAAATACAGTTTTCTTATAAAAACATAAGTCTTTTCAAATTATAAAAAAAATTTATAAACATGTTCCAGGTTATCTAGGACTTATACATTTTTGCTACTATTAGTCTTATTATGCTTATGTCATTTCATACTATGATTGTATATCCGTTCACTGGGCGTTTTGATCAGTCGTTTTCCTTTTCATGTTCCTAAACGGCAGGTACTCAGGGACGTACGTAGGACTTTGAGAGTATGTGCATACGAATGGAAGCTATCTAGCCTTCTTTACTTTATGCATTTCAATACATTACATTACTTCATTTCTTTTGGACATTTTTTAGTCCTTTCCTTTCAGTACTTATATTCATGTGTGTGATATTATGTTGGACTACCAATGTTTGATTCTGGTATTTTCTTTTATGGTCATTTAATATTTTAGACATTTACCTTGCATGCTTTGATGACATGCCATAATTATCCTATGATATTCCATTTTTCAAAATGGAGTGTTACAACAAGCTTCCCAGAACAAGAAATTCATTGAGTTTGCTTCAACAACTGCTGGTATTCATGGTAAAATTGGTTTAAAATTATGTAGAAGAGTTTTGGGGTTAATCTATTTGGGAAACCCTAGTGATTATGAGGATATACCTAATGATTTTCTATTGTTAAAAACTTCTTTAAAGAAATTGGGTATACTGAAGAAATCAATGAAATTGGTGGGCTAAAGAGAAGTTGTTTGCCACCTAAGTGGAAATAACTAATGACCAATTTGAGAGAATGCTTGGTGAGAAAAGCTGGTGGGCTTGATCAGATAAATCAAAAGGATGATATCATCTTATATTGTCTGGCCAAGGGGGTCAAGGCGGATTTTGGGAGGTTAATATTTGAAGATCTCCATGGAAAACTAGAGAAAAGAACTAGGGAAAAGAATATGGTCAAAACCAAACATTTATCCCTCCTTTTTGCTGACCACCTTGGAGAAACATTTGCTCAACTCAAGTTTGAAAAACTGGTCTTTCAAACTCTTAAGCTTAAGCGATGGAACATTCCAGTTAGTACCACTGATACTCTTTTTACACAACCCATGCTGGATATCTGCTCAGCAGATGGTCCAGTAGTGTATAAAGCTCCAAAATACACTTATGTAACTGGAGATAAGGGGATCTAAAAGCTAAAAAGCCTGGAGCTTCTTCTAGACCACATAAAAAGAAAACGTCTGTCAATACTAAATAATGTAGACGTGAGTCCAAGAAAAGGAGAACCCTCCCACAATCTTCATCAAAGGAGATTGTTGATGAATCCCAATGCCAAGCTTCGAAGAAACTTAAGTTCTCGGCCAAGGATAAGAACCCTAGCAAGACACCATCTTCAACACCTGCTGGGAGTGGCATGCATAAAGAGGCCCTAAAGGCAACCACTATCCCAACTTATTTAGGGGATAAGGGTGAAGATAGAGCTCACCCTCAACTCAGTAGTATGGAGTCAGCATCGGTAAGCAATTTAAATTTGAATACATTTCCAATTTCCTTACCAGATTCTATCATTTGTCACTCTAAGTCAGCATCAGGGCGTGAGGTGTCAGCAAATACAAAAGATGATGCTGACCCTGGCCAATATGTTCCTAATGATGTAGCACCCCAACAAAAGGGTCCTACTGAAGGAACAAAAAACATAATCATTGATCTTAACATATCAGGGACTTTTTCTCAGGATCCATCAGGTAAAACCAACCCTAGTGGTGAAGGAGTTGAAACTTATCCTCACACTCGAGGTGATGCTGAGAAGACACAAAAGGAAGTGCCTCTCACCACTGGAGCCAAGGCAGGACACTTGCCTTCTTTCATGTTCAACATGTCTTAAGAAGACTTTGAGAAGGAGCTTGGTTTTGATGAAAGGGCTCCAGTTAATCTTTATGAAAGTGAGCCAGAGGATGACATTGCTGAACAACATCCAAAGCCACCATCCCCCAAAGTTATCCAGGTACATAGGCTAAAGGAAGAAAAAGTCATTGCTGATGCTAAAATTGCCACATTAAAAGCAAGACCAATTCCTCCCACTGCTGAACAAATCAAAGATTTATTCTTAATGTCTTGAAGCCTATGGTGAAAGATGTTTTCACTACCTCCTCTTTGAAGCAGGAGATGTCCTCACTCATGGATCCATCAATGGTGCTTCCAAAGAGTTTCCACCAGAGTTCACACCGGTACATGGCCAAATAAATGACTTATGTGACTCTGTCTCAAAGATCAAGGATAGGGTGGCATTGCTGGAGAAACAAAAGTTGACTTTATCTGAAGAGGTTCAATAGAAACTTGGTGCCCTTGAACATGTTCCAGCAATGCTGGCCAAGGTATCCTCTACTTTGGACTCTCTTGTTGCCTTCCTCTCTCATGGTGGTTTATCAGAAGTTGTTGGGCAGTCTTCTGTTGAGGGGGAGAAAAACACCATTAAGCAGTTATTTCAGAAGCATGTACAGAAGCAGGCTTAGAAACAACCAGTTGTCTTTGAGTCGCCATTTGTTGAGAAGAGTCTAGCTAAGACTAAGGGGGAGTCTTCAGCTAAGGACAATCGCATTGATGGTCTTAACACCAGTGATGACAAAACTGATAAAGGTACACCTCCTATCCAGCCTAAGAACAAAGGCGATTCCACTATGAAGGAAAGAATTATCAGGGCTGAGATTCCTTCCCAAGAAGAGATTGATAACTTGTACAGATTACATGAAGAAGATAATCTAAGAAAGTTGAAGTTAAGTTTGTATGAAGAAATTGGGAAGCCAAAAGCTGAAAATATCTTCAAAAGGAAAATGCTATATGAAAAATTTTGTTTAACAGGACTGAACAGAACAAACCCTTCAGAGATCACAAACATTGACATGCTTACCACCAAAGGTGATATCCATCTGAAGTTCTACAGGGGTGATGAAACTGATGAGATTCTGGAAGACTTCCTGTAGAAAAGCTATTTATGATCCGGTGGTCTAGGTGGGTGGTATATGGTGGTGGAAGCCATTGATGGCTTAGAGAGAGAGAAAGAGAGGTTGAGAGTAAAAGTGTGTGTATTCCCAATGAACAAATGACAATCAACACCCCTCCTTGGAAGCTAAGGAGGGGTATATATAGTCACGCACACAACCTAAACTTTACAACGAGTCTAGTCTAGTCTAAATGTGCGTGACTATGATAACTAACAGGAATTCTTAAATGTCGTCACATAAAGTGAGTTTCCAACAATCTTCCCCCATGGGACGACGTGTAGAATTCCTTACAATATTCTTCCTAACAAGTACAAAATGATTAAGAATAAGAGCTTTCTTGAAGCATCCAATGCTGATGAAGTCTTCTGAGGCCTTCGTCTTCAAAACGACTCATCTTTAAAGTAACTTGTAGAAGAAATACTGTAACGGCACGAGCTAAGTAACCCATACACTTCTGGTTAAGGAGAAGCTTTTGAATTAGCTTCCCCCTAATTCATGCCACGTAAACTTGATGTAGAAGCATTTTAAATAGCTTCCCCCTAAACCAACAATCCTCGTAAGCAACTTCAAAGCTTTCAATAAAGCTTAGAATGATTAAGCGCACAGCGGAATCTAACTAGCAAATCCCATCATATAACATGATAATGTTGCTGAGAGGGATTGGAAGTTTGGGGCACACCAAGTAGATCAACAACTTTTCTTCTCACGCTTGAATAATTCTTCTGAATTTTTCTTCCCCCTGAGAGTGCAAGTTATGCATACCAGCAAGAATCAAGACACTTCTTCCCCCACATAGTTGAAGAAGGTAAATCAATCCCAATTATGAAGCTCAAATACTGAAGTGGACACTTTATCCCATTCATGAAGTTGACATCGTAACACCAGAGTCAATCAAGTCCCGGAAATGCACATATCTTCTTCCGGAGATGCACCAGAGTCAATTAAGTCCCGGGAATGCATATAGGATAATGACGATGTTTAATTGCAACAATCAATCAATTAAACCTCGAATCAGTAGTGTACCGTTTGGAGATTGATAACGACACGAGTTAAAACACTGATTTTCTCTGCGGCTATGACAAATGTCATCCCGGAATATCTTCAAATCAAAAGAAGGTATGAAGTTCATCACGTGTACTCGTTGTGCGTTCAATGTGTCTTCTTCTTCCCCCTTGATGGTTTCGAAACTCGGAACCATCAATAAATTGTACGCACATGAACCTGAAATCTCGTGAGAATAATAAATAAGCTGAATTATATATTTTGTGAGAATCAGCTGTTGATCGAAAATCTCTTCTCATAAACTCTCCATGGCCACCTGTACCATCCCACGTGAAAGCAATTTGAAGTGACCACTGAAAGAATGAACCGGATACATCAAACGTGAAGCTGAATAAAAATCATTCGATCTTGTGACTTAAGCTTGCACTATTGTTGAATGAAGAATGGTGGAGAAATCTCTAAGTACTCAATGCATCACTGAACAAGTCTATAAGCACAACACCTCTTGAAATTATCCACGTCGACTAAGCGCGTGACACTGAGTACAACAATGTAACCCCTTTAAGTGATAGTTATCCGAGTCATCAACCATCCACCCCGAACCCGGAAACCAGATAACCAAGTCTTCATTCTAGGATTAAGCACGAACAAGTTATCTAGTAAAATATAAAATAAATACACGCCTTCGAAAAATCCGTCTTCAACGTCACGTAATTAATACCCGATCAAACAAAATCTGTAGCCACTAAAAAATCGCCCATTTTTCTTGGTCTCGTCAAAATAAATTCTCGTCACATTTGTCACTTCATTTTGTCGTGTCACATTTCTCGTCACCCCATCAGTGTCAAGAAAAATTAAAGAACCACAAATGCAACAAAAAGACCACAAATTCAAAAAAGGAACTTGTTTGTTTGAGCATCCATTCTCCTTAACAATTCCATCTCGACACTTTTTGTCGTCTCGTCCCGATAATGACCAAAGTAAACTTAATACACACCAAATTTAGTTAAAATTTGTATTAAACAAATTTGTGTGTATAAGTTACTAAAACACACGGTCCAGCATCCCAAATCAAATTGATTTTTAAAAAATGGTTTCCAAGGCCCATTTCATTGTGCTTTTAAAAAATTGCGAATCATGGCCAATGACTTTTGAATAAATGAGTTCCATGGCCTATATCACAAAGTGAAACCCGGTCCAAGAATTGGAGATAAATAACTTTCCCCAAAGATTAGGTTAACCCTAATCATTCTCCACATCCGCCCCCATCTTTAACTCTCACACCTGCACCAAGTTTACTCCGCCTCATACCTTTCTCTCCTAATCTCAATCCAAATCTTAGTCAAAGATAAACGCAACTCATTCACCATCTAATTGATCATACATCTCAATAATCATCACATCCTTAAACCCACAAATCTATTTATCGCAAAACAGTCGATACCCACATGAATCCTTGACAAGCAAAGCTCGAATCATAAGCTCTTCAATGAATCTTTATTATTTAATTCAAGTATTCTTGTTAAAAAAGCTTCAAGATCGTAATAAATGGTCTCGGGTAAGATTATGTGTTTGCATGTTGGTTTTTGAGTAAACAAAATAAAGAGTTGATTGAAACACTCTTGTTATCAATCCTTCTTTCATTTTGTATATTAAAAGATGGGTAAACCTTTACACGGATCTGAGATTTTGATTAATTTTGTTCGAGTCTTGTCAGATTGATAGAGGGTTAGGTGACGATGGGAGTAGATTAGTTTTGTAGTTGTGGAGATAAAAGGTTGGTCTGTTAAATTGTGTTCGACTCAGTGAGTTTAACTGAGTCAACTCGGTAATGACCGAGTTGACTCGGTTGGGATGGGTTCAGTCAAATGTGAGGTCTAAACAATATGGTCATGGTCATTTAAGATTTAAACTGCATCAGTCAACCAGTTTTTAAACCCATCGGAGTCTAAAAGAGTTTCCATCGCAGTCTAAAAAATGAACCCATCGCATTCAAGATATTTAAGCCATCGCAATAAGCATGATATCGGGTCGACTTACCGCTAGGTACAACAAATTACCAATCATACCTCTATATTTGATATTGTCTATCGACTCACAATCATCATCTAGCCATGGGAGTCTTCATAGGCTTAGAGTCCTCTAATTCGAATTTCTTTTGCATTTCTTTAACGTACTTAGATTTATTAAAGAAAATACCATCGTCCATTTGGTTAAATTGGAGTCCTAAAAAGAAGTAAAGTTCACTCATCATGCTCATTTTGAGCTCATCATGCTTGATTTTGGCAAAGTCGTCTAACATACTTTGACAAGTTGAACCGAATATAATGTCGTCGACATATATTTGAACAATGATAAGGTGAGATCCTTTCTTCTTTGTAAATAGCGTATTGTCTACTTTCCAATGGTATACTCATGTTTTACAAGAAATGCTTTAAATCTATCGTATCAAGCTTTAGGTGCTTGTATAAGACCATAAAGAGCTTTCTTAAGCTTGTAAACATGATCTGGTTTCTCAAAATCAATGAAGTCGGGAGGTTGAGCCACATATACCTCCTCACTGATTAAACCGTTAAGAAATGCACTCTTTACATACATTTGTTGAAGCTTAAAGTATAATTCACAAGCCTATGCTAAAAGGATCCTAATAAACCCTAACCTTGCTACGGGTGCATATGTCTCGTCATAATCAATTCCTTCTTGTTGACTGATAGGTGTGTAAACACCCATCCTTTTTACCAATTAATTACAATAATAACCGAGCCAAAACGTGTATTTTATGTCATATATTTCGGAATTATGCGTGGTTTGTGTTTTTGTTGTGATTTAGGACGAAAATGTGGAAAAGGGAGAAAAGACGGGCATTCACGGGCTTTTATCGAAGAAAAAGACGAAAGACTAAGTCAAGAAGTCAAGAGTGCAAAAAGAAAGGAAGTCCAAGACCAATTCTGAAGATTTATCGAAGAAAAAGTCAAAAGACGGAAGTTTACTAAAAGCCGAAGAACTCAAGTCTAATTTATTGAAGAATTACAAGACGAGTTCAAAGAAATCCTGAGACAAAGTCGTTAAAGTCAAAGAATTAAGAAGATTAACAAAGTATTAAGAAGAGCAAGGACTTAATGACACAATTAAGGAAAGAAGAAAGAGGGGAGGAAGCTTCCTAAGCACCTCTCTAATCTCCCCTATAAATAGATTAGGATTTCATTCATTTTTCTCTTGTTGGTTAGTTTGACAAACTATGCTCTTCCATTTTAATTCCTTGTCATTTAATTTCATGTCATTTACCTTAATTGTCTTGCACCTTAAATACCTTTAATTTCAAGTAAGTTTTCTTTTAATTCTTGTCAATCTTTATTTTTATTGTTTGATCTACTATCTACCTTTCTTTAATCTTTATGTTTATGTTCATGTTCATGTTCTTATTTTATTGATTTGATTAAAGTGGGTTTTGATTATTTTGATTAGTTTTATTAGTTTGATTGATTTGGTTTGTTTGTTTATGATTAATAGATGTTCATTGATTAGTTTGATTTAATCTTTTGGTTGATTTGATTAAGTTTTGTCTAGATTCGTGCTATTTCTTTCCTCCTTGTTCTTCGCTGCTGTTTCTGTTTCCCAGGAACATTCCGGATCAAGCCCAGATTATTCCGAGTGAAGGTGTTTGTTGAAAAAGTTCCGGATCAAGGGTTGTTCATCCGGAATATTAAACATTCCGGATCAGCAAAACATTCCGAGTGAAGGCTTTGTGAAGAAACATTCCGGATCAAGGAAGATATTCCGGATCAAGGAGATATTACGGATCAAGGAAGATATTCCGGATCAAGGAGTTTTATTCGGAATAATTTATTATTCCGGATCAAAGTCTTCATCCGAAATCTTCAACATTCCGAACCAAGGAAATTATTCCGGATCAACTTGTTCATTCGGAATATTTTAATATTCCGGATCAAGGTTCATTCGGAATATATTCCGAACGAAGGGCCAAGGAATTATTCCGAATCAAGTGTTCCGAATCAAACATTCCGGATCAAGGCTTTATTCTGAGTCAAGACTTTATTCCGGATAAGTGACATATTCCGGATAAAGGATTTATTCCGGATCAAGGGATTTGGTGAATATTCCGAGTGAAGAAGAATCATTCCGAACGAAGGTGACATTCCAGATGAGTGATTATTCCGAACGAAGGATTATTCCGGATGAGCTGTTTTCAGGTTCTTTTTTAGTTTCAGTTTTTAACCTTCTGTTTTTAATTTTCAAGCTTTATTTTTCCCGCCTTTTTCCTTAGTCGCACTTTAAGTTTATTTGCCTTAAATTTATTTTAGCCTTGCCTTAGTTTAAGATTTAGTTGCGTTTTAAGTTTGCCTTAGATAGTTTTAAGTTTGCGTTATTTACGTTTAGTGCCCTTTAATTTTCCGTCACACTTTTAAATTCTCGCCATTTTATTTTAAATTATATTTAGATTTATTTTACAGCCATTTACTTTTAAGTTTTGCACCTTTAATTTTACTACAATGACACAACTATTTGTTTCACCAAAGAACGACTGAGTCACATAGTTAATCTATTTTTCAATTCGAAGAGATACCGAGAATCGAATCTTTTCAACTAGGTAAAATCTTAGTTATCATTGACTATAACCTTGAGATACAAGTCTAGCCTTGTTACGAGACACTACACCATTCTCATCTAGTTTGTTTCTATAAACCCATTTGGTTCCTATGATAGTGGCATTTCTAGGTAAAGGAACAAGTTCCCAAACATCATTAGCAATGAATTCGTTCCATCCTTCTTGCATGGCGATGACCCAACTCTCGTCCATTAGAGCTTCTTTAACATTCTTAGGTTCAATCACAGAGACAAAACAAAAGAAGTTACTTTGATTTTGGGCTTCAGATCTAATGGTCCTTTGGTTAAGGTCACCTATGACATTTTCTAGGGCATGATCATTAGATTCCTTAATGTTTACTACCTTTTCAATATTAAGGTCTTCATCTCCTAGTTTTCTAACCTCTTTGGCTTTAACTATGTCTAATTCATATAAGTCATCATCTACCATAGGTGGGGTCTTAGACAAAGGAGGAGTTTCATCGAATGTCACGTTGAGTGATTCTTCGATTACACCTGAGGTTCTATTAAGTACTATATAGGCTTTACTAGATTTAGAATACCCTAAAAACATATCTTCGTACGACTTTGGGTCGAACTTAGTAAGGAAATCTTTGGTGTTGAGAATGAAGCACTTTCTTCCAAACACCTTAAAGTATTCTAATGAGGGTTTCTTACCTTTAAGAATCTCATAGGGGGTTTTACCTAGGAATGGTCAAATATGAATTTCGTTGAGAATGTAAGACGATGTGTCCACTGCATTGGACCAAAACTTTTGAGGCAAATATGGCTCGTTTAACATAGTCATACTCATCTTTTATAGAGTCATATTCTTCCTTTCGACTATCCCATTTGATTTTAGAGTGAGAGGAGCCGAGAAGTTATGGGTAATACCATGAGCATCACAAAAGGCACCGAAGTGCAATTCGTTATCAAATTTATGACCATGATCCGTCCTAATATACACAACTGGACATCGTAGTTGATTTTGTATTTTCCGACTAAAGATTTCGAAATGATCAAAAGCCTCATTCTTATCAGCCAAAAATCTAGTCCAAGTGAATCTAGAGTAGTCATCGACTATTACTAAGGTATAAAGGTTACCTCCATAACTCCGTATGGCGGAAGGTCCAAAGAGATCCATATGTAGGAGCTCTACGCACCGACAGGTCGAAACCAAATTCTTGGCTTTATAAATAGAGTAAACTTGCTTCCTAATTTTGCAAGCATCACAAAAGTGACTATGAAACATGATCTTGGGGATATGTCTTACAAACTCCTTAGAGACCAAAGATTTAACTAAGCTCGTATTTGTGTGACCTAATATCCTATGAAAAAGAGTAGAAAATTCATCTAAAGTCGCAAGACATATGTTGTGTCTAGACTTCCTACTAACCTTCATGACATAAAGCCCATGCTTTCTAACACCTTTTCCAATAAGTTTTCCATCTATTATGATTTTGCTATCATGTTTGAAAAAGATTACCTTAAACTTATTGTCACAAATTTGACCTATGCTAAGTAAATTAAAACCTAAGTTATCTACATGCTCACGATTTTCAATGGTCATGGATTCAAGAGAAACCGTACCTTTACCAATGATGTTACCACATAGTTTACTATCGAATATGACATTACCTCCATTCTATTTTTGTAAGTAGAGAATAGACTTCGATTTCCCGTCATGTGTTTAGAGCAACCACTATCCTTAATCTACTCGTCGGGCTCTAAATCAATTCCCAAGCATATCTAGGTAACGATATATAAAATGAAACATTTGGTCCCAAATATCTCATTGGTCCAAAGTTATTAGTTCCAAACATCCCTTTTAGTTGGTTAAGATGCAAGAATAGAGGACACATACCCCATGGAGAAAAACATTGTTGTTGATAATTATTCTAATTTACCGGAGTATTTTGGTGTCTATTGTTTTCCTCAGGTGTCTTAGACCTTTTTCTAGAATAATTATTGTTTCTAGGTGTAGGTACTTTACTCATAGGTCTCGAATTTGAATTATCATTGTTTTTAGGTGTGGGTGCTCTACTTCTAGGCCTTGAATCATTTCTTACTCTCAGATGAGTAGATGATTTCCTCATTACACCCTTTGTTCACATTAAAGCTTTACTTAAAGGTGTATAGAATTTAGCCAACTCTTTTTCATTAATAATTGGTACTTTAGCTTTATTAATGAGAAGATATTTTGACCCTTTACCTAAAACAGATTTTTCAAAAAACAAATTCTCGGTATTTAGACCTTCTCTCCGCGGTTCGTTATCTCTCTCTTCGGTTCCATAATAATAAATTTATAAGGAACCACGGAGTACAATCTTGATCCGCGGTCAAAAGACACTTTTTCTGAAAACATAACCTGTTGATTTTAGTAATTTATTCTTTTTTTATGAAATTTAGACTTAGTTTTCGTAGATTGTCATACTGACTCTCGAATTCTAGATTGTCTAAGGAAGAACTATCATGGCTATAATATTCGATTTCGGAATACACCTCTTCTAAAGAATGTGTTGATCCCAAACTTAGATCGATAAGCTTTGTATTATCGAGATTAAATCAAGTATAATACATAGAGAAACTTTGTATATTTTATAATCTAAGTATTGTGTAGAATCTAATACTTAGAACAAAGAACAAATCAACAAAGCAAGTATACCAAACTTCCAAATCAATTAATAATCAAAACAATGAACAATGTATGATAGAATACCTAATAAAAAACCCTAAGGTCTCTTTTTATACACAAAGGAGCCTTGTATAAAAAGCTAAGGATCAACTATTCTAAGAAGAGATAAATATAGAAAATAAACTTATTTGAACATATCTTCCTAATATAAAAAAACGTGTTGACCCATGCATTCCATATAATCCCACAGTGGGTGGGATTCTACTTTTCAGTGGCTTCTAGTCAGCGGCTACACACAACATGACAGTGGCTACAATAAACCTTGTCAGCCTCTAGAACTCCACTTGTCAGCGGCTAGGGACTTGGTCATTTTATTCCCAACAATCCTCCCTAAACTTGATATTTATGTTGGGAATAAAATGACTAAGTCCCTTGCCGCTGACACATGCGATTCTAGACGCTGACAAGACTATTGTAGCCACTGACAAAAAGCCGTTGACAAGTAGAATCTTAGCCACTGAAGGATTGCATGAGTTATGAAGATCAAAACGTTTTGTTTATATTAGGAATATATGTTCAAATATTGTACTTTCTTCATTTATCTCTTCTTATAATTGATTCGTAGCTTATTATTCAAGGCTCCTTAATCTATAAAAGGAGCCTTAGGGTTTGATATTCTGTATGCTTTCAATACAATTGTTCACTGTTTGTTCATTAATCAAATGTTGAAAGTTTGGTAATCGTGTGTGTTTCTTTGTTCTTTGTTCAAAGTATTACATCCACATAGTACTTAGATTATGGCATATACAAAGTTTCTCTACATACTACTCTTGATTTAATCTCGATAATACAAAGCTAAATCGATCTAAGTTTGGGATCAACAAATGGTATCACAGCTTGTTGAGGAACTTCGATCTAAAGAACAAAAACCCTAAATCGCACAAAACCCTAAAATCACAAAAACACCATGTCGATCTTACCCGATAACTCATCCACACATCCCGCTAACAACATCAAAATTCTAATCCTTGATCCTGACAACTTTGAATTATGGGAATTATGTATCAGACAATATCTTCAAGTTGACAACTATGTTCTCTGGGAGATCACTGAACTTGCGGACTCTTTTAACAAAGAACAAAAGATGGCTGATGCTAAAGCTTAAAGAATAAAGGAAGGTAAAACTGAGGGGGAAAGTTAAAGTGACCAAGATGGAAGAGCTACTTCTGCTGCAGAGATAGCTCAAAGAAGGAATGGCTGGAAGGCACTTAGTTGTCTTCAACTAGCCCTTGGTCAGAAAGAGTAGTTCAAATTCAGAAAGTATGAGAATGCTAAGGAACTTTGGGAGGCCATCAAAACCACCTTTGGTGGTAATGAAGACTCTCTCAAGGAAAGGAAGAAAAAATTGGTAAGGGAATTTACTACTTTCAAATCCCTTCCCAATGAAAAGTTGAGTGATGTTAGAAGTCGTCTTCAAGATCTAGTAAGCAAACTTGAATTCATGAGTTTGGCATTTGGTGATGAAGACATCATTGTTGCCTTTCTTTAGTCTTGGTGAAGCTTGGCATGTATAGTCTAACTCTATCCTATGCACAAAAAGTCATAAGAACACAACTCTTGATGACATCTATAATTAATTAAAGATCATGGAACCTGAAGTGCTATTGAGACATAGAACCTGCTTCAACCTCTAGCAACATGGCTTTTGTATCCAACAACAGCTCCACATCCGCTAACAAAATACCATTTGTTAGTGGATTGGAATCTATAGCACTGACACGTCTTACTTAGCATCCCCAAGTCTTAAACCAGCTGGAATTGACTTGGATATTGTGTGTGCATGCATTCCTGCCTTGCCTAATGGTTCTCAAGTCATGTTTAATGATCTTGAGCAAATAAGTGATGCAAATCTTGAAGAGATGGACATCAAGTGGAACATGGCCCTTAGTAGCATAAGAGCCAATAGGTTCTACAAGAAGTTTGACAAGAAGCTTACATTCAACAAGGGTGAATCTGTTGGATTTGATAAATCCAAAGTTGAATGTTACAATTGTCATAGAATGAGACACTTCAAGAAGGAATATAGATCTCCACTCATGAATGATGGAGAAAAGGATGAAAGTCGTTCTATCCAAATTGAGGATGCTGACTCAAAGGCTATGGTAGCCATGTAGAATATTGATAGAGTTGGATGGGAATTAGAGCTTCTTGGAAAAGGATATGGTGCAGAATCAAGCTTTGGTTGCTAAGAAAGAGAAGAATGTTTAATTTGCTCTCATGGCAAGATCTTCTTCATCTTCTTCATCTGATAATGAGGTATACAATGATGCTTTTTTTAGTAAAGGGTGTAGAAAAATACTGAGGATATTAATGCTGAGGTTTTTATCTTAAACCAAAAACTTTTAGATATTGATGCAACCATAAGAAACTATAAAAGGGGACTTGCATAATCTGATGGGATGGTTGTTGATTATCCGAAAATGGAGTTTGATCTTAAGGATAAAATTACAGTCCTAGAAAGACATTTAAGACTTAGTAATGAGTCCAAAACTAGTTTGTTAGAGTCTAAAACTATTTTAGAAGCTAAACTAGATGAGGCAATTAAGTCTAAAGAAAACATGGGGTTTAAAATTGAGAAGTTTGAAAAGGCTAGTGTGATTTTGGATAAATGTGTAAGTGAAAAACGTAACCTTAAAGACATGTTTGGGATTGGGATGCAAGCAAAGGAATTTGTTGTTGTTCCACCTCCTCAAGGTGATTTCTAAGAGGTTCCTATGAGAGAAGATTTATCTGGAACTGGTATCCCAAAATTTCAAGAGAAAATCTATACTCCTCCACCATTTGTGTTTGACCCAGTTGAGGAATATGAGAAGAAAAGGATTGACTTAGAAAAATGGAAAGGCTGCAAACCCCTTTCTCTTTGTTAAAGGAGGATTGCTTAGTGATGAATCTTCTAACATTAAGCCCATTGTTGTGACCAATCCTAATACTAGTAAATCTGTTAATCTTGGCTCTCCTTCCAAGAGTAAGTCCAGTGTTAGGTAAGCAGAGATGTATAGGAAACCTAAATCACCATAAAGACAAGAAGTGTGAATAGGGTTGGGTATAATCAGTTTAAACCAAGATTTGTGTCTAAAAATGCTTGTTACACATGTATGAGCTTTAGACACTTGGCTTATAACTATCACAAAGGATATAATCCATCCACTAAAAAGAGTGTTCCCACAGTTAAACATCAAACATTTGTTCACCCTAGACCACAGGCCACTAGATCAGCTCCTTTCTTCTCTAAGGCAGCCAATACTCACGGTCAAATACAACTTCAAAAGACCAACACTTGGTCTAATATATAGTGGGTTACTGTACCAAACCCTAATCTAGCCTCTGACAAGACATTTCTACCCGTCGACAGGAACAATGCAGCCACTGACAAAGTAAGGTCCGTCACTAACAACCCTCGATTTGTTATGACTATGCCAAAATTGGCTGCTATCAGACCTTATGTTAGACCATATGAAAACAGATACTTGGGTACTAAGGGTCAAGGGTCAAAGGCATCATCCAATTTAACTTGGAAACACAAACAAGAGCAAAACTCAAATTTTACTAGCGTTTCAATGATGCTCAATAGATTTAAATATCTTGATAAGATCATTACCAAACCTATTGGAACTAATTGGGTGTTTAGGCTACAAAGGGGTGAACAAGGAGTTGTGACAAGAAATAAGGCCATTCTTGTTGAACAACTAGATGGATCCAGGTCTACCAAGGCTTGGATCTCCAAAGAAAACTAATTTGTTTTCTTTATGTGCAGGGTATCCAAAAGCAAGTCAATGATTATGGATATTAGGATAGTAGATGCTCAAGGCACATGACTGGGAAGGACGATTACTTATCAAACTTTATTCCTATTACTAATGGTGACATAGTGTACTTTGGAGGAAGCAAAGGAATCATGTCAGGCAAAGGCACAATTATCACCAATAATTTGAAGTTTGAGGATGTTTTTCTGGTAAAAGAACTTGGTTATAATCTGTTTAGTGTGTCACAAGTTTGTGACAACAAAAATAAGGTTCTCTTTACTAACACATAATGTTTAGTGTTAAGTAAAGATTTTGAGATGCCTGCTGAAAAGTTCATTGAGTTTAGAAAACCTAGACATAGACATGTACAATGTCAATTTGAATGGCATTAAAATGAATAATAACTTAACCTGTCTTTATGCTAAGGTTTTAGTAGATGAAAGTAATTTGTTGCACAGAAGGTTAGGGCATCTAAACTTTAAGAACATGAATAAGCTTGTTAGGCGTGATCTTGTCAGAGGATTTCCCTCAAAGGCATTCGAAAATGATCATAATTGTGTTTCATGCTTAAAAGGCAAGCAACAGAAGGCCTCTTTCAAGTCTAAGAGTGTGCATGCTAGTTCTAAGACTATACACTTGCTTCATATGGACTTATTTGGTCCTACATCTGTTGATAGTCTTAATATGACAACCCATAAATTTCACATATGTGCTATGATTATATGAGTATGAAATTTGGCTAGAAATTTTTGCTTTTTATGCCTTACTTGGTAAGATGAATTGTTTTCTCACAACCTGAACTGCCACTTCAACATATTCCTATATGTTATAAATACAATGTATATATCAAGTCTAAGATCTAAAAGTAATCTAATAAGTACATTATGAATATGAACATCTCAAATATAACTATGATGCCCTAAATTCCCTTAGAACCCCTAGAATCCCTATAAATGAATTGTAAACTCAAGAATGGTAAACTATGAATGGAAAATACATATGAATAAATCATTAAGGATTATAAACAAGTTTTAAACTATACTTTGAAGACATAATAATACCTAAGAATGGCAAGAACAAACTAAACAAAGCTAATTACAAATAAAAGTAAATAATAGTCTAGATCACCACCTAGAAACCTTGGTAAACAATATTTCAAGCAATGTGATTACATAATATCTATGTACAAGTATCAAAAACAATATACTAATTATAATCTATCATGTAAAGGAAAGTTAATTTATCATAAAATACTAATATTCACTAATCCAAAGCTAATTACAAGTTAAGACCTAGTAACCAAGATTAGCATATAAAATCCATTATACATTGAATTAGAGTCTAATATTTTGCCATTAATTATAAAACTAAACTATGTATCATATTAAGATTATACATTTACTTTAAGTTAAGTTACAAGTTGGTAAAGCAAAAGGTACAAGTTATCAAAGCATAGGATCTTAAGCTCCCATAATTATCTCTAGAATATGATCATCCTATACAAACCCTTAAACTAAGAATGTAGAATCCCTAGAAGTCATAAACAAAGTACATAAGACCTAGAATAAGTGTTTATAAAGATACAAACACTAATTACCCAAGATAGAAAGTCATTAGGATTAGTAACCTAAAAACCCTTATATTAAGAAATCTACATAGAATCACTACCTAGTCTTTTTGGAAAAGTCTATAAATATTAATAGGACTTCATTAAGGTTATAAGATTATATTAAGACAATTTACAATTACGCTAATGCACAAGGTATAATATTTCAATGCATGGCTTATAAATTAGGTCAAAATGGGTATTCTCACCCTTTGGACATGTTTACTTAGAATAACTTAATAAAACCAATGTAGGGACTTCATGAACACATTGAGGACAATGTAGGATGTATAAATTGAGTATAAATCAGTAGCTAATTGAAGGATAATCACGTTTACTAAGACTTAACCATAAATCATTAGAAACCCTAACCCACCTAAGTTTTCTTCCCATTTTCACACCAAACCTTTGTTAAACTTCAAACCAACGACCCAAACTTCTTAATTACAATGTACACACCCTAAATAAACCTTAATCAATCACTAATCACATTCTTAAACCCTTAATCACCAAAATAACTAAGTTACAAGTTACAAGCCCTAATTTAGGAATCGGTTTATGTTTTCCCTCCAAAAATGCATTCAAAACTCTGTCCCTCCTAAACTTAAACATTGGATCAGATCATATAGATATTTAGGAGATATTTTACAAGTAGGTGATGCACCTACTTGTCAATAACACATCTTATTTATTATCATTTTGAGTCGTGATATGTTTTTAACCATAAAACATAGATAACTTTGAAACTAGCTTGTATAATCACTCCTAGACTAGCATAGATATTCATTAGGCAGCATTACTCACTTATCTAGCTGAATTACACATCTCATTTCCTTTCTTGGAACCTAAGGGTTCAAATTACTATAAATAGGTAGGAATGTGCATAGATAGAACTTGCACCCCGTTTCTTAAGTATCTCCTACCCATTCTCCATTTCCACTTCTATATATGTCCTAGTACATGTCCCAAGACCAGAAACCAGGTCTAGAAGGTAGCAGTTGAAGCTCTTGAAGCTTTGATAGAAAGTAGTGTTCATAGGAAGCTATTAGGAGCCATTTTGGAGCATCCTAGGTAATTCCTATGTTAGCTATGCTTTGATCTTGTTAAAATAAATTATTAGAGTTGTTATAATGCCAAAATTATGTAAAAAAGATAATCTAAAAGAAAATAAGTCATTTCATCAATTTAAATGGAAGTTATAAGTTAAAGATGTCTTAAAACCCTAGTTTTGTAAATTACATAAAATAATAAGCAAAAACCCATTTCAAAAGCTATAACTCTGAAGAAATTTTTTTATTATGATTATAAATATATTTTGAAACTTTGTTTTAAAATCCTAGATCATTTGGTCCATTTTTGAGGTTGTTATGTGATTTTTACAAGTATAGGGACTAAAACTATCATTTTTGAAACTATTTAACATTTTGGGCCAAAAGTGTCATTTTTTGAAAGCTAAATATATAAGAATAAATATTGGAAAGTTTGAGTTCCTAAGGTTAAATATTGAGGGTTTAAAATGCAAATACTAAAACTATATACATTAAGAGTTAAAAGTGTAATATTACCAAAGTATAACTATAAGGGCTATTTTTGCCAATTTTGAAACTAAAGAAGATTAATTATGAATATAAGGAAGTAATGAAAGTATCATGTTAGTAGGGAGCTTTGTATAAAGATGTTCCATCTCGATATTACGTTCTGACTAAGGGGTTGGGTTTACGATTTAAAGTGCCCTCGCTCCTCAAACGTTTATAGAATGGCTTCTGAGTATGATGGCCTGAACAATGATGTTAGAATTACAACCAAATACTAATAAAATAACATATAACCAAATCCTAACAAATTGAACTGAAATTCAAAGACTTGACGCTATACACAATGTATTAATCCAGGTTTGTGTGAGATCAAGCTGTTATTAATGAGACCAAGTTGTGGTTTGTATGATCAAGTTGTTTATCTGCGAATGAAATACATCTGGTTATAGCTCAGATTCTATGGACATAAAGTGAGTTCATAGACTCACTTTTAAATGCTTTATAAATGATTTAAAAACCCGTGAGGGGGATATGTGCTAAAAATGGAATACAAGTGTTTTTGAAATGTTTCTCAGATATAATTATTGACACTACGTTTACTTGTTGCTGTTAAGTCCCTTTTTAATCATGGACCGCTAATCATTTAATGAGCGCTAATATTATGAATAGTACTATTGGAGACTGACATCTCCTATTTGGGCAAGTCGCGCTTGCTAGCAGCTGATTGTTCCTACCTAGGCTAAACAAATATGATTTGTTTTACATTTAGGATAGTCCGGCAAACTTCTTACTTAAGGGAAAATTTGTTGGGTTTTTCCTGATAATGTCTAGTCGCAGGGACATGAGCTAGTGCAATAATAATAAATTGTTTTATGTGAGCGAATAATAATGTACCTCAGGAAAAAGGATCTTGTATTAAAATTATTTGAAACCTATGAATTCACTCAACCTTTGTGTTGACTTTAAGCATATATTTCAGGATTTTGTGACTGATAGTATGGAGTAGCACGAGGACGGCATAAAGAGGCACAAGATTGAAATTATTATTATAGATTTTGGGAACCTCATAATGTAAAACTCTGATTTTTTAATGATATATAAAGAAAGTTGATTTGGTCACTCTTTTGAGTTATTTTCTATCATTGTGACTTGTGTTCTATGAAGTAATATGACAACCCATAAATTTCACATATGTGTTATAAGCTATAACTGTCTCAATATGAAAATTTGGCTAGAAATTTTTGATTTTTGTACCTTACTTGGTAAGATAAACTTCTTCTCACAACCTGAACTGTCATTACAACATATTCCTATATGTTATCAATACAATGTATATATCAAGTCTAAGATCTCAAAGTGATCTAATAAGTTCAATATACATAATAACATCTCAAATGTAACTATGATGCCCTAAATTCCCTTAGAAACCCTAGAATCCCTATAAATGAGTTGTAAACTTAAGAATGGTTAACTATGAATGGAGAATGCATATGAATAAGTCATTATGGATTATAACCAATTTGCAAAATATACTTTGACGACATGCTAATACCTAAGAATGACAAGAACAAACCTTACAAAGCTAAGTACAAGTAATTGTACATAATAGTCTAGATCACCACCTAAAAACCCTTGGTAAACAATATTTCAAGCAATGTAATTCCATGTACAAGTATCAAAAACAATATACTTATTATAATCTATCATATAAAGGAAAGTTAATTGGTCACAAAATATTAATATTCACTAATCCAAAGCTAATTGCAAGTTAAGACCTAGTAACCAAGATTTGCATATAAAATCTATTATACATTGAATTAGAGTCTGATATTTTGCCATAAATTATAGAATATTAAGAATATAAATTTATTTCAAGTTAAGTTACAAGTTGGTAAAGCATACAGTACAAGTTATCAAAGCATAGGATCTGAAGCTTCCATAATTATCCCTAAAATATGATCAACTTATACAAACCCTTAAACTAAAAATGTAGAATCCGTAGAAGTCACAAACATACTATATAAGCCCTAGAATAAGTGTTTATTAAGGTACAAACACTAATTACCCAAGATAGAAAGTCATTAGGATCAATGACCTAAAACCCGTATATTAAGAAATCTACATGGAATCATTACCTAGTTATTTTTGGACAAGTCTACAAATATTTATACGACTCCATTAACGTTATAAGATTATGTTAATACAATGTACAAGTACCCTAATGCACAAGATACAAGATTTTAATGCATGGCTTGTAAATTAGGTCAAAATGGGTATTTTCACCCTTTGGACATGTTTACTTAGAATAACTTATAAAAAGCAATGTAGAGACTTCATGACCACATTAAGGAAAATGTAGGATGCATAAATTGAGTTTACATCAGTAGCTAATTGAAGGATAATCACATTTATTAATATTAAACCCTAAATCATTAGAAACCCTAACCCGCCTAACTTTTCTTCCCATTTTCACGTCAAACCTTTGTTAACGTCTAACCAAAGACCCAAACTTCTAATTACAATGTATATACCATAATTAAACCCTAATCCATCACTAATCACATTCCTAAGCCCTTAATCACCAAAATCACAAAGTATAAAGTTACAAGCCCTAGTCTTGTATCCGCCTAGGTTTTTCCCTCCAAAAATGCATTCAAACACTTTCCCTCCCATTTTTAAACTTAGGATCAGTACTAATAGGTATTTTTCGATATTTATAATTAGGTGATGCACCTAATTTTGTGCTACACATCATGGTTCTTATCTATATATTACCGTGAGTAACTACTAGCCACATACATAGTTATTTTTTATTCTAGACCTCATGACTCATTCCTAGACATGCATAGATCTTTCCTAGGCTTCATTAGTCACCACTCCCTGGTTCTTACACATTTAGGGGGAAAAATTGGAGCTTAAGGGTTAGAAATAGTAAAAATAGGAGTCTTTAGCTTCATTTTAGAATCATCCTTCACTTTCAATCTTATACAACTATAAATTATGTTCTTACACCTCCATTTAAGTCCTAAGAAGTCTCTAAGATAAGTATCAAGCTTTGAAAGAAGTTCTAGGATTTCTTGACGAGTTATGAGGAAGATATAGTCCATATACCTCATTAGGAGCCATTTTGGAGCATCCTAGGTAATCACTTTATAAGATATGCTTTGATCTTGTTATAATAATTTATAAGAGTTTTTATACTGTTAATAAGATGTTAACAAGATAATATAGAAGAAACTAAGTCATTTCATTAGTTTAAATGAAAGTTATAAGTTAAAAATGTCTTAAAACCTTAGTTTTGTAATTTACATAAAATAATAAGCAAAAACCCATTTCAAAAGCTATAATTCTATAGAAATGTTTTTATTATGATTATAAGTGTGTTATGAAACTTTTTTATAAAATCCTATATTATTTGGTCCATTTTTGAAGTTGTTACGTGATTTTTACAACTATAGGGACTAAAACTATCATTTTTGAAACTATTTTATATTTTGGGCCAACAGTGTCATTTTATGAAAGTATAAGATATAAGAATAAATATTGGAAAGTTTTAGGTCCTAAGGTTAAATATTGAGGGTTTAAAATGCAAATACTAAAACTCTATACTTTAGGGGTTAAAAGTGCAATTATACCAAAGTGCAACCAAAAGGGCTATTTTTGCCAATTTTGAAACTAAAGAAGATTAATTATGAATATAAGGAAGTATTTAAAGTATCATGTTAGTAGGGAACTTGGTACAAAGATGTTCCATCTAGATATTACGTTTTGACTGAGTGGTTTGGTTTACGATTTAAAGTGCCCTCGCTCCTCAAACGTTTATAGAATGGTGTTAATCCCACTTTAATACATAACACAATATTTAGAGAGAGAAAGAGAAGAAATTTAGAGAGAGAAAGTAGAGAGATAAACTAGAATAGTGGAAGGTTTACTATGTGTAAAATAATGAACCAACAGCCTCTTCCACATATGGAAGACGATATATATACCCACGAACCACATGGGCTTTCCATGGGCCGCGGGTTTGTTTCCATGGGTCAGGCTTGGCTTGTCTTGGGCTTAGAGCCCCTAACTTATACAATCTTATCTTAAAGTCCAAGCCCGTTTTTCCCCACTAGCCTATCACTATACAAGACCATTAACGACTAAGATGACCTATTACATTCTTTTTTGACTATATATAAAATATAGGGCTAACAATCTCCCCCAATGTATCGATCATCTTTAAATGCATAAGATGATTGAGTGAATACATTATTGTGGAGGTGATCTTTCTTCTTTGGTCTTGATCTTATTTGTAACGGTTTTGTTCCTTCATGCCTTTGTGATATTTATCTTGAGCCTTTGCCATTTGACTTTGAGTACTTGAGATCTTCAGTCTATCCTTGATAGTGTTCATCTTGTGTTATTGTGATAAGATGACCTATTACATTCTTACATTCTTAAGTATCTTGATTATCGCCATCTTGTGCTCTTGTGACTTTTGAATCAACATATTCATACTTGGTTGATTTCGAAAGGCTAACAATCTCCCATACAAATATAGTTGTAGTTAGTCCTTCGAATATTCATCAGAGTTGTGGAAGACATTAACTTTTGGTATGAATATGTGAAGACGACTTCGGTTAGTGCACAGCTACGCCACCATCTTGATATGTAGCAACATATATAGACACGAATAAAATGGCTTTGAACATTTCACCCTAATTCGGTAGCGTTTTACCTCCGGTCGATGAAGACCGTTAGACGGTATTAGATATCGTACCTTTGATCGGGTAGATTCGTTAAGAACCTCCTTGACATGGTTTCGCGGTGGTAGTAGCCAGTTCTCTTTACTCGACCATCTCAAAGCAGACTACGAACGTAAAGAGTGAATCCTAAGGATAAGTTATCCGTCTGATTAGAGTTGTCAATTCAGAATTCTTGGAACAAGTTTTATTCTAAAAGAATCGCACCATTGTTGCTTTCCAGTTTGTCACAAGCTCGATTCATAAAGAATCTTGTGAGTTACCAACCGCAGTGCTATTTAAGGTTGACACTGGAAGGATTTCCATTCATCACCGTGAACACTAAAAAGTGTCACTCTGAATGTTTTGGCAAGATCACATGGAATTTGAGAAGAAACTTGGAATCAAGTTTAAATCAATTAAGAACCTAAAAATAGTTGCATTCCAGTTCTCACAAGTTTGATTCGTGTAGAATCGCACAAGTTACCTACCATGAGCTTGTTTGATGTTGGCTCAAGCAGTATTTCCATCTTCATTTCGTATCACTCAGACGTTATGGCAATATCACAAGGATAATGCGTAGGACTCGATTGTGTCCTAATGAGATAATAAATTGATCTATTTTGGCTCTAGACTCAATAAGTGCATTTTGGTAATCAGAGGCTAAAGCAGACTGCCATCTTTTCAATATTAACTAACTCGAAGTGAGAAAGTCAATAGATACGTGCTGATCTCCGTGAAAATGAGACAAGTTTCTTTTGAGAGAAACTCGAATGGCTGGGGAAGGGTTGTGCATTGCATCACTTGGTCCATGATATCTTGTCTTCAATAGATGTATTGACCCGGTTTCTGCCTAGGTTGCATAGAGTATTCCACTCCTTCAATGCTCATCTATACATCATCACTAGCACCTTGTTGTGATTGTTCAAGTGCTAACTTAAGTAATTAGTCTGCATTCAGCTTCATTCAACTCCATTTTTCCTAAGGACAACTATTTCTAGCTATGGAATATCCTTGGGTAGATCCCTCCGGTTCTGGTTGGATCATAGGACTTAGTTTCCTATTCTAAACCACCTTTTAACTCCATCGTTCCATCGTGGACAGTAGGTTGTTTTGGGTAAAGATCGTAACCATAAAACCATTGAAAACCGTTCAAAGTGCTTGATAAAAATCAGAACTGTTAACACTTTCAAATTTTTGCATTTCTAAAAAGCTCCCCTACACACATGCATCGATATACGAAATAGTTTAGCATGTGAAGGAAAGAGTTTCACTTGAGTCTTTAAGATCACATGTTGCGATATATTACATTTTAATCATATTTTCTCCCCTATCTTTAATATAAAAACATAATATTAGAGATACCAATTGATTAAAATATGACAATTTCTAAAATCTGATTGGGAGAGAAGCATGTGTGCACGCATGAATCATGGAACTTTTTCAGTCGGGATGCTCCCCTCAACAATATATGAGTGTCTTGAAACAAAAGTTTGACAAAATTTTGGAAAAACGACACCACAAAATATGTTGAGGTACGGAGTTGAGATGCCTAATCCGATATAGTATATTACATGTGACAGTTTTAAACCATTTTCGGAATGTGTTGGATACATAAAATATGACAATTTCAGAGATGTACCCAACAACATTAAAGACTTGATTTTAAAACGCTCCCCCTAAAAAATTGATCAAAATAACATATGACATTTTTGAGATATAAAACGACATTATGAGGAAGGGAGTGTTGAACACACAATTTTGAAAGATTTAGAAAAACCTTTTGAGAAATACTTGAAAAATTGTGTACAACGGTTTTAAAATAGTCATGATAGAAGACTTCTATTCTATTGCTTAGAGAAAGCGCACTGAAACGTACACTCCCCTTTTGGGTCCGCTTTTCATGAGCTCAAAACTTTGACTGTTTTGTGACAAGCTCATGACCGAGAAAGATAAATTTCCCGTTGTTAAGGATAAGTTATCATCCGTCATAGACTTTCCTTAAGTTGAAGTTCGAGTTCTAAGATGACATTTACTTAGAAGTCGTTTTTCATGAACTTAAAAACTTTGAATGTTTTTATGAGAAGCTTATGACCGAGAAATATGAATTTCTCGTTGAGAAGGATAAGTTATCGTCCGAGAAAAATTTTCCTTAGTTGAGGTCTGAGTCCTAAGCTGTGATGCGCTTAGAAGTCATCATGAGAGAATATCAAGCTGCTTCATATGCCAATACCTCCAAGTCTTCTGGAGTCATATACTTCATACCAAGATGGCCAACGAGATACTGAAACCTATTTTGGGAAAGGGTTTTAGTAAACAAGTCTGCTATCTGGTACTCAGTTCTGACAAAGTATAATTCCACGATACCACGTTCCACTTGTTCCTTGATAAAGTGATACTTGACTGCGATGTGCTTGGTATGGGAGTGCTGAACCTGATTGCAAGAGATGGCTATGGACGACTTTGAGTCAGAATACATTAGTATTTTATCAAAGTGGAAGCCATAATCCATGAGTTGAGTTCTCACCCAGAGGACTTGAGCACAACATGCGGATAGAGCCATATATTCTGCTTCAGCTGATGAGAGCGAAGTGCAATCCTGCTTCTTTGACGACCAGCTCACAAGTTTGTCTTCCCCTAGAAATTATACGCTACCAGAAGTGATTTTTCGAATATCAAGGCAACTTACGTGATCAGAATCTGTAAAAGTTGTTAGATGAAAGCCGGTTTCCTTCGGATACTAGAGTCTCATGTGAATGGTATTCTTAAGGTACCGAAAGATCCGTTTAACCTCTTTGAGGTGCTTTTGAGTAGGTCTGGCTTGATATCGTGCACAATAGCATGTGGCATGATGAATATCAGACCTGCTGGCTGTAAGGTACATAAGTGACCCGGTCATACTACGATAGCGCGTTTGATCTACGGGATATGAGTACAAGTCAGCGTCTAGGGATTTGGTCGACAATGGTGTACCAACGCGAGCACATGAGGTCATACCATGCTTTTTAAGTATCTCTTGAGCATACTTAGCTTGTTTAATGAAGATACCATGTGGGGATTGATGAATCTGGAGGCCTAAAAAGAATTTTATCTCCCCCATCATTGACATTTCAAATATGATGTGCATTAATTTTTCAAAACGTTTTGAAAGTTTTGGGTTCTTAGAACCAAAAATAATGTCATCAACATAAACTTGCACCAACAGTATGTCATACCCATATTTATTAATAAAGAGAGTAGGATCAATAGAACCTTTGGAGAACCCTTTGGAAACCAAGAAGTTTGCTAGTTCTTTGTACCATGCCCTTGGAGCTTGTTTAAGTCCATATACAGCCTTCTTGAGACAATAGACTTTGTCAGGATGATGAGGATCGATGAATCCTTCCGGCTGATTCACATACACTTCTCCCTTCAAATGACCGTTGAGAAAAGCAGCTTTAATGTCCATTTGAAAAACCGTGAAGCCCTTATGTGCAACATAAGCAAAGAATATCCTGAATGCTTCCAAACGAGCGAAAGGAGTGAATGATTCATCGTAGTCTATGCCTTCTTGTTGACGGTATCCCTTAACCACAAGACGAGATTTGTTTTGATGATGGTTTGTTCTTCATCTAGTTATTTTCATATCCATTTGAAATCTAAAATTGACATTCCATAGGGTCTGTCAACAAGTTCCCAAACATTTAGGTGTTCAAACTGAAGAATTTTGTCTTGCATTGATTCAATCCACGCATGATCAGTCATGGCTTGTTTGATGTTTGTAGGTACAGTTGAACTCACGATGAGTGCATACATACACACATCACCATCGGTTGCGAGTTTTCTGCGTGTTCGAACTGGTTGTGAAGGATTTCCAATGACTTGCTCCAATGGATGATCACGTGTCCAATGGTAAGTGGATGGATATCGTTGGTAGAATGTATGCATGTTGGACGGTTCAACATGTTGAGTAGAAGACTCTCCGACTTCGCGTACCGGTGTACCGAACGGGTTGATAGATTCTTCTTCATCAGGTTGTGCATCGACTGCTTGTTTGTTGTTTCCTCCTTCAGTATTGAGGGTTGGTGATGTTGGTTGTATGACAGTTTCTTGAGTTTGTTGAGTATCCAATCGAATTGTCTCTTGAGCAACGGTTGCTGAAGTAGATGATGTTGTGTCTTGTTGACTTTGTGCGGGTGCATCAACAGCTTGACAGCGGAAGCTTTGAGAACTTGATTGTTTCCATTGTAATATTCATCAAACATTAGATCATATAAATCAACCAACTCATTCATTTGTGTCGTATCCGGCGAGTCTGCTGTAGGAGTACTTTCTTAACATTCTTGCACGGGACGTACACTGTTCTGTGTAGGTTCCATAGCTGGACATTGAGGTGCGGGACTTGAGCTGTTGTGATCAAGTACCATTTGTGGCAAATCGTCAAAGTTCACATGAATTGTTTCGACAATTATCCTTGTTCTCTTGTTATTAAGTCGATATCCTTTCTACAAAGTAGCATACCCCACAAAAATACATGCATCACCTTTTTCTTTCATCTTGTTGAGATTCTCATCGTCTTTATGAATGTAGCATAAAGATCCAAATATGTGAAAGAATTTAACAGTAGGTTTTCTGCCATTGATGATGTGGTAAGGTGTCTTTTTATGTCTTACGAGAGAGCGATTCTGAGTATAACAGGCAGTTGCAACTGCTTCAGCCCAGAAGAATAGTGGTAACTTGGATGTAGAAAGCATTGTTCGAGCTGCCTCAACCAAAGTACGATTCCGTCTTTTGACAATGTCGTTTTGTTCAGGACTTCGAGCAATAGACGTTATTGCAAAGTCTTGTTCAAAAATTCAGTACCCTTATCCGTTCTTACGGTTAAGACTTGAGCTTAAAGATTGCGTTGTATCATCTTGAGAAAGTTTTTGAGAACCTCTGGTGTTTCATCTTTGGACCTTAAGAAGAAAGTCCATGTGTATCTAGAGTAATCATCAACAATCACGAGAATATACTTTTTCCTGTCAATACTCTCTACACGCATGGGACCACATAAATCCATGTGTAGAAGTTCCAATCGTCCTTTCGAGCTTGGGGTGGTCTTCGTTCTGAAAGACTTTTGTTTTGCTTTCCACAACTCACAAGAAGAATAAAGATGGTCTTTGACGAATTTTAACTTAGGAAGACCGGTCACAATATCATTCTTCGAAAGCAAGTTGATGGTGTCAAAGTTGAGATGTGACAATCATTGATGCCATAACCATGCTTGGGATGATGAATCTTTAGCCATTAAGCCAATTCGATTTGTTGAAGATGTGTCTTGAAGAGTTACTTTGTAGAGATCAGAACCACGAGAACCTGTGTTGGAAATACGTTTTTACGTATTTATGAAGGATCGGTCGCTCCAACGATATATTATTGTATTAGGCTCGTGATCCAGTTTGTAGTAAATATAGTCCATATAGCCCACATGTAGGGTGGGATATATATACCCCTCCTAGCATGTTAGGAGGGGTGGTTCATTCATTTTACAAATTTTCATTTATCTAATAACACTTTCTCTCTCTACTTTTCTTTTCTCTCCTTTCTCTCTCTACACCCCATCTCCTTCTTCCCCATTTCCACCATCTAATCAATAGATCATCCATCAATTACCAAATCTTTAGATTTCATAGACCTTCAATTGGTATCAAGAGCCATGGTTAAATCTTAGGATTTGCATATCTTTTTATCTTTTGATTTGGTGGTAAAAATCTTTTCTTTTCTTATTGTCTATCTTTTTTTTATCATCTTTTTATCTATCCATTTTATAAAGTTATTTATCAAGTTTATCAATTTTATAAAGTTTTTTCAATTATATAAAGTTATTTTTGGATTGTGTTGCTTTTTTAGTTTTTGAATCAATTAGTGATCTTTAGAAAAAATCAATCTTGAATCTTGTTGTTTTTGGTGTTTTTGTTATTGGGATTGATTGATAAGGATTGGGTTTAGTTTTTTTTGGTAAAAATCATAAAACTTTTTGTGGTTTTTGATCAAAAAATCGGATTTAAATCTGTTTTCTAAGTCTCGGACTGATATTTCCAGAACATTCCGAATAGGTATTCCGAATAGATATTCCGAATAGGAGAATTTTCAGAATAGTAGGATTTTTTTTTTCCGAATAGACTTTCCGAATAGAAGATTTTCCGAATAGCAGCATCTTTTTCCGAATAGGCTGTTTTTTCCGAATAGGCTGTTTTTCCGAATAGGCTGTTTTTTCCGAATAGGCTGTTTTTCCGAATAGGCTGTTTTTCCGAATAGGCTGTTTTTCCGAATAGGCTGTTTTTTCCGAATACGCTGTTTTTCCGAATAGGCTGTTTTTCCGAATAGGCTGTTTTTTCTGAATAGGCTGTTTTTTTCCGAATAGGCTGTTTTTTCCGAATAGGCTGTTTTTCCGAATAGGCTGTTTTTTCCGAATAGGCTGTTTTTTTCCGAATAGGCTGTTTTTTCCGAATAGGCTGTTTTTTTTTTTTTTTTTTTTTTTTTCGGATAGGCTGTTTTTTTTCCGAATAGGCTGTTTTTTTCCGAATAGGCTGTTTTTAAGAGGGAAAATTGCATATATTGCAAGACGATACAAGAAGCAGCCACAAGAGAAAAGAATCAGGAGGAAAACGGGAACCAAGTAGCATGTCAGGTACAGATAATATTCTTCATATGTTGTCTAAAATGAATGCGCTAATTAACAATCCTGCTAATAGTTTTACGACTGCTTCATTAACCAATTCTGTGTCTAGGACTGAAGAGCTTGAAACCATTTTCGCTCAGCAATCCAAAGAGCTTGAGGATGCCAAAATTGAATTTTCAAAGAAAACAGAGAAATATGAAACATATTTTGAAAAACTTGAAAAGTCAAACGTTGTTCTTGAACGAAAATTGGATCAAATAGTTTTAGATTCTAAAGCTGAAAAGGATAATCTTTTGAAACAAATTAAGTTGCTTGAATCTAAGTTGGCATCCCAAGATGAATTGCTCAAAGAGAATGAGTGTTAGGACTATTGTAATAGTTATATGTAATAGGTAGACTAGGAGGTATGTAGTTCCTCCTGGTCCTAGTCGTAGTAGGAGCAAGTCCTGCTCCTGGTCCTAGTCGAAGTCAAACATTGTTATTTACTTAATATTCTGTTAGGATATGCATGAGTTATATTAGGAGAAGATATGCATATCAGTTTTACACGTTTTCTTGTAAGCTGTATTAGGGTTTCCTTGTAGTATAAAAGGAACCTGAGGCATAAGGGTTATTCACTCATTCACAAAACGTAGTTCTAGTCTTTATTAATATTAGAAATCCTTAGAAAGGATCAAGTCTTCATAGTTATTCTGTTTCTCTTGTTTATATTTGTGTTCTACATTCATATTGTGTATAGAGTCTCTTTGTGATTTGACTTGTGATTACAGAAGTCATTCACCGGTCCTGACAGGCTGCAAGATCTATATCCGTTGAACCCAACAAGTGGTATCAGAGCCTGGGAGGGTCTCTATACAACAAGAATCAAGTTCTCTTATTTTTAACAATCTGTTTATCATGTCTGCCTCAACTTCTACTCAAACAGGAGAAGAAGGCACTCCTAAAATTGTGCAACCTCAGCAGATCCTGGCTACGGTTTCCAACACGAATGGAAAATTCCCTCTTCTGAAGAAAGGTGAATATGACAACTGGGCAATGAAGATGGAATGGTGGATCACCAACACTGATCAAGATCTTTGGAAGATCAGTCTAAATGGAAACAGCAGAAAGCTTACTGGACGAGACAAGAACGGTAATATTACTCTTCTTGACCCTAAATCTCATGAGGAAATAATCGCTATTCAGAAGGAGGTAAAAGCAAAAACAATTTTGCTTCAATCTCTTCCTGAAGATCACATGGGTGACTTCTACCATTTGGATGATGCCAGAGAGATCTGGAACGGCATAAAAGCAAGGTTTGGCGGAAATGAGGAGTCAAAGAAAATGCGAAGGTCCATGCTGAGAGATGAATTCACAGAGTTCAAAATCTCAGAAACTGAAGGCCTGAATCAAGGGTATGATAGGTTCCAGAAAATATTGAGCCAGTTGAATCAACTTCGGTCCAAGCCTGATGATGGTGATGTTAATGCAAGGTTTCTTAAAGCCTTGCCCTACTCTTGGAACCAGGTGGTAATATCTCTTAAAGCCAAAGGTGGGCTTGATTATCTCAGTTTTGATGATTTGTTTCATAGGCTCAGAACATTCGAACCTCATGTGAGGGGATATCCGAGTGACTCTTTTCCCACTCCTGCTAATTCAGCCTTTGTGAGCTCTATGGCGTCTAGTCCCATGGCATATGCAAGTAGCCAGAGCAATAATGTGTCTCCCCAGCATACTATTCAGCATACTAGTCCCATGTCATATGCATCTAATCCCATGTCTTCTGCTTCTGATCCCCCTGCCAAGTCTGGTAGTATGGTAGAAGCTATTCTTCATTCTTTTGTTGCTGATGTTACTGCTGAACAACAACTTGCGTTTGATGACTTCAAACAGATCGATAAGCTGGATCTGGATGAGATAGATCTTAAATGGCAGATGGCCATGCTTACTCTGAGGGTTCACAAGTTTGAGAAGAAAGCAGGAAGGAAGTTTAATTACAACCCTCGGGAGCCAGCAAGATTCGATAGAAGCAAGGTTCGGTGCTATAACTGTCAGCAACAGGGTCACTTTGCTAGAGAGTGCCCTAGCAAGAATGATCAGGAGAAGAGCAGGTACTCTGCTTTCAAAGTTCAGGAGGTTAAAGATGACAAGAGAGCATTGGTATCTGTTGACTCCATGGTCAACTGGAATGATCATCAGGCTTCTACTCTGGAATCAGCGGAATCAACGACTGATGTGTTGGCAATGATTGCTGGGAATCTCTCTGATGCAGAAGAAGCAGAAGAGTTTGCTCTTATGGGCATCTCACCTCAGGTACAACATTGTCCCCTTGGTTGTCATGATAAATACACAGAACTGTTGTCCCAATTTAATGAAGTAAATGAACAAAATGATAAGTATTACTTAGAGGTACAAGCCTATAAAGCTTCATTAAACACATTGGAACAACAGAAGAAGTGGTTACAAGATACACAACGTGCATATGAGGATAAAATCAGGATACTAAGCATTGATTTAGAAAACACTACAAATATGCTTAAATATACAGAAACTGAAAGAGATGCTAGTATCAAAGAAAAAGAGGAGATGCAAGCTAAATTAGATGCTACACTGTTAAGATTTGACAAATGGCAAAAGGCACCTAAAAATCTTTCAAAATTAATTGATAGTAGCATGTCTGGCAGAACTAAAAGAGGCTTAGGATTTGAAAAATATATTGATTCTGGAGATGTATTTGATTTATCTTTCTCAAGCGTCTTTGATGCCGACAAAGAGGATGAGGGAAAACCTAGCTACAATAGGTTTAAACCAGCAGCAGAAATGCATGCTGTTCCTCCTCCTCTTACTGGAACTTTCATGCCTACCTCATGGAATAATGACTCGGATGGATCACAGATGCTTGAGTCCCCAACAAGTTCTACTAATTCTAACGACTTTGTCTCATGTACTTTCAGTGACAAAGCCGGCGACTCTGCATCTAATGGTTCAAGTGAAGAGTCAAGACCTACGAGTTCCAAGTCGGATGAACATGCTGCTACTAGTGCTAGGAAGTGTGAAGAAAAAGTCGCTGTCAAGTCAAGTGTGTCTGGTCCATGTTTATTGAGTCCTAGGAAGAATGTTTTTTCTAGAACTGTGTGTAATAAAGTCGGCAGTATGAAACAGTCTCATTCTAATAAAAGGTCTTTCAAAACATGTTTTGTTTGTGGCAGTCCCTTTCATTTAATTAAAGATTGTGATTATTATGACACACATGCATCTATTAATCATGCTTTACTTGCTCCTGGATCACCAGGAGCTGCTCCATATACTACTAGAAGACTTAATCCTTGTGCTCCAATGTTTCATACTTCTAGAGTATCCTCTCCTTATATGTCTGATTCTTGGAGAGAAAATAGATGCCAGACAACAAGTAATTATTTTCCAAATTATAATCCAAACTATGCGCATTATTTTGACCACACGTATTTTGGTTTGGGAGATTTGGGAACTGCTGTTAAGCCCTCAGCAGGTTGTTCCTGGTCAAATAATAATACCCTTATGATGAATAGGCAACCAAGGAACAATAGTGGATCTCATCAATCTTCTTGGCATTCTACTAATGATCCACAAGGCAGGCTCAAACCTGAAAAGGTTTGGGTCCCCTTAAGACACTAACTTTTGCATTTTGATTATATTGTTGTTGTAGGTTACTCCATACCAGGATCCTAGTCTAGGCATTGTTGATAGTGGCTGCTCCAGGAGCATGACTGGCAATAAAGGTCTTCTCTCAAATTTTGTACCCTTTTATGGGGGCAAGGTTTATTTTGGTGGAGGTGAAGGCAGAATCACTGGCAAGGGAACGATAAAGACTCCCAATCTCAATTTTGAGCAGGTCTACTATGTGGAAGCACTTCAACACTTCAACTTGATATCGGTCTCTCAGATTTGTGACAAGAAGCAGTTTGTACTCTTCACCGATACTGATGCCCTTGTGCTCTCCAAAGATTTTCAGCTTCCGGATGACTCACAAGTTTTACTCAGAATCCCTAGAAGACACAATCTCTATAGCATCAAGTTGAATGACGTCAACCCTACTGGTCAACTAGCATGTCTGGTTGCGAAAGCCTCGGAAGATGAAGCCACAAAATGGCACCGAAGGATGGGACATGTCAACTTCAAGACCATTCACAAGCTTGCCAATTTGAATCTGGTCTCTGGTTTACCTCCCAAGACGTTTAGAAATGACATAAATTGTGTTGCCTGCAGCAAAGGCAAACAACATAAAGCATCCTTCAAGGACATTACTGCTTTAAGTCTCATTACTGAACCATTGCAGCTTCTACATATGGACTTATTTGGTCCTACTTCCATCAGAAGCATAGACCACAAGCAATTCTGTTTGGTGGTGACTGATGGTTATAGCAGGTTTGCGTGGGTGTTTTTCATGGCTACCAAAAGTGAGACCTACTCAATTCTTCGAGATTTCCTTACCTTAATAGAGAATCAGTTGTCCAAGAAAGTTAAAGGTATTCGATGCGACAATGGAACCGAGTTTAAAAATAGAGACCTCATCACACTTTGCAATACTAAGGGCATCAAAAGAGATTATAGTGCTGCTCGGACTCCTCAACAGAATGGTGTGGCAGAAAGAAAGAACCGGACACTAATAGAAGCAGCAAGGACTATGCTTGCCGATTCCAAGCTTCCGACCATGTTCTGGACAGAAGCTGTTAATACGGCCAGTTATGTTTTGAATAGGGTGTCTATTACCAATCCACACAAGAAAACACCTTATGAGCTGCTCACGGGCAAAGTTCCCAATATTGCTCATTTGAAGCCGTTTGGGTGTCCAGTCACCATTCTGAATACTAGTGACTCTTTGGGGAAGTTTGATGGCAAGGCTGATGAAGGATATATTGTGGGATATTCAGCTCATTCTCGGGCGTATCGTGTCTACAATCTTCAAGCCAAACGAATAGTTGAAACTATTAATCTCAGGTATTTTGAGGAGAAGACAAACATTCAAGGAACAGGTCCAGAATGGTATTTTGATCTTGATTATCTTAGTGATTCGTTAGGATATTTTCGTTTCAAGACTAACCATGATGCAGGACCTCAAGTGTTTGCAACTTCTGGTACTGGTGTTCCTTCTAGTCTCTCTGATTCAGATGATGAGGATGACATTTTTGTGGTTCCATCCTATTCCACCACTGTTTCTCCTACTCCTCCTAGTGATGCAACTCCATTGGAAGTACAGGATTCCCAGGCAGCTCTTGATACTCTTCTAAAGCAACAACAAGAAGCTACTAAAGCGGCTGCTCAAGGTAGCTTTGAGTTTCCCTTGGTTGATCCTTCAGACAGATCTGCTCCTAGTACTCCAGCTTCTGCTCCTAGTGCTAGTCACTCACCTACTGGTACTCCGGCTAGTGAGTCTGCTTCAAATACACGTTTCTCCAGTCCTTCTGATTTGGGAAATCATGAAAAGAAGTCTTCTACCAAGCTGGATGATATTCATAAACAACCAGTAGACGGGATTTTCCAAAATGCTTCATATGATGCTGATTTCGTTGGTGATCTCGGAAACATGGCACCAGAAGTGGAGGTTACCTCCAATCCAGTTTTGCAATCACATAAAGACCATCCCACCACTCAAATCATTGGAGATCCTGGTTCTACCGTTAAGACACGCAGAATGCAGCAGAAGGCCTCGTCTGATCATCATGCTCTTGTGGGCTATATTGAGGATCAAAAGCGTAATAATCATACGGACTTTCAACACTGTTTGTTTGCTTGTTTTCTTTCACAGGTGGAACCTAGGTCTGTTTCTCATGCTCTTGAGGATCAAAGTTGGGTGGAGGCTATGCAGGAGGAAATGCAGCAATTTTTGTTTCAGAATGTTTGGGTTCTGGTTGACCTACCAAATGGGAAGACAGCTATCAATACCAAATGGATTCTCAAAAACAAGAAGGATGCACGGGGAATAGTGGTCAGGAATAAAGCTAGGCTTGTCGCACAAGGACACACTCAAATTGAGGGCATTGATTATACTGAAGTCTTTGCGCCTGTTGCAAGGATTGAGGCCATTCGTCTGTTTTTGGCTTTTGCTTCTTATGTTGGCTTTACGGTGTTCCAGATGGATGTCAAGAGTGCATTTCTCTATGGAAAAATTGACGAAGAAGTGTATGTTACTCAACCTAAGGGGTTTGTTGATCCACTTCATCCAAAGAAAGTCTACAAAGTGGTCAAGGCTCTTTATGGGTTACATCAGGCTCCTAGAGCTTGGTATGAGCGTCTCTCCACTTTCTTGTTAAAGAATGGCTATAGAAGAGGTACTATTGACAAAACACTATTTCTTCGGCGGAATTCCAAGGATATTATCCTTGTTCAGGTTTATGTGGACGACATTATCTTTGGTTCTACTAGGAAGGAGTGGTGTGATGAGTTTGAACACTTGATGAAAGGCGAATTTCAGATGAGTGCCATGGGAGAACTGTCATTTTTCCTTGGGCTTTAGGTCAAGCAACAATCGGATGGAATTTTCATCAGTCAAGATAAGTATGTTCATGAGATTCTTCAAAAGTTTGACATGGATCCTCTTCGTCCAGCAGCAACTCCTTATGAAGTTACTAAAATCAAACTCAAGAATGAGCCAGATCCACCCGTAAATGTTCATATGTACAGGTCTATGATTGGCTCTCTCATGTACTTGACTGCGTCACGTCCGGATATTATGTTTGCAGTAAGTTCTTGTTCTAGACACCAGGTGACTCCAACGGTTTCGAACTTAAATGCAGTTAAGAAGATTTTCAAGTATATCAAGGCTCAACCTAGATTGGGTCTATGGTATCCTAGAGAATCCCCATTTGTGCTTGAAGCATACAGTGATAGTGATTATGCTGGTGCTAATAATGATAGGAAGTCAACTACTGGTGGTTGTCAATTTTTGGGTCGTCGGCTTATTTCATGGCAATGTAAGAAACAGACAATAGTAGCTACTTCTTCAACAGAAGCTGAATATGTGGCTGCTGCTAGTTGCTGTGGTCAAGTTCTATGGATCCAAAATCAGATGTTGGACTATGGGTTCAATTTTATGAATACTAAAATTTTTATTGACAATCAAAGCACTATTTGTATTGTGAAGAATCCTGTATTTCATCAGCGGATGAAACATATTGAGATTCGGCATCATTTTATACGCGATGCCAATGAGAAGAAGCTGATACAGGTTCTTAAAGTTCATACGGATGACAATGTTGCTGATTTGTTGACTAAAGCTTTTGATGGTCCTCGGTTTAACCACTTGGTGGTTCATATTGGGATGGTCAATCCTTGAAGTCTAGGATTGAGGGGAGGCAAAGCCTAAGGGGAGGCTTTGTGTACATATTAGGTTAGTCTAACGTATTCGTAGTTTTTAACAACATACTTTCTTGGTTCTGGTGGTGTGTGGTGTTTCTGATGAAGGATTTTTGCTCACTTCTGAAGGATATGGCCTTACATGACTGGCTTCTGGTCCTTTTTGGTCAGCTTCTAGTTATGATTGGATGCTTTCTGGTGGTCTCAAATCCTTCCCAGTATAGTAGTGTTTGGATATGGGTGCTGGTACTGGTCTGGCTACTGTTCATTCCTTTTGTCCTTTATTACTCACGTTTTGCTCCTGGTCCGACTATTGTGCACTTTGACTTTTGGTCAACGCTTCCAATACTGATATTTACAAGTTTGAATTCACCAAATCAATTGGGGGTAAGTTATTATGTTAAAAAGGGCAAGTGGTTAGTATGCCATTATGGCATAATTTGAAAGGGCAACCCCCCATTAATAGGGGTCAATGAACAGTTACTATCTTCTTCTTATATGGTCAACATACACTCATTACAATTAAAACACACACAAAAACCGCTTCTACTCCTCTCATTCCAATCTAAATCCTTCTTCAATCCATTCATCAAGATCCATGGCTGCTCTTGCTTATCAACCTGCTCATAATCGTGTTGCTTATCTGGGGGATGGTCCTAATAGTGAACATTTTGCTGATATATTAGAGTTTATTGAGGCTTCTAACTTAAGGTATGCATTTACTGTTTGTCCTACCATATATGATTCTGTGGTACGTCAATTTTGGGCGTCTGCTGAACTGGTAAATGTGGCTGGACGTCCACGAGCGATCCATGCTACCATAGATGGACGTGCTTATGTGGTCACTGAAGAATCTATTCGCTCTTCTCTTCATTTTCAAGATGCGGGGGGTGTTGTCTCACTTCCAAATGCGGAAGTTTTAGAGGGTATGGCTGCCATAGGTTATGATCATGGGGGGAGGTTTAACTTCCAAAAGAATAGGTTTTCCCCTCAGTGGAAGCTTCTGGTTCACTATTTAGTACATTGTCTGAGTCCCAAGTCGGGGAGTTGGGATGCGTTCCCTACTCCTTTGGCTACTGGTCTTATATGTTTAGCCCAGGGTAGAGTGTTTAACTTTTCACATTATATCTTTGAGGGGATGGCTAGTAATTTGTCCACTGCGGGATCTAGGAAGAAATTTCTTATGTATCCTAGGTTTATTCAAGAAATACTTGTTTGCATTCCACGAGATAGGGCTGAGCATGTACCATCTAAGCTGACAGCGAAAGTGTATTATAACATGATGAATGGGTTTCATGGGGATTGGAGGCCCCTGACTGAAGCCATGATGGGTTTGGCTCAGGGTCCCATAGGTCAGGAGGAGGAGGCTCCTGAGTTGGTTGTGTTAGATGATGACCCCATGGAGGAGGAGGAGGCTCCTGCTGGTAATGCCACTCCTGTGGTAGAGGAGGAGCTAGTTGAGGAGGTGGTGGTTGAACAACCATCCCCTCCCAAGGCTGGTCCTTCCTCGGCTCCACAAAGGTCTCCATTTGTGGAGACTCCACCTCCTAGTCCTGCCCCACACTCGACAGATATCCCTTTTGCTGCTAGTACTCCACACGTTGACCCCAATGTTGCTTCGGGCTCCCGTGATGCTTTCCCTGATCCAAATTCTCTTGGTGGGCAGGCAGAGGAGCCTACTACTAATCTGACATCTTTGCTAGATCTTATGCACAGGTACCATGAGAGGATGATTTGCTTGGAAGCTGACTTGAACCAACATCGGAAGCTCACACGGGAATTTGTTCTTCCTCTGGCCGATCGTATTAAGGTCTTGGAGAATCAACAGCGTCGTCGAAAGAAGCATGTGGTTCTTTCTGAGTCTGAGGATGAGGCTTCGGAGAATGTTGAGGATGGCTTGACATTGCTGGCTAAGGCTGCCTTTGCTGATAAAGTTTATGATGATCTGCCTGGTCCTCCAATGTCCTCCCATGCTCCTTCTTCCAGTACTGTTCCTCCTTCTATGGGTGGTGCTTCTGATGCTGCTACTGGTTCTCATGCTTCTCCTTCACATGATCCTAAGGGCAAAGCTCCAATGACTGATCCTCCATCTCCAACCCGCAAGCGCTCTCGTCGCCAGCTTGAAGAAGACAGACTTGGTGAAGAGGCTGCTCGTAGGGTTCAGGCTGAGCTTGATGCGGAGGACATTGCTGCTGAGGAAGAGCTCCGTGAAAGAAGGCGTGCGCAAATTCAGCATGATGCTATGCACTGGACTGATGGCGAATGGATGCAAGTGTTAACTGTTCTCACTCGGGACTATGCTCAGTTTAAAGATTTGTTGGGTGATGATGTTGATGAACACAACTGCATTCCGCGTGCTATGGTAATGATGCGTAAGCATCAGTTGACTCTTGCTGAGGAACTAAAGAAACAGCGTAGGAACAGACCTCTTTCTAAGGCTGAGCAGCGCCAGCAGATGCAACGTTATGTTAAATTTCAGTCTGCTGCTCATTTCAATGCTCCTTGGTCTTGGGCACGGGTACGGACTTTGACTTTTGATGAGCTGAAGAAACTTTATGAGAACATGGTGAGGCGTGCGAGTCAACCTATACCGGAAAAATTTGTTTACCATCCTCGTGGTGTGACAGCTTCGATGCCTGCTACTTCTACTGTTTCTTCATCCTTGCCCATTCCTGGTTCCACTGGTAGTTCTTCTGGTTCTGGTGCTGTTTCTGTTGGTCCTTCTACTACACCCTTGGTTGCGCCTATTGGTTCTACTACTGGTCCTGCTGCTACTATCTTTGTGACAACCACCACCACTCATGCTACCCCCACCACACCTGGACCTTCCACCACTCCTGTTCCAGCCAGCACTTCTGTTGATTCCACCATCCCTGCTGCTGCTCCATCTGAGGTGCCATCTTCATCACCACCAGTTTCTGCAACACAACCCACACCCACTTCTGATGCAGCTCCGAGTGGTTCTTTGGGTGGACATGTTCATGAGTCTACTCCTACTGCTTCTCCTGCTGTTGATGAAGTTCAGGTGAAGGTTGAATCCACTCCTTCGGCTCCCACGCCTCGACGTTCTACTCGCCAGAAACTTACTCGTCGTGTTCGTCGCGGTAAATCAGTTCCTTTTGAGAAGCGTGATCCTGAAAACTTAATTGATGCAGCTTCGGATAGTGATTCTGACTTACCTTTAGGCAATGGTAGCATTGCGGGTTATGCGGCTGAGCGGTCTCTAACACTTCCTGGTGGTGTCTCCCATCGGATCACTTTGCGTGATGGGACTGTGCGATTGGTAACGGGTTTGCAGGGTGTGTTATCATGGGTTGACCGTATGGATCTTATGACCTTGTTTGGGCTTGTGGATTCTAGTATGCCGTTTAATCCTATGGCGGTGTCTTCCTGGCCTGGTATGCGTCTTTGGGCTGATCTCAAACTGATGTTGGATCCTCCTCCATCCGCTACTCCTTTAGGCGTATGGAAGGATCAAATGCAATGGGAGATTGTTCGCTGGAAGCTTTATGCTGGTTGTGGAGTTCATGTGTTGGAGTTAGGTTCTGGTCTTGTGGTGTTTATGTTGACTGATGTTGTGTATCCTTTGACTATTTCTTCCATGGAAGCCATGCTGGCAAGTCATTTGCAGATTTCTACTGCTCCTACTGGGAATGAGTCGAGTATGGCTACGTCTTTGGTGGAGGGTATTCAAGCACGGCTGCTAGCGGATAAGAGGGCAGCTTCTGGTCTCTAAGGTGATTGGGTTGTAAGTGTTTTTCCTTTCTTTTGATTCTTTTCACCAATGTGTATAGTGTTTGGTGATTTTTATACTTTATAGTTGAAAGTTCATAGTTAAAAAAAAAAAAAAAAAAAAAAAAACAACATTTTAAAAAAAAAAAAAATATATACATTTTATATAATATCTGCTTATACTTTAACACAGTTTAGATTTTATACTTGTACATAATATCCCTTGGATGGTTTGACTTGTGGTTCCTGGTTTGCGATTGTTCTGGTTCTTGGTTTCACTTGGTGATGGACGTGGTCCACACAACAAATGGTTCTCAACTTACCATGTCTCATCGACAAGAAAAAGTTGATTCACCTTGAGGGTACGGCTCCTGGTGCGATTATCAAATCCGTTGATGGTTGCCAGGTTACCTAAAACTGGATGGTTTTCACTTGCCATAGTCTTGGACTGAAAAGTGGCTAATCCAAGGGGGTACGGCTCTTGGTAAAGATCTTCTCAAATCCGTTGACAGCTGTAATAGCTTGCTTAAAGCTATAGGGTGTTCAACTCACCGATGCTTTATTGCTAAGAGTTGGCGAGTCCAGAGGGGTACGGCTTCTGGTAAAGACGCATCAAATCCGTTGACGGCTGTGATGGTTTGCCTAAAATCATCAGGGTACCCCCACTCACCATTGATTCACGTTCTAAGAGTTGGGCTGGGTTCTAGTCTCCCAGGGTGATGCTTATTCCACCAGAATGACTAGCTAGCCCAAGAGCGAGCAGCTACTTGGTAAAGGCTCATCAAATCTGCTCATGTTGCTGTAAAGATTCAACACGATGCTGATTTGTTCCAAGCTTTGGAGAAGCTTATAGTAGTTTGTGCAGCTGTTCTTCTGATTCTTCACTTATTGATGTTGCTGTTTGTTTTGCTGTTACAATCCTCGGGCTTTATTTGCACGTTTTCCAGGAAACTTGAACTCAACAGGTCAAATTCAAGTTTAGGGGAGGATTGTTAGGACTATTGTAATAGTTATATGTAATAGGTAGACTAGGAGGTATGTAGTTCCTCCTGGTCCTAGTCGTAGTAGGAGCAAGTCCTGCTCCTGGTCCTAGTCGAAGTCAAACATTGTTATTTACTTAATATTCTGTTAGGATATGCATGAGTTATATTAGGAGAAGATATGCATATCAGTTTTACACGTTTTCTTGTAAGCTGTATTAGGGTTTCCTTGTAGTATAAAAGGAACCTGAGGCATAAGGGTTATTCACTCATTCACAAAACGTAGTTCTAGTCTTTATTAATATTAGAAATCCTTAGAAAGGATCAAGTCTTCATAGTTATTCTGTTTCTCTTGTTTATATTTGTGTTCTACATTCATATTGTGTATAGAGTCTCTTTGTGATTTGACTTGTGATTACAGAAGTCATTCACCGGTCCTGACAGGCTGCAAGATCTATATCCGTTGAACCCAACAATGAGACCTTAAAAGCTCAAGTTCAGGAAAAGGTTTTTGCTATAGCTGCGTTGAAAAACGAGTTAAGGAAAACTAGAGGACCTAGTGTGGACACTAAGCTTGAAAAACCATCAATCTTGGGGAAACGGCCTACAAATCAGTTTGTCTGACAACCGATTGTCAGACAACCTACTGCATTTAGATCCGAGCGACCACTATCCTCGAGACCGCGGTTTGCCTCCCAAGTTGATTTGGGTCATATTTCTAGAACAATCACTCCACCAACTAGGCCTAATGTGACTAAATCAGTTTTAGCAAGACCTCATCACATGATTGCCCCTAGTTTCTCTAAGAATAGTTCAATAAACACGTCTAGAACTAGTTCAACTGATGTGCGCCATGATTTTGGTCAAAGGGAAGCTATTCAAAAGACACATGTAAGAGATAGCTATGTCCAACCTAGTCAGATGCCTTCTAGATTACCCAACACTGCTAACCGTAGCATGTCACATCCTAGGAGCATCAATCAATCATCTAGGAATTCTAGATCTTACTCGGACATTAAATATGCTACTTGTAAAACATGTAGAAAATGTGTCTTTACGGCAAATCATGATTCTTGTATCAAGAAATTACTTAATGAGGTGAACTCCCGTGCTAGACTTAAATCTCAGTGGGTCACTAAAATCAAACCCTTTGGTAAAGTTTGGCGCCCCACTGGTAGAACTTTCACTCTTGTAGGAAACGAGTGCCCTTTAACTAGGATAGTCTCCTATTCTACTAAGACTACTAGGGAGGAAATTGATAAAGATGATACTTCACTTAAGCCTAAACTCAAGGTTTTCTATAAAAGGAAACGTTTTCCAGCTAAGATAAGTGAATCATCTACTCAAGTCGCCTCTGACACAAGTAAAGCCAACTGTGAACCCCCACGTGCTTCTAAAATTGATATCGCTAACCCATGTCAAAGCAAGCAAATTCCTAATGAGAATGCAGGTACCAAAGTTGATGTTCCAAAAGAACGAAGCGGTCCAATCGTTGTTTACCGTTCAACTAAGGACACTCTTAGAGTTTGGTTGTTGAAGAAGCAGATATCAGAGAAACAAATGTCTCAGGGGATTCATGGTTAAGCTGCAAAAAGGACTTATAGTCACATTACAGACTATGACTCGATCTTCAAAGAAAGGAAAGTTTATCGCCGATGGTAAACTTATCCTAACAACGAGAAATTAATTTTTCTCGGGCATGAGATTATATCAAAAACATTCCAAGTTTTTAAGCTCATGCATTATGGCTCATCGTTAAATTTCAGACGATGACCCGTTCTTCAAAGGCAGGAAAGTTTATCGCCAATGGTAAACTTATCCTCATTAACGAGAAATTAAATTTTCTCGGACACGAGCTTACGTTAAAACCATTCAAAGGTTTTAAGCTCGTGTACATGACTTACAGTTAAATGTCAGACTGTAACTCGAACTTCAAATAAAGGAAAGTTTATCATTAATGATGAACTTATCCTCATAACGAGAAATTCAATTTTCTCGGTCATGAGCTTGTCTTAAAACATTCGAAGTTTTAAGCTCAGAAAGGAAAGTGTATCTTTTAAATAAGAGAACTTTTCCTCATAACGAGAAATTAACCTTTCTCGGTCATGAGCTTTCCGTTAGAACAGTCAAAGTTTTCAAGCTCATGAAAACGACTTCTAAGTAAATGTCAGCTTAGGACTCGTCCTTCAGATAAAAGGAAAGTTTATCGCCGATGGTAACTTATCCTTAACAACGGGAAGTTTACAACTTCTGGGACTTGAGCTCGCTTTTAAGATATTCAACATCTTAAGCTCAAGTAATTGGTTTTTCAAAACTTTAAACACAATTTTTCAAGAATTTCTCAAAAGGTTTTTCTAAATCTTTCAAAATTGTGTGTTCAAAAATGTTTTGATAAAAAGAGCATGTCTTCTGGAATCGATAATATTTACGAACCTAGAAATGTCATTCAATAATGACACGGGGTTGTAAATAAAGTTCGAGCAGAAGTTTCAAAGATTTAAAACATGCTCCATATGGTTTGCTATTATTTCCGATAGTAACCCGCTTTTCACTTTGAAGTCAAGCATTTCACCGGAAAGCTTTGACTTCAGAATCCGAAGTTATCCACTCCACAATCCAAAGTTCGTTGCAATTGATATCTACATACTCGACGATGCGACTACTCAAACGGTGACTACAGCTCTTTCAATAGAACACGGGTCAACAATTGAGTGGGAGCAATTGTCCAGCATTCAGAATCCTTGATGCCGAGAGTGCCAAGTTCACATATTGGTGTTAAGACAACGATATCAATCATACACATGGAGTCAAGAGATAACTTCAGAAGTTACGAGGAAGACCAACATTCGTGAACAAGAACCATGTGCTTCTTTCATATGATGTTCTTCATCATTCAGGTCCAACCTCGTAAATTGCTAATATTGTGAATTCATTATCATATATGATCTTTGCACGTGATAAATACCTTACACTTGTGTTTAAAAGGTATTTAATTTACGTTTCAAGTACACCCTCATTTATTTGAGGGGGAGCTTGTGTAATTCATGAAGATAATTGGATTTGCATTTTTCTTCCCAAATTTTCTTAAAATGCTATTAAATCAATTGATATTAAAAACATCGATTGGGTTAATATTTTTAATATGGGGGAGAAAATGTGTTTAATATGGGATATGATCAATCATAAATGGTTTGACTTAACGTGCTAGCTCATCCCGACATGTGCGAAATGTTTTCGGATATCGTGGCATATGTTAAGGGGGAGCAAAATGGATTTGCACTTCAAAATGGATTTCATGGTGACATACACTTACCCAAAACATCTCTATTCACGACGGTGAAGATTGTGGTGACATAAGGATGGTAGGATAGGTTAAAGTCCAATGATTTCTCTAGAACCGGAGGAATCTTCCCAAGGACATTCCATAGCTAGAAATAGTAGTCCTTAGGAAAGATGGAGAAAGATTGTGAACGTAGCTGAATGCCGACCAAGTACTTAAGTTAGCACTGGAACAATCACAACAAGGTGCTAGTGATGACGTATTGGTAAGCATTGAAGGGGTTGAAGAATGAAAAAGAATTGTAAAGATAAAGGGTGTAAAGAAAGAAGCCCTCCTTACAACTTAGGCAGAAACCGGGTCAATTCATATGCTATTGAGATCATTTTTAATGATTCTTGATATTGAAGAAAGACATCATGGACCCAGTGATGCAAGGCACAACGCATCCCAACTAACTCAGATATCTCTCAAAAGATATTTGTTTTAATCACACGGAGATAACACATTATCTATTGATTTATTCACTCCGAATAAATTGGTATTGAAAAGGTGGCACTCCTCTCCAGCCACCGATCACTAAAATCCAAAATGCACGATCGAGTCTAGAGCCATTTGAGATCATCAAATATCTCATTAGGACACACTTTCATATTTACTTGCTTCTTCACACACTATGAAAAGTAAGAAAGTTCTTAAGAGTCCTACGCAAAATATTCATGATCTTGCCTGAACATCCGAGTAATACGAAAGTTTTTACAATGAAGATGGAAATCCTTCTTGACCGAATATCAAAAAGCTCATGGTAGGTGACTTGTGCGATTCTTTATGAATCAAACTTGTGATAACTGGAAAGCAACAATGGTTTAATTCTTAAATGAATTTAAACACGTTCCAGGCCTCTACGCAATATCTTAGTGATCTTGCCAGAACATTCAGAGTAATACTATTAAGTATTTACAATGACGAATGGAAATCCTTCTAGTGTTAACATCAAACAGCACTTGGTAGGTAACTTGCAAGATTCTATATGAATCAAGCTAGTGACAACTGGAAAGCAACGACGGTGCGGTTCTTAATTGAACTTCACTTGTTCCAGGAACATGAATTGACGGCTTCAAATCATGCGGATAATATTATCCAAATGATTCACTCTTTACGTTCGCAGTCAGCTTTGGACGGTCGAGTAAAGAGAACGGGTTTACCCGCGAAATCTTGTCAAGGAGGTTCTTAATTGAAACTACCTGCCACAAGTACGATATTTAATATCGTCTAACGGTCTTCACCGACCGGAGGTAAAATGCTACCGAATTAGAATGAAATGTTCAAGGCCATTTGATCCGTGTATATTGTTTGTTGCTAACTGTCTTATGCAGCGTAACAAGAAGGTGGCATTGCGGTGTACAATCCAGAAGAATTCGTCACCACATGCTTATACTACATACACTTAGTACTTCAACAAATTCAAGAAACTCTGAAGGTCAAGTCTTCCGTTGTATCAAACTCTAAAGCTTTCAAGAATTTAAAGGTATAAGTATGTGGAACATGAAGTCACGAAGAGGCAAATTTCACAAGTGATGAATGCACAAGGTCAAGGCAAGGAAACATGCTCAAGACTAAAGTCAAAGATCACATCAAGCATATTCACAAGAACAAGATCGAAGACTCAAGCATAGATGCTAGGTTTAAGATTTTGTAAAATGGTGTGACCTCCCTTAGGGGGAGATTGTTGGAAATACGTTTTCCCAAAGAAAGTCTCGGTCACATCATTATTAGCATAGATCACGAGCTATAGACTATTTAGGACATTGTAACTTGGAGTGACCTCCCTTAGGGGGAGATTGTTGGAAATACGTTTTTACGTATTTATGAAGGATCGGTCGCTCCAACGATATATTATTGTATTAGGCTCGTGATCCAGTTAGTAGTAAATATAGTCCATATAGCCCACATGTAGGGTGGGCTATATATACCCCTCCTAGCATGTTAGGAGGGGTGGTTCATTCATTTTACAAATTTTCATTTATCTAATAACACTTTCTCTCTCTACTTTTCTTTTCTCTCCTTTCTCTCTCTACACCCCATCTCCTTCTTCCCCATTTCCACCATCTAATCAATAGATCATCCATCATTTACCAAATCCTTAGATTTCGTAGACCTTCAACCTGTAAAAAGGTCATTCCCATCGTAGTCTCTAACATAGCAAGTAGATTTCTGAAAAGCCACTTCCAAATCCGCATCACAAAATTGACAAACCGAGCATAAATTGTGATTCAGTCTCTCGACGTAATAAACCATTTTGATAGTGATATTCCCTTGAACCAAATCTCCATATCCGAGTATCGATGCAAACTGATCATTTCCAAATTGTACCGTACCAAGAAACTTCTCCACGAAGTTAATGAGAAGCTTGAGATTGCCCGTCATGTGCTTTGTGCACCCGGAGTCCATTATGAATAGAATGATTTCGACGAGCTGTAGAAGAATTAGAAGACAATGTAGCATTTGACAAATGGGAGCCCTTGATAGAAACGGGTTCCAAAATAGTAGTGGGCCTAGATGTAAATTCTAGAGGCAAGCTGATATTCATAGACACAATCACTAAAGTGGTTAACTTAGGTACCCATTTATATCCGGGTGGTGTAAATCTCGAATAACCCTGTGTACATGTCCTAATCATGTTCTCATAAAGCTTCTTTAACCTGTTTTGTTTACGTAGAGTAGTGGAATCTAACGCACTTAGTTTCTTAAGTGGTTGATCAGTGGATTGGGTCGAAGTTCTTGTGGGTTTTCTAGTACTAGTGGGCACAAGAATAGGCTTCCTAGTTCTAGCATTCACGCCATTATGATTAAGAGCACAAGCATCATGATTGAAAGTACGAACACATTTTCCACATTTAACACAAACAAATTCAACACTCGAAGTCTTAACATTCAAACTGTTTACATGCGGTTACAGACGTTTTATTCTTAGAAAACATAAAATTCCTACGGTGGTCTTCTACTTCCGTCTTCTTCCCTTGACTATTGTTAGGCATGACTCTATCTTGAATTCTGGTGCTCTTAAGCTGTGCTCCGCTAACGCTAGTAGTGGGAGTTACTCCTGTAGAAGAAGACACACCTTGATTAGTTTTCCTAGTATTCTGAGGTAACCGCGATGTTCCAGTTTGAGTGGACCTAGTGTTCATCTTATACATTCCAGGTGCTATCACATTTTTGCTCTTATCAGTTCCTAACATAGGCAAAGTCTGTGGGGGTTTGCCCAAAATAGACGATTTAGGGCATTTAACCGCATTCGGTTGACGAGGGCGGATGGTTTACCCAATTCAAACTTTCCTTTCATTTTCTCAATGAGTTTTTGTAGCTCACTGATGGCTATGTCCCTTTCTTGTAGCTGAGCTTTCAAATCATTTATTTTGAAACCTTTTTCATTTAGTTGACGAACCGAAGAAGCTGCCATTTCTTAACACTTGTTATGATTATGAGATTTTTCACCTTTTTGTAAAGCAAGTTCAAGAGAAATGGAGTGTTTCTCAAGTTGGGAAAAACTTTTCGAAAGTTTTTTATATGACTGAATTTGTTTCAAAATCTCAACTTGAAGATTGTGACATTTCTCGTCCGTTTTTTACAATAGACATTCTACATGACAATATTGATCAAGATGGGTATACACACCAAGTATAGCATTCATATGGTCAACATAAAGTATTCCTTCGAAAGTCGATCAATTTCGTTTGAAAGTTGGTGTTCTTGTGTCTTTAATTTAGTTTCAAGAAAATCAACTTCATCTTCAAGAAATTTGACATATTTTAAATCAGTTGTCATTTCCTCAGTGAGAGCATTATAAAACATTTCCACATTATTTGAAAGATCATTGATGGTTGGAATAATACATTGTTGAATGGCGACTTCTACTTGTGGGTTAGGTTTAATATTCCAAACGGTATCCCTAGAAACTTTTTCATAGTCGACGACACCTTTGTACAAATTTAAAACCCCTTGTTTTATAAACTCAAATTGCTGAACGCTTTTGCTTTTCTCATCCCATTTACGTTTTTCATCCAAAAATTGCTTTTCTAACAAAATTGATTGCTTTTTGAAATTCCTTTTTAAAGAAACTTTCTTTTGGGGTTCATCACTTGGTGGTGGAGCACTATTATACATCTTTTGATCTTTTGAAAGATACTTTTGAGGAACAAACTTAATATGATTGTTAGAATCCGAAAGGTTTATCAAATCACTTAAGTTCGATCGACTTTCTTCTTGATGACGAATGATTTCGTCGCAGTCAGGGGAAAGCATAAGAGCAAGATTATCAACATAACAACCGATATCATAAAGAGCAGGCTTGAGAGTTTGAACTTTCTTGAGATATTCTGGCTTAGCAAAACTCGTTTTGATATTTCTATTGACCATGTTCATAGTTTGAATAGACTGACCCGTTTTGTAAACAATGTTGTTTAACGTTTTGACTCTCTTTTCTAAATCAAGAATTTTTTCAATATCATTTTCTTCACGAGTTTTATAAAGCTAAGTTTGTTCTTTATTAACCGACTCTAACTCAGTAATCTGGAGTTTATGTAGCAGCATTTGTTCTTCAAGTTCCGATATCTTTTGTTTTGACATATGAATTTCGTGTGTTACTTCAGAACAATATTGTTCCTTGAGCACCTTACGTTCATATACCAAACCATTAGCTATTGAAACTCGTCGATCAGCTTCTTTTACATAATCACACTCTTTAAGCCTATCTATCTCCTTGGCTAAGGATGTGTTTGCTTGCTTTAAACGTTTATTAGACTCTTTGTTTTTCTTAATTTCATGTTTTAAACAATCAATAATAGACGCAAGCAAATCACGGTCCTCTTCCGAGTCAGTATCCTGAGTAGTATTTTCTTCATCATTACACATATGCTGTGAATCCGTAGAGATATTGCTATCCTCCGTGTCCATTACATATGTGTCATTGATGCTTTCGGGTTGCTCAGGATGTTGTCGTTCATTTACAAACACATTATAGTTATGATTTGATGGTACCTTTTCAATTGGCTCAGTATCGAAGATTGTTCCACAATTTTCAGCAGTCTCTGGAATCACTTCTTGAATCTTTGCCATGTACACATAATGTGCCTCCAACTCTTGATCATCGGCTTCATCATCAGTGTCATCACGCCAGTCAACTTCATCTGCTGTGAGTGGAATCCCCGCTTCTTCTTTCTTACAAAGCAACATCTTTTCCTTGTGATATCCCGAATCCTTAACCCGTTTTGACTTCTTACATTCCCTATCCATGTGCCCAAATCCCTTGCAGTTGAAGCATTAAATCCTGGTCTTCTGCACAACCAAAGTGCCTACAGTATCTCTAGCCCCAACTTGATTCGACATCCTCTGATTATCATACCTAGCATCACGATCATACCTAGGTGCTTGATCTACTTCCTTATATCTAGCATTGGTGATCCGAGGTTGTTGTTGGTAGGTTTGTTGATCTTCTTATAAGTTGTGGTGAGTAAAGACATGAGTTCTTCAATCTTCTTGTCCCTTGAAGTTTGTTCATCATCACTGTCTCCATCTGACTCGGTGTCATACATTGGAGGTGGAGTGGGGACAATTAATTTTGCTTTGTTTCTAGCAATATCTAGAGGTTTGGTGGATGAGCTTGATGACCTTGAGGAATGTGTAGGTGGTTGTTGACGAGGAACGGGTTTTGTTGAAGAAGCAACCACAAAAGCAATAGAGTTCGCAGATCGTTCTGCCTTTTCAGCCCTAAGTTCATTCACTTCATTCTAATGTTGTTTCAATATATCATAAAGTTTGTAGTAAGATATAGTCTTGATATCCTCCCTTTTTTTGACCAAAGTCACAAACCTTTGCCATTTCGGTTTGAGTTGAATTAGAAACTGAACATTGGCATGATAATTGGAGATGGTGCACTGATTTCTGACAAGCTCATCCATCATTTTGTAGAATCTCAAGTAATATGAGTCAATGGATTCACCATCTTCGGATGTGAATTTTCCAAACTCCCAAAGTAGATTAGTCTCGATATCTTGAAAATTTATCGACTCACCTTGCTTCAATCGATGAATTGCATTCCACATTTCCATAGCATTAGGACATGCATCAACCATGGAATAGATGTCGTTATCAATCCCGGTGAGTATGTAGTTAATAGCATCGGCTTCAGCTTGGAGGAGTTTCTTTTTCTCAGCATGACATGTGTCGAAATCCTCCAAAGCTCGTGTAGTTGATGAAGTACCATCTTCTTCTTGTGTGGTAATAGGTCTGAATTCAAAAACTGGAGGTGGATTCTCAAGGCAATGACGAAGAGCGGTTCGGTACTCTTTTCCATCTAGAAATCTAGGAAATGAGATCTCCACTGAATGTAGCAACCGGCTGTCAACATAGGTGGATTACCGTTGTCACCTTGTTCCAAACGAATTTGATTAACAGTCGCAATGTTGATGTTGTTGTTAGACATGGTGAATACTTGTGAATGGATGAGGATCTTAGTGGATGTGTTGTGATTTAATTGTGGTTGAAATTCCGAAAATTCTAATTTTTTTCTCAGTCTGACAATAAATTCCTCAGTCTGACAAAACGGTAAGCCGAAAAATTTTGTATCGCCAAATTTTAAAATTGAGTTAGAAATAGCCGATTTTTTTTTGGTAAACTATGTTCCGGGACTAGTCTAAATAATGGTTATGTCTAAAAAGTACTCGAACAAAATATCCATCGAAAAGTCCATCAGAATACTTGTCGGAATGTCCTATCAGAATAAACTGTCGGAATGTTCTATCGGAATAAACTGTCAGAATGTACTACCGTAATAAACTATCGGAATAAACTATCTGAATAACTGTTCGAATAACAGTCGGAATAACTGTCGGAATAATCGTCGGAATTACCGTCGGAATAACTGTCGGAATAACTGTCGGAATATAGAAACCCTTTTCCGATGGAATTCTGTCGGAATATAGAAACCCTTTTCTGATGGAATTCTGTCAGAATAGTACCACACTGATCAAATTCCCACTTTTCTCGGACAAACCCAACCAATTCGAGATTTTAAGCCAAAAAATGATCAAACCCCCCAAAAATTTTGTTTTTTAGCCAAAATAAATATATCAAATCTCTACCACAACTATGTAGAAGATTTGTTTCAATAAAAAACCATAAAAACACAAAAAAAAATTGGTTCGAATGATTTAGATCAAAATAGGCACGAAAATCAAGAACACAAACACGAATCTTCAATCACCTATCCACTATAGACTCTTGATACCAAATGTTAATCCCACTTTAATCCATAACACAAGATTTAGAGTATATTTAGAGAGAGAAAGAGAAGAAAGTTAGAGAGAGAAAGTAGAGAGATAAACTAGAATAGTGGAAGGTTTACTATGTGTAAAATAATGAACCAACACCCTCTTCCACACATGGAAGAGGGTATATATACCCACGAACCACATGGGATTTCTATGGGCGGTGGGTTTGTTTCCATGGGCCGGGCTTGGCTTGTCTTGGGCTTAGAGCCCCTAACTTATACAATATTAGCTTAAAGTCCAAGTTCAGTTTTCCAGACTAACCTATTACAATACAAGACCATTAACGACTAAGATGACCTATTACATTCTTGTTTGACTATATATAATATAGGGCTAACAAATGGCTTCTAAGTATGATGGCCCGAACAATGGTGCTAGAATTACAACCAAATATTAATGAAAGAATATATAACCAACACTTAACAATACTGAACTAAAAATCAAAGACTTGATACTATACACAATGTATTAATCCAAGTTTGCGTAAGATCAAGATGTTGTTTATGAGACCAAGTTGTGGTTTGTATGATAAAGTTTTTTATTTGTGAATGAAATATATCTGATTATAGCCCGGATTCTATGGACATAAGGTGAGTTAATAACCTGACTTTTAAATGCTTTATAAATGATTTAAAACCCCGTGAGGGGGATATATGCTAAAACTGCATACAAGTGCTTTTAAAATTGTATGGTATGATTATTGACACTATGTTTACTACTTCCATTAAGTCCCTTTTTAATCGTGAACCGCTAATCATTTTTTGAAAATGAGCGCTAATATTGTGAATAGTACTATTTGGGGTTTGACATCCCCTATCTGGGCAAGTCGCGCTTGCCAGTAGCTGAAGGATCCTACCTTGGCTAACAGATACAGTTTATTTTGCTTATCTAAGGATAGTCTGGCAGGCTTCCTTCTTATAACGGTAGTTTGTTGGATATTGTCTAACAGCGGGGTCATGAGCATAGTGCAATATGATAACTATTTTATGTGGGTGTATAACAACGTAGCCCGGAAGATATACTTGTATTCAAAACTGTTATTACAAACCTATGAATTCACTCAATGTTTGTGTTGAATTTAAGCATATATTTCAGATAATCGTGACTAATAGCATGGAGCAGCACAAGGATGGCATGAAGAGGCACAAGCTTGAAATTATTAACCTAGATTTTGGGAACCCATATTGTAAAACTTTGATTTTTCAATGATATATAAAGAAGATTGATTTTATCACTCTTTTGAGTTTCTTTCTATTATTATGACTTGTGTTCTATGAAGTAATACCCCAGATCAATGTTCTGCCGCATAAAGGTCAAATGGGGGTGTTACAAGTAATACCCTAGTTCAATGTTTCGCTGCGTAAAGGTAAAATGGGGGTGTTACACTTAATAATAAATCTTATTTCTTTGTTATCATTGATGATCACTTTAGATTTACATGGACTTTCTTTTTAAGCAAGAAGAGTGATACTATTGAAACCTTAATTAATTTCATCTCTCAAATAGAAAAGAAAGTATGATATGAAGTTGATATCATTAAGAGTGACAATGATGGTGAGTTTAGAAATCACCTTTTAGATGCCTTTTGTGTCAAGAAAGGAATTACTAGGGATTTAGTACAGGAACAACTCCACAGCATAGTGGTGTAGCTAGAAGAAAGAATAGGGTAACAAAAGGGTGATATTGAAGCTCAAAGTCATAGTTTTGAGACTGGGAGCTTGAAAGCTAGTAGTGATGATGAGGGTGGTAGTTCACATAGTTCTAATCCTGATGTGCACTATGAAGAAGAACCAGAAAGGTTAGAGTATGGTGAGGAGGAGGCAGCAAGAGAAAAGTTGAGAGAGCTGGCCTTATTGATTGATTTTGTTATGCCTTAGATTGCAAGTTTGTACCATACGTATGAAGGATTTGTTGATGAGCTTGATATTGGTCTTTCTGATAGAATTTGGGGATTGGAAGGATTGTTAAGATTCCAAGGGGACATAAAGGTGATAGAAGAAAATAAAGCTTCTAATGAACAACCAGAAGGGAGTTGTATAAGATGTTTCTTAGGAGCAATCAAGCTGGATGGATCCATAAGAAGTTGCAAGGTTTGTCTTTTAAACAATTGGAATAAGTTCCATATCCTATTTGGGTCAATATTTTTTTAGCATAATACACATCTTAAACTCTCTGTTGAGAGACAAGAGGAGTTGGGGAAGTAGATGAGGATAAAGAAGGCATCAGAAGTGCTTAGGCCAAGAAAGCAGTGAGTGAAGCTTAATTTCCAAAATTATGATCCATTAGATCCAAATTTGCCAAGTAAAAGTGTATTAAAGGGAAATTTGCAGCTTTTTCTTTAGATGTTGTTGAAGTTGTGCCTCTTGATCTTAGAAACCCTGTGGTTAAGTATGAAGAAGATCCAGTTACAGGTTTTTGGAAGATCACGAGATATGGTGATAAGGTGCAGGTATTTACATCTCTTATATCCTTGTTTGGGAGTATGGATAGAGAAGACTTGGAGATCATGTGGGGTCTGTTGAAGGACAGGTATGTTGTTGAGGTTCCTTCAACTATAGGTGGAATAAAAAGTTGGTCAACATTTAAAAGGATGTTTGATCATGATCAAGATGATCCAGTATGGCTGGATCTAGAAGATACAAGTGGCTTGGAGTGGAGATTGTATTAAGCAGCTGGTGTGTATCATTTGAGTACTTCAAAGTTTTTAGAGTACTTGTTAGTTGATAGAATTTATCAACTGGCACAAGACTTGTTGAAGAGAATGGTGTGCACAAAGCTGAAGGTTGCCTACACCAGTGACTTGAGTGTTGACTTTTTGCGTTTCATTTTCTAACACCCCCAATTTACCTTGCGCAACGGAATATCACAATTTGGTGTTAGTCAAATAATCATCCCACACAAACCATATTGAACGACTCAAAAGAGACGTTTTAAACATAAGTAAATTAAAAACTTGTTAAATTACAACAACAACATAAATTGTCTAAAAGTTTTCCACCCCAAAATGTGACAGAGTAGCGTTAGGTCCCCACAAATCTCAACCCCTTTAAAACCAACCCCATTGTTTACAAAACATACAAGAGTTACAAATTGTTTTTGTTAAAAGGGGGGGAAAACAAGTTAGACCATCCACAAGCCACAACAACATCCATTGCATGCTCCGCTTCTATCATCCTCTATTACCTAAAATACATGCTTAAAAATCGTCAACAAATAATATTGAGCGAGATCTATAGGTTTTACAAAATAAAAATTGAACATAAGTATAAAATTCATTCACGATCGTTCAATAGTATGCAGATCATTACAGACTATTATCGGGTATTACTCATTATAGCACAGGCTATTTAATTATGTTTAAGCTCATGACACCGACCCCATAAACTAATCACCCGCGCCAAATGCCGGCGTGATTTATTTGAAACCATTGCCCCTCTTAGGTATTCGTTGCCAATCATACCTTTTTCTTGACACAAGTTATCCAACCACAGAGGGTACTCAACGTACTACTCTTGTCTAGGACAGGGTCGCCAACCTAATTGTACTACCAATTGTTCAAGCGGCTATTTCCAATCCACACTAGGATCAAACAATAGTTAAAGGTTCATGAATTTAGGGTCTTTGGCAACTAGCTACTCAACATAATTCATAACATATTTCGGGTCCAACAATCATTCATGACTTATGTTCCTTTTTTGTTTAAATAGCATGTATCCCCCTCGCGGGTAAAATCATTTTAAATACAGTAAAGAGCGAGGCTATAGACTCACCTTAAGTAGTAGTAGTAGTAGTATTACGAAGACGTAGACGGAAAACTATCACCGACGATGACGACGGCCCTTGAATTCAATTACAATACCTAGCAAACAAATCGTGCAATGAATCAACACTTTAAAGTACCTTCAAGTACTGTATTTACAAAATTAAGAACACTAAATGTTCATACAACTCACACCAAAACCTCAACCAAGTGATATTTACTAGACACATCCATTGTTCTACGTTATTAAAGCATTTACTCGATTTACAATTCTGCCGGTACATACCTAATGTACGGACTGATTTCTCATACTTAAACATCACGAATTTTTACGAAACTCACTGTAGACTTCATTTATATCATGTAAAAAGCCCATTAAATTTTTCATAAAAAGACATCACTTTTAAGTCACGCTGCTCAACACATTTCCAACCTTGAAAATCCGGACAGATTTGCACTCTTACATTGTAAAACCAATTTGACTCACTTAACCATTTCCGTTTGCAAAACCAAAATCTAAGTTTGAAAATAGACTCACAAACCCAAGTTTTGAACTTAAGAACAGCCCTCAATCATTTTTAAAGCTCTATTTATAGTCTCGAGATTTTACATAAATTCGGATTACGTCGACCTTCATCTTCCGGTACACAAAACTTTAAACTAACATAACTTTTGACTCGTTTGGAGCTACAAGGTCTATCTTATATCAAATAGAAGCTAAAAATAATCTCCACAACTATATTCTATAATAAAAATCTGGACTCAAACTTAAATTTAGGGAAAATGGCCTTGAAAAATCTGATTAAAAATAACGCTTTGCAAATCACGTTTCTACCCATTTTCAACCCATCCAAACTACTCCTATGATCCTAAAATCATCTATAAACTACCCTAACACTTCAACAACATCCTAAATCACTTGGATAATTTATTCTCACAAAAATCCATTTCAAAAAATGCACATGCAATCTAACCAACAAAAAGAAAAATCATTTAAACAAGTATTTAAACACAAACCCATAAGCTAATTACATCAAAAATCAAAATCAACAAACACCCCCTCTTTGTCGTGGGTTTAAAGAACAAAAACACAAAAAAAATTCTAACTTGTTTAATTGTTTCCTTTCACTTATAAACACACATTAAGAACATGCAATGAAGAATAATAGATCAAAACCCACTTAATCAAAAATAAATTTTTTTTTGAAAAATCAAAGATGATGCGTGTATGATTAAATTAGTTAGAAAGACTTAAAAAGGTAAATGAAAGAATGGTCTTTGATTAGTTTTTCTCAAAACAAGAAAAAAAATGGTGATGTGATGGTGGTGGTGGTGTAGGCCGATGGCCAAAGAGAAGAAAGAAAGAGAGTGGGAAAAATTTTGGGGAAAAATGATTAAGTGTGTGTTTGTTTGTTTGTTTTAAGAATTTAGGAGGGACCTTTTTGCAAAATTGGCTTTCTTTGGCCTTAATGGCAAACTAATATATAAAGAGCGGGAATTTAACCCAAATGTCAGTTTTGAATTTTTGCGGGAGTCGGGGTTCATCCCGGCTACTCCAAAATGATTTTAAATGGGTCAAACGCACCCAAATGGAATAAAAATGGTTCTGACTCGACTTAACATGAAATAAAAATAAGAAGTTCGAAAAATCCAAATATCGATCAATCGATAATAAAAGATAAATTTCAGGCATCCGTCGGTATCGTAATCGTCATCGGTTCCTCTTAAATCGTGAAACGTTAAAATTAAGACCTCCAACCTTGGTTTCAACTTAAACCGTCAAACATATAATCCACAAAAATTCTAAAAATTTCAAAACTATACGCAAAATTAGATTAAATAGTTACGTCGATTTCTGGGGTGTTTCATCCTCCCCTCCTTAAAGGAACGACGTCCCGGTGTTCTCCTCTTCTTATACTCACATTTCGTACCACTAGGTCAAATGAGGATACTTTTCCCTAAACAAGTCCTCACATTCCCACGTATATTCAGTCCATGCCTAGAATTTCATCATCACAAGAAATTCTATGAGAGTCCCATCCATAATCTCCACCGGCTTCTCCGATACTGCAATCTATCCTTGAATTGAATCTCATCCAGAGGAATCTCCAATTCCTTATCCGCTAAGCATTTCTCAAATTTCAACACATGAAACGCGTCATCTCCTTCAGTACATCCAACATATATGCTATCGCCCATTTCGTTAACGATCTTCAATGATTCGATACACCTCTAATTCAACTCCCCTTCCTTTTCAAACAAATTGCAAAATACAATTTCCTATCCATAGGAAACGCGAATTTCTTTCGTCGATCTCTCACAGCAAACAAATGGTTCTTGATTCGCACCACCTTCTCAGTAGTCTCCAGATTCATCTCCAGTCCAGTCAAATAACATCATCTTTCCTCACTCCAATATGTCGGCGTTCAACGTTTCTCGTCTATTCGAAACCTCCAAAATAGCGTTGCCTTAATCCTCATATGATAACTGTTGCTTCATGATTTCACTAAAAACAAACGGCATTCCTGTTTTCCTCCAATTCAGTAGCACTCGTTCGAACACTTCTTCCACAATTTATAAAACACATTCAGACTCTTGAGGAATAATCCCTTCGCTCTTGCCATCGGTCTCGAGTTGATAGGTCGCACTCAGTCTCACCGACTGTCTAACACACACTGAAGAAATCTTCAAAACTCAGAAGCAAAACTACTGTCGCGCTCCAAAACAATCGATAGAGGTACTCCATGTCGACACGTGATCTCCTTCACATACAACTTCAAAATCCCTTTATTCAAATCCACATCCTCCGTCGTCATCGAAACCCAAACTCTAAGAGGCCTTCTCCTTCCTTACTACTAAGTACCATAGTAGTAGATGTACTCACATCCCGATCCTTCTTAGTAAGCTTCAGTCCGCGTTGTTAGTACCGACTAAACCAATAAATTATCTGACTTCAGTCCGCGTTGTTAGTACCGACCAGTCCTTAATTGCCGCAGTCTTGCCAGGATCTCCACAACGTCTTTGTTTTCAATCACATGCCCAAGAATATCGCACTGAACCCAACCATAATGTCTTAATCTATGCGCGAATAATGGTTCACTCTGAGAAATTCAGCATATAGCTTCTCTTCCACCAACAATTCAAAATAATTTCAAATGCTCCTCAATTTCTTCTTTGCCCTTGGAATAAATAAGGATATCATCACTAATCATAATCAAAAACTTATCCCATTTACGACTTGCACCCATCTACAAGGTTCTCTAATTCCATAAACACAGCTGGCGTATTCTTAAGACTAAACGACATCTCCTGAATCTCACAACGATCACACTAGATATGGAAAATCAGTTATAGGAATGTATTCCTCTCTAACTCATAGTTGGTGATGGTCCTGATCTCAAGTCGATCTTTGAATACGAATACGAATCAAATCAGTTATAAGGATCAAATAACACAGGTGTGTTAATTCATTTGATTTAGTCCTCAATAACTGATACGTATTTTGAATAATCCGGCCTTCTTCATACAACACAACACTGGCGCCACACAAAACTAACTAGTCTATCCCAAAAATTGCATCGAACAATCTTGATTCCAAAAGCGTCAATCCACATCAAACAGATAATTCCCTAACTTCAAGGAATCCCCTTTTAGTATAGAATTAGTGCTAACTCTCTTTCCATCGGCTAATTACACATTACACTTTGTTGCTAACTCTATTGGTTCTTAATCAATAAGGCGACCGAATTTGTATATCTACAAAACTCCTATCTGAACCAGAATTAATCAATATACTAGCATAACAAGTATGTAGCAAAACGTATTGTTCACCACGTTAGGACCTTGAGGTTTGTCCATGTTTCCTACAACATACGCCAGAGCAGCAACGTTTCCTCCTTGTCGCTTTACAGCCTTAGGACAGTTTCCTTGTTTGTGTCCCTTCTCACCACATCCAAAACATACCATCACTCTTATGTCATTTGCACCTGTCTCCACGCCTCTTGCTCGACATTCAACCGCCCTATGCCCTGCCTTTCCACACTTGTTACACATGGGAGGGCAATTCCCCACGTGATACAAACTACAACGGTCACATTTTTGATTGACCTTGTTTCCTTTTGGCACTATGGCAGCTCTGACTTTATCATTCCTCCTCGGGTTAAACTGCTGATTTCTGTTGGCTACTTGGGTGTTATTGCGGTATCTACCACGATTCTGACCTTGTGCTTGACTTGCTTGAGTCGTCTCCCACTTCCTCTTGTTACCTTCAGCCACACTATCTTTCTTGTCTTGCACCTTCACATCCATTAGAGCATGAGCCATTTGGACAGATTCATCAAATGATTTCGGCTTTGACGAAGTACTCTCACCCTTTATGTTGCTTGACAATCCTTTGATGTATTGCTTCATCTTTTTACTGTCATCCGCAAAAGTATCGGGGCATAGCAAGCTCAACTCATTAAATCTCCTTGTGTAAGCAGTGATGTCATTGTTTCTCAACACTAGATGCCTTAGTTCATCCTCTAACTGACCCAACTCCTCTTCAGGACAGAACTTCTTAGTCAAAAGTTCCTTCGTAGCATCCCAAGTTCTCCCATTGGCCACTACCAGCCCAACAGTAGCTACTTGATTGTTCCACCAACTCAAAGCGTCATTAAGAAAAATAGCAGTTGCAAACATCACTTTATTAGCCTCAGAGCACCCACTTATTTCAAACGTACTCTCAATCTTCTCCAACCAACGACGAAGTTCTAAAGCTCCTCTAGTCCCACAAAATTGCGTAGGCCGCACTTCATAAAACTAGCATAAGAACACTCCCTTGGGACTTGTGGTCTGTTGGGAATAAATTAAGGCCAGATCACTTGAGCGCTGACAAGAACAAAACAAGCGTTGACAGGAACAAAGCAAGCGCTGACAGCTCAAGCGTTGACAGGTTAAAGTCAAGCGTTGACACATTGAAGACAAGCACTGATGGAAGATATAATCTACATGTTTATTATATTCTAGAATACTTCTAGTAAGGATAGAAACGAGAATGTATTTTCTATGTTTATCTTTACCTAGAATAGTTGATACGTAGCTTATTGTACAAGGCTTCTTGTATCTATAAAAGAAGGCCTTTAGGTTAATGTTCAACATCAAGTTTTATATAAGTTTTCATTCGTAAACATATTTCATTGTAAGCAAGTTCGACATTCATAATCAAAGTGAAAGTTTTGTTTACATCTTGTGTGTTCTTGTTTAAGTGTTAAATTCCGCATAACACTTAGATTCACAAAGCATGTAACAAAGGTTTCTCTACGTGTTATACTTGATCTAATCTCGTATACACAAAGCTAATCGATCTAAGTTTGGGATCAACAAGTGGTATCAGAGCATGTTGAGGAACTTTTGATCTTTGAAGAACACCAGAACCAATACACGAACAACAAAACCCTAATTTTTTTTAGAAACCCTAAAAACACCAAAACCCTAACAACATCATGTCTGAAGCAATAACCACCTTCTCTTCACCCTTACCAAACATCAGGATTCCCATGCTTGATGCAACCAACTTTGACTTATGGAAGTTCAACTTTAAACAATATATGGGGATCTATGACTACACACTCTGGGAGATTATTGAATATGGAAACTCATTGAATAAGGCTCAAAAGATTCTTGATGCCATTACTCAAAGATCAGCTGTTGAAGGATGCCCTGATGAAGATAAGAAAGAAAAACCTGGAGATGGTAGAGCTGTAGGTGCTGAAGATATTGCAAAGAAAAGGGTTGACATGAAAGCCCTAAATATTCTGAAAGTCTCTTTGGGACAAGAAAACCAGCACAAATATAGAGGCTATGAATCCGCTAAAGATCTTTGGGAAGCACTTGAAGTTGCATATGGTGGCAATGCAGACACTAAGGAAGAAAAGAAAAAGCAACTTCTGCATGACTATGCTGTCTTCAAAGCTCAACCCAATGAGAAACTGAGTAGTGTGAGAAGCAGATTGCTTGACATCACAAGCAAATTGTCCTTCATGGGGACACAAGTTGGTGATGTTGACACCAATGCTACCTTTCTTAAAAGTCTTGGTGAGGCATGGAAGATTGAGGCAAGATCTATTCTTGCCAATAATACTTACAAGAGCTCCTCGTTTGATGACATCTACAATAAACTAAGACTATTGGAAGATGAAACTCTTTCAGAACATGGAAGCAAATCTAGCACCAGCAACATGGCCTTCTTCTCTCATAGTGAAGGTCAATTCAATCAGAAGGACTCTTTTATGCATCCAGTTACTGGATCATCATTTGTCAGCGCTGGAACAAGTCCTGTCAACGTCTCCTTTTCAGACGCTGACACATTCATGAATGACTCCCCAAGAGTTAAACCTGTTTGTTTGGATTTGGATACTGTGTGTGCTTACATTGCTTCTTTGCCCAATGGTTCAGTGATTACATATGAGGACCTTTAGCAGATAAGTGATGAGCACTTGGAAGAGATGGACATCAAGTGCACCATGGCTCTTGCTAGTATAAGAGCAAATAAGTGGAATAGAAGGTTCAAGAAGAAGATGACCTTCAATGCTAAAGACACAGCTGAATTTGATAAATCCAAAGTTGAGTGCTACAACTGTCATCGTATGGGGAACTTCATGAGGGAATGAAGATCTCCTAGAAGATCTGATGCTGGTAAACCCTCAAGTCAGATTGTTAAAGCTCAGGATTCTAAAGCTATGGTTGCATTTCAAGGAATTGATGGCACAGGATGGGATTGGAGCTATCTGGCTAAGAATGCTGAAGAGGATAAAGCTTTGGTTGCTGATATTGAAGAAGAAGAGCATGTTGAATATGCTCTCATGGCACACTCCTCCTCTTCATCTGATAATGAGGTATATGATGATGCTTTTTGTAGCAAAGGTTGTAGGTTAAACACTGATAGACTTAACAAAGAGGTGTTAAAACTAAAAGATGATATGAGCACTGAAAGGTGTAAATTATCCAATTACCAACTAGCTCTTACGTAAACTGAGAAAACCGTTTCTGAATACAAGAAAATGGAATTTGACTTAAAAGATAAGATAAATATCTTAAAACATGAGCTAGAGGGTAGTATGGATATTAGAAACATCATGACAAAGGTCAATAGAGACCTACAGGCTAAGTTAGATGAGGCCATTAAGAATAAAGATAATGTTGACCTCAAGATTCAAAGATTTGATAGAGCCACCTAAACCCTAGGAGACTGTGTAGCTAAGCAAAGGGATCCTAAGGACATGACTGGGATTGGGATGAATGATTACTCTCTGGTTCCACCACCAGCTGGTGACTTCTATGGTGTCCCTAGAAAGGACTTGTCTTGGACTGGGATACCAGAATGCCAAGAAGAGGAATTTATTCCTCCACCAAGAGTTGTCACTCCAGTGGAAGAGTATCAACAAAAATTGACTAACCTAAATGAGTGGAAGAAAGCTAACCCTACTTTATTTGTTAAGGGAGGTTTGTTATGTGAAAGTCCCAATGAATCACCACCCATTAAGGTTACTCACCCAATCACTGGTAAAGCTATTGACCTAGGCTCCAACACTGTTAGAAGACCTACCATTAGATATGCAAAGATGTATAGGAATAATAGGTCACCCAAGAGCCAAGTTAGCAAGCATGGAACAGGTTTCTTCTCCTCTAGACCTAAGGTTGTGTCTAAGAAAGCCTGTTACACTTGTGGTAGCTTTTCACATTTGGCATACAAGTGTGTCAACGCTCCCAAAGCCAGCGCTGATAGGAACAATTTCAGAGCTGATAGGAAGAAAGTCAACGTTGTTAGGAAGTCAAACGTTGTCAGACCCAAACCTTGTGTGCAGCAAAGTCCACAAGTGGTTAGACGTGCCCCATTCTTTTCTAGAAGGTCTAACACTCATGGACAAAGACCTTTTCAAAAGACAAACACCTGGTCAAATAGGCAATGGGTTCCTGTAGCAAACGCTAGATTCAACGCTGACAAGGGTAATTTCAGCGTTGACAGGACAAAATCCAACGCTGACAGAAACGTGACCAGACCTAAATATTTGAAGCCACAAGGTAAGGGGTCTAAAGCTTCTTCAAGCTTAACATGGAGACCCAAGAAAGATCAAAACCCTAATGATAATGGGATTTCAATGACTTGCAATAGATTTAATTACATTTCAAAGGTCATTACAAAACCTATTGGGGTTAACTGGGTATTTCATCCTAAAAAGGATGAGAATGGGGCTGTTGTGAGAACTAAGTCTGTTCTTATTGAACAACCAGATGAATCCAAGTCTTCTGAGACTTGGGTTCCCAAAGAAAACTAATTTGTTTTCTTTATGTGCAGGGCATTCAAAGACAGATCAATGATTATGGATATTGGGATAGTGGATGCTCAAGGCACATGACAGGAAAGGAAGACTATCTGACGAACTTCACTCCTATTAAAGATGGTGATAAGGTATACTTTGGAGGGGGCTATGGCACCATTACAGGCAAAGGAACCCTTCTCACCAACAATCTGCGTTTTGAGAATGTCTTCCTGGTAAAAGAACTTGATTATAATCTATTTAGTGTATCACAAGTTTGTGATAACAAAAATAAGGTTCTTTTCACTGATACTGAGTGTTTGGTTTTAAGCAAGGATTTTAAGATCCCTGATGAGAAATATATTGAGTATAGAACACCTAGGCATAAGGACATATATAATGTGAATTTAAATGGGATTAAAGTGAATACCAATATGTCTTGCTTTTATGCTAAGGACTCAGTAGATGAAAGTAATTTGTGGCACAGGAGACTATGGCACATAAATTTTAAAAATATAAATAGACTTGTGAGGCTTGGTTTAGTTGATGGTTTGCCTGAGAAGGCCTTCCACAATGACCACTCTTGTGTTGCATGTCTTAAAGGCAAGCAGCACAAGGTCTCATTCAAGTCCAAGCAGGTGCATACTAGTTCCAGACCTCTTCATATGCTTCACATGGACCTCTTTGGTCCAACAAATATAGAAAGTTTGAATGGTAAGTCATATTGTTTTGTTGTCACATATGACTTTTCTAGGTTTACTTGGACATTCTTTCTAGCCATGAAGAGTGACACAGCTGATGTTCTTATTGATTTTATCACTCATATTGAGAAAAGGTCTAGAAATGAGGTTAAAATGCTTAGGAGTGATAATGGTGGAGAATTTAGGAACAAGAAGCTAGATGATTTTTGTGCCAGGAAAGGAATTTCTAGGCAATTTAGTATTTCTAGAACCTCACAACACAATGGGGTTGCTGAGAGGAAGAATAGAACCCTAATTGAAGCAGCCAGAACAATGTTGGCTGATGCTCACTTTCCTATAGCCTTTTAGGCTGAGGCTGTTAATACAGCATGCTATGTGCAAAATAGAGCATTGGTTAACAAAATTCAGAACAAAACACCTTATGAGTTACTTTGGGGTAGAAAACCTAATATTGGTTTTCTCAGACCTTTTGGTTGTCATGTAGTAGTACTAGATACTAGTGATGCCTTAGGGAAATTTAGTGCAAAAGGTGATGAAGGTTACTTCATGGGGTATTCAGTCCAGAGCAAGGGTTATAGGGTTTATCTTAAAGAGGACAAACGTATTGTTGAGAGAGTACATGTTAGGTTCTAAGAGAATAAACCTAGTGATCCTGAAAGTGGTCCTAATTGGTTGTTTGATTTGGAACCCTTGTCTAGAACTTTAAATTATATGCCTGTCACTAATCCAGACATTGTGAAGGTAACTTCAAATGTTGTGGAAGAACAAGTTGTTAATGTTTCAGGTACACAGGTTATTAAGAGGGTTGGATCACAAGCAGAAAAGGCATCTCCTACATTTGAATATGTCACAATTCCCATTTGGACAAATGCTTTTGCTGCTGCTGCTGCTGGACAAGATAATGGTGGCTTCCAAATACCACCAGATACAAACATGCATGGTTCTTCAGGCGCTGACAAAGGCAAATCTAGCGCTGACAAGACCAATTCAGACGTTGATGGCTCAGACGTTGACAACAACATTTCAAGCGCTGTCAGCCCAGAAGCTGACAACCAAGATTCAGACGTTGACAACACTTATGGGTATCTTTTCTCTTCCAGTTTTGAACAAGGTGGACCTTCCGTTATTCATGAAGAGATTCCTGTTGATCAAAGAGAGTCTGATGAAGAAGATATTGGCAACATGGAGCGTGAAGTTGAGGACACCAGACTTTTTGAAGGAGGGGTTCTCACTTCCACAATGAAGAATCACCCCACATCTCAGATCATTGGTGATATTATGACTCCAGTTCAGACCAGAAGATCTCATCAAGGTCTTGGTGGGTTTATTGCCAATATACACAAGAAGGTTGATACCCTTCTTGTGCAAGCATGTTTGTTTGCATGTTTTCTGTCACAAGAAGAACCCAAGAAAATATTTGATGCTCTCAAAGAACCAAGTTGGGTGGAAGCAATGCAGGATGAGCTTCACCAGTTTGCAATTCAGGATGTTTGGGAGCTGGTTGATTGTCCTAGATATGTCAGACCTATAGGGACAAGATGGGTTTTAAGGAACAAAAGAGATGAAAGAGGTATTGTGGTCAGAAACAAGGCAAGGTTAGTGGCTCAAGGTTATACACAAGAGGAGGGGATAGACTATGAGGAGGTCTTTGCACCAGTTGCAAGGATTGAAGCTATTAGGATTTTTCTAGCCTATGCATCCTGCATGGGCTTCACAGTCTATCAAATGGATGTCAAGAGTACTTTCTTGTATGGCACCGTTGTTGAGGAAGTATATGTAATGCAACCTCCTGGTTTTGAGGATCCAGAGCATCCAGATAAAGTGTATAGAGTCAAAAAGGCTATGTATGGCCTTCATCGAGCCCCTAGAGCATGGTATGGTACTTTGTCTACCTATTTGGTGGACAATGGATTCAAGAGGGGCACCATAGATCAGACACTATTTACAAAGAAAAAAGGCAAAGATGTGTTGCTTGTGCAGGTCTATGTTGATGATATCATTTTTGGGTCTACTGATCCAAAGATGAGTGAGGATTTATCCAAGCTTATGACAGACAAATTCAAGATGAGTGCTATGGGGGAGATGAACTTCTTTCTTGGTTTACAAGTTCAGCAGAAAGAGGATGGTATCTTCATCTCCCAGGACAAATATGTTGCTGAGATCTTGAAGAAGTTTGGATTTTCTCCACATGAAAAGAGGGCTACTACTCCTATGGATAGAGAACACCCTTGGGGAAAGATTGGAGATGGGAAAGATGTTGATGTCAGGCATAATAGATCCATGATTGGATCCTTGATGTATCTTACTGCCTCCAGACCTGACATTATGTTTGCTGTGTGTGCTTGTGCACGCCATCAAGTGACTCCCAAATAATGTCACCTTTATGCTGTGAAGAGGATCTTTAGGTACCTAAGATGCTACCCCAGTCTTGGTTTGTGGTACCCAAAGGATTCACCATTAGAGCTGATTGCATATTCAGATAGTGATTATGGAGGTGATAAGTTTGATAGGAAATCCACAACTGGTGGATGTCAGTTTCTTGGGAGCAGGTTAATATCTTGGCAATGCAAGAAACAAACAGTGGTGGCTAATTCTACAACTGAAGCAGAGTATGTGGCTGCAGCAGCATGTTGTGGTCAAGTGTTGTGGATTCAGAACCAGCTGTTGGACTATGGGTATAATTTCATGCATACTAAGATATTTGTTGACAATAATAGTACTTTATGCATCATTAAGAATCCTGTACATCATTCTAAAACTAAATACATAGAAATTAGACACCATTTTATAAGAGATTGCTTTGAGAAAGGTTTAATACAACCAGATAGGGTTGACACTGAGGAAAATGTGTCAGATTTATTAACTAAACCTTTTGATGCTGGAAGATTTCAATACTTGGTAACAAGTATTGGAATGGTTAATCTCACTTAATATGTGTTTTGGATTCTTTTTGTAAAAGTATGTACAGGATGATGCATTATTATTATTGGTCTTATTGATGATTTAGATTTTCCACTATATTTTTCTAACACTGACAAAGGTTGCTTGAACACTGATAAGCGTTTTTGCAACGTTGTCAGCAATATAATTGTCTAACGCTGACAAAGCTTCCTTCAACGCTGTCATGTGTTATCGGGACGTTGTCAGCAACAATGTTAGTTTTTTGGTTTTCAATCTAAATGTGCAGATGGTGTTAGCAGTATACATTGGATACAGAGTTGCTTATGGATCAATGGAGAAGCATTTGGACAAGTTTTTATTTATGGATGATGGTTGGAATGTTTCATTCCTATCTTGACATAAATTTTTTATGTTCATGCATGATTTTAGCAAACTTTTTGTATCATCGTTTAAGGGGAGGTTTTAGGAACCTTTAGGATGTTTGGGTATCCATATGATACTCTTATCACAATTCTAGATTGTGTCCACAGGTGAGTATGGGTTAGTTTTACTAAACCATGAGGCACTGTAGCATGCATAGTATATCAACTTTGCATGCTGCCACGACATTTTTGGCCTAGAATTGGTTGTGGTCTGTTGGGAGACTTGGGAATGATTTTGATATGGGATTTCCCTGGGAGTAACAAGGATTTTATAAGGTGACTTTGTTGTTAAGAATTTTGGTTAGCAAGGAACACTAGAGGACTGTTATGTCTATCTTGCTTATGCAAGTGTGCATAACTGGACAGTGCTTGCCGCCCTATAATAATTATCAGCTTTTGGTTATCTTCTCTAGGATAAATTACTTGTTAAGGTCATTTTTCACTTTTTAAAACAATTTTATTTTTGGACGCTGACAAGATTTTTTTCAAGCGTTGTTGTGACCAAATTGGACGCTGACATGGCTTTAGGCAAACGTTGACAAGATTATAGCCGTTGGGCGTTGATAGGTTATTTTTGACCGTTGACACTCAATGGGGCCTACCTAGTTGTTACTTTTTGACATATTTTCAAGCCGTAATTTTAGGAGTTGTTACTTTCATTAAATGCATGAGATAACTTATAACTTTTTCAATATTTTCATGATTAGTTTTTGAAAATCTTTTCCTATTTTTGGGCCAATCACATGCATTCTTTCTCTCCTATAAAATTGGCTCCTATTTTAAACAGGGTATCTATAATTCTTGTCTAACACTTTTCTCTTATCAACTTCATCTTCTACACTTCAAATTACCAGCTTTCATCAATGGCACCAAAGTTTAACTCAGCAGAATTGGAATTGGGGTTCAAGTCTCAACACAACATGATTGCTTATCTTGTTGCTGATAATGATTTGTTTCCTCAATACACATAAATGGTGGCGTATTTGAACGCATCCCCACTAAGGTATGCTCTTTCTCATGCACCACTCATTCCAGTCACACACATTAAGCAGTTTTGGAACACTGTTAGTTCCTCAACAGTTAATGGAGTGACCACATTAACTTCTATTGTTCATGGGAGGTCTTGGGTGGTTACTGAGGCCTTGGTACGCCAGGCCTTGCATCTTGATGATGTTGATGGTATAGTCACCCTTCCCATAAATGAAATAGAACAAGGGCTTAGGGCTTTGGGATACCCCTTTCCTGATGAAGGTACTCATAATAAGTATCATAAGCAGGAATTTCCCCCAGCCTGGAAGTACCTCATCCACATCCTCCTTCAATGTTTGAGTCCCAAATGTACTGCACACAATGAGATCAATAGATCCATTGTCAGTGCTATTGTGTGCATTGCAACAGGGCAAAAATATAACTATTCTAAAATGATTTTTGAAGGGATGTGTAAAAACAAGGGGACAAAAATGACTTTAGCTTATCCCCGTTTTCTGCAAATGATTTTTGATGATCAAGGTTACTGCTCAAGGGATCACAATGATTTTTATAAGATCCCTGAGCAAAAGAAAGCTATTTTTACGAAGATGAATTCACCACCCCATAGAGACTTACCTTTAGCCCCAGCCATGCTTGCTGTTATTGCAGCAGCACAACCCCAACCAGACCCCCAACCTCAAATTGACCCTCAACCACAACTTGAACCCATTCATGAACCTTTACCCTCACCTGAACAAATGCAACTTGACCAAGAACACTTTGACGCTGACACACCAAATGTTGGCGTTGATGTGCCTATTTCCAACGCTGACGCACAACCTTCACAATCCCAAACACCCCTTAACCAACCCACATCTACCCATTCTTCCACACCATCTTCCACACCACCTGAATATAGGTTGATGAAACGCCAAAGGACTACTGGAGTGTTCTCCTCTGGTGGTCCTAGCCATGAAGCAGAGAGAACCACCACCACAAGTGTGGCTGGTGACCTGGATGAGGCTGGGACTATTGGTTCTGGCTTAGATGCTGGCCAAGGCAGTCCCACCATAATTAAGTCCTCATCCATGCCCAATGAATCTGACTTGGGAGGTCAAATCCCTATTTCAGAAGAGGGCAGACTAGAACCAATGACTCTTTTGGAATTGACGGTAGTCTGCATTAGCTTGCAAAAGCAACATGCAGACTTAGTACAAATTGTCAGCTCTCAAGGCCTTGAACTCAAGCAATTGAGGGAGAGGATTGTTGTTTTGTAAAGTGATCGTGTTAGAAGGGGTATGGAGGAGTCTTCCAAAGGGGAGGAAGATCAAAGAAATCTGAGTGATAAGGGCAGTCAAGATGGTCAATCAATGGATGTTGATGAAGCCCTTACAACTTTGAAGGAACAAACAGGTTTTGATACGTCCTTAATCTCTCCAACCAATCTAAATTTATCATTTACAGCTATGTTGAGAGAGGTTACACAAGGCGCTGAGGGAAAATATTTGAGCGTTGACAAGGCAACTTTGGACGCTGATAGAAGTATTTTGGGCGCTGCTAGGATAAATTTGGGCGTTGACAGACCTGCACATGAAGGTGATGTATTCCAGTCATCATCTATCATCAAGGAAGTTTCTACTCAGGTATTACCATCTACCTTACCAACCATTGCACCATCAGATAAGGGTAAGGGTAAATTGGTAGAAGAAATTGTTCCAAAGGATGCAGCCCAAGTTGAATTTGATAGAAGATTGGCTGAACAAATTATGGAACAAGGTGAAAAGGAAAAGTCACCATTTGTTGTGACTTCTGAAGAAGAAAGTGATGGAGCTAGCTCAGACTCAAGTGGGATGATTATAGAACCAGAAAGGCTTGAGTATGGTGATGAGCTTGCTAGGGAAAAGTTGAGAGACTTAAAAATGCAGGTTGACTTTGACATGCCAGAGGTGGTTCAAATGTACAATTCTTGGGAAGAAAGCTGCATGGATAATCCAGACTTGACCATTTCAGATCAAATATGGGGTTTGGAGCTTCTTCTTAGAGTTCTGAAGGATTGTAAGGTGATTTTGAAGCACAAGGCAAGCAATATTCTCTCAGAATTGAAAAGGGATAGAAGAGAGCTCTACTTTATGTTGCTCAGATGTCATGGAGTTGGATGGACACATCAGAAGTTGAAGGCTTTGACATTTGATGAGTTGGAACATAGGGCTTATCCCATTTGGGTGAGAGTGCAGGAAGCAAACACTCTCAAACTTCTTTCAGATGAAAGAAAGGAGAAACTTGCAGAAGAAATGGAAATTAAGAAAGCTATGATGATTCCCAGGCCAGTGAAGAAGGGATTTAAACTTGAGTTTCCAAAAGATATGGATCCACTATATCCAAGTGAAGCAGTTATAAGAAAGAGCCTCAAGCTCTCCCCATTAGAAGCTTCAGATATGGTGCAGGTGTTACCATTAGATTCCAGGAATCCAATTGTGAGTTATGATGAGGATGAATGTGGATTCTGGAAGATTGGCAGATTTGGTAAAGAGGTACACACTTTTACCACTCTCATATCTTTATTTGCAAATTGTGATAGAGAAGACTTGGTGGATCTTTGGAAGTTACTGGAGACAAAATATGAGGCTGAAGCACCAACTTCAGCTAATGGAATAAAACTTTGGACCACATTCAAAAGAATGTGTGGGACAAAAGAGGAAGATCTTGAAATATGGAAGGATCTTGAAGATGATCTCAGTGGTCTTCAATGGAGGTTATATTCAGCTGCTGGTGTATACCATTTGAGTTCTACAAAGTTTGCTGAGTATTTACTTGTGGATGCTCAGTATTTCATATCCAAGGCTGTTTTGGAAAAGATGAAGGACACTCAGCTAGAGATAGATTATTCAAGTGACGTGGCAAAGGATTTGATCAGATTTATTCATTACCAATATGAGAAGATTTGTCAGACTCCTCCAAGTTCTTAATGCTTATTCAAAAACTTGATCATAAGAGTGGATATCAAGTTTAGGGGAGGATTGTTGGGAATAAATTAAGGCCAGATCACTTGAGCGCTAACAAGAACAAAACAAGCGTTGACAGGAACAAAGCAAGCGCTGATAGCTCAAGCGTTGACAGGTTAAAGTCAAGCGTTGACACATTGAAGACAAGCACTGATGGAAGATATAATCTACATGTTTATTATATTCTAGAATACTTCTAGTAAGGATAGAAACGACAATGTATTTTCTATGTTTATCTTTACCTAGAATAGTTGATACGTAGCTTATTGTACAAGGCTTCTTGTATCTATAAAAGAAGGCCTTTAGGTTAATGTTCAACATCAAGTTTTATATAAGTTTTCATTCTTAAACATCTTTCATTGTAAGCAAGTTCGACATTCATAATCAAAGTGAAAGTTTTGTTTACATCTTGTGTGTTCTTGTTTAAGTGTTAAATTCCGCATAACACTTAGATTCACAAAGCATATAACAATGGTTTCTCTACGTGTTATACTTGATCTAATCTCGTATACACAAAGCTAACCGATCTAAGTTTGGGATCAACATGGTCCTCCAGCATTTCCACCAGCATTGCCACCTTGGCCTTGAATTGCACGATCCGCCTCAAGAGCATTAGCAATCGCCTCTTAAATCATAGTGTTCACCCACTCAGTTGTCAACTTTGGAGACATGTTTTACAATTAGTCACACAATGGTTTGGTGATAACAGAACAATGCCCACAAACTCCTCCCCTTACACGTCTCTGCAATGACAGGTAAACAAAACAATGTAAGTATACATATCGAGATTAAGAAGGATTTCTTTTTCAAGACATAATATAAGTACCACAAGCACAATCAACGAATGCTACAAATATTCATCAACCCAATCACAAAAGAGCTAGTAAAGACACATCATAGATCATCATAGGTAAACATTGATTGCATTGATATCAATAAAATTGTGACAAGATATGCCACTACAATCATTCACCAAATAAAACTTAAAGTCATCAAGTTCTACCATAATGCCATAATACAAAAGTCTGAAATAGTTCCATTACAACGAGGAATAAAAATGAAATACAGTAACTAATCACGTGATGATCCACATGATCTCTTTGATGGTCGTTCATCCTTGTCATCTTCTTCCTCTTCTTCCGGCTCTTCCTCAAAATCCTCCATCTTTTCCTTACCCTTCGAAGTAGTTCCCTCTTCAACATTCCTCTTTCCCTTCAAAGTAGAGCCTTCACCCGATGGAACCATACTCTGAGCCAAATACAACTTATCCTCAAAAGTATAGTACTCGCCAACTTCTGGTGGTTCGACCATGAAATGCGTGTTCGCATACTTTGGATCACTTCGACACTTCCATGCATTCATCAAGAAAGGTCGTACTCGAGCCTCCCAACATCGAAGACGATCAAACATGACACGATCTCCCTTGATTCCTTCAAACTAAGCACACAGATTCTCTACAATCATTTTCAGCTTTGCCATCTCCATACTTTCACGATCCCTAGTTTCATTAGCCCTCTTCACACCCAAATAGAATCTATGAAAATCAATCACCCTTGTATCTACCACATACCTTTCGTTCAACAGTCGATCGAACTTCTTCAAACAATGCTCCGTGTTACTGTAGATCCTTGGTCCAGGACAGTTGACAATTTCTATGTTCTCGTGGAGAGAACAAGCATTAACCGCAGTACTAGAATCAGCTTGATCATCATCACTACTATCACGAGCAACCACTGGCAAACCCGTCCAATAAGCATCACATGTAGGTGTAGCAGAACGAGAAGGACAGGTTGTTGCTCAGTCTGTCCAACTGCAGCCATAGGAACTTCATCCTCCTCCGGATCCTCTTCTGGTTCCTCATCACTGTCAATCTTATATTTTCCAACTTCATTCCTTTCAACCTCATCCGGTTCAGTCCATCCATTTTTGCCTTGCGGGTTAGGAGCATTAGGTCCACCTTCAGCCCCTACAATGTAATCGTCTCCATTATCGTTCGGTGGTAAATCTGCCATTTCTGCAAAATACATAAAGTTCGAGGGTATATAAGGTCATTATCCCAAAATTATATATACATGCATGCACATGCAATGCAAATGTAGTACGTAAGCCAATATGTATCAAAATTATAGCCATGTAAATGCAATAAAAAATTTACGATGTCAAGTACTCCGTGTACGTTCACAATACCTCCATATAATACCATAATACCATAGTAATTACTTAATAAATATCCAAGAATCATTTTAGTTTCAAAAGGGATACATCTCGAAATAAAACACTAATAAAAGAAATCTTACCGGAGCCATGCGGGATAGTTGTGTGCTTTGAAAACAAAATACTTACGACACCAAAGTAATAGTTTAAGACCTTTTTCAAAAACGACCTAGTTCTCTATAACTTGTGGCTCTGATACCAATCTCTAACACCCCAATTTACCTTGCGCAGCGGAATATCACAATTGGGTGTTAGTCAAAGAATCATCCCAATAAGCCATATTGAATGACTCAAAAGAGACATTTTAAACATAAGTAAATTAAAAACTTGTTAAATTACAGCAACAACATAAATTGTCTAAAAGTTTTCCACCCCAAAATGTAACAGAGTAGCTTTAGGTCCCCACAAATCTCAACCCGTTTAAAACCAACCCCATTGATTATAAAACATACAAGAGTTACAAATTTTTTTGTTAAAAGGGGGAAAAACAAGTTAGACAATTCACAAGCCACAACAACATCCATTGCATGCTCCGCTTCTATCATCCTCAATTACCTAAATACATACATAAAAATCGTCAACAAAAAATGTTGAGCGAGATCTATAGGTTTTACAAAATCAAAATTGAACATAAGTATAAAACTCATTCACGATCGTTCAATAGTATGCAGATCATTACAGACTATTATCGGGTATTACTCATTATAGCATAGGCTATTTAATTATGTTTAGCTCATGACACCGACCACATAAACTAATCACCCGTGCCAAATGTCGACGTGATTGAAGTAAAACCATTGCCCCTCTTAGGTATTCGTTGCCAATCATACCTTTTTCTTGACACAAGTTATCCAACCGCAGAGGGTACTCAACATACTACTCTCGTCTAGGATAGGGGCGTCAACCCAATAGTACTACCAATTGATCAAGCGGCTATTTCCAATCCACACTAGGATCAAACAATTAGTTAATGGTTCAAGAATTTAGGGTCTTTGGCAACTAGCTACTCGACATAATTCATAACATATTTCGGGTCCAACAATCATTCATGACTTATGTTACATTTTCGTTTAAATAGCATGTATCCCCTGTTAGAAATACGTTTTTACGTATATAGGAAGATTCGGTCACTCCGACAATATACTTAGTAGTAGCTCGTAGTCTAGACATCTTTATTAAACAAACAAAGCCAAGCCTAGCCTACAACATGTGTAGGCCGGCCGAACAATGTAAGCCCAAGCCCATCACAAGGCTTGGGTATAAACCCTCTCCTTTGATGGAGAGGGTGTGTGGTTTCATAATTTTCAAATTAAATGCATAAAAATGATCTTTATATATTTACAAGCATATATAAAGTGATGAGATGGCATTTATACATGATCTCATCGTTCTTTTCGGGCTTTAACTGCATAAAAATGTCATAAAATACCATATATATGCTTGTGTTTGTTTACTTGTGTATTTTAGGTATGGATATCGTGAAAAAGACAAAAGATCACAAGTTACAAGGAAAAACGGACACGAGAAACGAAGCCGTACAAAGAATCGGGCCTTAATCATGGAATTTTCAATAAATACCCTTGAAGACTTGAAGACAAACAAGATTGATCCTCATTTATTGAAGAAATGACACTTAAAACACTTGTAATTCATAATTACAAGTTTGGTCCCTTAAGTTTGTCAAAATTACACAAAAGGTCCCTCAACTTTGAAGAAATGGCAAGATTAGTCCCTCAACAAATCAAAATTGCCAAAAAATGGTCCCTCATGAAGTCAAAGTTACAATGAAGACCATTGAAGATCAACAATGTCCAAAATCAGCCCTTAAATTATCCAAAAATGTCAAAAATAACCCTTGATAACCTTTTTCCAAAGTTTGGTGCCAAAAGTGACAAGTGGTGAAAGTTATTAACAAAGGGAATACGTTTTGTAGGCTGAAAGATCTTCTTTACCAAAAATACCAAAGAACAAGGACTGAAAGTGTGCATTTGAAATATTTAAACACAAAAATGCGCCAAACACACACTTTTCCCCCAAAATCGGATCAAACACTTCACTGTTTACCATTCTTCACCCCCAGATTTTACTCCACTTAAACTTAAGGTAAAAATCAATTACCTTTGCACATGTGTGATTCACACATGCAGAAACCTATCCCAACCTTAAAACCCTTAATCCCACTCACTATGGACCCCACCCCCAATTCCCGTTTAACCAATCACATGACACCTTGGCCTCCAAGTTATCTGACATGGCAAAATCAGCAGCTATCCTTCCTTGCTTCATTCCAAAGCTAAAATGAACAGCCAAGATCATTTTGGACAGCTCACACCAAGAATTCGTCTAGAAGACTCAAGGGCATTTAGGGAAATTCAGTTCTAGGGTTTGTGAACAGTGTAGCCTTGGCATTTGCCTATATAAAGACTCCTCAACATGTGAGAGAGCTTTTGTTCCAGATTTTAGCTTTTAATCTTTGTAATTCCTTTTTATGAAATAAAGTTTAAATTTCTTAAAATTCTGAGTTTTAATCTGTTATTTATAAAAGTTTGGTGTTTGAGAAGCTAAAATCTGAGTTCCATTTACATGTTTGAAGGTTTTTTAGGCAAGGTTTTAAGTGATAAAACTTGTGCATCAAAAATCAGAAAGTCCTTGTTTATTTGATCTCACCCTTGTGTTTGTTCATCTTAGCAGCATTGGAAGCTGGTACTTGTTTTGCTAGTACCTCAGCTCAAACAATCCAGGGCCTGGATGTAGGTCTTGGAGGTTTGCACCTTCTTCCCTTTTCATTTTCTCTTTAAGTTTCTGAATATTTGTGATTTTTGTGGATTTGTGCTTGAATCTGTGTTATTGTGGATGTTTATTGTTGATTTGGTTTGATTTGATGTTAATGAGGTGTTATTGATCTGATTTGTGGGTTGAATCTTAATGATCCTTTGAAAATTTGTGAAAATAAGTTTTAAAAGGGTGTTTGGGATTACTGCATAAGTTGGATTTGAGGTTTGTTAAGTGCTTGTGTGTTGTATGCAAGTATTGGTATCTGTTATTTGGGAGTATTTGTGCATCTGTTTGCAGGTTTTGTGGTCTTAAACACATTGATTCATAGATTGGCTATAAAATCTTCATAACTTGGTAAAATTGGCTAGGATTTTGAGGACACCTAGATCTAAGCATAGTTTAAGGGTAACAAGTGCTAAATCATAGCTAATCACACCAGGGTAGAGGGATTTGAGGCTTGAAATTGGATCAAGTGTCAAGTATATCAGCAAACTTGTTTCTGCATATGTTCTTTGTTCATCAGTAAATTTTTGTGCTTTGATCTTGCTATTTACTTTGATTCAGTGTATGATTCTTGTTGCTTTGTGTTTATTGTTAGTTTATATAGCTTGTGTGTGCATCTGGTTAAGTTTGGTTGGCTTATTTTGCTGAAATCTGCTTATTAAGTGCTTAACTGCTTATTTGCATATCTAGTGCTTATCTGGTGACTGTTTGGCTTATTGTGGCTTATTGTGTGGATCATTTTGTGATTTTATTGTTGCTATTGACTCCTTGTGGTTCACTGATCACAAGGGTGCCTTTGTTTCCAATTGAATCAAACCAGAACTCTCAAATAAGCTTGGTCAATTAGTCAAAGCAGTGGGAACTCCTTTCCCCTGCTGGTTGCCACTGATAGTGCATTTTTGGTGTCAGCTTATCAATAAGCTATAATAGCTTATTTTAACCAGCAACAACTTTGTTTTTGTAATAGGTGCTAATATTTTGACCCATTTGTTCATCCTGGAGCATTTGGGTGGTTGACTTTTAGGTTTGACTAGAAAACCAAGTCCTTTGACTTTTACATAAGTTCATTTGTGCTTATTCTGGCTTATTGCTTGTGCTTATTAGATTTTTGTTGATTGATATTGCTTATTGAGTCCATTTGAAAGCTTTTGCAAGTTGAATCAGCCTTTGAGGTTCAGTATTTCTCAAAAACGACTATCTTGTCGTTTTGTGAATTTTTACTTTTCTATTTTCTGGCTTATTGAGTGAGCTTATTGAAAATTTCTTTTGACAGATCTCTTAAGCATCCAAAAAGAGGGTTGTGTGTCAAATTAGAGCTTATGGCATTAGCTTATGGCTTAATGGGCTGAAAAGCCCAATAAGAATAAGCTTGGTGTTCAATAAGCTGTGATAAGCACATTTTCAGCTTTTGGGCTTTTAGAGTTTTGTTCTTAGAATTAAATTTTAAGCCAGATAGGGCTTTTCCAAGTTAATTGGGCCAAGTTTGATTTTTGGTGAATTTTTGGTAATTTTTAGAATTTATTTTTATTTTTGTGGTTTTTAAGCTTCTACGTTTTAACTTTCTAATAGTGATTTTTAGTTAATTTTTTTATTTTTTACGACTTCGTCATTTTCTCTTCTAATCCTCTTCTAAACCAAATATTAATCTCAAATCTTGTACATCTTAATCACACACATATACCTCCTTGGGAAACGAACTTAATTGGGTCATTAACACTTGATTTTTCCTAAAGTCATTTGTTCAATACTTACCGCTCATTTACGCTCTTTTGTTTTCCTAAACAAAGGGTGTAATTTACAACAATCACTTTGGCGCCGCTGCCGGGGAGGTGTGTCGTGATTAATTTGCATTGTTGTTTTTAATATTAACCAAATAGTATTTGTATTAGTAGAACTCTACTAATACGTATTATCGGTTTTCTTGGTTTTTCTTGTACAAATATTATTAATATATTGTATTAAGTATCACAATAAATTTACAATATCTCCAAAAGTGTGAAAACACAACCATTAATTGGGATTTGATCTCCTAATTATTGTATTCGAATCTCAAACAAAAAGAAAAGGCAAAAATAGATAAATACTTTCGTGAAGCTCGATTTTGAAAAATACAAACTATAAGGTGGGTATAAGGCGGGTATTATAAAATATACCCTAAGGAAAAAGGCTCTTAAGTGCTTCGCGCCGCCTCGTTTCCCCGCTTGCTTGTGAGTATTTTGAGATTGAAGGCTAATCGAGGGTTTTGCCGCCCAAAGTATTATTATGTATAATATATTTGCTTGGTTTTCTTTGTGATTAAACCCTCTTGAACAATTTGGTTTTCACCAATGTTCTAAAGTCATTCGAAGGCGTTCACTCCACGTGATCGTTTTCATTCCTTTGAGGCTTCTTTAATCAAGAGTTTGATTCAAGGAGAGATTTTGTAGATTGTTGTCTACGAAGATACACCAAAATCCAAAAAAAAAATTAAATATCATCAAAAACACAAAAAAATTGAAAACTCACAAAACACCCAAAAGAATCTTCTTTGCTCACCTCCCATTCTTCGTGAAGTTTATGATCACTCGTAATCAAGCAAAACGAGCTCGTAAACGACTTCAAAAGCAAGCCAATCAAGAGACGTTGATTGTTGAAGAACCTCCAATTGTTGAACCTATTGTAGAACAAGAAGTCGTCATGGCTAATCGTACTATGATGGAGTTGCTACAAGCACCCACCGAGGGTTTTGGAGAGGCTATTGTGATTCCCGCCATCCTTGCGGAGAATTTCGAGATTAAGACGGGTTTAATGTCGATGTTGCAAGCAAATAAGTTTAGAGGTCACGAGAAAGACAACCCGCATTACCACATTAGGAATTTCAACCGTCTCACCGCCACTAGCAAATTTAAGGATGTTCCACATGACGCCATTAAGATGATGTTGTTTCCATACTCGTTGGATGGACCCGCAAAAATTTGGCTCGAGAAAGAACCGCCAAATTCGATTTTGACATGGGCCGATCTCGTTTCTAAGTTTGTGAACAAGTTTTTTCCACCATCTAAAACAACACACTTGAAAAATGAGATTTCACGATTTCTGCAACGAAATAATGAAAGTTTTTCAATGGCATGGGAACGATTTAAAGAGATGTTACATGAATGTCCACACCATGATTTTACGGAAATGCATCAAGTGGATACTTTTTATAATGGGCTTAATGATCATGAACGAGATTATTTGAATGCCGCCGCGGGTGGTAATTTTTTGTGCAAGACGACAAATGAGGCTTTACAAATCATTGAAAATAGATCTAAGGTTTATAACCCTCGTAACACACCGAGTGTTGCCAATATGGGTTCGTCATCTTCGTCACAATCGTCTCGTAGCATTAATGCCTTACATGATGAAGCTAATGAAGAAAATCGGTTTTTTGATAGATTTGCTAATCTTATGTCCCATTGGAAGGCTCAAGAAGCTTCCAATTCCGCTTCGGTTAAAGCGGTTGCTAAGAGTTGTTTAACTTGTGAGGGAGCTCATGATCTTTCCGAGTGCATTACCGCGGATGGTAACACTTCGAGTGCTTATGTAGCAACGAGAACTTACAACCAAAACGGTCAAGGTTCCCGTCCAAATCAAGCTCCACCAAACCAAAATGTTAACAATTATCGAAACAACAACCAAGGTAATTACCAAGGCAACACACGCAATTACAACAAAGGGAATTATCAAAGTGGGAATGGACAAATTTCTAATCAAAATCAAAACCGTTATTTTCAAAACACTACACAAGGTTTTCAAAATGCTCACACTAAGAATTTGCAAGGAGAATTTTTGGATTATGCAAAAGCAAATGATGCTAAATTTGATAACATGCAACGTGAGATGATTAGCTTAAGATCCGAGTTGAAAAACGAGCTTAAAAATGAACTTGCTAATGAACTTAAAACTCATGCAAACAAAATGGAAGGAAATGTCCAACGTCTTCAACAAAATCAACAAAAGATGGAATTAGGACAACATGAGATTAAGCAAGAGTTATTAAAAGCGGATGCTAGGCAATCAAAATTTGAGGACCGAATGGCTAAAATATTTGAAGCAATCATGTGTAAGCCCTCTTCTTCGGGTGGTCTTCCTAGTGATACCATTGCAAACCCGAAGGGAGAAATGAAGGTTATTACTACACGAAGTGGTAAAACTTTCAAGGACCAATCTCTCGTCCAAGTACTTCTAAGGAGAAGGAAATCGAGAAATAACCCGAGGTGATGGTCGAAAAGGAGCATATTACAATCCCACGAAGTACCGCTCATACCACACCTACGGTTGAACCAATACCAATTGTGGAACCCGAGTTTCCAAGGCCGTTGCCTAATGACCAACCCACACCACCCTTACCTTACCCTTCGAGACGTAACAAAGAGAAAGCACAAGAACGGAACAATTATCAATTTGAGCTATTTATGAAAATGTTTCGTGATCTACATTTTAACATAAGTTTTGCCGACGCTCTTATCATGATGCCTCGATTCGCCGCAAACTTCAAAAGTATGCTAAAGAACAAAGAGAAGTTACAACAATCGTCTAGTTGTTCATCGGTTATTCTTAGCCGCATACCACAAAAAGTCGGTGATCCCGGTAAATTTTTGATTCCGTGTGCAATTCAGGATATGGATGAATGCTACGCCTTGGCCGATCTTGGTGCTAGTATTAATTTAATGCCTCTCGAGATTTTCAAATCGCTTTCGCTTCCGGCTCTTACTCCTTCGAACATGTCTATCGAGATGGCCGATCATTCTACGATTTTAGCATGTGGAGTAGCCGAGGACGTTTTCGTTAAAGTCGGAAAGTTTTACTATCCCGTTGACTTTATCGTTGTAGACATTCCTATCGATCGAAAAGTTCCTCTCATTTTGGGTCGTTCATTTTTGGATACATCAAGAGCACTTATCGATGTTCATGCTCGAAAAATCACCCTTCGCTTCAATGAAGAAGAACGTGTCATCAATGCAACACAAAACTCCAATCTTTCTCATGTTTATTCTATTGCTACTTTAAACCATGGTGATTCAACCAATGTCGTTTGCAAAGAATTTTCACCAAGAGTTTTAGGAAATGTCGCCAAAAACAATTTACCATTTCCTCCGCCGGTGGAGGTTATGAGTTTAAAGCCTACAAAGAAGAAACCGTCAATACTTGAATCGAAAAATCCTTCGCCTCACCTCGAACATTCATTCTTGAAAAGTGTTGATAAGTTGCCGGTTTCTACGGAAGATTTTTCGGATGATGAATATGTAGACCCCGATGGGGAGGTTTTCTTCGTCGATAAACGTTTTGAGAACTTGCCACCACCAAAACCAAAACGATTTACAAATGTGAGAATTTTTAGTGTGACTAACATCGTCTTAGAAACACCGAATATTTTCGACATAATCAAAAAGGGTTTTCATAAGGAGAGTTTAAAAGATAAAGGAAAAGATCTTAAATGTGATTTAATTGATTTTTCTACAAATCTAACTCCGTCATCACCACGTGTTTTGAGTGCTACAAGCTCGTCTACTCCTTTTGACGATGCTTTGTGTGGTTCTAGTATGGGGGAAGCTCCTTATGTTCCCTCATCTTTGTCCACCGAGGACGAGATATTCGATCCCGGAATTTCATGTAAAGGGAAATCTCGGTCTTCCACCGATGCAATAAATGGAAACTATATCTATTTGCTTGGTGGGAGTCTACCTCGAGTAGCTCAAAAGTTTGTGTTACCAATTGTCTCACCCTTCTACTTCTCATCTCTTTTCTTCAAACTCTTTGAGTTTATGGCACATGTTGAAGTGGCGTTGAATTGTTTTTCCAATGAAAACGAGAACGCCATCTTCGATCCCGGTATTTTGCATCATTTAAGGACCTAGTCCTTTATACCGGTTGCTTTTTGGGCCTTGTTTATCATGTAAGCCCCATCAAAAATTGACCACACCATGATTTCCCTAAATGTTCACATTTTGAGGGGATCGAGTCGAGCTCATGACTCGGTAATCAAAAACGAGGTACCTCGTGGGGGAGATCCCATGCTTATCTTTATGCTCACTATTCACTAATAAGGGGACTTGTACCCTTTCAACTCGTTGTCTCGTGGTTGTTTGTGATTGTGTTATCTAGATCATCATCATCTACGATTGAAGACTCTCGTGTTCGTTTACGTGAGCCTCCATCGTTCGTTTGAAGAAGTTTTTCACGATTCCATGACATATCCTTTATTGTTCTAACAATTATCTTTTAGCATACTTAATAAACGGCTTTAGATATATTGTTGATCACCCTTTCCATGCTAGATCCTAAGCATTCGACTCTTCGTCTCTAGTATGGGGGTGCTCCACCTTTATACTCGAAACATTGAGGACAATGTTTACTTTTAGTATGGGGGGTGAATAGGTACTTGCTTTGCTACGCCCTCACGCTTTCCAATTTTCAATGTTTTGTTTTGCTAATAAGGCTAAAAAATGGCCAAATTTTAAAATTTTTCTTAGTTTTCATAAGTGTTTTTAAGACACGAATGTATATTTTCCGTTGGGTAGAATAAGAGTTAATTTTTGACTTGATGGGCATTTGGAGCCATTTACATTCCTTAACCCGCTCAATTCAAGTTTTGCTAGACTTTTATATAGGGAGCTTTAAAACGCGAACGTCTTAATTCATTCGGGTTAAGAACAAGAACTTTTCGCAAGTTCCTATAATTGATTCTAGAAAGTCACTTATCAAAGGAACTTTAAAACGCATTCTATAAACTTGAAAAAGTCCAAGAAAGTGCAAGATCCTATAGGTGGCTTGAAAACCCAAAACTTTGATTTGATATAGTCTTAATGAAAGCTAATCCAAATTTGGCTTAATTTTGACTTGCATGGCTAAGTATTCACGAGTCTCTTTAATTAGAGGTCTTTATATAGTGAAGAACGAGAAATGATAGAGTTAGACAAGTGATCATGCTAAACGTAGAACATGAAAATGTTCTTTCAAAAACTCATATGTTTTTAATTGTGGCTTTTTCTTCCCATAAGATCAATGCATTAGGAATAAATCATAATTGCAATAAGTAAGGTCGTACGCTTTGAAAGGTTACTTAGCCTCTAGCGCAAGATCGTTTAAAAGTTGCTCGGGGTTGAATAGAGTTCATAGCCAAGGCATAACTTATTGAAGCGGGACGCGAAGATTGGCGATCATCCAAAAAGGCCCTAACAAGGCATGAGGAGCTCCATTTTTGCTAAAGATCCAAAGATGATGTGAAGTATCATTATTCCTAAATTAATATGAAGGATCGAGACACACGACGAGAAGCAATTACTCCCCTAAAGAATGGAGAAAGTCTATCCAAAAAGACCCTAACAAGGTATGAGGATAAATATATCCAAGTCCGAAAAGGAGGCGGATCGTTGTATATCAAAATCCAAAGTAAAGATTGAAGAAAAATGATGAAGTCGTGGTCCTATGTGAAGAATCTCTCAAAAACGTCAAGTGAAGAAATTCCAAACATATGAAGAGAAGACCATAATTTCAAGAACGTCTTCCCAAGATTTGAAGTATGAAGTACATGCCAAATATCGGTCCGAGAAAGGTCTCAAATCGTGAAACGAGTTATGCCAAGATATGAACTTAAGGAGATACACGAGAAGCCGTTTTAAAAGATTTTATCCTTCGGCTAACTATTGATCAAATCGTGCTACTTTGCTTTTGGACTAATAACTACTCAAATAAGTCAATATGAATCTTTTGTGATCCATGACAAATAGATAAAAAATGCTAGTAACCCATTTCCTTTATAATAACTAGGATTGCGGGGAGAAAAAGTATTACACAATTTGGACGTATGAGTAGTGTTAGCATTGTGACTTGTACCAACAATGATCTTGTTTTTGCACTTAGCATGGAATGTATGACAATCAAGGATGACGAAGTTTACTCTAAGGGGCATTTACTTGTTTCTATTCTTTGACCCTAAAAGTCACTTTTTGTGATGAAAATCATACATTATGTCTTTACACATCATCGTAGTATGTTGCAAGTCTTTTACTCTTCAATAAAGGTTAATAAAAATTGAACTTTGGTGATGCTTAGATACTTTATTCTAGCATTGCGTGAGGGCACGGCAATGGCTTAGTATGGGGGAGTGATGAGATGGCATTTATACATGATCTTGTCGTTCTTTTCGGGCTTTAAATGCATAAAAATGTCATAAAATACCATATATATGCTTGTGTTTGTGTACTTGTGTATTTTAGGTATGGATATCGTGAAAAAGACAAAAGATCACAAGTTACAAGGAAAAACGGACACGAGAAACGAAGCCGTACAAAGAACCGGGCCTTAATCATGGAATTTTCAACAAATACCCTTGAAGACTTGAAGACAAACAAGATTGATCCTCATTTATTGAAGAAATGACACTTAAAACCCTTGTATATTCATAATTACAAGTTTGGTCCCTTAAGTTTGTCAAAATTACACAAAAGGTCCCTCAACTTTGAAGAAATGGCAAGATTAGTCCCTCAACAAATCAAAATTGCCAAAAAATGGTCCCTCATGAAGTCAAAGTTACAATGAAGACCTTTGAAGATCAACAATGTCCAAAATCAGCCCTTAAATTATCCAAAAATGTCAAAAATAACCCTTGATAACCTTTTTCCAAAGTTTGGTGCCAAAAGTGACAAGTGGTGAAAGTTATTAACAAAGGGAATACGTTTTGTAGGCTGAAAGATCTTGTTTACCAAAAATACCAAAGAACAAGGACTAAAAGTGTGCATTTGAAACATTTAAACACAAAAATGCGCCAAACACACACTTTTCCCCCAAAATCGGATCAAACACTTCACTGTTTACCATTCTTCACCCCCAGATTTTACTCCACTTAAACTTAAGGTAAAAATCAATTACCTTTGCACATGTGTGATTCACACATGCAGAAACCTATCCCAACCTTAAAACCCTTAATCCCACTCACTATGGACCCCACCCCTAATTCCCGTTTAACCAATCACATGACACCTTGGCCTCCAAGTTATCTGACATGGCAAAATCAACAGCTATCCTTCCTTGCTTCATTCCAAAGCTAAAATGAACAGCCAAGATCATTTTGGACAGCTCACACCAAGAATTCGTCTAGAAGACTCAAGGGCATTTAGGAAAATTCAGTTCTAGGGTTTGTGAACAGTGTAGCCTATATAAAGACTCCTCAACATGTGAGAGAGATTTTGTTCCAGATTTTAGCTTTTAATCTTTTTAATTCCTTTTTATGAAATAAAGTTTAAATTTCTTAAAATTCTGAGTTTTAATCTGTTATTTATAAAAGTTTGGTGTTTGAGAAGCTAAAATCGGAGTTCCATTTACATGTTTGAAGGTTTTTGAGGCAAGGTTTTAAGTGATAAAACTTGTGCATCAAAAATCAGAAAGTCCTTGTTTATTTGATCTCATCCTTGTGTTTGTTCATCTTAGCAGCATTGGAAGTTGGTACTTGTTTTGCTAGTACCTCAGCTCAAACAATCCAGGGCCTGGATGTAGGTCTTGGAGGTTTGCACCTTCTTCCCTTTTCATTTTCTCTTTAAGTTTCTGAATATTTGTGATTTTTGTGGATTTGTGCTTGAATCTGTGTTATTGTGGATGTTTATTGTTGATTTGGTTTGATTTGATGTTAATGAGGTGTTATTGATCTGATTTGTGGGTTGAATCTTAATGATCCTTTGAAAATTTGTGAAAATAAGTTTTAAAAGGGTGTTTGGGATTACTGCATAAGTTGGATTTGAGGTTTGTTAAGTGCTTGTGTGTTGTATGCAAGTATTGGTATCTGTTATTTGGGAGTATTTGTGCATCTGTTTGCAGGTTTTGTGGTCTTAAACACATTGATTCATAGATTGGCTATAAAATCTTCATAACTTGGTAAAATTGGCTAGGATTTTGAGGACACCTAGATCTAAGCATAGGTTAAGGGTAACAAGTGCTAAATCATAGCTAATCACACTAGGGTAGAGGGATTTGAGGCTTGAAATTGGATCAAGTGTCAAGTATATCAGCAAACTTGTTTCTGCATATGTTATTTGTTCATCAGTAACTTTTTGTGCTTTGATCTTGCTATTTACTTTGATTCAGTGTATGATTCTTGTTGCTTTGTGTTTATTGTTAGTTTATATAGCTTGTGTGTGCATCTGGTTAAGTTTGGTTGGCTTATTTTGCTGAAATCTGCTTATTAAGTGCTTAACTGCTTATTTGCATATCTAGTGCTTATCTGGTGACTGTTTGGCTTATTGTGGCTTATTGTGTGGATCATTTTGTGATTTTATTGTTGCTATTGACTCCTTGTGGTTCACTGATCACAAGGGTGCCTTTGTTTCCAATTGAATCAAACCAGAACTCTCAAATAAGCTTGGTCAATTAGTCAAAGCAGTGGGAACTCCTTTCCCCTGCTGGTTGCCACTGATAGTGCATTTTTGGTGTCAGCTTATCAATAAGCTATAATAGCTTATTTTAACCAGCAACAACTTTGTTTTTGTAATAGGTGCTAATATTTTGACCCATTTGTTCATCCTAGAGCATTTGGGTGGTTGACTTTTAGGTTTGACTAGAAAACCAAGTCCTTTGACTTTTACATAAGTTCATTTGTGTTTATTCTGGCTTATTGCTTGTGCTTATTGGATTTTTTTTGATTGATATTGCTTATTGAGTCCATTTGAAAGCTTTTGCAAGTTGAATCAGCCTTTGAGGTTCAGTATTTCTCAAAAACGACTATTTTGTCGTTTTGTGAATTTTTACTTTTCTATTTTCTAGCTTATTGAGTGAGCTTATTGAAAATTTCTTTTGACAGATCTCTTAAGCATCCAAAAAGAGGGTTGTGTGTCAAATTAGAGCTTATGGCATTAGCTTATGGCTTAATGGGCTGAAAAGCCCAATAAGAATAAGCTTGGTGTTCAATAAGCTGTGATAAGCACATTTTCAGCTTTTGGGCCTTTAGAGTTTTGTTCTTAGAATTAAATTTTAAGTCAGATAGGGCTTTTCCAAGTCAATTGGGCCAAGTTTGATTTTTGGTGAATTTTTGGTAATTTTTAGAATTTATTTTTATTTTTGTGGTTTTTACGCTTCTACGTTTTAACTTTCTAATAGTGATTTTTAGTTAATTTTTTTATTATTTACGACTTCGTCATTTTCCCTTCTAATCCCCTTCTAAACCAAATATTAATCTCAAATCTTGTACATCTTAATCACACACATATACCTCCTTGGGAAACGAACTTAATTGGGTCATTAACACTTGATTTTTCCTAAAGTCATTTGTTCAATACTTACCGCTCATTTACGCTCTTTTGTTTTCCTAAACAAAGGGTGTAATTTACAACAATCACACACTATATATAAAAATGGAGAGGGTGTGTGGTATTTACGCTCATTTGATTTACAAATGGCTTGTAGTTATTTCAGACTGCAACCCGGTTTTCACATTAAAGTCAAGTATTTCTTATGAAAGCTTTGGCTCACAACGGGAATTATTTTTCTCGGGAAAGGTTTACTTGAAAACCTTGTAAGGGATCAAGTTTACTTTATAACTTGGTCTAACACAAATCAATGTACGTTTCAGTACATTTATTTGTTAAAACAAGAGAAGTCTTGTTTTTATGAAGCTATCATCTCTACAACCATGCTATCTACAATTGGTATCTACATACTCGACGATGCGACTACTCAACCGACGACTACAGCTCTTTCGATAGAACACGGGTCAACAATTGAACGTGGTGTCAAGAGATGACTTCAGACGTGACGAGACGACCAACATATGTTGACAAGAACCATTTGATCTTATCATATGATGTTCTCATCAATCAGGTCCAACCTTGTCAATTCTTTTTAATATGGTGAATATGTGATCATGTTACAAATCGATATCATATCTCTTACATTTGACATCATGAAGATGAAATGGACTTGCATTTTTCTTCCCAAAACCTTTGTTAAAACTTCATTAAATCAATTGATATTAAAAACATCGATTGGGTTAATATTTTTAATATGGGGGAGAAAATGTGATTTAATATGGGATATTATCACAAATGGTTTGACTTAATGTGCTGGCTCATCCCGACATATGCAAAATGTTTTCGAATATCGTGGCATATGTTAAGGGGGAGCAAAATGTATTTGCTATATCAAAATGGATTTTCATGGTGACATATACTTACCCAAACCTCATTTAATTCACGACGATGAAGATTGTGGTGACATAAGGATGGTAGGATAGGTTAAGTCCAATGATTCTTCCAGAACCGGAGGAATCTTCCAAAGGACATTCCATAGCTAGAAATAGTAGTCCTTAGGAAAGATGGAGAAAGATTGTGAACGTAGCTGAATGCCGACCAAGTACTTAAGTTAGCACTGGAACAATCACAACAAGGTGCTAGTTATGACGTATTGGTAAGCATTGAAGGGGTTGAAGAATGAAAAAGAATTGTAAAGATAAAGGGTGTAAAGAAAGAAGCCCTCCTTACAACTTAGGCAGAAACCGGGTCAATACATATGCTATTGAGATCATTGTTTAATGATTCTTGATATTGAAGACAGACATCATGGACCCAGTGATGCAATGCACAACCCATCCCAGCTAACTCAGATATCTCTTAAAAGATATTTGTTTTAATCACACGGAGACAACACGTTATCTATCGATTTATTCACTCCGAATAAATTGGTATTGAAATGGTGGCACTCCTCTCCAGCCTTCGATCACTAAAATCCAAAATGCACGATCGAGTCTAGAGCCATTTGAGATCATCAAATATCTCATTAGGACACACTTTCATAATTCCTTGCTTCTTCACACACTGTGAAAAGTAAGAAAGATCTTAAAGAGTCCTACGCAAAATCTTCATGATCTTGCCTGAACATCCGAGTAATACGAAAGTATTTACAATGAAGATGGAAATCCTTCTTAAGCAAATATCAAAAAGCTCATGGTAGGTGACTAGTGCGATTCTTTATGAATCAAACTTGTGATAACTGGAAAGCAACAGCTGTTTAATTCTTAACTGAATTTAAACACGTTCCAGGCCTCTACGCAATATCTTAATGATCTTGCCAGAACACTCAGAGTGATACCTTAGTGTTCACAGTGATGAGTGGAAATCCTTCTAGTGTTAACCTCAAACAGCACTTGGTAGGTAACTTGCAAGATTCTATACGAATCAAGCTCGTGAAAACTGGAAAGCAACGATGGTGCGGTTCTTAATTGAATTTCACTTGTTCCAGGAACATGAATTGACGGCTTCAAATCATGCGGATATCTTTATCCAAATGATTCACTCTTTATGTTCGCAGTCAGCTTTGGACGGTCGAATAAAGAGAACGGGTTTACCCGCGAAATCCTGTCAGGAAGTTACTTAATTGAAACTATCCGTCACGGGTACGATATCTAATATCGTCCAACGGTCTTCACCGACCGGAGGTAAAATGCTACCGATTTAGAATGAAATGTTCAAAGCCATTTCGTTCGTGTCTACTTATGTTGCGGCATTTGAAGACGGTGGCGTTGCGGAATCTGAGAAGAAGTCGTCCCCGCATGCTTATACTTTATGCACTTAATACCTCATCTAATTCAAGAAAGCCTAAAAGTTAAGTCTTCCGCTGTATCGAACTCTGAAGCTTTCAAGAATTACTAAGGCATAAGTATGTGGGACGTGAGGTCACGAAGAGGCGAATATCACAAGTGAAGGATGCACGAGATCAAGGCAAGAGATTAATGCTCAAGACTGATATCAAAGATCACATCAGCATGTTCACCGGAAAAGAAAAAGAAAAGAAAGACGAAGACTACGAGCTCAAGACAAGCATAGTATGCTAGGTTAATTTTATTATTGTAACTAGGGTAACACCCTTGTTTAAAGTGACCTCCCTTAGGGGGAGATTGTTAGAAATACGTTTTTACGTATTTAGGAAGATTCGGTCACTCCGACAATATACTTAGTAGTAGCTCGTAGTCTAGACATCTTTTTTAAACAAACAAAGCCAAGCCTAGCCTACAACATGTGTAGGCCGGCCCAACAATGTAAGCCCAAGCCCATCACAAGGCTTGGGTATATAAACCCTCTCCTTTGATGGAGAGGGTGTGTGGTTTCATATTTTTCACATAGTAAACATTTCTTTCTCTCTCTAGCTTTGTGTGAAATCCACCATCTCTCTATCTCTTTCTCTCTCTAGAAACATAAGCAAGATTTACAATCCTACATCCCCCTCGCGTGTAAAATCATTTAAAATACAATAAAGAGCGAGGCTATAGACTCACCTTAAGTAATAGTAGTAGTATTATGAAGACGTAGACGGAAAACTATCACCGACGATGAGGACGACCCTTGAATTTAATTACAATACCTAGCAAACAAATCGCGCAATGAATCAACACTTTAAAGTACCTTCAAGTACTGTAATTACAAAATTAAGAACACTAAATGTTCATACAACTCACACCAAAACCTCAACCAAGTGATATTTGCTAGACACATCCATTGTTCTACGTTATTAAAGCATTTACTCGATTTACAATTCTGCCGGTACATACCTAATGTACGGACTGAATTCTCATACTTAAACATCACGAATTTTTACGAAACTCACTGTAGACTTCATTTATATCATGTAAAAATCCCATAAAAATTTTCATAAAAAGACATCACTTTTAAGTCACGCTGCCCAACACATTTCCAACCTTGAAAATCCGGACAGATTTGCACTCTTACGTTGTAAAACCAATTTGACTCACTTAACCATTTCCGTTTGCAAAACCAAAATCTAAGTTTGAAAATAGACTCACAAACCCAAGTTTTGAACTTATGAACAGCCCTCAAGCATTTTTAAAGCTCTATTTATAGTCCCCGAGATTTTACATAAAATCGAACATAAATTCGGATTACGTCGACCTTCATCTCCCGGTACACAAAACTTTAAACTAACATAACTTTTGACTCGTTTGGAGCTACAAGGTCTATCTTATATCAAATAGAAGCTAAAAATAATCTCCACAACTATATTCAATAATAAAAATCTGGACTCAAACTTAAATTTAGGAAAAATGGCCTTGAAAAATCTGATTAAAAATAACGGTTTGCAAATCACGTTTCTACCCATTTTCAACCCATCCAAACTTCTCCTATGATCCTAAAATCATATATAAACTACCCTAACACTTCAACAACATTCTAAATCACTTGGATAATTCATTCTCACAAAAACCCATTTCAAAAAATGCACATGCAATGTAACCAACAAAAAGAAAAATCATTTAAACAAGTATTTAAACACAAACCCATAAGCTAATTACATCAAAAATAAAAATCAACAAACACCCCCTTTTTGCTGTGGGTTTAAAGAACAAAAACACCAAAAAAAAAGTCTAACTTGTTTGATTGTTTCCTGTCACTTATAAACTCACATTAAGAACATGCAATGAAGAATAATAGATCAAAACCCACTTAATCAAAAATAAAAAAAAATTTGGAAAATCAAAGATGATGCATGTATGATTAAATTAGTTAAAAAGACTTACAAAGGTAAATGGAAGAATGGTCTTTCATTAGTTTTTCTCAAAATAAGAAAACAAATGGTGATGTGATGGTGGTGGTGGTGAAGGCCGACGGTCAAAGAGAAGAAAGAAAGAGAGTGGGAAAATTTTTGGGGAAAAATGATTTAGTGTGTGTTTGTTTGTTTGTTTTAAGAATTTGGGAGGGAACTTTTTGCAAAATTGCCTTTCTTTTGGCCTTAATGGCAAACTAATATATAAAGAGCAGTAATTTAACCCAAATGTCGGTTTTTGAATTTTTGCGGGAGTCGGGGTTCATCCCGGCTACTCCAAAATGATTTTAAATGGGTCAAACGCACCCAAATGGAATAAAAATGGTTCCAACTCGACTTAACACGAAATAAAAATAAAAACTTTAAAAAATCCAAATATCGATCAATCGATAATAAAAGATAAATTTCGGGCATCCGTCGGTATCGTAATCGTCATCGGTTCCTCTTAAATCTTGAAACGTCAAAATTAAGACCTCCAACCTTGGTTTCAACTTAAACCGTCAAACATATAATCCACAAAAATTATAAAAATTTCAAAAATATACGTAAAATAGGAATAAATAGTGACGTTGATTTTTGGGGTGTTTCACATTTACACTCAAATTCAAGGATAGAACATGTTTTTAAGAATCCTTTGTATATTTTTGTTTTATTCAGAAACTTGATAGTGAGTATAAATATCATGTTTAGGGGAGGATTGTAAGTGTAAAACCCGCATGCTTTTACCATGAATAGTACCCTTAGTAAACGTGCATACATATAAAAACTTCCCTTTTATAGCATGAACACGTGTCACGATTAGAAATTACAGAAGTTATGTACGTATTATTATTACGACAAGTATTAAGTACGTGTTAGTACACGATAATTATTAACAATAATAATTATAATCACGAACATGAAATCATGAACTAAGAATCACGAACATAAAATTATGTATTTACGTCTATTATTAATACGATTAATATCGTTACGAACAAGTATATATAATAACACGAATAATAAATAATAACGTAACACGTAAACGCGAAAACATGAGCATGTAATATTTTGGACACGAAAAGGCTTCGGGTTTCCCTTGTGGGCCCTTATAGCCGCGGTACCAAGAGAAGGAAAGGGCCAAGCTCATATTTTGTTTTATTAAAAATAACAAATAAGGGAATTATGCATTTACAGAGTTTTTCATAAAATCACAAAAACCCTAATCTCTTTTCTCTCTCTCTTGGCCGGCGGCAACACAACACCACACGGAGGTGTTGTTTGATCTTGGTTAATTAATTCAAGGAGTGTGTTCGCGTGATCGTTCTCCATTTATTCCACGTGTTTGGTAATCCGTAAAACCTTTTCTTTTTAGTTCTTTTTTATTTTATGATGAACACATGAACAAGAGATTTAAAACATGAGTTAAAAACATGTCATGGGATCAAGGGTAAAAATTAAGGGTTGTTCAGGTTTGGTTTGGTTTGCTCGGCCTAAACATAAACCGAGAGCCTCAAGGCTCTCGGTGTATTCATTGTCTCGCCGCAACCGAGATCTAGATCTCGGTGGTGTTGGGGTTCGGTCGACAGCAGGGACAAGGCACCCCGACATGCGTCGGGGGTGTCCTTGTGGTTTGGTTGGGTCTCGAAAGCAGCAGCCCACCATCGGCACATAGCCGGTGGCAGTTTGGGGTAAGGCAGGGGGAACACGGCGCGCAGCAGCAGGGACCACTGGCACACAGCCGGTGGGAACCCTCTGCTGTTGGCAGTGGCTAGCCGAGAGAAGCAAGACCACCAGCTTAAGTCGGTGGCAGCCTAACAAAGGTAGTGGCAATGTGACTCAAGCAGGGGCAACCGGCTCGGCCAGTTTGCCACTGTTTTAGGAGTGTTTGGTTCGGACCGGTTCACGGGTTTTCACGGGTCCGGTTCACGACATGTTTAATTAATTACATTGGTCCTGTTCATGACTAAAATATGTACAAGTATTTTATTTAACATGTATTTATTTTTACAAGTTAATTAACTTAATTTAACATGGCATATAATTAATTTAATTAAAATCATGAACTTAGCTTAATTATTATTTAGAAAATAATACATGTTATAACCTAAGTATTTAATTAGATAATTTAGACTATGGTATTTATTTAATTATTAAGACATGAAATATAACTAATTAATAAACATGACTTAGGTTATTATTATTACAATATTAATACATGTTTTAACCTAAGTATTTTATACACTTTAATTTAGTTAAAACATGCCTATATTTAATTAAATCATATAATCTATAGTTTATTTAATTAACATGATATTATTAATAAACTATACTATAACTACATGACTTATGATATTAATTTAGCTTAATTCTAAATATGGAAACTTTCTAATTCAGGAAACTTACTATTTTTGGAAACTTTCTATTTTAGGAAACCTGCTATTTTTAGAAAGTTACTTATTATTACACAACAAGTATAATAATACAAGAAATAAAAGTAATACTTAATCAGAGCATACATAATACATGATAAACACAGCATAATGTTAAAATCAATAAAACAAGACATGAACATATAAAACAAGCTAAGACATGATGAAATCAGTTACGTACTCAGTAATCAGAATAGTTATACATGTATACTATTTATGTAGCATTAGTGAGATCGAAGTAGGACTCTCTTCCGTTCGTCTTCTTCGTTCACTGGACATAAGGTACGGATTTCCTGTCCTTTTAGTATAGACATCATTTCCTTATTAGGATTCCCCATCTGCAGCCAACTGTTTTCCCAGTATTTGTTTTATATGTTTGATACTTATGTTAGATTAAGAGCCTAAGCCATATGCATGCATGACCAATGTCACCTAGTTATGGAGGTACCATAACCATAACACTAGAGGCACCAGTGTTATGACTTCCCCACGGCGAAGTGATTGCTCGTGGCGTCCCTTTTTAGTTCTGGCCATTATATTATATTATCATATGGGGCGTATGGGTGCATCCTAGTTACATGTTTATCAGTATTATGAGAGTGAATGCGATGTGTGCCTTGCATCCTTCACTAGGAGTTGATCCCTCCTACCCAGACTATTTAATTAAAGGCAACCCATCTAATTGCATGACGAGGTCTCCCCTCCAAGTATTCATGCACGGCGGAACCTCATGACCTATATGGGTTATTTGGCTAAATAAACAGATTTTCATAGAAACATAAGTCTTTTCAAAATATAAAACCAGTTTTATGAGCATGAATCCAGATATCTTAGAACTTATGTTATTCCGCTGCTATTAGTCTTAGTTATGTTCCAGCCATTTATACTATGTCGTATATCCGTGCACTAAGCGTTATGCTCAGCCGTTACTTTCCTTTCCATGTCCCAAAACGGCAGGTACCCAAGAACAGACTCGAGCATTTGGGGAATTGCATAGGATGGAAGTTGCCATAGACTTATTCTCCTTTTTACCCCATATACTTATGCTTGTTTAGTCTTTCCTAGTTCATTTACATTATTTATGTTTTGGGCTTACGTTTGGGAACCGATGTTTGATCCAGGTTTTCCTTATGGTCATGTATGTTTTACTACATATTACCTTGCATGCTTTGATGACACGCAATAATTACGCGTAACGGTTTACTTATCAAAGTGGGGTGTTACAATTATGGTATCAGAGCCAAGGTTTTAACCTGTAGGCTCTAAAACTTGACCTGTAACTAGTGGGTAGTCACCAGGAGCTTCCTAAGTCAACGCTTGTCATTCCACGTTTTGATGTTTTTAGCACCTTGTTGTTTTAACCATTATGTTTTCATCGGTATTGTTTAACTAATATGGATGAACAACCGTCATCTGTACTTAGTTATGTGTCATTGTTTCATGCACGATGTTCCTCGTAAACTGTGGATAATGTGGACTGAACCCCAGTAGTTCATAATTGGTCACATAAAAAAAATTTCTGTTAAGTTTTGACAGCTGAGTTTCACTCATTTATTCCATGTATTATTGTCAGGTTTATGACTAAGTAACGGTTGGTACAAGACTGACCCTATTTAGTCGCATGTGCTTTTATCGAAACTTTTAACTTTGGGACCGACCCATAGGCGTCCCCTCGCCATGTATTTTGTTTTGGGTAAACTGACCATAGTCGTTTACCCTCGCGTATATAAAGGTTTTCGTAAACTGCATCATGCATTCACGCACTGCTTACATGCATAAAATTTTTCTCATTATTTATTGGCATAAAAAAAATTTCATGTCCCCTCATAAGTTACTATGTATTTATGTCAAGTATGTTTTCATACTATCATGGTTAACTTCATTTTCATGCTGATTATGTAATATACTACTTCATGATAAGTTGTTTCATGTTTCTTCATGATGATTTATTCTTCATGTTGATTACGTCTTACGTCTCTTTTGTTGTTTATGCTTTCATACAAGGCATTATTGGATTTCACTTAATCCTTCTTTCATGATAGTCATGGTTGGTTTTCATTAATCATGCTTTCAGGCAAATAATCGTTGAATTTCGTTTAACCACACTTTTAGTGTTTCTCTATGCAACCAGAATGATGTCTATACTGGCATTGCCAGGTTGTCATGATGGTTTTCTAACCGTTTAACCGATTATTTTTCCTTTCAAATCATGTCAGATGATCGACCCCATACCGATCATTTCATGTGCATTCCATGGGTACTCCATGTACCGTATGCCATGTGTATTATACATACCGTAATCCATGTTGTATTTCACTTGCAAATACTTTACGAGTATTCGCTTGTCGATTCTAAATCATCTCAGGTGTATTCCACTTGCTGATATTCAACAAATTGCTGATGTCGCTCGTAGCTTGGAGATGTTACTAAAGGTTGATGTTGCGGATTTTAGAGAATCTACGAGATGCTGATGCTTTTCACAACCTAGAGATCTTACAAGACGAAGACAAAGGCGTTAGATCAAAGCGATCGGACGAGAAGATGCTTCACCGCTAGATGATTTCCATCAATTATTGTCCCAAATTCTTAGTTACATGTCACACGTTATTCAGTTGTCAATTCAGTCATATGAGTAAGGACCGGTACCAGTCGGCCACTCAGCTGAATAAGTACATGAATTACAGTCAAGAGAATGATTGTCATGGAACTGACAGACAAGATGATAGTAACAACTACTGTGATAGCAACTATCCTAGCAATCACAACAGAAGCTCCGGCCACGGACGTGATCAGAAATACAAGGGTCAGCAGTCCAACCGATCCGCCAATTCTGGCATAATAACCTAAGAGTTTCAATTTTATTCATTTTACACCTAGGGACACATGTCAAGACACCAGTCAAGACACACGTCTCACGTACTTTTGCTCAAGACACATGTCTCACGTACTTTTGTTGAAGACACATGTTAAGACATCAATCAAGACATATGTCATAAGTACTTTTTCTCAAGACATGAGTCAAGACACATGACTCACGTCTTCTCTGGAACATCCCTAAGAAATTCAGGGTGCCCTCCAAGGGGTATATCAATTTTGTTGTGCCATGTAGTAAGCAGGCCACAAGAATTTCAGTACCTTCGCCGGCGTATTAGTCGCTTCTAGACAAGCAGACAGGAAAAACACATCCAGTGAGACCTGTCACGTATGCTTCACGACTCTTTCATTTTGATTTCGTATTTCATATATCCAAGACCATAAAGGACGCCATTCGTATCACCCGTGTATACGAAGGTTTTCCTCTATTCTATTGATAAGAACCAATCTGCTAACGAACTTACCTCGAACAGATGTGAGTTGAATTTAATCCTAATTATGGGCTACGAACAACACACCATGCTACGATTCATGAATATGTGTAGTGATGTTCAGGCTCCTGAATACATTCAGCATGGTTTTCCATCAGGTAAATTTTTACAAATTATCTATGCTTTATAAGCACGTGCTATGTTAGCCATGGCTGCTGAAATTTTCTAGCTGTCGGTTGAGACACGACCACTGAAGTTCTTTTATGCATAACCAGCCGATTATTCCAAAATATTCTCATATATTTCAGAAAAACTTTCAAAGAGAAGGACGGTAACACGAGATTATGTGTCGACTACTGTCGATTTAAACAAATCACCCTTCATAACCGTCATCCTCCTCCATGACTGACGACGTGTCCAATCGACTTAATTGTGACGAGCACTTTTACATGATCGGATTCATGATCATACTTCCAATAGTGACGAGGGAAGGAGCAGGACATTTCCATGACTGCTACTCGTACACGACTTGGTCATGCTAAATTCATGAGTTTGTATTAGTCTCTTAAACGCTCAAGCAGCATTATGAACTTAATAAATTGAGTTTCCATGAACGCGTAAACAATTCATCAGTGTTTCCAGTGAGGACAACCTGAGTTTCTCAAAGTCTAGAAAAGAGCAGGAAGACCATCTTTGCTCTATGTTGCAAATTCCACGACAAGAGAAATTTCACCCAGAAATTTTCCAATATAAATTCTGGTTGATTACAGTGACACGCTGAATCACATGAATTCTCACGGTTAATCTTACCATAACACAGCTTATGCTTAAAGGTGAGAACCCTACACTACGTTAGATGTTCCAAGAAAATCCTACGCTAAGATAAGTCTAATTTCGGAGACTCAGAGTTTCGCAAACTCCTATGTACCAAGTTTCTACGAAGCAAGATACAGTTAGGTTCATATCTAAGTACCTGACATACCAACAGGCTAAGATAGAACACCAACACACTAGGATGTTTTTCCATCATTAGAAATTGTGAACAGAAATGGGACAAGATCTCCATAGATTTTGGTTATCAGATTAACGCAAACTCAGAAGAAGCATGATGTTATCTGTGTTATTGTCAGCAGTTTGACCAAGTCTATTGAATCCTTAAATCCACAAGAATTTCAGAGCCAGCAGATTGATCAGATATGTTCCAGCCAATGCTCATCCGATCATTGGGTAATCCCTCAGCTATCGGGTCAGACAAAGGTTCGCATATGTTCTCCTTATTTACTTTCACGTCCTTGTTCTAATATTACGACTTGCCTTCACACTCACGTTCATGACACTAGTCACGTTCATGATCGTATTCGTTCTGGGAAGTTTTGAAAGAACTCGAAAGACCAGACTCATGTTTATTATAACTCTCTAACCTCAGACATACGTTTCACGTCACATTCCACGACTCACGTTATAGCGTTTGGCGTTACCACCGCCGTATTCCATGTTCACGATATGTTTCAAATGTGATGTTCATTCTACGTTTTTCATATCACGTTTACGATATGTTACACGTATCGTGGATCACCATATGTTTTCTTATATTACACTCACCATATCTTCACGTATCACGTTCACAATTGTTCAAGTATCACGTTCACAATGGTTTACGTACTACATTTTAGTATGTCTCGCGCATCATTGCTAAGACGTTACTAATGTCAGTTAGTCTAGGTTATTTTTGCATCATAATGTTTCATTTTCCCTTGCGCGTTAATTCTTATCCACTCGATCAGATTCAGAAGGATCTATCTTACGTTGATAACCAGAAACTTTTAGGTATTGTCAAGTCAAGGTCAGGAGGACCAAGATTTATCATTGTGTCAAGATCTTGTGGAGGAACCGTTCCGAGGTGGAAGCCACTTGGAAACGGACGAATCCATCCGGATTTTATCCTCTCATCATTCCATAATTCAGTTATGTTCTTTTTCAGGCACGTCACGTTCCATGTCCTTGTCAGTCCTGTCGCGTTTATGTTCTTTTCAGTTTATTTTATCTATAATTTGGGGACGAATTATTCTTATTAGGGGGGAAGAGTTGTAAAACCCGCATGCTTTTACCATGAATAGTACCATTAGTAAACGTGCGTACATATAAAAACTTTCCTTTTATAGCTTGAACACGTGTCATGATTAGAAATTACAGAAGTTATGTACGTATTATTATTATGACAAGTATTAAGTACGTGTTTGTACACGTTAATTATTAACAATAATAATTATAATCAAGAACATGAAATCATGAATGTAAGAATCACGAACATATAATTATGTATTTACGTATATTATTAATACGATTAATATCGTAACCAACGAGTATTTATAATAACACGAATAATTAATAATAACGTAACACGTAAACACGAACACACGAGCATGTAATATTTTGGACACGAAAAGGCTTCGGGTTTCCCTTGTGGGCCCTTATAGCCACGACACAAAGAGAAGGAAAGTGCCAAGCCCATATTTTGTTTTATTATAAATAACAAATAAGGGAATTATGCATTTACAGAGTTTTTCATAAAATCACAAAAACCCTAATCTCTTTTCTCTCTCTCTCTTGGTAGGCGGTAACACAACACCACAAGGAGGTGTTGTTTGATCTTAGTTAATTAATTCAAGGAGTGTGTTCATGTGATCGTTCTCTATTTATTCCACGTGTTTGGTAATCCGTAAAACCTTTTCTTTTTAGCTCTTTTTATTTTAGGATGAACACATGAACAAGGGATTTAAAACATGAGTTAAAAACATGTCATGGGATCAAGGGGTTAAAATTAAAGGTTGTTCCAGTGTCACACCCCACCATGGCGGAATATGGGGCGCGACGTATGGATATCATCACAACATGGCGTGACTATAGAGATAACTAAATGAAATAAGAAATGTCATATATGGTGACACAAATGTCATGACAATATCTTAACATGCAGGAGTGTAGGTAAATAGGTAACAGTACTACCATTTACCCGAGACAAACAAATAACACAAACATATCAAACATATAGGTGCCAACATGCATCACTTATAAAAAAAAACATAAAGGTAAACTAAGAAGGAAACGGGGATATCCTTCTATATGCATTCCTACGCTCTCCAAATCCTAGCCACATAAGTTCTCACGCTTAACCAGGTTATCACCTGAAAGAGACACTAAAACACGTCAACATAAAGTTGGTGAGAGTCATAGGTTTAGATTCTAACGTTAAATTAGTTACAAGCTGTGAATAACAAACACCAATACAATAACATATGAACAATGTGCTACAAGTATGCATTAACAACTAAAAATTCAAGATCAAACATTTCAAACCAAATCCAAATCCAAATCCAAATCCAAATCCAAGGCCCTCGGCCTTACCAAACATCATGGTACCATAGATGATCACACTATGTACCTATCCCAAGGCCACTACCTTGTCATTAACCATTGGTCCCATAGACGATCATGCTATGTACCTATCCCAAGGCCACTACCTTGTCATTAACCATTGGTCCCATAGGCGCCCATACACCTATGTACCTTTCTAATCCAGATCATACACAAACAAGAATCACATAGCAGTTAATCACATAATGTACACACAAGTCCATCTCAACCTTAAAAACATTCACAGCATCAATTTATAAACAACTCAACACAGTGTCTCTTCCATCCCATCTGGAAGTCAAAACCAAAAGTAAACATGGGACTATGAAACTCACCTGATAGCTTCTTCACAAGTCCTCGCACTAGCAACGAGCTAACAAACCAAAAACACACAATCAATACCCGAACCAATCACCAAGATGGCTCATCAACCTATGATGGACATCTAGCCTATTCCCATATAATTACCTCATTGTTAAGTTCTAATCACCCCATTACCCTTCCTTAACAAGTCCCTAACTTGGTTAAGTTTAATAGCTATCCCGTTAATAATTTTACACAAAACAGTCCCAGTTTTAGGTCTCAAAACTTTAAGTCAAACGTCCACTTAAATATACCCATGGTTTCTGTAAAAGGAATATTCACACTTTTACACATGTGAGTTAAAACCTCCCACTTGCCCTAACCTTAAAGCTACTGTTAAGGCCCCGATATATGTGTATATATTGCTACCTATCCAGAATTCACTGATTTTAAACGTATGAAAAGTTCATTACCATTAGAGGGTCTTACCCTAAACCACAATCTTATCCCAAGTGCAGATACTCACTACAATATATAAACCATCTCTCATGTTCGTGAGAAGATCCCAATGCAACCCTAAGTACCCCAAACAACCCAAAACTTAAAAAGAAAACAGGCTGAATTCAAAACTGTTTTGACTTCCGACTGTTATAACCTGTTTATGACCCACTTCCAGACCTCCAATTTAGTTCTAGTTTCTTGCATTGGAAAGCCACTTCAAATACCTTTTCAGGGCTAGTTTGATCGCATCTTGAATGTTCCTACGACTCCAGATATGATCAAAACAATTGACTCAAAATTCTGCCCAGTTTTTAAAAACGGGTTTAACAAAATCAACCTCATTAATTAACCCTAATCCCTCTAATTACAAGCCCTAATTTATTTAATCATTAAAATATGGTTAATATACTGTTTTTAATTAAACCCTAATCTAATCAATCATATGATCATAGAAACATTAAAAACATTTAATATGAAAAGGGTTAAGAAGGTTTTACCTTTGAATTAATAGAAGATGAAGAAAACCTAATTCTTAAAGAACCCTAATCGGCCACCATTGATGAATTTCGGCTAGAAGATGTTATGGAGGTTAAAAACCTGATTATTATGGTTATGAGTTGGGTTTGGTTAAGTCCTAAAGGCCCCCTAATCCCATTACAAGTCCATTGGGCCTGTATTGGGCTTTTCCCTTCTTTCTTTCTTCTTTGGTGCGTCTAAACCGACCCAAACACCCCTAAATTCGTTTTTTTTTTATTATTTAATATTATTTTATTAATATTACTTTAATTTTCCTTAATTTATTTCAGCTCCTAAAGCTTCCAAAACCACAAAACCGTAAAACTAGTCAAATTTACGCGTTTTACCGTAAAAGACGTAAAATATACACTTTTAAAGAAAATCTCAAATTTTGAAATAAACTTTATAACGAAGTCCTAAATGAATTAAAACCATCCCGAAAAATATTCATATGACTAATTACCTCATCCGCGACCTCTAAATGCTAAACCATAAATCGTAAAAATACGATTTTCTATAATACATATACGTATACTTAGAACCACCAAATAACACCATCTCACTTCATAGTCACTACCATGTGAACTCATGAACATGAAATCATCACACATCGTTTCATTCACAAGGTACCCCGTACCGTAAACGATATCCAAACCACAATCTATACACACCAATAAGCACATAAACACGTAAAGACACGCAACTAGCACAAAATAAAACTAAGTGACGAACCTCAAAACCAGGGTTGTCACATCACTCCCTCCTAATAGAAATCTCGTCCCGAGATTTACTCCTTAGGATCAAACACACAGACAACAAATCACACGAGGATACTTGTTCTAAAAGAACTCCTCTCATTTCCACGTGAACTTTAGTTCAAGTTTCAAAATACCACATATACAAACCAAAAACAATTAAACTCATTGCCAAACTCTTGACCTCACAGTCAATAAATCTCCTAGATGACTCTTTGATAAAACAAAAACTCTCATTAACACAAGTCCCGAATAATCGTACATGCAAAATGCATTCTCAAATAACCTTTACCAATCTCAATACATGAAATGTATCATGTATACAACTCATTTACCCCAGGAAATTCTATGCTCATAAGCTAATGGTCCGATCTTCTAAAGATCATAAATGGACCTACAAAACTCTACATCAACTCTTCCATTTTACCAAAACATACCACCCGTTACTCTGGGTGAAACTCCCTACATAACTTTGTCACTAACTCTAGTGGTTTCCTCCTTTTCTACATAGCATCCCTTGTTGCTCTCATCCTTTCCACAACCATCATTACCACATTAGTAGCCTCTTTTACCAATTCTAGTCCACAATACGGGCAACTCACCCTATCCTTTCATATACTGCCTCAAATGGCATTTATCGACTTCTAGTATGATAACTATCATTATATGAAAACTCAGCCATCGCTAACGAGTTTCCTAACTACCTCTAAATCAATCAGTATAGGTCAGTACCATTTCCTTTTTCACACTACGACAGTATTAGCCTGCTTGTGCTTTATTCTACTCATTAAGCTCTACCAAAGTTTTACCTTCGGTTCTTATCTCGACCTATTTCATTCATGCTTCGCTTCTATACACACTTCCTTCTTCTTCTTCAACTCATACCATACATCACGATGTGATGCTTCCCATCATTTCTTCCCTTGCGATAATCCTTCATAAGGTATTCCATACATATTAGGCTAACTTTTACGCAAAATCCTCTATTCCATCACATCCGTACGTAATCCTTCCAACTTCTCAACTACGTGACTTTTCATTCCTCTTGAAATATGAGATGAATTAGTTAGTCTATCGTCTATCACCCAACTCTCGTCGTACTTATTCCTCCACCGCATTATGTATCCCTTTCACCAACTTCGTCCTTACATCGCCCTTTCTAAGCTACTCCTATCTATGTAGGAAGTATAGTCTACGTCCCTAATAAGTGTGTAAACACTATCCTTTTGCCACTAAAATCAAGGAAAAACAAGACCTAATCATGTGTTTAATATCGTAAAAGTTGGAATTACGCGTGGTTTTGTGTTTTTGTGTGAAATAGGTACAAAAGATCAAAAGGAAAGAAAATACGGGATTTCACGGTCATTTATCGAAGAAAAAGTCAAAGATAAAGTCAAAAGACCAAAAAGTGCCAAAAGAATGAAGTTTGGATGACTAAAAATAGAGATTTGATGAAGACTTTACAACAAGGACCATTTTTGCCAATCTCCAAAGTCATCCACTAATAAACCACATTGAAGAGCACAAAATTACGAAGCTAACGGTCCCGACCTCACGTCGTAACTCTTTAGGGTTTGTTTTCTATGAATTTTTAAAGTTTATTAAGTTTTTAAATTAAATAAATAGTTTTTAATAATTAAATAAAATAAATAATATAAATAAAATTATATTTTCGAAAATTGAAAAAAAAATAAATAAATAAAATAATGTTTTTATTTAAATTTATAATAATTTTCGTATCTTTATTATTAATATTATTATTATTATTTAATTAGTCAAACCTGGTCAATAGGGGTCAAACGCAGTCAAACATAGCACAAAAAGAGGTTATAGGTATTCTTTTGCAAGTATATAATTGAAAGTATGCATGCCCCGGTGGCTGTGTCTTTCAACTTTGGCCCAACAGACCTGAGTTCGAATCTTGGGAGGGCTTATGCTGAGTATTTATACTCAGTGCCACGTGGCACCACCTCAGTGGTCCACGTGGCCGAACCGAACCAGAAGCAAACCGGTCTAGACCCGAACCAGAACCAGACCTGACCGGTTCAGACCGGTCGGTCCAGACCCGGTCCAGACTCAAACCAGAACCAGACCCGGTTCAGACCGGTTTAACCCGGTCCAAATCGGCTGACGTCAGCACCACGTGGCGGCGGCTGGCCAATGCCAGCGCGCCACGTGGCACTGACAATTCACTGTTAATGCAGGTACTAGGTGCTGTAGCAGAGGCGGCTGGCCAATCAGGGCGCGACACGTGGCACTCAGTGATTGCAGAGGCGGCATTGACACGTCAGTCTGACGTGTCAGTACAAGGTGGCAGGGTATTCCAGTGGCGGCTGGCTGCTGGCCATTAGGAGCATGACACGTGGCGGCGGCGCCGCCACGTCAGTACGAGGTGGCAGGGGAATGCAGTATGGCAGATGAGTCAGTGGCGGCTGACCAATGAAAAGACGCCACGTGTCATCTGGTGATGAAAACAAAGTTAGAGAGCGTGTGCTTGGCTGATGATTGGCCCAAGATCCCACACACATACAGACTGGCATGTACAGGCGATGATAACAAGGAATAAATAGCCGGTTGTCCCCATTATATGCGTAGCCTCCAAGAATTAGTGTAGTAAATGACAAAAATACCCTCATGTTGGCTGCCTATATAAAGCCTCCCCCAATCCCATTTAATCGAGTTTTTTTTCCTAGTTTCCCTTAGTTTTCATATAGTTTTATATTTTGTAATTTTATTTTTTAAGCTTTGTAAACTTCAAGTTTTTAATAAAAGTCAAGTTTTAGTTTCATAATATTCTCATTCTTCCTTTCTTTTTAATCTTATAATCTATCTTATTATTTTGGGATAAGTTTTTATAACTTTTTCCAAATAAGATTAGATTTATATAAAGTTTGGAATAATTAAATTTATTTCAAGCTTATTGTTGCCTTTTAGTAGATCTAGCTTATTTGTGGAGTAATCGTTTAATTAGCTTTTTAGCTTTTTAAATCTCATAAGTCCTAAGCTTAGGCTTACGACTTATTTATAAGCTAGCTTTTTATTTAAGAACTTTTAGTTTTTATTAATTAGTTATTTAGATCTATTAGTTTAAGCCTTAAAAAAAATTAAAAATATTTTCAAAAAACCAAAAAAAAATAGTTAGATCTATTAGTTTTTTATATTAAAAAGTTTAGATCTATAAGTTTAGAGTTTAAAATTTAAAGTATTTTTATAAAACCTTAAAAAATAGTTAGATCTATTAGGTTTTTAAATAGATTAAGTAGATCTATAATTTTTAGCTTTAAAATTTAAAATACTTTTATAAAACATAAAAAATATTTTAGTTCTATTAGTTTTAATTAAATCTCTTTATAGAATATCAATTGTTGCTTATTATTGTTCTAACCTCTTGTGTTTTTGTGATATTGGCGAATCGATTCATCAAGTTTTGTAGAGAGCTTATGGTTGATTGAATTGGTTCAAGTTTGATATGGTTGATTAACTTGGTTAGAGATTGATTTGGGAGGCCGTGTACTTTACGGGCCAAATTCGGGTTTAGCTTTGGATAGTTTTGATATTGGGAGGCCGTGTACTTAACGGGCCGTATTTTGTTGATGTTGTTGATGTTATTTTCTTTAGAGCGGTTTTCTACGGACTACTGGTACTAAAGCTCTCCTTTTTATTTTTCTAGTTTAATCGCTTTAGTCTTAATTAGATAGTTTTAGTTTAAATTGTTTTTTTTATAAAAGTTATTTTTTTTATAAAAATTGGTTTAATTAGTTTTAGTTATTATTATTTGTGTTTTAAAAAAATAGTTTAAAAGTTTTTAAAAGTAGATTTCATTTAGATAAGCTCATTATTAGTAAAAAGTTTACACCTTTTTGTGATTATTAAGCTTATTAGTACATAAAGCTTGTAGCTTTATCGTCTAAAAAGATTAGTAAGCTTAAAAGGTTGAAGCTTTATGCTTAATTTTTAAGTTTATCTTTGTGAATTCATTTTTCGTCACTTTTATTTGCTATTACGTGCTCGCATTAAGATTAATTTCTCATTTAGATTTATTTTTAATTATAGTTTATTTTTTTTTTGCATCTAGATCTATATTTGTAGTTTAATTTGACATTGCATTTTAGAGTAATATTTACTTGAATTAATTGCGCTTTTATTTTTATATAGTCCTTAGCCTACATATTTTTCCTATTTTTAGCTTAGATAGACATAGATTACCAATCAAGTATTATTAACCAAAAACAATTAATCTCTAGGTTAAAATTGGATTTCAATTCGAGTGAGTCGAGGAAAACGAACTTAATTGATACATACAAAAATCCTTTTTTCAAATGGCGCCGCTGCTGCTTCGCTCGTACGATTGCCGATTTTTCGTGAAGACGTTTGGATTTTGGGATCCGTTCTCTTTGAACGTTACGTTTCTTGTAACAAAATCAAAAATACAAAAAAATCAAAAACTTAAAAATACAAAAAATTAAAAGATCACAAAAGCAATTTCTTTCCTAAGAATTGCACCAAAAAAAATTAAAAAATCCAAAAGTAATACTTTTTCCTAAAAGTATTACACCAAAAATATTACGTATTAGTGTTATTTATTAGTTCGATTTCTTTCGATTTTTCTTGTGAATATATATTTTTCTAAAAAATACAAAAAGATTTTTGTATTATATTATATTACGTAGCACAATAAATTTACCTACTTGACAAATAAGCCTTAGTTGGGATTTCATCATCTAACTATTGTAGTCGCATCCATAACGAAATAAAAAGGCAAAATAGATAAATACTAGTAAGACGTTTGAACTCGATATATACAAACTATAAGGTGGGTATTAAGGCGACGCGCTATAAAAGGCCGTCTAAGGAAAAGGTTTTTAAGTGCTTTGCGCCACCTCGTTTCCCCGCTTGCTTGTGCGTATATTGAGAGGGACGACCGATTATTGGTTTGCCAACTCAAGTAGTATTAAGTATATATTTTTGTAACTTTTTCATATTGCTCCTCGAGAGGGAAAATCCTTTTCCTCTCAAAGTCGACCGAGGTCACCTACCTCATTCCAAGTTTTAATTGTATGCGCACTCGCGCGCGTACATACATACCGAGTGGTGTACCAAATACTTCTAATTATTCCAAAAAGAAGAAGAAGAAAAACAAAAAGACCGTCATTCAAGCCGATCCCGAGAATCGAGCTTTCGACATAACGATGGCAACGGATAATCGACCAATGATTGAGATTTTTCAATCTCACGTTGAAGGAAACGATGACGCGATTGTGGTGCCGACCATTGGAGCTAATCATTTTGAACTTAAACCGGATTTTATTCGAATGGTTTCCGCTACACCATTTTTAGGTCGTACTAATGATGACCCACACGCTCATATCAAACGATTCATCCAATTAGAAAATACAGTCAAATACAATGGGGTGCCACAAGAGGCCGTTCGCCTACAACTTTTTCCTTTTTCCCTCGAGGGACAAGCCCGGATTTGGCTTGATAAGGAACCACCCCAAAGTATTACAACATGGATCGACTTAGAGACCAAGTTCATTAATTACTTTTTCCCACCATCATGGACCACCGCTTTAAGAAATGAAATAATCACCTTTGAGCAAATATATGGGGAAACGTTTAGTGAGTCTTGGGATCGATTTAAAGAGATTTTGAGAAAATGTCCACAACACGGTTTCACTAAAGTGCATCAAATAAATACGTTTTACAATGGTTTAACTCTAAATGACCAAGACTCACTTAATAGTGCCGCGGGGGGCAATATTCTTGTGAAAACCATGAACGAGGCTTGGGCCATTATTGAGAACAAGGCAAAAGTGCAAACTAAGAGTGTTCGGACTACAATAGCTAGTGCTAGTGATAATGAGGTGAATAATCAAATTAAGGAGCTTACTTCAATTGTGAAACACCTTGCTCTAAAAACTGACGCCCTCACTACACATGTGCATGCCGTGAAAGATAATAGTGAAACGTGTGAGACTTGTGGTGGACCACATTCATATTTCAATTGTGACAAGGTTTATAATCAACAACAACAAGTTTGTGCTTTTAATGCTAATGAAAGGTTCCATTTAAACCTAATGTTGATGTTAACCATTTGTCTTACAATAGTACTAATTATTTGGCTCCCCCGCATTATGTATCCCTTTCACCAACTTCGTCCTTACATCGCCCTTTCTAAGCTACTCCTATCTATGTAGGAAGTATAGTCTACGTCCCTTTTCTCCATATGATTATCCAAGCCACGCAACTTACACGTTGACGCGTTCTCCGCTTTAGACAACTCAACTCGTGCAACCTACACCCTTCATCCAAATCACCCTAATACGTCATCCATATTGTTCCAGTTCGTCTCTGCTTCACTTTATTCTTCTTATTCCATGTCTCATCAACCATACTTACCTTTCCCAGATGGTACTTGGCCTTGCAATTTTCTTTCATCACTTAACTCCACCCATCACCTTTGCCAAAAGTTCAATCAAGATGATTGAATATGTGTTGGAGACGTTCATGATCCGTATAGATCATTCTCCACGTCTCGTACACCAAATGCCTCTAGCATTCTAGGCAGATATAACAATCCAGCCCCACTAACTAAGTCCATCTCGTTCTTCCAAATCTTCAGTTCCTGCAACGTATAAGAGATCGCCTTTCTTTGTCGTCCTCGTACGCGTCCAAATCCTTGCTCCACGTATCGTCATGCTTCGCGAATTCATCCGGTCCTTCCGATAATGCCAAGATCGGATCATTATCCAATCCACCTCTTCAGCCTCCAAAACGCTTCCTCATCCTTCTTCACTTCGCCCCTTGCTGGTTCCATGATACGCCATCATCTCTAACTACTCATCATGGTAAACTTAATACCAAAAACTCACACTCGAAAATCTCACGTATAACTCCACTCCAAAACCAACACATAATTCGCCTCACTCTCCTTCTCAGATTTGAGTAGTTCAAGATGTCGTCGACGCTCCCAATGACAACTCGTTTATACACGTTCATGCACACTTGGTTCATTGACACCATGAAAACCGCTAGTGCTTTGGTGAAGCCAAATACATAACCGTAAACCCAAAGCGTTCATACAACATCCTTTGCAGTTTCAACTATATCCTCCTTGCACCCTCTCTTAGTGGCAATACGAATAAATTCCTACCTCGTTCTACTTGCAAAATTCTACACGCATCTTAAAAGACCAGTACTTCCTCTCATCAGACCACTCAACCTCTTTCCACATCCAATCTACTACTAAGCAACTCAACTTTTATCCGGCATTCCTTGCAATCTCTAATAGCTCTTGTTTTTAAATCACTCCATCAACGATTTGCCTTAGAAGGGCACTAACTACAACTCCTCTCACTTCTCCTACTTGCTCTATTTATGGTTCTACCTCACAGTAATAGGCAAACCTACTAAATTTCAGGAAATTTTCGGAAAACTTACATGCCCTACGAACAATCATAAATACCTTTGAGGTATTACTTCCCCTTCCAACACTCTCTATGGCGCGTTACTTGTGCTAATATCCCACAAATCTCTATTCATCTCCTTGGTACTCCTAAGAGACCTCATGACCACACTAGTTCGTCTGCGAACTTCTTTCCTCCCCACTAAGGGTATTCCGACCGTTCTCTCATGGTCACCTACTTAAGCGTGTAGGCGCGACCAAGTCTTTCATATGACTACCTCAACGCTCCCGAACAATACGAAACCAAAACTACATCCTGAATCCATCAGATACGATTAACGAATCAAACCAACGGATAACTAACGACATTTCACGTGCACCAATTAAAACAAGTCAAAAACCACGAGACTCAAAAGAAGACTCAAACCCAGAACATGTATCAATTCAAAATGACCCATGACAACGAAAAATAATCCAAGAAACACCCAATGGCAACCAAAACATATTACGCCCCGCAACATATTATTTAAACCGTGCAAAAGACCGACCTTTCCAAAAGAATATACTCTTATTTATTATTATTATTTTTTTTACCTCCCCACATCTATGTGACTCAAACCATTTATAAACAACCTTCTAGGAGATCTCAAAACTCAACCCAAGGACTAGGTATCCCGTGCACCCCAAATAAAAATAAACTACTATTCAAAACTCAACCTTGAACCCGACACTTGTACAACAATTCCGACCAGTCCACTGACCTCCCATGACTATACTTTCTGAATATTTGAAAAGTACGTTACGAGTACATAATTTTTGGCTTTTGAATCACTTAAAAAGCTCTAAAAACGAGCAAGTTATGACCGAAACAGTTTTATATTAATGAAAGATAAAATTGTATGTGAAATCTTCATAAAATCAATTTAACCTTGAATTAATAATTATAAATGACGTGAATCGGTTAAACCCAATTATATAAACTATTTAAGTAGAAAGAAATTTTACTTCGCTTTATTTTAAAGAAAGTCTTTTAGAATTTGAAATAAATAAGTGTTGACTAAAAAGAAATCTTATGTTACATCTTGTTTCAAACACGACCCCAACACCTTACCCTTATTTTACCGAATACGACCAACTATCTAACCCTATACTAGATTTCCAAGTCCCCTTTTTCCATATACCAACCAAAAGAAATGTAAGACTCAACAAAAACGATTTCATTATCTCAAAAGAAATCCCAGGTTATTTCAATAGACTTAAAACCAAGAACACCGTTTTAAAACGTACACGTGAAATACGAAACTCAAAGAATACACTACAAGACACAGTTCAAAAGATTCAAAACGTTGTTGAAACTCCACCAAACTCCAGCACCATAAAACACGAACAAACACAAGGTACGTTCAAGTTATAATAACTAGTGAACGACCATATACCATAACTTAACACATAGTAGTATATATACATCCGCATATGTATACCTATTGAATCCCCCAAACATACTCGTTATCATACACGTAAGTCAATCAATCGCTTTATACGCTCATTTTTCCATACGAGTAATCACCATCTCACCGTGCCACAACAAGGCATAAAGCCCACCTCCAAAACCAAACCATATCGTGTGACCCCAAAATCACACAACACAACTATAACCCAAAACATATAACACAAAAAGAACAATAGCCATATCGTAGGTAGCCATTACATAAACTCATATATAATACGTATACCCAAATTCTACATCTCATCATATACAAGCATATACTAACCCTCTTTCATGCAACCATACTTGGGAACCCATTGAAGTTGTGGTACTTGTATAACTATGTTGGCCACCATACTTATACAATTACCCTTTCCCCAATGCACTCCCTCCTATGATGACACTTATAAGAATCAATACAACATATAACACATAAATCCATCTACTCACATAAGCTCATAACCACATAACCAATAAGATCCAAAACACCATCTATAAAAATAACATAATAAAACTCTTGGAATACAGAAATCCATAGTCTAGCTAAAACAACCTAGACTAAATCCAAAACGAAAACATAATCAGTTATAAGTCATGTCGCCCATAAGAGTGGAAACGACTTAAAATCCTTCCTACCCATGTACTCCTAGTAACTCGAACCACCACACGATTTTTAGGGAACATGACTTAAACATCAAAAGAAAAAATACTATACCTCAGGTACATAAAATAACCCAACAAAAGATAGAACTACCATGTACCAAATTATGTACTATAATGTACAATTTAAGGAAAATACGATAATGACTAGTGTGGACGATTATGGGTCAACCCGCACTAGTCACAACCCAAAAAGAAAATAACATGTGGCTAAGTATGAACTTACTATGGTTCAATTCATACTAGTCAAAACATCACAATAAATAACATTCAAACACATCAATTATAATAAAAAGCACACATACTCCTACGACACCTATATGCAGGGACCCTTAAGCTATAGACTAGGCTACGCGACTAGGCAACCTATTTTTCTATAACTATTCGCTCTGATACCATTCTGTCACACCCCACCATGGCGGAATATAGGGCGCGACGTATGGATATCATCACAACATGGCGTGTCTATAGAGATAACTAAATGAAATAAGAAATATCATAAATGGCGACACAAATGTCATGACAATATCTCAACATGCGAGTCTAGGTAAATAGGTAACAGTACTACCATTTACCCGAGACAAACAAATAACACAAACATATCAAACATATAGGAGCCAACATTCATCACTTATCAAAAAAAACATAAAGGTAAACTAAGAAGGAAACGGGGATATCCTTCTATATGCATTCCTACGCTCTCCAAATCCTAGCCACATAAGTTCTCACGCTTAACCACATTATCACCTGAAAGAGACACTAAAACACGTCAACATAAAGTTGGTGAGAGTCATAGGTTTAGACTCTAACGCTAAATCAGTTACAAGCTGTGAATAACAAACACCAATACAATAACATATGGACAATGTGCTACAAGTATGCATTAACAACTAAGAATTCAAGATCAAACATTTCAAACCAAATCCAAATCCAAATCCAAATCCAAATCCAAATCCAAGGCCCTCGGCCTTACCAAACATCATGGTACCATAGATGATCACACTATGTACCTATCCCAAGGCCACTACCTTGTCATTAACCATTGGTCCTATAGACGATCACGCTATGTACCTATCCCAAGGCCACTACCTTGTCATTAACCATTGGTCCCATAGGCGCCCATACACCTATGTACCTTTCCAATCCAGATCATACACAAACAAGAATCACATAGCATTTAATCACATAATGTACACACAAGTCCATCTCAACCTTAAAAACATTCACAGCATCAATTTATAAACAACTCAACACAGTGTCTCTTCCATCCCATCTGGAAGTCAAAATCAAAAGTAAACATAGGACTATGAAACTCACCTGATAGCTTCTTCATAAGTCCTCGCACTAGCAACGAGCTAACAAACCAAAAACACACAATCAATACCCGAACCAGTCACCAAGATGGCTCATCAACCTATGATGGACATCTAGCCTATTCCCATATAATTACCTCATTGTTAAGTTCTAATCACCCCATTACCCTTCCTTAACAAGTCACTAACTTGGTTAAGTTTAATAGCTATCCCTTTCATAATTTTACACAAAACAATCCCAGTTTTAGGTCTCAAAACATTAAGTCAAACGTCCACTTAAATATACCCATGGTTTCTGTAAAAGGAATATTAACACTTTTATACATGTTAGTTAAAACCTCCCACTTGCCCTAACCTTAAAGCTACTGTTAAGGCCCCGATATATGTGTATATATTGCTACCTATCCAGAATTCACTGATTTTAAACGTATGAAAAGTTCATTACCATTAAAGGGTCTTACCCTAAACCACAATCTTAGCCCAAGTTCAGATACTCACTAAAATATATAAAACATCTTCATGTTCGTGAGAAGATCCCAATGCAACCCTAAGTACCCCAAACAACCCAAAACTTAAAAAGAAAACAAGCTGAATTCAAAACTGCTTTGACCTCCAACTGTTGTAACCTGTTTTTGACCCACTTCAGTTTAGTTCTAGTTTCTTGAATTGGAAAGCCACTTCAAATACCTTTTCAGGGCTAGTTTGATCGCATCTTGAATGTTCCTAGAACTCCAGATATGATCAAAACAATTGACTCAAAATTCTGCCCAGTTTTTAAAAACGGGTTTAACAAAATCAACCTCATTAATTAACCCTAATCCCTCTAATTACAAGCCCTAATTAATTTAATCATTAAAATATGGTTAATATACTGTTTTTAATTAAACCATAATCTAATCCATCATATGATCATAGAAACATTAAAAACATTTAATATGAAAAGGGTTAAGAAGGTTTTACCTTTGAATTAATAGAAGATGAAGAAAACCTAATTTTTGAAGAACCCTAACTGGCCACCATTGATGAATTTCGGCTAGAAGATGTTATGGAGGTTAAAAACCTGATTATTATGGTTATGAGTTGGGTTTGGTTAAGTCCTAAAGGCCCCCTAATCCCATTACAAGTCCATTGGGCCTGTTTTGGGCTTTTACTTTCTTTCTTTCTTCTTTGGTGCGTCTAAACCGACCCAAACACCCCTAAATTTGTTTTTTTTAATTTTATTATTTAATATTATGTTATTAATATTACTTTAATTTTCCTTAATTTATTTCAGCTCCTAAAGCTTCCAAAACCGTAAAACTAGTCAAATTTACGCGTTTTACCGTAAAAGACGTAAAATATACACTTTTAAAAAAAATCTCAAATTTTGAAATAAACTTTATAACTAAGTCCTAAATGACTTAAAACCATCCCGAAAATATTCATATGACTAATTACCTCATCCGCGACCTCTAAATGCGAAACCGTAAATCGTAAAAATACGATTTTCTATAATACATATACGTATACTTAGAACCACCAAATAACACCATCTCACTTCATAGTCACTACCATGTGAACTCATGAACATGAAATCATCACACATCGTTTCATTCACAAGGGACCCCATACCGGAAACGATATCCAAACCACAATATATACACACCAATAAGCACATAAACACGTAAAGACACGCAACTAGCACAAAATAAAACTAAGTGACGAACCTAAAAACCAGGGTTGTCACATCGGGTTTGGTTTGCTCGGCCAAAACACAAACCGAGAGCCTCAAGGCTCTCGGTATGTTCTTTGTCTCGCCACCAACCGAGATCTAGATCTCGGTGGTGTTGGGTTCGGTCGAAAGCAGGGACAAGGCACCCCGACATGCGTTGGGGGTGTCGTTGTGGTTTGGTTGGGTCTCGGCAGTGATATGTGTGAAATCTCATATCAATAATGTCACAAATCACCCTAAAACACAAAGCAAAATACCTAATTTTTAATCATAAAAGCAGTATTATGGGTATGTTTTGTTGTTTGTGCTTGTGTAGGTAACAAAGATACAATTTTGGAGCAAACAAATAAATTCAAGCCTTATTGATGAAGAAAAGACAAAAGAAGGATGAAAAGTGACAAGCATTGTAAAGACAAAGGACCTTTCTTGACAAATTTCAAAGATGAAGGACTAAAGTTACATTTAGGATAAAGTCAAGAATAAAGTCAAATTTGGTCAACTATCAAGTCAACAAAGTCAAGGGGCATATTTTGGTCAAGCATGAAGTCAAAGGGATTTACAAGACAAAGCATTGAAGTTCCAAGCTTAAAATAACATTCTGCCAAGGCAAGGGGTTAAACTTGCCAAAATTAAGCCAAGTTTACTATCAGTCCGAGTATACATCTTATTAGCCAATAGGGAGCGAGTATTTTAGTCCTTTGGATCGCCACATAGACGCCATCTTACCCTAGTGTCAGCCGTCACCCATTTAATATACCAAATCCAAACAGTAATCCTACTAACTATTTTCCACCAATAGAAAATCAAGAATTAGATAACAATCCGCAACTTCGTCTCTCACCCAATAACATTACTACACGTGTTACCTCCAACATTTAAATGAGCCCAGGACCTATATTGAGAAGGAGTGCATATCAGAGCTTGATGTAAACATGAACTCTACTCAAAATCAAGAGACGAAGCTTTCCCAAGTTGTTAATTACCTTGAAATTTACACAATTGAAAAACCCCAAATCAGTTCATCAACGGATAAATCTAATTAGCAAAATCATGACACGTGGAAGAAGGATATTGGCTGGAAGACGTCACATCATCCCAACAAACTCCAACTCAGCATCTGTAAATACCCCAGTAGTTCCTCATTTGTAGTAGTACTTAGTGTGTGTAATTTTCACACACTTCTTAATTTCTCTCTATTTTCAGTTAACAAAGTTAGTTGAATACTACTCTCAACTGATTGACAACCACTTGAGAGTTAGTTAGTGTAGTTATAACAGCTTGTAACAACCTTTCATCCATTAATAAACTTTCACTTTCATTTCTTACTCAATTCTACTTCTCATTCCTTCATAATCCTATTCCTATTGTTACTTGGTGTTTCTATTGATCATACTAGATCAATGGAATGTGTTTGATGCATTTGGGATTTTTGTAGCTGGTTCAGACGTTTCATGTTCATTCCATAGCCAACTTTGCAGATTTGTAGCAGGGGAGTTGAATTGTAGATGATGATGTTGATATGATGGTTTATGGTGATTGATTGTTGATGTACTTGTTGAGAATAGTAAGCTCAGCGCATTACTACTCCATCAGAGGTGGCTTCAAGATAAAAGGCATCATAATACTTGTTTAAATTCCACTTAACAGTTTTGCCATGCTTAATTCCTATAAATAGATCTTATTTTCTAAATTGTGATTGATTTAGAGTTAATCTTGTGTGGTAGTTATATTCTGATAGATAGCTTATAGTTTCTTAGCTTTTGATTCAGTCTAACTAGCTTAATTGGTCTTAATCAGCTTACATTTTCATCATTCAGTCATTTTGAGTTTCGTAGTGTTAAGTTGGAGTTTATTTTCTGTTTAGTAGTTCATTTGTGGTAACAAACTAGTTTTGATAAGTGTCAAGTACTATCATAAACTCTAGATCAAAAAGTCTTCACAAGTTTTTGAAATCAGTCCAAAACTAGTGTTTGGATCAAGGTGATTTTTGTGAATCAGTTGTTAAAACATGTTTCTTTGAGTTCATTTACACTCAATAAGTGAGTGTAAGTCAGTTGGTAAAGTTTTAAGGTCAAATTCAGAGTCAAACAGGCAATTGGCCATTAAAAACTTTTGGTCAGACTTTACATATGTTCATCAGTTTAAACTAGCAGTCTTTGATTCCTTGCCAATTCTTTGTTTGTGGATAAATTTACTTGATTCTTGTTGCTAGTTATAGCTTAACATACAAGCTTTTAAATTTGCTAAGTGAGAGTATACAGTTTGCAGATTTGAGGTAGAAAACAGCTTAAAAATAAGCACAATAGCATTTTCAAGTTTCTATGATCAAAGTAGTCTGCTTATTCATTTCCCATTAAACTACTTCATAAAACATCCCATTTTCTTTCATGAATCTGTTTACAAACATGTCTTGAGTAAGTTTTGAGAAAATAAGCTTTTTAAAAAATTATGGTCAAACAAGGTCAACGATAAGCACTTTTTGGCTTATTTCAAATTTCAGCTTAATTCCTTGATCATTTTCAAATATTTTTGACATTCCACCCTTCTTGTCAATTGTCTAATCAGTTTCATCAAGAAAATCAATGTGTGGAAGTCTGGATTAGCTTATAGCTTATTTTGAGCTTATTGAGATAAGCTATCTTTTGATTTACTGGCTTTTAGCTGAATTCCTTTTACAAGCCTAGCTTAATTTCATTTTTAAGCATTTTTGTAAAAAACTAGAACAAATTTGGTGGGATAATAAGCTCACACGAGATTATTGATCACTTGGTTACACGTTTTTGTTGAAAAGTCTTGTTTTATTGCAATTTGGTCCTCCACTTTTCATACTTTGTTAATCTGCTTTCTAAACTTGTATTTTTTTAGGTTTTTAAACAATAAGTCCTTTCAATTTGAGTTAGTTACATTTCAGTTTAGCAGATTTATGAATTTGTTAGTTTGTTAACATAGTTTGTTACATTTTTCATTTCTAGTCCCTATACTTTCTGAATTTTCAAATTTAGTCCTTGAACTTTCATTTTCTTTACATTTTGAGCATTTTTACATTGTGTGCATTTAATACTTGTACTTTGTGCTTATATTATGGTATTTGCAATTGGTTTTACGGATACATAGATATAATATTTTCCACTTTTTACGTGCTTCTTTGAAATAGACATAGATACCAAATAAATTTGTTAACACCAAGAACAATTATAAACTTGAGATTGGTTGGACTTTCAATTTGTCTTGAGCTTGGAAAAACGAACTTGAATAAATAAAAACATTAAATGGCGCCGCTGCCAGTTCATGACATTACGAGAGACTAATGATTGACGGTTTCGATTGTATTTTGGGATCCGTTCACCTCGTGAGCGTTCCTTTTACGTATCATAAATCAAAAAGATAAAAAAATCAAAAATATAAAAGTATAAAAAATAAAAAACCACAAAATCAATTTTTTTCCTAAAGAATTGAACAAAAAAATAAAATATCCAAAAGTAATCTTTTTCCTAAAAGATTACACCCAAAAATATATTGTATATATTGGTTTCCATCGTTTTTACGTGCATACTATATTTTCTTAAAAATTCAATAAATACAAAAATATTTTTGATATATTATTATATGTAGATACATATACGTATGCGAACAACCAATACACATACTTCCATAAGTATTGCTTTAGCAATACACCGTGCTTGGGGGCGTTCCGGTCCTAAGTTCGTGTATCGATCAAAGTAAATTAAAGGAAAAATAGATAAATACTAATAGGAAAGAATTCGAAGAATACGAACTAATAAAGTGAATAGATAGGTGACGTGCTATAAAATGTTGTCTAAGGGTTAATAGCTACTTAAGTGCTTCGCGCCACCTAACCCCCCGTTCACTAGTGAGTATTCTAAGAAGGAAAGCTTGTTGGGGGGTTTTTCCACCCAAGGTATTACTTACATATACTATATATTCTTGTGGATATTACTTATTGAATCCCGGAAAGGAGAATCTCTTCTTTTCCAAAGTCGAACGAGAGCTTCTCTCTCACTCCTGGATTTGAGTTGCATGCTCACCGAGGGCGTGCATAAATACCTTTTGGTGTTCAACCCCTTCCTCCCAAAAGGAAGAACAAGAGAAAGAATAAGAACAACACCGTCCATCAAGCCGATCTCGAGCATCGTGCTTTGAACAACACACAATAACCCATGTCCACCGTTGATAATAGACCATTGATGGAGATCCTCCTATCAAATATGAAGGGAAATGCCGATGCCATTGTTATACTCGAGATACCCGCAAACACCTTCGAGCTTAAGACACATATGATTACCTTGTTTTCTTCTACACCCTTTTTAGGGAGACCCATGGATGACCCCCACGATCATATCAAGATGTTTTTGTCCATATGCAATACACTTAAGTATAATGGGGTTCCTCATGATGCAATAAAGTTGATCTTAGTCCCATTCTCCCTAGAGGGCAATGCTAGGTATTGGCTAGATAGACAACCACCTAAGAGCATTACCACTTGGGATGATTTTACCAAGAAGTTTTTGAACAAGTTCTTTCCTCCATCTAGAACCACGGCTTTGAGAAACTTAATTATTGGTTTTCAAAAAAGGAATGATCAAACATTTAGTGAGGCTTGGGAGGATTTCAAGGAGTTATTGAGAAAATGCCCCAATCATGGATTTAACCAAGTTCATCAAATCAACACATTTTACAATGGATTAAGACCACATCATCAAGATTCCCTCAATTCCTCCGCGGGTGGAAACATTCTTTCCAAATCCACAAAAGAGGCATGTGACATTATTGAGACTAAATCCATGGTTCAAACAAATAATCAAAGAGACGAGAGGGTCCATGTTGTGCAAGATAGTTCTCACATGTACATTGATAATCAAATCCTCAAGAGTCAAAATGAGATACTTCAAGTAATGGAAAAGACTCAAAAGACAAATCAACAGATAGCCCAAGCCCTTATGAAACTTTCTTTGAACAACTCTTTTTCCAATGATGTGAATGCCATTTCAATAAGTTGTGAGATATGTGGAGGACCTCATTCTTACCTAAAATGTGACAAGGTTCAAAATAATAAAATTTGAATGTTATGCTTATCAATATGAACAAAGAGAGCATTTCAAACCTAATATCAACCCTGAAAATCTCTCTTACAACTCAAACAACTACCTTGCTCCACCCGGCTTTCCACCCCAACCACCCACCCAAACTCAAACAAATCCTCCTCATTTGCTTCAAAGAAATCAAGGGATTAGGCCAAATTTCCAAGGACAAAACAATTATAGAGCACCTAACACCTTTCAAAATCAAGGAAATCACTTTCAAGGCAACAACCAAGGGATTTACAATCAATCTCCACCTTTCCAACCTTAAAGTTTTCAAGGGAATGTGCTACATGATTTTAACACCATTGAAATTCTTCACAAAATGAATTAAGAGAATGAAAGAAGGTTTCAAGCGAATGAGAAAAGAATGAGGGAAATGCATGAGGAAATAAACAAGAGGTTTATGATGCTTCTCAATCAAAGGCCACAGGGTGCTCTACCTTCAAACACACAAACAAATCCAAGGGCTAATGCTAATGCAATCACAACACGGAGTGGAAAGACAACTAATGATCCTTCACCACCTACACCTACTTTGGTTAAGCCTATTATGGTTCCACCTTGTATTAAGCCTACAACATCAAAATCAACACCTTCAAGTTCTACAACTTCAACACCTACACCTTCTAATCAGACACCTATTACTTCTTCACCCTCAACACCTATCAATAAAGAAACCAACAAAGAAAATCCTTCAACAACCACTCAATCAAAACCAAGTCTTCGATACCCGTTAAGATTGAGAAAGGAAAAGCTTAAGAATAAGGATGATATTCAAGTGTCAAATTTTTTGCGAATGTTCAAACAATTGAATATTAACATCTCCTTTGTGGAAGCCTTAGCCAATATGCCTAAATTTATTGCTAAGATGATTAAGGACCTTCTTTCTAACAAGGAGAAATTGGTGGATTTCCCTAATGCTTCTTTAAATGAAAATTTCTCTGCGGTTTCCTTAAGAATTTGCCTACTAAGCTTGGAGATCCAGTGATATTTTTGATTCCTTGCAATTTCCTGGGGGTGGAAAAATGCATGGCACTAGCGGATCTTGGGGCAAGCATAAATCTCATGCCATTATCGGTTTGGAAAAGGCTTTCACTTCCCGAACTCACACCTACAAAGATGACACTTGAATTAGCCAATCGTTCAATAGCCTATCCGGTGGGAATTGCGGAAGATGTTTTTGTTGGAGTGGATAGATTCACATTTCCTGTAGATTTTGTAGTGGTTTATTATGATATGGACCCGAGAGTTCCTCTTATTGTTGGTAGGCCATTTTTTAGAACGGGTCGTACTCTTATTTATGTAGAGGTATGCGAACTCACAAAGCGGGTAGGAGATGAAAGAGTTGTGTTTAACATGGGAAAGTTGTCTAAGAAATCCAATGAGCCCGAAACAGTGAAGCATATTGATGTTCTTAATAAGGAGGAAACTCAAGATGATATCCTTGATGAAGTTGGTGGTGAATATTTTTATGAATCTTGCACAAGTGGAAATTATGATCCTCCCTATATTGAGACCATAGCCTCCATTACCTAATTTTTGGATATTCATGACCCTCAATAGCTTAACTTTGGTGATTTTGTGATTCATTCTAATTGTATTTTTGAAACAACATTTGATAACCCACTTTTCCACCATGATGAGGAAACCAATGAGGATTTTAGTGATGATGAACCTTCTCTTTGTGATACACCATGTTGTCCCATATTTTTGTGATTGTAAAGCAAGGAAGAAAGAAAGAAAATAGATGAAGAAGAGATTAATTCCTAGAGAGAGAAAATAGTGACAGAAAGTAGAGAGGAGGAGAGGATTAACTTTTGGAATATTAGATTAGAAGTGAGAAAAAATGAATAACCAACCCTCCTAACATGCTAGGAGGGTGGTATATATAGTCCACCCACATGCGGGCTTTAATGGACTATATATTGGGCCGGGCTTGTCTTTTGGACTTTAATTAGTTTAAATCCAAGCCCGTAAACCACGACTAATTAACTACCTATTACAACATTCTAACTAATGTTACAATAATAACCTATGACCGAGCATTCTTGTTTGACTCAATATTTTGAGGCTAACAATCTCCCCCAATGTGAGGTCATACCCTTTTGATATTTGAAGATCAAAGGAGATTACGAATCTCGTCATAAATGAGCCTTGAACGTGTAACAGTAGTTTTGTTCCTTCATGCTGTGATCTTTGAGCTTTTGTTGTTGTCTTTCGACTTTGTCTTTTAGTCTTGAGATCTTCAAATCATCCTTGACTTGTCATTGCCATCTTGCGATCTTGTTTCTTTATCCACATGCTCATACTATTAATAGTTGAATAAGTCTTTGGGCATGAACATGTGGTTTTGAATCTTTGACTTTGTTGAGTACATCGGGACGCCACCTTCTCGAGACAAAACATAGGCACGGACTGAATGTCTTTGACATTCTTCCTAAATCGGCAGCGTTTTACCTCCGGTCGGTGAAGACCTTTATACGATATTAAATACCGTACATGTGATTAGGTAGATTCAGTTAAGAATCTCCTTGGCAGGGTTTCGCGGCAGTACTAGCCGTTCTCTTTACTCGACCGTCTCAAAGCAAGACTGCGAACATAAAGAGTGAATCAATTGGATAAACATCCGCTTGATTAAAGTCGTCAATTCAAATTCTTGGAACAAGTTTGGTTCATTAAGAATCTTACCATTGTTTCTCTCCAGTTGACACAAGTTTGATTCATAAGAATCTCACAAGTCACCTATCGTAGCGCTGTTTGATGTTGACGCTAGAAGGATTTCCATTCGTCACTGTGAATATTAATGAATATCACTCTGAATGTTCTGGCAAGACCATAAAGATATTGCGTAGAAACCTGAAACGAGTTTGAATCAATTAAGAATCAAACCACTGTTGCTTTTCAGTTTTACATATGTTCATTTCATAAAGAATCTTGCATATGACCTACCGCAGTGCTGTTTGATGTTAACACTGGAAGGATTTCCACTCATCATTGTGAATACTAAGTAGTATCACCCTGAGTGTTCTAGCAATATCACAAGGATATAGCGTAGGACTCTCTTGATCTTCATCCGTATGTCCTAAAGAGATTTGATTGATCTCTTGGCTCTAGACTCGATTTGTGCACTTTTAGTGGTCAGAGGCTGGAGCAGATGCCACCTATTCAATATCAACAATCTCGGAGTGAGAAAGTCAATAGAAGTCATGTTGATCTCCGTGACAATAAAACAAACTTCTTTTGAGACAAGCCTGAGTAGCTAGGAAAGGGTTGTGCTTCACATCACTGGGTCCATGATGAGTTGTCTTCATGATGTGTTGACCCGGTTTCTGCCTAAGTTGTATGGAGGGCTTCTTTCTTTAGACCCTTTATCCTTACATTTCTTTTTCATTCTTCAACCCCTTCAATGCTTACCAAGACATCATTAGTACTTAGTCGGCATTCAGCTACGTTCACATTCTACTCTATTTTTCCTAAGGACTTCTAATAATCTATTGGATTGTCCCTGGGAAGATCCCTCCGGTTCTGGTTGGATCATAGGACTTAAACCTAACCATCCTTTTGACACCAATAACGTCGTGAATTAAAGATGTTGTGGGTATTTGATCGTAACCATGAAAATCACTTTAAATTCTAACAAAGTGTTTGAAAAACATTTAACACCTTTCTAGTTTTGTCGTTTCAGAAATGCTCACCCTTCACATGTGCATCGATAATCGAAAGTGTTTCGCACATGTAGGATATAGTTAAAGTGCTTGAGTCTTATATAAGATCACATTTTAATCACATTTTCTCCCCCTATATCTAATATATAAAATCTTTTGATATTAGAGATACCAAATTTGATTAAAATATATTTTGAAAAATAGTCTTGAAAATCTTCGGGAGAAAGTTGTGTTAATCTTTTGCATGAAGTTGAATTGCTCCCCCTCAAAAATTGATCCAATGGAATTGTCATTACGAGGATTTGTTCCACATTAAACTTTTGAGGATAGGAGTTGTTGAACACAAAATTTTTGAAAGATTTTTAATATCATTGAGAAATTCTTGAAACAATTGTGTTCAACGCTTTTTTGAAAAATCAATTCTTTTTGACGAAAAGGTTTTTCTAAAGCATAAACTTGAGTTCATAGACTTTGAATGTCTTGACGAATCCACTCAAGTGTAAGAAGATTTAACTTCTTTTGCTAAGGGTAAGAGTATAAAAGCTTACACTACCCCGTGAATTTAGATCCGGGTTGCAATCTGAAAGTGATTACAAGCCATTGTGTTGAGCTCAAAACGTTGAATGTTTTGTGACAAGCTCAACCCAAGATAGATTGCTATACCTGTTGTTGGAAATATTGTCTTATATACAATTTCCTTTTGAAAAGATAGAAATGACATGTTTTGAAAAATATTTACAACTTCCATTCGAGCTTTATGTACACACCCGTGTCGTTATTGAGCGACATTTCTAGGTACGTCCATATTATCGATACTGAAAGACATGTCGAGAAGAATATTTTTGGATTATCAAAGATTTTTTAATTTTGTATTTTGCTTTTTTATTAATATTTACAAGATAGATGTTTGATAGATGAATCAAGCAGGCTTCTTTGCCAGAACCTCCATTTCTGCTGGAGTCAAACATCTCATACCAATTTGCCTAACTAGATACGCAAACCTCTCTTTCGAAAGAGCTTTGTAAACAAGTCAGCTAATTGGTAATCAGTTCCAACAAAGTATAATTCAACAATACCCTTTTCAACTTGTTCCTTAATGAAGTGATATCTGACATCGATGTGCTTCGTGCGGGAATGCTGTACCGGGTTGCAGGAGATGGCTATGGCTGACTTTGAGTCACAGTACATAGGTACTTTATCAAAGTGGAAGCCATAATCCGTGAGTTGTGTTCTCATCCAAAGAACTTAAGCACAACACGCAGATAGAGACACATACTCCGCGTCGGCTAATGACAGTGATGTGCAATCCTGCTTCTTGGAAGACCATCCCATAAGCTTATCTTGTCCTAGAAATTGTGCACCACCAGAAGTACTTTTATGTGTATCAAGACACCCCGCATGATCAGAATCTGAATAGGCCGTTAGAAAGAAACCGGTTTCCCTCGGATACGAGAGTCCCATGTGAATGGTATTCTTAAGGTACCGAAAGATCCGTTTAACCTCCTTGAGGTGCTTTTCAGTGGTTCGTGCTTGATATCGTGCACAATAACACGTAGCATGATGAATATCAGGTCTGCTTGCTGTCAAGTACATGAGGGACCCGATCATGGAACGATATCTCGTTTGATCTATGGGTAATCCCTCCAAATCAGTATCTAGGGATGTGGTTGATAATGGTCTCCCAACGGGGTCACATGATGTCATACCATGCTTTTTGATTATCTCTTGACAATACTTAGCTTGGTTAAAGAAGATACCACTTGGGGATTGGTGAACTTGAATTCCTAGAAAGAATTTTAGTTCGCCCATCATAGACATTTCAAATCTGCTGTGCATTACTTTTTCAAACCATTTTGAAAGTTTTGGGTTTGTAGACCCGAAAATAATGTCATCGACATAAATTTGCACAAGAAAAATGTCATCCCCATATTTATAAGTGAACAAAGTTAAATCAATGGAACCTTTTGAGAAACCTTTGGAGACCAGAAATTTCGAGAGCTCGTCGTACCACGCCCTTGGAGCTTGCTTGAGTCCATATAGTGCTTTGTGGAGACTATACACCTTGTCAGGATAATGAGGATCGACGAATCCTTCCGGCTACGTGACATAGACTTCTTCCTTCAAAGGACCGTTAAGAAACGCCGTCTTTACGTCCATTTGATAGACAATGAATCCCTTATGTGCAGCATAGGCAAGGAAAATCCTGACCGCTTCTATTCGAGCTACTAGTGCAAATGATTCTTCAAAATCAATACCCTCTTTATGTCCATACCCTTTAGCCACTAGCCTAGATTTATTCTTGATGATCGTGTTCTCTTCATCCATCTTGTTTTTCCAGATCCATCGAAGATTTAATGGAGTTACATCGTATGGTCTGTCAACAAGTTCCCAGACTTTAAGTCTTTCAAATTGTTGAAGTTCATCCGTCATCGATTCAATCCAAGCGTGATCAGCCATTGCTTCTTTGATGTTTTTCGGTTCAGCTGAACTCACGGCGAGTGCGAACATACAAACATCGCCATCGGTGTGAAGTTTTCGTCTTGTACGAACGGGCTGAGAAGGGTTTCCAATTACATGAACCAAAGGATGATCTCGGGTCCAATGATGTGTTGAAGGATGTCGTTGGTAGAACGTATGCATATTTGACGGATCAACATGGCGAGTAGAAGACTCTCCAATTTCGTGTACCGGTGTACCGAATGGGTTGATAAATTCGTCTTCGTCAAATAATGCATTGTCTGCTTGATTTGTGTTCTCTGGAGCAATGACAGTAGTTGTGGATGTTGTAGGATCGATTGTTGAAGTGATATTCTGAGGAGGAATATCTGCAACAACCCGTGTTGAAGTAGATGAAGTTGTATCCGTTTGTTGACGATGATCGGTATCATCATTCTTATCATGAGTGACAGCGGAAGACTTCGATGCAACTTGTTTCTCCCCCGTGAAATATTCATCATACATTGGTCCATATAACATTTCCAACTCTTCAATGGTCGTGTCGACTGTCATATCAGCTCTAGGAACATTTTCTGGAACCAGGGTTGAACTTGACGGTTCATTGCTGTGGTCTTGAGTTCCGAGTTCTGTGCGGTTGTGAACGGAATTCATTTGTCGTTGTGGGTCGGGACTTAAACTGTTTTGTTCAAGTGCCATTTCTTGCAATTCATCAAATCTGATATGAATAGTCTCGACTATCAGTTTTGTTCTCTTGTTGTACACTCTGTATCCCTTAGACTGAGTTGCATATCCCACAAGAATACATACATCACCTTTTTCTTTCATCTTATCCAAATTTTCACCATCTCGAATAATGTAGCAAGTACATCCAAAAATATGAAGGTGTTTGAGTGAAGGTTTTCAATCATGAATTATGTGATATGGTGTCTTTTCATGTCTTGGGATAATTAAGGAACGGTTTTGTGTGTAGCATGCGGTTGACACGGCTTCGGCCCAAAAGTATAGTGGAAGTTTTGAAGCGGATAATAATGTTCGAGCAGCTTCAACCAAAGTACGGTTTCGTCTTTCAACAACGCCGTTTTGTTCGGGTGTTCGAGTAATAGATGTTTCTTGTTCAATCCCTTCGGCTTCAAAATACTTTCTCAGATTTGAATTCACTTCTGTACCTTTGTCTGTACGAACCACTTTAACTTGAGCTTGAAGACCACGTTGTATCAATTTAAGAAAGCTGATGAGAACGTCGGGTGTTTCATCCTTGGACCTCAAGAAGTGAGTCCATGTGTACCTTGAGTAATCATCGACTATTACAAGAATATATTTCTTTCCATTGATACTCTGAACACGCATGGGACCACACAGATCCATTTGAAGAAGATCTAACCGTCCTTTAGAGCTTGGTGTGGTCTTTGTTTTGAAGCTACTTCGTTTAGCTTTACAAAGTTCACAAGAAGAACAAAGATGATCTTTGATGAATTTCAAGCTTGGAAGGCCTCTCACAATATCTTTCTTGGAAAGCAAGTTAATGGTATCAAAGTTGAGATGAGAAAGACGTTAATGCCATAACCATGCCTGAGTCGTTGAAGCTTTATCCATGAAGCAAATTAGAGTTGATGAAGTTGTGTCTTGAAGTGAAATTGTGTAAAGATCAGTACCCCGTGTACCGGTAAGTAAGTCATTCCCATCATAATCACGAACAAAACATGTCTTCTTTCTGAAAGCAACTTCCAAATCCGCATCACAGAATTGACCAACCGAGAAAAGATTTTGATTGAGCCCTTCGACGTAGTATACCCTTTTAATCGTGATATTCCCCTGAACCAAATCTCCATATCCTAGGATCGGTGCAAATTGATCATTTCCGAATCGGACCGTACACAGGAACTTCTCCACGAAGTTAATTAGAAGCTTGAGATTCCCCGTCATGTGCTTCGTGCATCCGGAGTCCAGTATGAAGAGAATTATTTGTATCACCTGCAGAAGAGTTAGAACACGATGAAGCTTTTGCTAAATTGGATACCACAGTAGTTGTGATAGTAGAATCATTAGTGTCCTTATCAACATTTAAAGGCAAACTAACACTCGTTTTCACATTTTCTGTCCTAACTTTAGGCATCCATTTATATCTGGGAGGACATTGATTAGCAAACCACCATTTCCAAGACTTACTGGCAGACTCATATAATTCCTTAATTTTGCTTCTAGGATTCTTAGTGGTGGAGTCAAATACATTACTTTTCTCAGTGGGGGTTGCACCAGAATGGTTCACTTTGCGTTTGGGTTTACTAGCTCTAATAGGCATTACAACTTGCTTCTTAGTTCTAGTATCTACGCCTTTGACTTTATTTACAGCACACATAGAATGATTAGCATTAGCACACACTTTCCACATTTGACACAAACAAATTTCACATTCATGGCATTCAAATCATTCACAGCATTCAAATCGTCATTACATGCGATTACAGACTTTTTATTCTTAAAAACGTTCAAATTCTGATGGAGGCCCAAGTATTGAAGAACGGTCTGACTTGTTTCTGGAGGCCCGAGATCGCGTGACGAAGAGGGGTTTAGTAAAATGGGCATAACTTTTGCATCCTAAGTCCGTTTTCAGCCCGTGACCTGTCAAAACGTGCGTAAAAAGGAGACCGACGACGCTGTAACCACCTTTTAGCTGGTTGCGGATTTTTCAAGGCCCGAAAAGCCTTTTTACTATCAGTTTTTTGCATTTTTATGTTTTTTTCACTTTCAGTTGGACTTTGTCATTGGGCTACGGTCCAGCCCGTTGGATTTTTAGGGTTTTTCTTTATTTGCAGTCATTATTTAATGAATCTGTTGTAACCCTAGCAAGACAGTTATCAGTTTAATAAAAGTTAAACCATTGGCCGTTGAGTTGCCGTGTTTTACCCTAATTTTCGGGCATTCTTCAGAATCAACGATTATTAGCAGAATTGTTTCCGGCATTCTTGTTGAATCAACAGATCCAATTACTTATCTGTGTTGCTTTGTTTTTTTAGTCTACATCAGTTGGTATCAAGAGCCAAAGTTCCTGATCAAGATGTCTCCAAGGAGAACTAGGCCTATTCACGATGTGAATGAACAGGAATTTGAGCAGCGTATGATGGAAAGAATGGAGGAGAGATTCGATCAAATGTTTGATCAATTGACCGACCAGATGAACACTTTGATGAGCAATAGGAGGCCTCGTAATCGCCGTCGTGAGGAAGAAGATGCAGATCTGGAAGAAAATCCGTTTGGTGATGGTTTGTCTGATGATGAACAATCAGTAGGGCGACGGATGAGAGATCGCAGTGGGAATAATGATAGGCGTTGGGAGACCGGAATGAGGGTTAAGATTCCTGAGTTTAATGGGGACACTTTAAAGCCTAATGAGTTTATTGATTGGCTTGTTGATGTTGAAGAAGTATTTGAATTCAAAGAAGTTCCAGAAAACAAAAGGGTTTCGTTGATCGCTACCAAGTTACGTGGTCGGGCATCCGCGTGGTGGCAACAATTGAAACTGACGAGGAACAGAGTTGGGAAGTCAAAGATCACGAGTTGGCAGAAGATGAAGAAAGTCATGAGGGATAATTTTATTCCTCATAACTACCAGCGAATAATGTACCCAGCGGTTACAGAATCTGAAACAGGGGGCCAAGTCTGTTGAAGATTACACGACTGAATTTTACCAACTAATTGCAAGGAATGACGTTCAAGAGACAGAAGATCAGCTTGTCTCTCGATACATTGGTGGTTTAAGAGTCCAGATCATGGATTCTGTTAACATGTTTGATCCGATGACACTTTCTGAAGCGTATCAACGAGCACTGACTTTTGAGAAGCAGAACCGACGAGTGGGGAGTTCTTCTTCTCCTGCAATAACAGGTGGTTCTGGTTCGGGTAATGCGGCATCGCGTTTTTCCCCAACTCAGGCTAAAGCAGTTAGTGAGAATACTGGACCAGTTCCTAAAGCGGCCGGCAGTGGTGGGTTCAAGTGCTTTAACTGTGGTGAACCTGGTCACCGACAATCAGAGTGTAAGAAGGCTGGGAAGAGGCAGTTATTTATTGAACCTGAGGAAGATGATGATGTGGCTTATGATGACTACTTAGGAGACGCGGTTTATGATGCAGAACCTGAGTATGAGGAGGAGTATGTGTCTGGAGATGTGGGGGTGAATTTGGTGGTAAGGCGCTCATGCTTAACACCTAAAGCTGATGGTGATGATTGGCTCACACACAACATCTTTCAGTCAACTTGTACCATTATGGGTAAGGTTTGCACTTTTGTATTCGATTCAGGTAGTTGTGATAATTTGATAGCTGAAGGAGCAGTCCAGAAATTAGGGCTGAAAATTGAAGATCGTCCCAAACCTTATAAGTTACAGTGGCTTAAAAAGGGTGGGGAGATAACAGTTTCCAAGCGTGTCCAAGTTCCGTTTTCTGTAGGAACAACTTATAAGGATAATCTTTGGTGTGATGTGATACCTATGGATGCTTGTCACTTATTGTTGGGTAGACCTTGGGAATATGACCGTGATGTAACTCACCATGGGAGAACTAATACTTATAGTTTCCTGTTTGGGGGTGTGAAGATTACTTTGATGCCAAATAAACCTAAGGAAGTAGTTAATAAACCCACTGGTACTTTACTAACTCTTTCGCAGTTCGAAGACGAGCTGGAGGTGGGAGGTGATTTTTTTGTATTAATAGGGAAGGAGGTTTCTGAAGACGGTGAAGTTCTTGAAGCCATGATCCCTTTACTTGAGGAATTCTCTGATGTTTTCCCTGATGAATTACCTGATGGTTTGCCACCATTGCGTGACATACAACATCATATTGATCTAGAGCCTGGGTCACAGTTGCCTAACAGGCCACATTATAGGATGAGCCCGGGAGAACATGAGGAGTTGCGCAGGCAGGTTAAGGAGCTGGTTTCCAAGGGTCATGTTCGTGAGAGAATGAGCCCGTGTGCTGTTCCTGCCCTATTGACTCCAAAGAAGGATGGTACATGGCGTATGTGTGTTGATAGTCGAGCCATCAATAAGATTACTGTGAGGTACAGGTTTCCTATTCCTCGCCTTGATGATTTGCTTGACCAGATTAGTGGTGCTACCATTTTCATGAAGATGGATTTGAAGAGTGGGTATTACCAGATTCGTCTTAGACCTGGTGACGAGTGGAAGACCGCTTTCAAGACCTGTGAAGGGTTGTATGAGTGGTTGGTCATGCCTTTTGGTTTATCAAACGCACCAAGCACATTTATGCGTCTGATGAATCAACTGCTCAGGCCTTTTATTGGCAAGTTTGTGGTTGTTTATTTTGATGACATTCTTATTTATAGTGCTTCTTATAATGAGCATGTCAATCATGTGAGGCAGGTCTTGACCTTGCTTCGGAAGGATAACTTTTATGCAGCCACGAAGAAGTGTGTGTTCATGACCCCTAAAGTTTTGTTTTTAGGGTATGTTGTTTCTGGTGATGGCATACAGGTGGATGAATCTAAGGTAGCAGCTGTTCAGGAGTGGCCAACTCCAACTACCGTTACTGAAGTTCGGAGTTTCCATGGTCTTGCTTCTTTCTATAGGCGGTTTATCCCTAATTTCAGTTCCATTATGGCCCCTTTGACAGACTGTATGAAGGGTAAGTCATTTGTGTGGACGGAGGAAGCAGAGATGGCTTTTCAGGTTGTCAAGAAAAAGCTTACTACAGCGCCAATCCTGGTATTGCCTGACTTTTCTAAAGTTTTTGAGCTTCATACTGATGCTTCTAAGGTTGCAATTGGTGGAGTTCTTAGTCAAGGTGGGCGGCCTGTTGCCTATTTTAGCGAGAAGTTGACAGGGCCGAAGTCGAGGTACTCTACTTATGACTTGGAGTTTTATGCAGTGGTCCAAGCTGTGAAGCATTGGCGCCATTATTTGTTTCATAAGGAGTTTGTTTTGTTCACAGACCATGATTCCTTAAGGCATATTCGTACTCAAGATAAGGTTTCACATAAACATGGGCGTTGGTTGGCTTTTCTTGAGAAATTTACTTTTGTGGTGAAACACAAAACGGGTGCTTCCAATCGTGCTGCTGATGCCTTAAGCAGGAGAAGTAGTTTACTTGTAACCATGCAGGTTGATGTTCCTGGACTGGATGTCATTCGTGACATGGTGACTGTGGATCCATACTTTTCAATTGTTCTACAGGATTTGCAATCCGGAGAGAAAACAGATTTTGTTATGCATGATGGGTTCCTATTCAAAGGGAATCAACTTTGTATTCCTGATTCAAGTCTTCGCTTACAAATTATTAAGGAGTTGCATGGTGAAGGACATGTGGGTCGTGATCGCACTTTACAGTTGGTTCAAGCATCTTATTTTTGGCCTACTATGAGGAAGGAAGTGGATCGTTACGTCAAGAGGTGTCGTATTTGTCAAGTTTCAAAGGGGACGGCTACTAATGCAGGTCTTTATATGCCTTTGCCAGTTCCTTTGCAGCCCTGGGTTGATATTAGCATGGATTTTTTGTTGGGACTACCTCGTACTCAAAGGGGTAACGATTCAATATTTGTTGTTGTTGATCGTTTTTCTAAGATGGTTCATTTTATTCCTTGCAAGAAGACAACAGATGCAGTTAATGTAGCCCAACTTTTCTTTAGGGATGTGTACCGTTTACATGGTTTACCTTCCTCCATTGTTTCTGATCGGGACACCAGGTTTTTGAGTCATTTTTGGCGTAGTTTGTGGAAGATGGTGAATACTCAACTCAATTTTAGTAGTGCTTATCATCCTCAAACTGATGGGCAAACCGAAGTTGTTAACAGGTCCCTTGGTAACCTGTTAAGGTGTTTGGTGGGTGATCATGTGAAGGCATGGGATCAGAAGTTGTATCAAGCCGAGTTTGCTCATAATCATGCTGTTAATCGGAGCACTGGGTTTAGTCCTTTCCAGGTGGTTTATTCTGCTCAGCCACGTGGTCCTCTTGATCTTATGACTCCTCAGATTTCTAGGTCTGTTCCGAAGAAAGTGCAGGATTTTGTTGAGGGGTTGCATGATGTTCATAAATCTGTTCATGACAACTTGGTGCGCGCTAATTCGAAGTACAAGCAGGATGCAGATCAAAAGAGGAGACATGTTAACTTTGAAGTAGGAGACTTTGTGTGGGCTGTTTTGACTAAGGATCGTTTTCCAGTTGGTGAGTATAATAAATTGTCTACTAAGAAGATTGGTCCAGTGGAAATTGTGGATAAGATGACCTCAAATGCTTATCGTTTGAAGTTTCCAAGTCATATTCGTTGTTCTGATGTTTTTAATGTGAAGCACTTGTTGCCTTACCATGGTGATTCTTCCGATGATGATACAGCTGGGAATTCGAGGGCGAATTTTTCTTATCCAGGGGGGAATGATGGAGGCCCAAGTATTGAAGAACGGGCTGACTTGTTTCTGGAGGCCCGAGATCGCGTGACGAAGAGGGGTTTAGTAAAATGGGCATAACTTTTGCATCCTAAGTCCGTTTTCAGCCCGTGACCTGTCAAAACGTGCGTAAAAAGGAGACCGACGACGCTGTAACCACCTTTTAGCTGGTTGCGGATTTTTCAAGGCCCGAAAAGCCTTTTTACTATCAGTTTTTTGCATTTTTATGTTTTTTTCACTTTCAGTTGGACTTTGTCATTGGGGTACGGTCCAGCCCGTTGGATTTTTAGGGTTTTTCTTTATTTGCAATCATTATTTAATGAATCTGCTGTAACCCTAGCAAGACAGTTATCAGTTTAATAAAAGTTAAACCATTGGCCGTTGAGTTGCCGTATTTTTTACCCTAATTTTCGGGCATTCTTCAGAATCAACGATTATTAGCAGAATTGTTTCTGGCATTCTTGTTGAATCAACATATCCAATTACTTATCTGTGTTGCTTTGTTTTTTTAGTCTACATCAAATTCCTAGGGTGTTCTTCTACTTCCTGCATCTCCCCTTGATTCTTGTGTTTCCAGACCTTATCATTCACTTGAGTGCGCTTAAGCTGAGGCCGGCTAACACTAGTAGTGGAAACTATTCCTGTAGTAGAAGACACACGAATATTAGTGTTTCTAGAAGTCTGAGGCGATTGAGTAACTTTGTTTGTGGGCTTAGTGGGCATTCTATACATCCCTGGTTTAATCACATTATTGTGCTTAACGCTTGGTGCTATAGGATTCCGTATAGGTTGAGCTTGTGGTAACCTTTCCTTTCCATCCATCTTGGGGGAAAACACAGGTTTTGCAAACGAGGAATTCGATAAAGCAGATGGTTCTCCCAAGATAGAGGATCTATTCTCTTTAGAGGCATTGGGTTGTCTAACAACATTTTTCTTAATGCTAGGTTCCACAATTTTCCCACCCATTTTAGCAATGAGTTTCTGCAACTTTGCTATCGCTCTGTCCCTGTCTTGTAACTGAGCTTTCAACCCTTTAATTTCCAAATTATGTTCATTCATTTCTTGAAATGTTTGGGAAAGTTTTTCTTGCAATTTATTATCGTGTGGAAAACTACCAACGTCTTTTTGCAAAGCAAGTTCAAGTGAATGACACTGTTTTTGAAGGAAATTATTTTTGTGTTGAAGTAACTCAAAAACCTTTTTGTCAACATTTTCTTTACGTTTCGAAAGATCAATTTCAAGACGTTCACATTCTTTGCTTTTATCAAGATATTGGCATGCAACTTCAGAATATTCATCAATATCAGCACAAGATGTAAAATAAGCACACATAACATCGTTAGAAACACATTCTTGCAATAGTAAATCATATTCATCTGAAAAATCAGTCTTCTCCATTTGAAGATCTTCAATGTGTTTCTCAAGAGATTCAACATATTTTAAATCATCATACATTTCAGTCCGAATGAACTCCTCAAGTTGAAGAACAGTTTCTTTAATCAACGTCGTGTTAGGAATTAAGAGTTCTTTCACAAGCAAGGTAATTTCTTGAGGAATCGGACGTGTCCACTCAGCATTTTCACGTTTTGCCCAGTCTCTTTCAACAATAGACTTAACATTATCTATGTGGTGTTTAAGAATACCTAATGTTTTCCTACTCTTTCTTTTAGATTCATCTAGAGGGAGGTAGTTTATGTATTTGTAAACATTAGATTTCTTAGGGGCAAATGCTTTCTTCCGTTGAATTCTCTTTTGTTTTCATTCAAGGAACACTTCCTCACGAGTTTTCTGAGTTTGTTTGTTGAACAGGCCATAAAGACTATTCTCATAAGCATAATTATATGGTTTCACAAACTCCTTATTAACAAGTGGTTGACTATCAGCATTCCAAAGGGCAGTCTCTTCACTATTGGCACTAACAGGCATGCAATCAAGATCTGTCCTTTCAGTCTCATCAAGATAAAGATGCGGGTTCGCAGCTTGAGCTTTGGCAAGGTACTCAGGACTTGCAAAGCTAGCTTGACCCTTAAACTTCGAAGGAGGTGCCAGCATTCTCACAGATTGAATAGAATCATGCGTTTTATAAACAACGTTCTTCAAAAATTCGACTTGTGCTTCTAATTTCGTTACCTTTTCAGTTTCTTTATCATATCTACTTTTGAAGTCTTGTTTTAACGCATCTACCTCTTGTTTCTTATCCTCAAGAATTTTAGCAGAATCTGTAGTGGTCATAGAGAGCTTTTGTTCAAGTTCATTAACTTTGGCATTGGCAAGGTACGTTTTTTGACGTTCATCCATTAAGAAAACATTATATTGACGCTTCTCTTTGGCTAATAACTCAAGAGTGGTATTGTATTTGTTTTCAAAATCGTCCTTTTGACTTTTTAGCGCACTTCCCTTGTACCCCTCAAGCTCTTTGTTTTTCTGTAGGAGCTCATCTCTATAGCTTTCATTGATCTCAGTAGATTTGATAAGAGCAGCTTAACATTCTTCAAAACTTTGAGTGAGCGTAGCGTTTGCCTTCTTTAATTGCTTTTGACTCTTTTTATTTTCAGTGACATCTTTTTGTAAAGTAGCAATTAAATTAGCAAGCGCAATACGTTCCTCTTCATCATATTCATTTGCATGTTGATCATCCTTAGACTCATTATTGCACATGTCTGATGAATCGGATGTGGTATTACTATCAACCGTTTCCATCATACACGTGTCATTAATGGCATTGGGTAGATTACTATGCTCAGGAATATCACTAAACACATTATATTCATCAGTAGTATGTACCTTATCGATTTGCTCAGTGTCAAAGATAGGTCCATTGTCATCTTCGGTGACTTTGAGAACTTCTTTAACCTTTGCCATGTACGAGTAATGTGCATCAAGCTCTTGATCAGAATCTTCATCATCAGTATCATCAAGCATTGCTCCTTCCTCATCTGATAATTTAACCCCTGCTTCCATTTTCTTGCATAACAGCATCTTTTCCTTGTGATAGCCGGAGTCTCTAACCCTTTTCGGCTTCCTGCATTCCTTTGCCATATGCCCATATCCTTGGAAATTAAAACATTGAATCCCGCTCTGCTGAACCACTTGACTTCCAACCGTTTCCCTATTCCCAGTAGCAGCAGCAATCCTCTAAGTATCATACTTTGCAGTTTGTCGATCATATCTTGCAGAACCCTCAACATGCGTTGGATTATGTCGATCATACCTAGAAGGACTTTCACCACGTCGACGTGTGTCATACCTTGGAGGACTATCAACATATCGGTTCTTGGTGTTAGATGATGTACGAAGATTGTTGTTGGTGGGTTTGTAGATTTTCTTGTAAGTCTTCATTATGAAAGCAATTTGTTGTTTCATCTCTCGGTTCTTTTGAGCTTGGTCTTCATCACTATCTTCTTCAGATGAGGACTCAGATGGTGGTGATGCTGCTCTTGGCATTTTACCTCGAGATCTTGTGGATGATGAAGACTTAGATGATGTAGATGATCGTGGTGATGATGATGTAGTGGAATATGGCTTAGGAGCACGAGAGTGATGACTTTGAACATGATGAGTTGTAGTCACTAAAGCAAGGGGATTAGCCGTCTTGGCAACACGTTCAGCTCGAATCTCATTGGCTTCATTTTGAAATTGCTTCAAGATATCAAAGAGTCGATGATATGAGACCTCGTCTAACTTTTCTTGTTGTTTCACCAAAGTGACGAACCGTGTCCACTCGGGTTGAAGTTGTTGAAGAAATTGGACATTGACTTGCATTGTGGAGACTTGCAGATTATTTCTTGTCATGTCATTCATCATCTTATAAAACCTGGAGTAGTAAGAGTCAATTGATTCTCCATCCCTTGAAGTAAACTTGCCAAAATTCCAAAACAAGTTTTTTTTGACATCTTGTTTGTTGAGTGATTCTCCTTGTTGCAAGCGTTAAATAGCAGTCCACATTTCATGTGCTGTAGGGCATGCATCAACCGTGGAATAAATGTCATCTCCAATCCCACTTAAAACCATATAGATGGATTCCTTCTCCGCATCATGCCAAGCACAATTTTCAGGTGTGAGATCAGCTCTTGTTTCATCACGTTCACTTGCAGGTATTGGATCAGTAGTATCTGTGGCTGCTCTTGGAGGAATTGAGATCTTCTTGAATATATATGGTCCATGAGTAATACATTTCCTCAAGGCATCACCATTAGGTCTTGTGTCAAGGTATCGTATGAAACGTGATTGCCATTGAGCATACTGACCAGATACAAGCATTGGTGGTCTCTCTTTGTTACCCGCCACCATTATGTTGTTGTTCGTCACACGATATTCGGCAGTAGAATCCATCTCAATATTCTCTGAAATGATGAAGTGAATATGGATCTTAAGTAGATTTGTTGTGATTGTTGTTGTGGTTTAAATTCCGAAAATTGCACTTTTTCTCCAGTCCGACAATAAATTCTCCAGTCCGACAATAAATTCTCCAGTCTGACAAAACGGTAGACCAAAAAATTTTGTGATCGCCAAAATTTGAAATCGAGCTAGAAATGTCCTAAAACTAGTATGGAAAAAATTTGAATTTACTTGACAAAAAAATTTTGACTTTTTTTTTTTGATCTTCGTGTAAACGATATTTCGAAACTAGTCTAGATGGTGGCTAAGTCTAAAAAATACTCAAACAAAATTTAGCTAAACAAGTCATCGGAAAGAGCTCTAATCGGAATAACCTTGTCGGAATGACCTAATCGGAATACCCAAATCGGAATGTCCTAATCGGAATACCCAAAACGGAATGTCCCCTAATCGGAATGCAATCGGAATACATTGTCGGAATGATGTCGAAAAGACCTTGTCGGAATACCAAATCGGAATGCAATCGGAATAATTTAGTCCAGTCGGAATGATGATCGGAAAAGCTGGTCGGAATGATTAAACCCTTTTCCGATGCGAGTGATCGGAATCACTAATCCCTTTTCCGATTGCACTGATCGGAATAATAGCACTGTTACGAGATTTTGAGGTAAAAAATGATATTTTCGACAAGAAACCCGTGATTTGAACCTACCACATGCGACCAAATCCCTACCACAGCTATGTAGAAGATTTATATCAAGATTTAGAGCATAGAAAACACAAAAAAAATCTTGAATTCGAGATGATTATAAGTGAAAATCACACGAACCAAGTAAAATGAACAACGAATCACAAAACTACCCCATGGCGATTGATACCAAATGTTGTCCCATATATTTGTGATTGTTAAGCAAGGAAGAAAGAAAGAAAATAGATGAAGGAGAGATGAATTCCTAGAGAGAGAAAGTAGTGAGAGAAAGTAGAGAGGAGGAGAGGATTAACTTTTGGAATATTAGATTAGAAGTGAGAAAAAATGAATAACCAACCCTCCTAACATGCTAGGAGGGTAGTATATATAGTCCACCCACATGCGGGCTTTAATGGACTATATATTGGGTCGGGCTTGTCTTTTGGACTTTAATTAGTTTAAATCCAAGCTCGTAAACCACGACTAATTAGCTACCTATCACAACGTTCTAACTAATGTTACAATAATAACCTATGACCGAGCATTCTTGTTTGACTTAATATTTTGAGGCTAACACACCAATATATGATGAATATAGTGATGATGAGTTCTCCATTTGTGAGTCTCCATTCTTTGATGATCACACTTCCTTGGGTTTTGAGGAGTCACTAATCTTTGACATACCAATCAATGATGATTATGGTGATGATGAGGGTTCTATGATGGATGATAGTGATGAGTTTCTTGAGGTTGATACACCTTTTGAGTACATTCGTGGATATGTTGACAAGGAGGGAGACATACTCTTTCCAGATTCTCTATTGCATGAAGATACCTTACCTTCTCTCCTTCCCACCTCAACCTTTCAAAGTGACAAAGAAAAGAAAGTCATGATGGTTTCTTCTAAGAGATTTTTGATACGCATTGCTCCACAACCTTTCTCTCACAATGTCATTAATACAAGTGATTTTGCAACCAAAAGTATCAAAGTTCGTTATAGTTCCGAATCTTTTCGAATTGAAAACCGGTCTAAAGTGCGACTCAATCGTCTTTTGGTGAATCAAAGGTTTGGTTGATTTGTTTGTTTTAATCTATTTGCAAGAAATTATGGTGTCGTTGAGTAAATGGAAGTTAAAAGATTAATATTGAAATGAAAAGTAAAATAATGCATAAAACTTAAAGGTGACAATGGGAGAATTACTAACTTACTAAATAAAACTAACACTTTGAAAATTTTTAGAAAAATAAAAGATACTATAAGAAAGTTATATCGAAAGAAACCAAAACAAGACAAAAGGGGGCCCGATCGGAATGTTTTCCGATCGGATGGTCGGAATATGGGACGAAGACACAGTCGGAACTATCGCAACGGGAGTCAATCGGAACGGGACAAATTCCAATCAGAATACATAAAGATGAAGGACAATCGGAATGTGTATAAATTGTGCCGTCGGAATGCTTGCCAAATAACCCAATCGGAAAAGGGGCAGAACTACCAGTCGGAATAACACTATGAAGCCTTGATCGGAATATCAAGTAGGCTATCAATCGGAAAGTGTAGCAAGAGTACCAATCGGAAAAACAAGAAAAAGGGTGCCGTCGGAATAAAGGTCCAATCGGAAAGGGGAAGATGGGTGCCGTCGGAATGAAGGAGTAACAACCTTTCCTAAAATTGTGGAAACGGTTATGGTGGTACACCGGTCGGAAAGCCAATCGGAAAGGGGATTTACCACCCTTTCCGAAATCTATGGAAATGGAAAAGCTAGGTAATAAGCTAACTTGTATAAGCTAATACCAAAAACTTATCAATCCAAATACTTAACCAAATCAAATAAGCACTTTAATCCACTTATCTAACTCGAAATCAAGCAACTTTTTAGATCAAACAATAAAAACATAAACTTTTTAATAAAACTTTTTAATGATAAAAATAAGCTAATCATAAAAGTAAGCCAATAAGCACAAAAGTCTTAAAGCTTAATCAAATGAAAACTTATAAAATGATCAAAAGATTAACTTTTTAGCATGAAATCAATTAGAACAACACGGATCACATGATAATCACACCAAAATCAATCTTAAATCAAAGAAAAGTAGAATGAGATTAAGAGATAAAAGCTTAAAATGGAACTTGATTAATAAAAATAAGCATACAAAAGTGTTAACCTTGAAAGATTAAAAGTAAAAGATGAACTAGTGAGAGAAAGTTTAAGACTTTCTCTCTCTAAAAACTAAAAAGTGAAAAATTAACTAAAAACTCTAACTCCCCTCCTAATGACTATTAGGAGGGTATTTATAGGGAAGGTGGAAGGAGTGCATGTGTTGCATCTTCTTTCTTGCTTTCTTCACGTTTTCTCGACTCGACTTTAATTCTTCGTCTTTGTCGTCTCGGGATTTGAACTTGTCTTTTAATTTTCTTCTTCTATTAGACTTAAGTTCTTCGACTTCGTTAAACTTCCGTCTTTTGACTTTTTCTTCGATAAATCTTCAGAATAGGTCTTGGACTTCCGTTCTTTTTGCCCTCTTGATCTTTTGACTTCGTCTTTTCCCGTTTTCTTCGATAAAAGCCCGTGAAAGCCCGTGTTTTCTTCCTTTTTCACATTTTGTTCCTAAAACACAATAAAAACACAAACCATGCATAATTCCGACTTTTACGACATAAATCACACGTTTTGGTCTTGTTATTATTGGAAATAAGTGGTAAAAGGATAAGTGTTTTCACACTTATTAAATCCCCTACACTTGACCATTGCAATGCCCTCATGCAATGCATTAATTTTAAAGCACGGTTTACATTTTCCATCATAAATAACCCACTTTGGCCTTTATTAAATACTAAACATAAAAGATAGAAATAAGTAAAGAAATTAAAAACTTACATTGGGTTTTGGCGGCCATGAACGTTTATCATCCTCAAGTTTCACGTTCCCCATACCAAGCTTAAAAACGAGATCATTGTTATTATAAGTTAGCAAACTATCACGAACTCATGTGGGCCAATTATTCACTTAGACTCCCTTATTCCTAGGTGTATCTCTTATATTTTATTTTTGTCTTGAATGATCATGAGGATGCATTGTTTGACTTATTTCGATAGTTATTTAGTCCGAAAATAAGGTGAACGATTTAATCAATAGTTAGCTAAAGGACCAAATCTTTTAAAACTGCTTCTCGGGATATCAGAAAGTTCATATCTTGGCATAACTTGGTTCGCGATTTGAGACCTTTCTCGGGCCGATTTTTGGCAGTGACTTCATACTTCGAATCTTCGAGAGACGTTCTTGAAATTATGGTCTTCTCTTCATAATAGGAATTTCTTCACTTGAAGTTTTTGAGAGATTCTTCCTCTTTGGATCACGACTTCTTCATTTTTCTCCAATCTTTATTTTGGACTTTGATATACAACGATCCGCCTCCTTTTAGGACTTGGATCTATTTATCCTCATACCTTGTTAGGGTCTTTTCGGATAGACTTCTCCATGACTTTTGGGGAGTTCTTGCTTTTCGTCGTGTGTCTCGATCCTTCATATTGATTTTTGATAAATGATTCTTCACATCACTTTTGGATCTTTAGCAACAAAATGTAGCCCTCATGCCTTGTTAGGGCCTTTTCGGACTCGCCAATCTTCGCGCCCCGCTTCATAAGTTATGCCTTGGCTATGAACTCTCGTCATTACCGAGCAACTTTTAAACGATCTGGGGCTAGAAGCTAAGTACCCTTTTAAATCGTACAACCTTATTTATTAGCAGATAATTTATTAGCAAGCGGAGGGAGAATAGGCTCATAATTAACTCACATAAATTCATGAAAGAATACCGAACTTATAATTGACTCTATCATCTCTCGTTCTCCACAGTTTAAAATCTCAAGGAATGAGACTCGTGGATGCTTAGCCTATTAAATCAAAGTTTTGGGTTTTCGAGTCGCCTATAGGATCTTGCAAATTCTTGGACTTTTTCAAGTTTAGAAATCGCGTTTTAAAGTTCCCTTGATAAACGACTCTCTAGGATCAATTATAGGAACTTGCGAAAAGTTCTTGTTCTTAACCCGTGAGAGTTAAGACTTTCGCGTTTTATAGCTCCCTATATAAAAGCCTAGCAAAACTTGACTTGAACATGTTAAGGATACTAGCTAGAGTGAACTTAGGCAAGTAAACTCGGGTTGAGTCAAAATGTTCGTGACTAAGAAAAATCTAAAACCACTTTATTAAAAATTTATTCTAGCAAAGGAAACATAACAAAAGCAAATACAATTTTACAACTAGGCCAAAATAGATTAAAAATCTTGAAAAATGTCGAAAAATCAAATTTTACGGTTAAAATGAGGGCAAATTCATGGAAAAGACCACTTACTTCGATAGAAGTCCCCCTACACTTGAGATAAACATTGTCCTCGATGTTTAAGCATGTGGGAGTAAACTCCCCTACACTTAGGACATTGTGCACTTTGTTTAAATCTTGCTAAGGATAGGACAACTAAAGTGAATTCAATGTGGACATATAGAATATGAAATATTGAATCACAAGAGTTTAGGATAGAACCGGGAAGATGGGAAACACGGTATCACGGTTCGTCAAAAGTCATCAAGATGCTTTTTGAAGCTGAAATCCCTGCACAGCATAAGAAACAAGACAACAAACATATGCGGGGCTCCCCCTACACTTATTATGAAAGCAGTAAAGGATAGAACACGGGTTGCCTCCCGAGAAGCGCTTGTTTTTGTTCACCGAGTCATGAGCCTGACTCGACCCAAATTTAGTTCATGGGGAACGTGGTGAGGGATAGAATCATCTCTTGAGAGATGTCCTCACCAAAGTACAGTTTCAAACGCTGGCCATTCACCTTGAAATTGGGCCCATTCGGCTGAGAAAGCTCAATGGTCCCATAAGGAAAGACTTTGGCGACGGTGAATGGACCAGACCAGCGGCTCTTCAACTTGCCAGAGAAGATCTTCAACCGAGAGTTAAAGAGTAGAACGTGATCTCCAACGTGGAACTCTCGGTTCTTGATTTTAGCATCGTGGATCATCTTCGTCTTCTCCTTGTAGATCAGCGAGTTCTCATAAGCTTCATTCCTTAGTTCATTTAGCTCGTTGAGTTGAACCTTGCGATGATCACCGGCTTTGATTATGTCGAAGTTCGCCCACTTCAAGGCCCAGTGTGCCTTATGTTCCAGCTCGATGGGTAGGTGGCAGGCTTTCCCGTACACAAGACGATAGGGTGTACAACCGATCGGGGTCTTGTAGGCAGTACGGAAAGCCCACAGAGCATCATCTAACTTATCGGCCCACGCGGCACGATGCTCTCCTACAGTACGCTCCAAAATTCTCTTCAAGCCACGATTGGAAATTTCGGCTTGCCCATTGGTTTGGGGATGATAGGCGGTGGAAAGACGGTGATTAACACCATACTTTGCCATGACTCGTGCAAATTGATCGTTGCAAAAATGAGTCCCGCGGTCACTGATGATAGCACGAGGGACGCCAAATCGAGCGAAAAGCTGCTTCAAAAAGTTCACAACCACCCTCGCATCATTCGTAGGAAGAGCCTTAGCTTCAACCCATTTAGAGACGTAGTCGACAGCGACGAGGATGTACTTGTTCCCTTTGGATGATGGAAATGGCCCCATAAAGTCGATGCCCCATACATCAAAGATTTCACATTCCTGTATGAAATTTTGAGGAATCTCATCCTTATGTGTGATCTTGCCTTGACGTTGGCAAGCATCACAATGCTTAACCATTTCGTGAGCGTCACGATAAATGGTGGGCCAGTAGAATCCAGAATCAAACACTTTCTTAGCGGTGTAGTTGGGACCAAAGTGACCACCGGTGGGTCCTTTGTGGCAAGCTTGGAGGATGTCAAAAGCTGCCGGTCCGTCAACACATCGACGAATAATCAGATCAGCACACTGTTTGAATAGATAAGGGTCATCCCAAAAGTAAGTCTTAACATCGTTCAAGAACTTCTTCTTTTGTTGGGATGTTAACCCTTGGATGAGAATACCACCCGCTAAGTAGTTTGCAATGTCTGCAAACCACGGGGTGCCATCGAGATTGAGATTTATAGACATTAGAGTCTCCAGGGGAAAAGAGTCATTGATCTCTTTGTTCGGATGATCCCCCTGATATGGATCCTCAAGTCGACTCAGATGATCCGCGGCCAGGTTTTCGGCTCCCTTCTTGTCACGAATTTCAATGTTGAATTCTTGGAGGAGCAAAACCCAGCGAAGAAGTCTTGGCTTAGAATCGTTCTTCGTCATCAAGTACTTCAACGCGGAATGGTCCGTGTATACGATGGTGGTGGATAAAACAAGATAGGGGCGAAATTTCTCAAAAGCATAGACAATAGCTAAAAGCTCTTTTTCGGTTGTCATATAATGCAATTGAGCCCCTGTCATTGTTTTGCTAGCGTAGTGGATTGGTTGGAAGTGTTTATTCACTCTTTGGCCTAAAACCGCACCAATAGCAAAGTCGCTAGCATCGCACATCAATTCAAAGGGCAGCTCCCAATTTGGGGTAACCAAGACCGGTGCCTTAGTTAGCTTATCCTTGAGAAGATTGAAGGCTTCAAGACACTCTTTAGAAAAGATAAAAGGAGTATCTTTTTCCAAGAGGTGGGTCATCGGGCGAGCGATTTTAGAGAAATCCTGAATGAATCTACGATAGAAGCCCGCATGACCCAGAAAGCTTCTCACACCCTTCACGGTTGAAGGTGGAGGTAATTTGGCTATGACATCTACTTTAGCACGGTCGACTTCAAGACCGGCCTTATAGATTTTGTGTCCTAGCACAATGCCTTCTTTTACCATAAAATGGCATTTTTCCCAATTCAGAACAAGGCGAGTGTCTTCACACCGCTTAAGCATACGTTCCAGATTGGCAAGGCAAGCAGAGAAGGAATCCCCGAAGACCGAGAAATCATCCATGAAGACTTCCATGGTTTGCTCAACCATGTCATGGAAGATAGCCAACATGCACCTTTGGAAAGTCCCGGGGGCATTGCATAAGCCAAAAGGCATTCTTTTATAAGCAAATGTGCCGTAGGGACAAGTGAATGTTGTCTTCTCTTGATCTTGGGGATCGATGGGTATTTGAAAATAACCCGAGAAACCATCCAGAAAGCAGTAATATTCATTACCAGCAAGACGTTCAAGCATTTGGTCCATAAAAGGTAAAGGGAAATGATCCTTTCTCGTGGCATCATTGAGTTTGCGGTAGTCTATACAAACTCTCCACCCAGTAACGAGACGGGTCGGAATCAACTCGTTGTTTGCATTGGGCACAACGGTGATTCCGCCTTTCTTAGGCACACAATGGACTGGACTAACCCACGGTGAATCCGAAATAGGGTAAATCATACCCGCATCAAGAAGTTTGATAACCTCTTTTTTGATGACTTCATGGATTTTAGGATTCACCCTTCGTTGGCTTTGAATTGTGGGCTTAAAGTCGTCCTCCATGAGAATTTTATGTGTGCAAAAGTGAGGATCAATTCCACGGATGTCGGAGATTTTCCAAGCGATAGCTCTTTTATGCTTCTTCAACACAGCGACAAGGCGTTCTTTTTCGTCTTCATTCAGATCCTTTGCGATGATGACGGGTAGCTTCTCGTCGTCTTCCAGAAAAACGTACTCAAGATGAGGCGGTAGGTCCTTAAGCTCAAGAGTAGGAGGATTCTCAATAGATGGTGAAACTAACGATGGATCATCATTAGTCACCTCTTTAGGAGCAGGAGGAAACAACGGGTCCTCATTGAGAAGTCTCTCAATAGTACGAATATCTTCATCCCAATTGGTGGACAAATTATCATACTTAATATCGAGAGGACCCAAGCTAGCTTCGAAGTCATCCAAATCACTTTCTCCAAAAGGAGTCAATGCTGGGGCAATTGAGGCAACGGTCTCAACATTGGGTAGAGAAGAAAGAGTACTTTTGCAAGCATCATGAAAATGTTCTTCACAAGCCTCATCGAGAACGTCAATAGCATTAACACTCTCATACGAATAAGGTTGCTTAGAAATCTTACCCATGTTGAAGACAATTTGATCGTCACCAACTCTCATGATTATTTCGCCCGCGGCTACATCAATGAGAGTGCGACCGGTCCTCAGGAATGGACGTCCAACGATTAATGGAACACGGGGATCCATCTCGTAATCAACGACGACAAAATCCGCCGGGAAGGTGAATTTATCGACGCCAACAAAGACATCTTCGGCTATCCCCACTGGATAAGCAACCGTACGGTTGTCTAATTCCAAAGTCATTCGTGTGGGGACTAGCTCGGGGAGAGATAATTGCTTCCAAACACTTAAAGGCATTAAGTTTATACTGGCACCTAGATCGGCTAGGGCCATGCAATTCTCTACTCCCGGGAAGTTGCAAGGAATCAAGAAGCGACCCGGATCACCAAGTTTGGTGGGCAATTGCCTTAAAAGCACTGCGGAGCAATTCTCATTAAGGTGGGTCTGAGCAATGTCAAGAAGCTTTTCTTTATCACTTAAAAGATCTTTAAACATCTTAGCGTATTTGGGCATGTGAGCGAGAGCCTCGGCAAAGGAGATGTTAAAATTCAATTGTTTGAACATTTTAAGGAAGTTCGAAACCTGAATATCATCCTTGCTCTTTTGCTTCTCTTTCCTCAACCTTGAAGGATAAGGTATATTGGATGAAGAAGAAGGCTTTAAGGGAATAGGATCACTCACAACCACGGGTGGTGGGGAAATGGGGATAGAGGGTGAAGGAGATGGGGAAAGTTTCTCTTTTTCCTTGTTCACAATCACCGGTGGAGGTGTAGGAAGCTCGGGTTCCATATAACCTTTTCCACTTCGAGTGGTGATTGCTTTCATCTCCCCCCTTGGATTCGCAACGGTATTACTCGGAAGAGTACCCGAAGAAGAGGGTTGATTACCTTAGATGAGCGAACTAATCATATCACGAAGGTGAAGAGCTTGATTGTTAAAGGAGTTTTGCATGTTTGCATTCATTGCATCATTGTGTTTGGCCATATCATTCCTTAGCTCGGCTCGAATATCGTTCCCTTGCTTTGCCATTTCTCCCTTCAAGTTGCGGACTTGACTCTGAAGATTCGTCACCAACTCTCGATTAGTCTTCATGAATGTCTCGACTTCTGGATTCATTGCCATCGGTTGATTGAGAGGTGGAGCCTGGTAAGCTTGCGAATTTCCTTGAGTTGTGTATGGGTTTCTTTGGGATTGATACTGATTGTTTGCACGAGGTTGGGATTGATTGTAGCTTTGTTGTTGGTTTTGGTTTGCAGGAGGGAAACCAGGAGGAGCAAGATAATTTTTGGAACGATAACTTAGCAAGCCACGGTCTCCTTGAGGGCGGGCTTGATAGCCTCCCGTGGGATAAGTACCGTATGCTGCGTTAACATCTTCAGAATAATTGCTTTGGGTAGAAGGACAATCATGATAAGAGTGAGGGCCACCACATGTGTCACAAGAAATAGCAACAGCTTTAGCTTGTTGAAAGTGGTTTGTGGCCATGGCCATGAAATTCTTGTTCATTTCAGCGAGTTGTCGAGAAATTTCAGACATTTCAGGATTGGAGGTAGTAGAAGAAACATTGACTCTCGAGTTAGATCTTGAGGATGCGGATGAATCCCAATTCTTGTGGTGAGTAGTCATGTTTTCGATCAACTCTCGACACTCCTCCGGTCTCCTTTTCATAAAAGTACCACCGGCGGCGGCATTGATCGTGTCACGATCACGAAAAGTGAGACCATTGTAGAAGGTGTCAATGAGAGTGACGGGGAGCATATTGTGATTAGGACAGCGGTCGATCAAATCATTGTAGCGTTCCCAAGCATCGAAAAGCGATTCATCATTCTCTTGCATAAATCCACTGATTTGGTTACGAAGGCTAGTGACCATGGATGGGGGAAAGTAGCGCGATAAAAAGCGTTGAGTCATGTCGTTCCATGTATGAATAGAATTCTTAGGAAGACGGTCAAACCATTTTTCGGCATGGTGAGAAAGCGAGTGTGGAAAAAGTTGAAGGCGAAGGTCATCCATAGAAACACCGGGGCACTTCATGCTTTGGGTAATGGTAATGAATTTGTCGAGGTGTTTGTTGGCATCATCATCCGGAATTCCACGAAACGGGTTCGTTTGCACTTGTTGTATCATGTGATGCTTCAACGAAAACTCCTGAGCCGTGACATGCATTGGCGCAATCGGGCCTCCGCGTCCGTTCATGGTGGGTTGGCACAATTCCTCCATGGTTCGTAAATCAGGTAGAAGGACATTGTGGTTGTTGTTATTGTTGTGGTTGTTATTCAAATTATTTTGAGGTGGGTGATTATTGTTGTTGTTAACACCAGCCATATCTAAATCTTCACAATTCTCGGGCTCAGAATAGTTTGTAGATCTAGTACGCATGCACCTGCAGAAGAAAAATATACACAAAGAGAATATCTATATAATATTTTTGGTTTTTATAGGTTTTTTAATGTTTTTGTATTTTTGAAGAGTTTTATATTTTTTAGGATTTTTGGAAATTTTTAAAGCAATGAAAATAACGTTCAAAGAACAGATCCCAAAATTCAATGCGTCTCTCACTAGAAACCGTTTATCTTAACGAAAAGAGCCGGCAGCGGCGCCATTTAATACAAGTGATTTTGCAACCAAAAGTATCAAAGTTCGTTATAGTTCCGAATCTTTTCGAATTGAAAACCGGTCTAAAGTGCGACTCAATCGTCTTTTGGTGAATCAAAGGTTTGGTTGATTTGTTTGTTTTAATCTATTAGCAAGAAATTATGGTGTCGTTGAGTAAATGGAAGTTAAAAGATTAATATTGAAATGAAAAGTAAAATAATGCATAAAACTTAAAGGTGACAATGGGAGAAGTACTAACTTACTAAATAAAACTAACACTTTGAAAATTTTTAGAAAAATAAAAGATACTATAAGAAAGTTATATCGAAAGAAACCAAAACAAGACAAAAGGGGGCCCGATCGGAATGTTTTCCGATCGGATGGTCGGAATATGGGACGAAGACACAATCGGAACTATCGCAACGGGAGTCAATCGGAACGGGACAAATTCCAATCGGAATACATAAAGATGAAGGACAATCGGAATGTGTATAAATTGTGCCGTCGGAATGCTTGCCAAATAACCCAATCGGAAAAGGGGCAGAACTACCAGGCGGAATAACACTATGAAGCCTTGATCGGAATATCAAGTAGGCTATCAATCGGAAAGTGTAGCAAGAGTACCAATCGGAAAAACAAGAAAAAGGGTGCCGTCGGAATAAAGGTCCAATCGGAAAGGGGAAGATGGGTGCCGTCGGAATGAAGGAGTAACAACCTTTCCTAAAATTGTGGAAACGGTTATGGTGGTACACCGGTCGGAAAGCCAATCGGAAAGGGGATTTACCACCCTTTCCGAAATCTATGGAAATGGAAAAGCTAGGTAATAAGCTAACTTGTATAAGCTAATACCAAAAACTTATCAATCCAAATACTTAACCAAATCAAATAAGCACTTTAATCCACTTATCTAACTCGAAATCAAGCAACTTTTTAGATCAAACAATAAAAACATAAACTTTTTAATAAAACTTTTTAATGATAAAAATAAGCTAATCATAAAAGTAAGCCAATAAGCACAAAAGTCTTAAAGCTTAATCAAATGAAAACTTATAAAATGATCAAAAGATTAACTTTTTAGCATGAAATCAATTAGAACAACACGGATCACATGATAATCACACCAAAATCAATCTTAAATCAAAGAAAAGTAGAATGAGATTAAGAGATAAAAGCTCAAAATGGAACTTGATTAATAAAAATAAGCATACAAAAGTGTTAACCTTGAAAGATTAAAAGTAAAAGATGAACTAGTGAGAGAAAGTTTAAGACTTTCTCTCTCTAAAAACTAAAAAGTGAAAAATTAACTAAAAACTCTAACTCCCCTCCTAATGACTATTAGGAGGGTATTTATAGGGAAGGTGGAAGGAGTGCATGTGTTGCATCTTCTTTCTTGCTTTCTTCACGTTTTCTCGACTCGACTTTAATTCTTCGTCTTTGTCGTCTCGGGATTTGAACTTGTCTTTTAATTTTCTTCTTCTATTAGACTTAAGTTCTTCGACTTCGTTAAACTTCCGTCTTTTGACTTTTTCTTCGATAAATCTTCAGAATAGGTCTTGGACTTCCGTTCTTTTTGCCCTCTTGATCTTTTGACTTCGTCTTTTCCCGTTTTCTTCGATAAAAGCCCGTGAAAGCCCGTGTTTTCTTCCTTTTTCACATTTTGTTCCTAAAACACAATAAAAACACAAACCACGCATAATTCCGACTTTTACGACATAAATCACACGTTTTGGTCTTGTTATTATTGGAAATAAGTGGTAAAAGGATAAGTGTTTTCACACTTATTAGTCACCTATAAGGGGGAATCTTCTAAGGAAACCACCACTTGTTGTTTTCCCATCAAGGAAAGGATTTTTGATCCTGGCATAGAGATTGTTAAACCAACTCAGTATCCGCCTGATGCAATAAAAGGAAAACTTATGAGAGATTTTAGAGTATCACCTTATCATCCTTGGGAGAACATATGGACCACCTTTATGGAGAATAACACCTCGCCCTTTTCATAATTTCTTGGGATGTTACTTGTTGGATTGTGTTATAAGTGGGATGGTAATTATGTATTTGATCCGAGGGGGATATTTATGGAGTTTTGTATACTTGAAAACTTGCTTTACCTCATCATGGAGATTTTTCTTAAAAAGGGTAAAACTTTTACTCTCTATGATAGGTTATAGACACTTTTAAGTGTGGGATGAGTCGAGCTAGAGACTCCATAAATCAAGCTTGAATAACTAGGATTAGAGTTTTTAGACTAGAGTATGGTAGGATAGAAATAAGGGTTTATAGTTGAGAAGAAGTGTAGGGAGATACCTCTCTTTTGTCTTCATGATATTTGTAGGGTTGCTCTCTCTCATCGCATGCATTTGAGCTTATGGAGGAGGCCCTTGTATCGGGTTCACTTTGTTACTATTGTGATTTTCAAACCACATTGTTCTTAAAATGAATTCACTATAGTAGACCTTTCCTTATCTTGGGTTAAACAAAGTTATCAGTGTCATAAGTGTAGGGGAGTTCACTCCAATACTCTTAAACATTGAGGACAATGTTTATCTTAAGTGTAGGGGGTTTTCTATCAAAGTAACTTTACCTAGAACTTTGTCATTGACTTCATGATAACTCGGAAATTAATTTTTCAAATATTTTTCAAATTTTTGATCTACTTTGGCCACCAAAAATATGCATTCATGATTTTTTTGCATCAATCATTTTTCATTTGCATAACACATTTGCATTGTATATATTTCTTCTTTTATTTTTCATCAAAAATATATAAAAAGGAAAAATATATATAATAAAGGATATGGTTTAACAAATTTAGACTTCTTTGACATATTAGGCCCGCCATGGATACTTTGACTCAACCCGAGTTTGCTTATCCAAACATTCTCTAGCTAGTAGCCTTAACCATTTAGACCTTTATTGGTTTATTAAGCTAAGCATCCACTAGTCTTATTATTTGAGATTTTAAACTGTGGAGAACAAGAGATGATAGAGTTTGAAATAAGTGTTAAGGGCTAGATAAAACTCATATTCATTAATTGTGGCTTTTATATCCCCTTCCGTAACCTTTACTTTCTTGCCAACGCATGTATATATGTTAATAAATAATCAAGAACGGTTTTAATTGGTTTGTAGTCTCTTATGCATTTTTGACTAATCATTCGTGGTTGGTATAAGTACGTCTTAAGATTCTAAGTTAGAACGTTTTATGTGTACTAGACTTATGTCATGCTTAATACTTAGCGGGTGTTTTTCCTGTTATTCTTTTCAACTTTATTTGTGAGGAATAAAGAAAAATAAGAGCGGCTTATGAAAAAAATGAGTGGCAAGAAAAAAAAAGGAAAAAAAATAATTATACAAGACTCCCAAGAGGGGCAGTGAAGTGTTAATTATAGTAGCTATTTAATTCCAATATTACTCTCACAAGGGTTGCAGGGATTTTATAGTTGCTCTAATCCAATATTACCTTGACGGTTGCGAGATTGAAGATCCAAAGTCTAAAAAAGGCGGAGGATATAAATTATTGCGTGATTTTTATTTTTCTTTCCTTAGCGAGTGTGTAGCTACTTATTAATGCATGACATAAGGATCTTACACATAAGGCGAATGACTTATTACTCTTGAGTCGGACTTATATCAATTGTGGGTGGTTTATCGAGTAATGGATAAGATGGTTACTTAGGATTAAAACCATGCTTCCTTATTTTGAGATTTTACATTTCTTATATTTCACGCGTTAAATAACGACAAATTTGCCCTCAAGCAATTTGCTCAAATAATAACCGGTCTTAGAGGCATAATAAGTGGGGGTATAATGGTAACACAATTAATCTATATGAATGAGTTGACACACTTTCACTTGTGGATAACAATGATCTTGTTTTTAAGCTTGGTATGGGGGAAGTGAAACTTGAGGATGATAAATGTTCATGGTACCAAAATCCCTAATTAAAGTGTTGGAAATTCACTTTATGTAACGACATTTAAGAATTCCCATTAGTTATCATAGTCACGCACGCATAGACTAGACTAGGTAACGATGTATAGTTTAGGTGTCGTGTGACTATATATACCCCTCCAAGGCTTCCAAGGAGGGGGTTGTTGTTTGTTTTCCATTTTCACTTTTAAAAACTTTTTCTTTCTTTTACACACACAACCTTCTCTACTTCATCCATGGCTACCACCCCCATATATCACCCTACTAGACCACTGGATCCATATATAGCAAACCCACAATTGGCATCAGAGCCTCAGTTCATTTCTTGGATCGTTGTGTTTTTTTGTTATTGATTCGGTGGTTAAAAACTTTTTGGTCTTAATCTGTTACAAATTTTTTGTCACGATGTCTTTCATTGTCTTTGATCTCAAATCTTGTCTCATATCCATATCACTGTCTCACTTATTTTTTTATGATATTATTATATCTGTCCATCAAAACAGTTACATTTTTGTCTCACTGGTTATTATATCCTGGTCAAATGGTTCTCTTATGGTCAATGCTTACTTATCTGATTTTTAACAGCATTTTCTGGATTTTTTCTGGTATTTTTATGCACATGATGATGAAGATGATACCCAGAAAAGCAAGATCCTGAAAATCAGGAAAAACTACTTTTGAATAAGATTTCAGATGGCTACTTTTGATCGCATTGATTGCGATGGCTGGACTGTGATGGGTCGTTGTGATGGAACCATTGCGATGGAACCATTGTGATGGAATCATTGCGATGGAACCATTGCGATGGTGTCCATCAGGTTGCGATGAGACTGCGATGGATTATTTTTTTAATCTTGCGATGGCTGATAATTTTTTTTCTTTAAAGAAAACAGAATAACAAGTTTAAAATTTATACCGTGACCTTGGATTTAACCAGTACCAACATATCACCAACCTTTTTACTCCACAATCAAAACCACTCAATCTAACTAATCCCATCGTCTCCTAACCCCCATCGTATCTAGACTCGAAACAAAACATAAAATATATTTTCGATCTCAGATTATTGTTTTTCCTGGTTTCAATCAAGAAATCTTTAGGTCTAAACCCATGAAACAATATTACATCATCATAGATCATTGTAGGATTTAATCCTTTCACTATTCAAAAATCTTGATTGGCTAATAACAGTGATGTTACCACCAATCTATATTTTGATTGATTAAGTCACATCATAAAACCATCATGCAATCAAACATATATACCTACCCGAGATCGTTTTAGATCTTATAGCCACATGCATGTCGTCTTTCTTTCGAATTTACCATCTTAAGTTACAATAGATTGAAGATTGATTGAAAGATATGAATTGGTGGATGGTTTCACATCATATCATGTGGGATTCTGATTTTGGTTTATATGTGATTGATGGGATTTGATTATTTAACTGTGATGAAAAGATTGAGGAGATTGAAATGGGTTTAGGGTTGCGAAGATAGAGTTATGTGATTAGGTTAGGATGAGACAGAGAAAACAATAAAATGCGGTAGGCGGTGATAACTATGTGTGGGATTAGGGTTGGTTATGACCTAATGTTTAGGTTGTGATTGTTTATACCCCAATTAAATCCACCATGGACCGGGTTTAAATATGTAATGGGCCAAGGGTTTTCATTGGCTGTGCTAAGCTATCATAGACTCACAATTGTTGGGCCATGTATAACATTACATATTTTTCCAATGTTAAACGAATGTGAGAGTTGTGACGTGACATGGTGGAAAGTTGTATCGAAAAAATGGGATATATATTTACTGTCATGACACATAAATAAATTTTAGCTTAAATATGTTATTTAAGTTAAATTTTGTATTATGTGGTAAATGATTGTAATTGCGGTTTTGCATTGATAGAATGACGTGACAAAAGTGACAAGACAAAGTGACGAGATTTATTACAAGAGACCAAAAAAAAATATGGCTATATTTTTAGTAGCTACGGAGGTTTGATCGGTTATTAATTATGTGTAGTTGAGGACGGATTTTTCGAAGGCGTGTATTTATTTTATCTTTGAAGATAACTTGCTCGTGCTTAATCTTAGAATGAAGACTTGTTTATCTAGTTTTCGGGTTCGGGTTGGTTGGTTGATGACCCAGATAACTATCACATTAATGAGTTACATTATTGTACTCCGTGTCACGCGCTTAGTCGACGTGAATAATTTCAAGAGGTGTTGTGCTTATATACTTCTTCAGTAATGTATTGGGTACTTAGAGATTTCTCCACCGTTCTTCATTCAACAATTGTGCAAGGTTAAGTCACAAGATCGAAGGATTTTTATTTAGTTTCATGTTTGATGTATCTGGTTCATTCTATCAGTGGTCACTTCAAATTTCCGACAAGGGGGTTGGTAAAGATTGCCATGGAGAATTTATGAGTAGAGAATTTCGATCAGCAGCTGATTCTAACAAAATATATAATTCAGCTTATTTATTATTCTCACGAGATTTTAGGTACATGTGTGTACGATTTTTTGTTGGTTCTGGGTTTCGAAACCATCAAGGGGGAAGAAGAAGACATATTAAATGCACAACGAGTACACGTGATGAACTTCATACGTTCTTCTGATTTGAAGACATTCCGGGAAGACATTTGTCATAACCGTAGAGAAAATCAGTGTTTTAACTCGTGGCGTTATCAATCTCTAAACGGTACACTACTGATTCGATGTTTAATTTTTTTGATGTTGCAATTATTCATCATCATTATCCTATATGGAGAGATATGCACTTCCAGGACATAATTGACTCTAGTGCATCTCCGGAAGAAGATATGTGCATTTTTGGGATTTAATTAACTCTGGTGTTACGATGTCAACTTCATGAATGGGATAAAGTGTCTACTTCGGTATTTGGGCTTCATACTTGGGATTGGTTTACTTTCTTCAACTATGTGGGGGAAGAAATGTCTTGATTCTTTCTAGTATGCATAACTGGAACTCTCAGGGGGAAGAAAAATTCAGAAGAATTATTCAAGCGTGATAAGAGACGTTGTTGATCTACTTGGTGTGCCCCAAACTTTCAATCACTCTTAGCAACATTATCATTTCATATGATGGGGTTTACTTGTTAAATTCCGCTGTGCGCTTAATCATTCTAAGCTTTATTGAATGCTTTGAAGTTGCTTATGAGGATTGCCAATTTAGGGGGAAGCTATTAAAAGCTTCTACATCAAGTTTTTGTGGCATGAATTAGGGGGAAGTTAATTCAGAAGCTTCTCCTTAACCAGAAGAATATGGATTATTTAGCTCTTGTCGTTACAGTATTTCTACTACAAGTTACTACGAAGATGAGTCATTCTGAAGTGAAGACTTGAAGTCAAAGGGCTTAGAAGACATCATCAGCATTGGACGCTTCATGGAAGCTTTTGTTCTTAAGAATTATGTACTTTTTAGGAAGAATATTGTAAGGAATTCTACACGTCGTCCCATGGGGGAAGATTGTTGGAAATTCACTTTATGTGACGACATTTAAGAATTCCCATTAGTTATCATAGTCACGCACGCATAGACTAGACTAGGTAACGATGTATAGTTTAGGTGTCGTGTGACTATATATACCCCTCCAAGGCTTCCAAGGAGGGGGTTGTTGTTTGTTTTCCATTTTCACTTTTATAAACTTTTTCTTTCTTTCTTCTACCACCACCATATATCACCCTACTAGACCACCAGATCCATATATAGAAAACCCACATAGTTGACCAAATTTGACTTTATTCTTGACTTTCTCATAATTGCAACTTTAGTCCTTCATCTTTGAAATTTGTCAAGAAAGGTCTTTGTCTTTGCAAGGCTTGTCACTTTTCATCCTCCTTTTGTCTTTTCTTCATCAATAAGGCTTGAATTCATTTGTTTGCTCCAAAATTGTATCTTCGTTACCTACACAAGCACAAACAACAAAACATACCCATAATACTGCTTTTATGAAAAAAAATTAGGTATTTTGGTTTGTGTTTTAGGGTGATTTGTGATATTATTGATATGAGATTTCACTCATATCAAATCCCCTACACTTGATCATTGCCATGACCTCATGCAATGCCACATTTTAAAGCACCAATTTACAGTTTTCTCGTAAGTAATCCACCTTGGCCAATATGGAATGCTTTTACACTACTCTACACTATTTGATGCATGATTTTGATTTTATACAATGCAATGCAAAGAAAAGCAATTCTATTTATATATTTTTGGGTTTTCTTGAAATGGTTTTGACGGAAATAACTCATAAAGAAATCAAATACTTTATGTTGGAAATACGTTTTTTACGTATTTAGAAAGGATCAGTCACTCCAACGATATATTCAAGTATTGGGCTCGTGATCCAATATGTAAACATATAGCCCATATAGCCCACAGGTAGGGTGGGCTATATATACCCCTCCTAGCATGTTAGGAGGGGTTGAGCACTTTGTCACTAATACACTAACCATCTTTCTCTTCTCCTCTCCTTTCTTTCTCTAGCTTTCTCTCTCTAGTTCTTTCTTCTCCATCTCTTCTTTAGATAAATCATAACACTTGATAAATCCTAAGAAACTATGATCCTACAATTGGTATCAAGAGCTTTGGTTGATTCTTTGGATTTGCGTGTTTTTATCTATTGATTTGGTGGTAAAACTCTTCTTCTTTCACAATTTTTTTGTTCTCGTCTCTTTCTTTTATTTTCAATTTAATGATTTAGTGGTCAAATGTTTTATAAAATAACAACCTTGATCGTTTATAAAGTTTTTTTTTCTCCTACTGTTTTCATTCTACTACTTTTATTGTATTGTTTTTTGTCTCAATTTTTATTCATCAACTTGTGTCTCAAACTGAAATCATATTTTTCTTTCAACTTTTTGTCTTTATCTACCTTTGATCATCTTTGAATTTATCTCTGGGTATTACTTTCTGTTATTGCTATTTACATTCCATCGGAAGCACCAGGTTGGTTCATTACGATCGCATAAACCATAGGGTTTATAAACTATGATAGACATCTTACGATCGATTGTTACGATCCAAAGTTACGATCAGTAATTGCGATCAGTGACTACGATCCAGACTTACGATCAGTGACTATGATCGACTGTTACGATCCATCGTTACGATCAAAGACTGCGATCGGTGACTATGATCCAAACTTACGATCTGTGACTACGATCGACTATTACGATCAATCGTTACGATCCAAGACTACGATCGTGTCACTGCGATCGTGTCGTTGCGATGGAAGTTTACTAGACTGCGATGACTTTGTTTTTTGGATATTGCGATGGACATGAAAAATATGATGGAAATATAACAAACCTAGACTCGTTTTTACCAAACCAACCAATTGAACAAAGACAAAGACCCACAACTAACTCCACACCTAGACTCGCTTGACACTACACTCTCGACACAAACAAACACAAACCAACAAGACTCATTCAACTCGTCTCGATCCTAACCACAACCTTGTCTCAAAACTGTCAAACCGACACACCCTCAACTCTCAACTCCAACACCAAGACTCAATCATTCTTGTCTCGACTCAAACCACCCTCGACTCGAAAAACCTTTTGACTGAATCAAACACTCAACTCCAACCTCTTAAACAACACACGATTCGAATCCATCAAAAAACTCAATAACATTAAAAGACCAAACACCCTCGACTCAAACAAAACGACTCTTACCAAAAACACAACAAAAATTAATCAAAAATCACCTACCCGAGACCTTAATTAAAAGATCTTGAATTCGTTTTTCTTGTGGAGCTTTGTTCACTATTAAATTATCTAGGGTGTTTGATTTAATTCGTGGGTTATATCAGTCCAAAGGGAACGATTTATTGTGTTTGTGTATGTGATTTGTCGTGGGGTAATTCAAAGGGCTTTGTGTTTAGTGTATGACATTGAGTATTACAAGGATCTTATTCAGTTGATTGGAAGATGAGATAGATGGTTGGCGGAGGAAACCAATTAAATATGGAGGCTGCGTTTTTTATTTGATAGGAGATACATTATGACTAAGCCACGTACCATTTGAATAAGGCCACATTTTTGTTCTCATCATTAGTCAACGTTTTGCTTTTTATACACATTGTGTAATATTACGCCACGTCTTTTCATAATAATACCCCCTTTAGGCCACGTCCTAGTTTCTTTTATTATTCTAATCAAAACATATTTAGTTTCTTAGTTGTGTTACATTACCCAGTGATAACAGATTATTTTGTTGGGCTAATAAAAGATGTCTATCGTTTTGAAACTAATTTTCCGAAAAATCAGAGAAAATTTTTTATATACGCATCAAGTGAGCCTAAGACCAAATTTTCTATCTTATAAGAGGTTGGATTTAAGACAAGCTTATGAATATCATTAAAACAAGATTTCAAGAATTTTAACGGTGTTTTCGTTGATTTGTAATATCCCTTGAATTTAACTTCTAAGTTCCTTCACGAATTGTTAAATTTCGAAAACAACCACATCCACAATTATCTTTCATCAACATTCAATGGAATCGTTGAATTCAACATCTCAAGAGGGAGAATTGCAACACGATACAAGAAGAGGTCACACAGGAAGCAATGGCATGGATTCAGGAGGAAAGCTGGAAGCAAGCAGCCAATCAGGAAATTATGTAGAGCCGTCATGTGTCACAAATCTTCATCTACTCCAATCTAAATTGAATGAGATAATTAACAAACCTGATAAGTGCCCTATGCCTGCTACTTTAACCACTTCTGCTTCTAGGATTGAAGAGCTTGAAACGATTTTAGCTCAACAATCAAAAGAGCTTGAGGATGCCAAAATTGAATTTTTAAAGAAAACGGAGAAATTTGAAACATATTTTGAAAAACTTGAAAAGTCAAACGTTGTTCTTGAACGAAAATTGGATCAAACAGTTATAGATTCTACAACTGAAAAGGATAATCTTTTGAAACAAATTAAGTTGCTTAAATCTAAGTTGGCATCCCAAGATAAATTGCTCAAAGAAAATGAGACTTTAAAAGCTCAAGTACAAGAAAAGGCCTTTGCTATATCTGCGTTGAAAAACAAATTGAGAAAAACTAAAGGATCTAGTGTGGACACTAAGCTTGAAAAAACATCAATCTTGGGGAAACCGCCTATAAATCAGTTCGTTAGACAACCGACTGCATTTAGATCCGAGCGACCACAATCCTCGAGGCCACGTTTGCCTCCCAAGTTGATATGGCTCATATTTCTAGAACAGTCACTCCATCAACTAGGGCCAATGTGACTAAAATAGCTTTTACAAGACCTAATCACATGATTGCATTTAGTCTCCCTAGACATAGTCCAAAGAACACGTCTTGAACTAGTTTAAATGACGTTCATCACAATTTTGGTCAAATGGAAGCTATTCAAAAGACACAAGTAAGAGATAGGTATTTTAAACCTAGTCAGATGCCTTCTAGATTACCTAACGCTGCTAATCGTATCATGTCATATCCTAGGAGCATCAATCAATCATCTAGGAATTCTAGATCTTACTCGGACATTAAATATGCTACTTGTAAAACATGTAGGTAATGTGTCTTTAAAGCAATACATGATTCTTGTGTTAAGAAATTACTTAATGAGGTGAACTCCCGTGCTAGACTTAAATCCCAGTGGGTAGATAAAATCAAACCCATCGGTAAAATGTGGTGCCCCATTGTTAGAACTTTCACTCTTGTAGGAAACTAGTGCCCTTTAACTAGGATAGTCTCCGATTCTACTAAGACTACTAGGGAGGAATTTGAAAAGGATGATACATCACTTAAGCCTGAACTTAAGGTTTTCTATATAAGGAAACATTTGCCAACTAAGACAAGTGAATCATCTCCTCAGATCACCTCTGGCACAAGAAAAGAAAACTGTGAATCCCCACTTACTTCTAAGATAGATATCGCTAACCCACATCAAAGAATACAAACTCCTAATGAGAATGCAGGTACCAAAGTCCACGTTCAACAAGCACACAACGGTCCGATCTTTACATATCGTTCAACAATGGACACTCTCAGAGTTTGGTTACTGAAGAAGCTGATATCAGAGAAACAAGTGTCTCAGGGGATTCACAGTTAAACTGTATAAAGGACTTATAGTCACATCACAGACTGTAACTCGTTCATCAAAGAAATGAAAGTTTATCGCCGATGATAAACTTATCCTCACAACGAGAAATTAAGTTTTCTCGGGCATGAGCTAAAATTAAAAACATTCGAAGTTTTTAATCTCATGCACAAAGGCTTACAGTCAAATCACAGTATGTGACCCGAACTTCAGAGAAAGGGAAGTTTATCTACGCAACGATAACTTACCCTCAAAACGAGAAATTAAATTATCTTAGACACAAGCTTACATTAAAACTATTCGAAGGTTTTTAAGCTCGTGTACATGGTTCATCATTAAATATCAGATGATGACTCGATTTTCAAATAAAGGAAAGTTTATCACCGATGATAAACTTATCCTTACAACAAGAAATTAAATTTTCTCGGGCATGAGCTTATATTAAAAATGTTCTAAGTTTTTAAGCTCATGCACAAGGACTTACAGTTAAATATCAGATTGTAACTCGGACTTCAATTTTAGGAAAGCTTATCTTTAAAGATAGCTTATCCTCGTAACGGGAAATTAAATTTTCTCGGTCATGAGCTTGTATTAAAACATTCCATGTTTTAAGCTCATAAAGTAAAGTGTATCTTTTAAATAAGAGAACTTTTCTTCTTAAACGAGAAATTCATCTTTCTCGGTCATGAGCTTTACGTTAAAACATTCTAAGTTTTTCAAGCTCATGAAAACGACTTCTAAGTAAATGTCAAATTAGGACTCGTTCTTCAGTTAATAGGAAAGTTTACGCCGATGATAAACTTATCCTCACAACGGGAAGTTTACAACTTCTCGGACTTGAGCTCGTTTTGTAAGATATTCAACATCTTAAGCTCAAGTAATTGGTTTTCAAAACACTGAACACAATATTTTGAGAATTTCTCAAAAGGTTTTTTTCCAAATCTTTCAAAATTGTGTGTTCAAAATTTTTTTGATAAAAGGAACATGTCTTCTGCAATCGATAATATTTACGCACCTAGAAATGTCGTTCAATAATGACACGGGGTTGTAAATAAAGTTTGAGCAGAAGTTTAAATGATTTAAAACATGTTCAAAATGTCTTGCTATTATTTTAGATAGTAACCCGATTTTCATACTCAAGTCAAGCATTTCACCGGAAAGCTTTGACTCAAGAACGGGAATTAATTTTCTCAGGCATGGTTTAATTTATAACCATGTAAGGGATTGTGTTTACGTAATAACACAATCTAACACGAATATATGTACGTGTCAGTGCATTTATTTGTTAAAACAAGAGAAATCTTGTTTTTAGGAAGTTATAATCTCCACCAACAGTAGAAATTTACAATTGATATCTACATACTCGACGATGCGACTACTCAAACGGCGACTACAGCTCTTTCAATAGAACACGGGTCAACAATTGAGGGGGAGCAATTGTCCAGCATTCAGAATCTTTGACGCTGAAAGTGCCAAGTTCACATATTGGTGCCAAGACAACGATATCAATCGTACACATGGAGTCAAGAGATAACTTCAGACGCGATGAGGCGACCAACATTCATGAACAAGAACCATGTGATTCTATCATATGATGTTCTCCATCATTCAGGTCCAACCTCGTCAATTGCTAATCTTTTGAATACATTATCATATATGATCTTTGCACGTGATAAGTACCTTACGCTTGTGTTTGAAAGGTATTTAATTTACGTTTCAAGTACACCCTCATTAATTTGAGGGGGAGCTTGTGAAAATCATGAGATAATTGGATTTGAATTTTTCTTCCCAAATTTTCTTAAAATGCTATTAAATCAATTGATATTAAAAACATCGATTAGGTTAATATTTTTAATATGGGGGAGAAAATGTGATTTAATATTGAGATCAATAATTGTTTGACTTAATGTGCTGGCTCATCCCGACATGTGCGAAATGTTTTCGAATATCGTGGCATATGTTAAGGGGGAGCAAAATGGATTTGGATATCAAAATAGATTTCATGGTTACATACACTTACCTAAAACATCTCTTTTCACGACGATGAAGATTGTGGTGACATAAGGATGGTAGGATAGGTTAAGTAATGTGATTCTTCTAAAACCAGAGGAATCTTCCCAAGGACATTCCATAGCTAGAAATAGTAGTCCTTAGGAAAGATGGAGAAAGATTGTGAACGTAGCTGAATGTCGACCAAGTACTTAAGTTAGCACTAGAACAATCACAACAAGGTGCTAGTAATGACGTATTGGTAAGCATTGAAGGGGTTGAAGAATGAAAAAGAATTGTAATGATAAAGGGTGTAAAGAAAGAAGTCCTCCTTACAGCCTTAGGCAGAAACCGGGTCAATACATATGCTATTGAGATCATTTTTAATGATTCTTGATATTGAAGATAGACATCATGGACCTAGTGATGCAATGCACAACCCATCCCAGCTAACTCAGATATCTCTTATAAGATATTTGTTTTAATCACACGGAGACAACGCATTATCTATTGATTTATTCACTCCGAATAAATTGGTATTGAAATGGTGGCACTCCTCTCCAGCCTCTGATCACTAAAATCCAAAATGCACGATCGAGTCTAGAGCCATTTGAGATCATCAAATATCTCATTAGGACACAATTTCATAATTCCTTGCTTCTTCACACACTGTGAAAAGTAAGAAAGATCTTAAGAGTCCTACGCAAAATCTTCATGATCTTGCCTGAACATCCGAGTAATACGAAAGTAATTACAATGAAGATGGAAATCTTTCTTGAGCGAAATTCGAAAAGCTCATGGTAGGTGACTTGTGCGATTCTTTATGAATCAAACTTGTGATAACTGGAAGGCAATAGTGGTTTAATTCTTAATTGAATCTAAACACATTCCAGGCTATACGCAATATCTTAGTGATCTTTCCAGAACACTCAGAGTGATACCTTAGTGTTCACAGTGATTAGTGCAAATCCTTCTAGTGTTAACCTCAAACAGCACTTGGTAGGTAACTTGCAAGATTCTATATGAATCAAGCTCGTGACAACTGGAAAGCAACAATGGTGCGGTTCTTAATTGAATTTCACTTGTTCCAGGAAAATGAATTGACGGCTTCAAATCATGTGGATAATATTATCCAAGTGATTCACTCTTTATGTTCACAGTCAACTTTGGACGGTCGAATAAAGAGAACAGGTTTACCCGCGAAATCTTGTCAAGGAGGTTCTTAATTGAAACTACCTGCCACAAGTACGTTATTTTATATCGTCCAACGGTCTTCACCGACTGGAGGTAAAATGATACCGAATTAGAATGAAATGTTCAAGGCCATTTCATCTGTGTATATGTTTTGTTGCTAACTGTCTTTTGCAGCGTAACAAGAAGGTGGCATTAGAACAAGTCGTAAACACATGCTTATACTTTCTGCACTTAATACTTCAACAAATTCAAGTAAGCCTAAAAGTCAAGTCTTCCGCTGTATCAAACTCTGAAGCTTTCAAGAATTTATAAAGGTGTAAGTATGTGGAACATGAAGTCACGAAGATTCAAATATCACAAGTGATGAATGCAGAAGGTCAAGGCAAGGAAACATGCTCAAGACTAAAGTCAAAGATCACATCAAGCATATTCACAAGAACAAGATCGAAGACTCAAGCATAACATGCTAGGTTTAAGATTTTGTAAAATGGTGTGACCTCCCTTAGGGGGATTGTTGGAAATACATTTTTCCAAACAAAGTCTCGGTCACATCATTGTTAGCATAGATCACGAGCTATAGACTATGTAGGACATTGTAACTTCGATTGACCTCCCTTAGGGGGAGATTGTTGGAAATACGTTTTTTACGTATTTAGAAAGGATCGGTCACTCCAACGATATATTCAAGTATTGGGCTCATGATCCAATATGTAAACATATAGCCCATATAGCCCACATGTAGGGTGGGCTATGTATATCCCCTCTAGCATGTTAGGAGGGGTTGAGCACTTTGTCACTAATACACTAACCATCTTTCTCTTCTCCTCTCCTTTCTCTCTCTAGATTTCTCTCTCTATTTCTTTCTTCTCCATATCTTCTTTAGATAAATCATAACACTTGCTAAATCCTAAGAAACTATGATCCTACAAACTATCAAGTCAACAAAGTGAAGGGGCATATTTTAGTCAAGCATGAAGTCAAAGGGCCTTACAAGACAAAGCATTGAAGTTCCAAGCTTAAAATAACATTCTGCCAAGTCAAGGGGTTAAACTTGCCAAAATTAAGCCAAGTTTACTATCAATCCGAGTATACATCTTATTAGCCAATGGGGAGCGAGTATTTCAGTCCTTTGGATCGCCACATAGACGCCAGCTCACCCCACTATCAGCCGTCACCCATTTAATATACCAAATCCAAACAGTAATCCCACTAACTATTTTCCACCAATAGAAAATCAAGAAATGGATAAAAATCCGCAACTTCCTCTCTCACCCAATAACATTACTACATGTGTTACCTCCAACATTCAAACGAGCCCAGGACCTATATTGAGAAGGAGTGCATATCAAAGCTTGATGTAAACATGAAATCTACTCAAAATCAAGAGACGAAGCTTTCCCAAGTGGTTAATTACCTTGAAATTTACTCAATTAAAAACCCCAAATCAGTTCATCAACGGATAAATCCAATTAGCAGAATCATGACACGTGGAAGAAGGAGATTGGCTGGAACACGTCACCTCATCCCAACAAACTCCAACTCAGCTTCTATAAACACCCTAGTAGTTCCTCGTTTGTAGTAGTACTTAGTGGGTGTAATTTTCACAAACTTCTTAATTTCTCTCAATTTTCAATTAGCAAAGTTAGTTAAATACTACTCTCAAGTGATTGACAACCACTTGAGAGTTGGTTAGTGTAGTTATAACAGATTGTAACAACCTTTCATACATTAATACACTTTCACTTTCATTTCTTACTCAATTCTACTTCTCATTCCTTCATAATCCTATTCCTACTGTTACTTGGTGTTTCAGTTGATCTTACTTGATCAATGGAATGTGTTTGATGCATTTGGGAATCTTGTAGCTGGTTCAAATGTTTCATGTTCATTCCATAGCCAAATTTTCAGATTTGTAGCAGGGGAGTTGAATTGTAGATGATGATGTTAATATGATGGTTTATAGTGATTGATTGTTGATGTACTTGTTAAGAATAGTAAGCTCAGCGCTTTACTACTCCAACAGAGGTGGCTTCAAGCTAAAAGGCATCATAATACTTTTCTAAATTCCACTTAACAGTTTTGCCATGCTCAATTCCTAGATGTAGATATTATCTGTTGAATTGTGATTGTTTTAGAGTTAATCTTGTGTGGTAGTTATATTCTGATAGATAGCTTATAGTTTCTCAGCTTTTGATTCAGTCTAACTAGCTTAATTGGTCTTAATCAGCTTACATTTTCATCATTCAGTCATTTTGAGTTTCATAGTGTTAAGTTGGAGTTTATTTGTTGTTAAGTAGTTCATTTTTGGTAACAAACTAGTTTCGATAAGTGTCAAGAACTATCATAAACTCTTGATCAAAAAGTCTTCACAAGTTTTTGAAATCAGTCCAAAACTAGTGTTTGGATCAAGGTGATTTTTGTGAATTAGTTGTAAAACCTGTTTCGTTGAGTTCATTACACTCAATAGGTGAGTGTAAGTCAGTTGGTAAAGTTTTAAGGTCAAATTTAGAGTCAAACAGGCAATTGGCCACTAAAAACTTTGGGTCAGACTTTACATATGTTCATCAGTTTAAACTAGCAGTCTTTGATTCCTTGCCAATTCTTTGTTTATTAATAATTTTACTTGATTCTTGTTGCCAGTTATAGCTTAACATACAAGATTTTAAATTTACTAAGTGAGAATATACAGTTTGCTGATTTGAGGTAGAAAACAGCTTAAAAATAAGCACAATAGCATTTTCAAGTTTCTGTGATCAAAGTAGTCTACTTATTCATTTCTCATTAAAGTACTTCACAAAACATCCCATTTTCTTTCATGAATCTATTTACAAACATGTCTTGAGAAAGTTTTTAGAAAATAAGCTTTTTTGAAAAATATTGGTCAAACTTGGTCAACAATAAGCACTTTTTGGCTATTTCAAATTTCAGCTTAATTCCTTGATCATTTTCAAATCTTTTTGACATTCCAACCTTCTTGTCACTTGTCTAATCATTTTCATCAAGAAAATTAATGTGCGGAAGTCTGGATTGGCTTATAGCTTATTTTGAGCTTATTGAGATAAGCTAGCTTTTGATTTACTGGCTTTTAGCTGAATTCCTTTTGCAAGCCTAGCTTAATTTCATTTTTAAGCATTTTGGAAAAAACTAGAACAAACTTGGTGGGATAATAAGCTGTTAGACTTACTTTTTGGTAAGCTGGCGCCTTTCACGTGAGTTGGACTAGATATATGTCTATTGCTATACGCAGGGACTAATGTTGTACACGAGGGATAGTCTAGTTGAGATAGGCCTATAAATACCCCCCATGACTCTCCATGGGGGTGTGGAAGTTTAGTGTATTTTTCATTGTTTTCATTTCACTTGATATAAAACACACACTTTTCCTTCACCTCTCTCTAACTTTCTCTCACTAGAACTACATCATGTTTACCATGTTCTTTAATCGTCCCCGACCCCCCGAACCAAGCTGGTTTTTTTATGCTTGTCAATTGGTATCAGAGCTAACCGGGGTGTCTTGTATCCGTGTGAGTTCGTGTTTGTGTCGTGTTATCAGATTTCGTACTATTCTCTTTCACGGTTGGTATTCTTGTTTCATTATTTTCTATTTTTTTTCAATTCATATCTTAAAATATCAACCTATTGTTCGAATCATGTGTCTGGTTATGCCTCGTCATAATTTTATATGTTTAATCTTTGTATACCCGTTTTTTAGTTTTGTCCTTTCATACATTGATGAGGTCTGATAATCTTTTTGGGGAAAAGGACAAAAAACAGATGGACCAGATCCATTTTTTTGGTGTCTACATAGTGATGTAGTGTTTTTACTACCCTTTAGGAAAAGAGCGTAAAAAGCGGTAAGTATTAACGAGCGGTTTAGGAAAACCACAAGTTATGACCCTTGATGGGGATCGTTCTCTCGAGGAGGCACGTGTGTTGTGTAATGAATGATTGATTATGTTTTTGATTATTAATGAGAAGAAAAGAAGAGAAAATGACGAAGACGAAAAAAATAGAAAAATAAGGCAAAAACACTACTAGAAAGTTACGACGTAGAACGTAAAAACGACAAAATATAAAATTTTAACCTAAAAATTCCTAAAAATTACTAAAAATCAACAATAATATTCTAAGAGTTTACAAAAAATCCAAACTTGCCAAAACCTTTTAATTAATTTAATAATGACTTTTTAATGCTAATTAAAGCCCTAAAAATCACTTTTAAATATTAAAAAGCCCTAAACAAGATTTTATAATTTGTAAACCTCAAAAATGACCTAACTAAACTAAAAACTATTTTTAAAAATTTTAAAACCAAATTAAACTATTTTTAAACACTAAAAACTATTAAAATCTATTAAATCTTAAATTAAATCTAAAAATTAATTGAAAAGCCTAAAAATTAATTGGAAAGTGAAAAAGGTCCTATTTTAATATCTAGAATATAGGAAAAATGAAAAAAGGTTAAAAATAAAACTTTTTATTTTTATGAATAAAATAATATTAAAATAATCTAAAAAATTAAAAGTTCTCAAATAAATTCTAAAAAATTCTCAAAAATCCTAAATATTCTAACTAAGAAGAAAATGTAAATTAAAGCTCCTAAAACCTTTTAGTTAATTTTATATTAATTTTTAAAGTTGTCTAAAAACCCTAAAATTAAATAAAATTAAAAATTAAAGTTTTTGAAAACTTTTTTAAATGTAAACCTCAAAAATAAGAATTAAAACCTAAAAAATATTTTTTTGTATTTTTATATGACTGTTTAGTATTTTTAAATGACTTTCTAAATTTTAAAACTAAAAATAATCCTAGAAATTAATTAAATGATAGGAAAAATAATATTTTTAAACAGAAAAATCCTAAAACCTATAAATGTCCTAGGTAAAATCAATTAAGCTAAAAACACTAATCAAATAAGCTGGAAAAGGTGGAAATAAGCTACGGCTTATTATTACTAAGCTAACTCAAAAACGTGCTAAATAGAATATGAAATGAGAGTCTAACGTAAAAAGTCATCTAGATTAACGGTAGAGCACGCTACTCCTGAGCTGCAGGTCGCGTGTTCAAGCCCGTTACGGGTGAACTTTTTGCAACTTTTTTCCTTTTTTTTTTCTTTTTTCACACTTGATTCCAGTAACTTTGTAAGCTTAAAAACACAAACTAAATTCACAATTATCAAAGATTATAGCTATTTATGAACACAAAAGTGACCAGGTCTGCACTTGTTTCTGATGAACACAAGGGTGAGTTCACCACTTGTGTCAAGACCAAGAGGACTTGGTTGCTGATGATTTTGTGGATGTTTTTGGATGACAAAGGCACCCCTACACTCTTAGGAGTGTAGGGAGTCAATAATAAGCAGAAATCAACACCACTTAGCACACAATCACTTCACAAATAGGCCAAGTCAAGCAAATGAGAGTTGCTGACATAAATTTCAAGGTCTGGTGGGTGTTTTGCTTAACAGATTGCACACAAATGAGGTTCAGCCTCCAAATTGAGCACACAATCACTCTCAATAGCACACAAACAAACTCAAATCCTAAATCCACCTAGCACTTAACAGATTCCAAACTTATGCTTCAAATTTCAAAGCAATATTCATAAAAGTGATAAGGCAATTTTGGCTAAGCTTGTTTCACTTTTGAGCATGCAATTTGTTACAAATCTACACCAAACTGATAACAAAACTATCACAAACCTAATACTACCCTTTTTACTCTTTCTAACACTTTTTAAAACACAACCAAAGAGTTTTTCCCCTGCTAAAACACGTATCCAAACAACCCTTTATATTTCTGAAAACGTTTTTAGCAAATCAACTTACTTCAAAACTATTTCAAACTGATTCAAACAACATCTAACATGCATATCATACCATTTAAACACAAATCAAACCATATAAACTCACTTAACATGCAAATTCACATAAATTACCACTTTCTGAAATTTTCAAAAAGGAAGGGATTTTTTTACCTAAGAACCTTACATCCAAGGTTCTTTGTGGATGTAAATCCACCTCCTACCAACTGGGGTTGGTGCTGAACCTTTAACAGCAACTAATCACCAAAAACCTGCAAAAATCAAAAAAGGAAACACAAAGAAAATATACTTTTCTGATTTTCTGAAAATCCAACCTTGAAACCCAATCACCTTTAAAACTAAACAGGTTTTAAACTAATCCAAACTCACAAATCAAAACTCCTTTTCCACTTTCACTTCAAAGGGTTTTGCTTTCTGAAATTTGAATCAAATTTAAAACTTTTTGAAAAATTTTTGAAAATTCTCAAAACACACAAGTGTTTACCCAATGTTAAATGGAACTCAGACTTTCTCAACAAAAATATACCAAACTTTTAAAAAACATTAAAAGGAATTATATTTGAACAAAACACCAATCTTTAATTTCTTTAAAAAGGAATTACAACTTTTTGGAGAAAAATCTGGAACAAAGGGGATGAACAAGCCTCATCCTCCTTTTATACTACTGGATAGAATACACTAGAAGGCTTAATAAAATAATACAAGAAATTTAAAACCTAAACCCTAATAGCAGGAAAATCCGAAAATGCCCTTTGAAGTCCTCTTGATTCTTGGTCAAATTGGATACATGTGAGGATGCCAGCTTGATGGAATGATCTGGGACGTTAATTTGAGCTTGGGGACCAAGGGGTTGGTCACATTCGTTGATTTTGTCGGGGTATTGGGTTTTGGGTGAAAGTGACGCAGCAGGGGAGGTCCCTACTGCTCACATGGGTGTGTTGGTGGTGTGTTTAGGAGGTGGGTTTTGGTGACAACAAAGGTAATTAGTGATCTGGAGTGTTTAAGCCAAAAACCCTTTGATTTAGGGTTTAATTAATCTGGGTGGGGATTAGGGTTTATAGGTTAATTAGGGTTGTTTTAATCTGAAAAGGGGATTAACATTTTTAAATAAATGTTAAGGAGGGAAAAGAAAGGGGTTTGACTGGGGTGTTGACCAGTTTTAATAATAAAACCGGGTTGGTTAATGGGTGGTGGGTACGGGTTGGGTAGGATATGGGTAAATGGGTGGGCGGGGCTGAGGTGGCAAGTTGTGACTGGTTGTAAGGGTTTGGTGGTTTGGCAAACTTGGTCCCCAGGCTTTCCATTTTCTTTCACTTTGTTTTAAATGTCCATCAGCGCCCAAATAACACTTATCAACTTTTGATAAGTTGTCATTTTTGGCACATCTTCTTCAAAAACTTTAAACAAGGGCTCCTTTTGTATTTTCTTCATATTCCAGGGACTGGTCTTGTAATATCTTCAAACATTAAGGATTATACTTGTGTAATTGACATTTTGAGGGTCAAATGTGACAAGTTCTTCAAAGATGAGGGACTAAATTTGCCAATCTTCAATTCTTCAACGGTATTTGTTGAAAATTCCATGATTAGGGCCCGGTTCATTGTGCGACTTCATTTCCCGTGTTCGTTTTTGATTGATTCTTGTGTTCTTTTGCCAATTCCTCAATATCCGTACCTAAAAATACACAAGTAACAAACACGAGCATATATTTGGCATATTTGATGATATTTTATGCATTTTAAGCCCGATTTGGACGATGAGACCATGTATAAAAGCAGTCTCATCACTCCCCCATACTAAACCATTGCCGTGCCCTCACGCAATGCTAGAATAAAGTATCAAAGCATCTCCAAAATTTAATTTTATTCACTTTATTGAAATGATAAACTAGCTTCATTACTACTACTACTTGCGTTTTAGACATAATGTATGATTTTCATCGCAAAATGGGACGTTTAGGTTCATAGAACAAGAACACGTGAATGCTTCGTTAGAAATAATTTCGTCGTCCTCGATTTTCACCTTAATTCCATGCCAAGCGTGCAACGAGATCATTTTCATTATAAGTTAGTAATGCTAACACTACTCATATGCCCTAATCACGTACTTATTCTCCCATTATTCCTAAGTTGTATCTCTTATATTTTATTATGTCTTTAATGATCACGAGGATACATTGTTGACTTATGCGATAATAGAGATTTAGGTCTAAAAATAGAGTCCTAACGGTGTAACTAAGACCATCAAATCAATAACCCCTCCTAATAGACAACGATGTTAAAAAATTAAGTTGACAAGAAGAATCGATAAACACGGTTTTATAACGGTTTTGAACATGAGACTTATTACCAAGACTTTTATACGCCCCCTAACGGAAGGGCCTTATTATCTTTGGTTTACCTCCATCTTTTATTCAACTTCGCCATGAAGCTTTTATTATGACTTCGGTCTTGCCTTGCCTTTTATTATCCGCCATCAACGGTGGTTTTATTAGCCAAAGACGTATATCCTCACGCTAAAGCGAATTTTGGATCTTTAAAGCTTCGAAGATTAAGGCTTGATTCACTTTCAATTTTGCATAGATTTTAGGCCTTGTGGGGCTTCAAATTGTTTGCTTGATTTAGGTGAGCACTTGAAATCTTATTATTAGGTGAAGCTTTTGATTATTAGGGTTGCCAATACTTCAAAACCGTGACGCTGGCGATACCTTAATGTCTTCCCAATTTAATTACACGGAAGCTACTAGAAAAGACTAGAAACCCAACAATCAAAATTAAACCGCTAAATCAATATTTATTAAGCAAAAAAAATATTTACAAGCGAAGGGAGAATAAGCAAACAACGAGAACACATGAGTTTTTGAAAGAATACGAGTACTCTACGTTTAGCATAGTAACTTATAATTAACTCTATCATTTCTCGTCCTCATTTAAGAGACTTAGCCTAATGTGTAGTTAAGGAATCAAAGCTAAGTGCTCAACACGCACGGTCGAGTCAAAAATTACTCTTATTCTCGCCATCGGAAAATCTACATTCGTGTCTTCAAACACTTATGAAACATGAGAAAAATTTTAAAATTTGGCCATTTTTAGCCTTATTTTGCAGCAAAATGATAAACAAAACGATAAACTTTGGAAAGCGTGAAGGTTTGGCAAGGCAAGTATCTATTCACCCCCCCATACTAAAGTTAAACATTGTCCTCAATGTTTCGAGTCTAGGGGTGCAAACACCCCCATACTAAAGACGTAGTCGAATGCCTAATCTAGCATGGAAAGGGTGTAACCATTAAATAAATAGCCGTTTATGAAGTGTGCTATAAACCTAAGGTTAGAACATAAAAGGATATATCATATGGATATTGGGAATGGCCTCCAAAGCAAATGATCGAGTGCTCCTATGAAACGAACACGAGAGGCTCCAATCGTGAAGATGATGATCTAAAAGACACAATGCACAAACAACCACGGAACAAAGGTTGGAAGGGCACAAATCCCCTCACGTTACACTAATTAGAAAGCAATAATATGTACATGGATAAGCATGGGTCTCCCCCACGAGGCACCTTGTTTTTGATAACCGAGTCAAAAGCTCGACTCGAATCCCCATAAATGTGATCATTTAGGGATAATCATGGTTTGGTCAATTTTTGGTGGGGCTTACATGATAAACAAGGCCCAAAAGCACGTGGAGTACTTTAAAAATCCGATAAACGTATACCGGGGTCAAAGATAGCGTCCTCGTTTTCGGATGAAAGACGAGACAACACAACTCCAACACAAATCCCAATGGGATAGAAGAAAATAGGAGAGAAGAAATAGAAGGGTGGGACAATGGGTAAGTCATAACATTGAGCTACTCGAGGTAGACTCGCACCAATCAAATGAAAAGATTTTCCATTTATTGCATCGGTGGAAGACCGAGATTTCCCTATATAAGCAATTCCGGGATCAAATATCTCGTCCTCGGTGGAGAAAGGGGAGGGAACATAAGGGGCTTCCCCCACACTAGGTCCACACAAAGCATCGTCAAAAGAAGACGAGATTGTAGTACTCAATACACGCGGTGATGACGGAGTTAGAATTGTAGAAAAATCCTTTAAATTAAATTCAAAATCTTTTCCTTTTTCATCTTTAACACTCTCCTTGTGAGAACCCGACTTAATTATGTCAAAAATATTTGGTGTATCTAAAGCAATGTTAGTCACACTAAAAATTCTCACATTTTGAAAGCGTTTTGGTTTAGGTGGTGGCAAGTTTTCAAATCTTTTGTCAACAAAGAAAACCTCCCCATCGGGATCAACGTATTCATCATCCGAAGAATCACTCGAGATTGGAATCATAGGCTTAACACTCTTAACCTCCATCGGCGGAGGGGACGAAACTTCATTTTTCTCAACAACTCCTAAAACTCTATTTGAAATCCTTTGACAAATGTTTTTGATGGGATTGACATTGTACAAAGATGTGATAGAATAAACATGAGAAAGAGTGGAGTTTTGGGTTGCATTAATGACGAGTTCTTCCTCATTGAAACGAAGAGTGATTTTTCTAGCATGCACATCGATAAGTGCTCTCGAGGTATCCAAAAAAGATCGACCTAAAATTAACGGAACTTTAGGATCGATGGGAATATCAACAACTATGAAGTCCACGGGATAATAGAATTTCCCAACTTTCACAAAGACGTCCTCGGCAACTCCACAAGCTAGAATCGTAGAATGATCGGCCATTTCGATTGACATTCTTGAAGGAGTGAGATTTGGAAGATTGAGCGATTTAAAAATCTCAAGAGGCATCAAATTAATACTAGCACCAAGATCGGCCAAGGCGTAGCATTCTTCCATGTCATGGATAGCACATGGGATTAAAAACTTTCCAGGATCACCGACTTTTTGAGGTATGCGGCTTAGAAAAACCGAAGAACAACTAGACGATTTTTGCAATTTCTCTTTGTTATTCAACATACTTTTGAAGTTCGCGGCAAATCGAGGCATCATGACTAAGGCGTCGGCAAAACTTATATTGAAATGCAAGTCACGAAACATTTTCATAAAGAGTTCAAATTGATAATTATTTCGTTCTTGTGTCTTTTCCTTGTCCCGTCTTGATGGGTAGGGTAAAGGTGGTGTGGGTTGGGGCAAATTAGGCATAGGCATCGGCCTTGGAATCTCGGGTTCCATGATGGGTGTAGGTTCAACCGTAGGTGTGGTTTGAGCGGTACATCGTGGGCTTGCTATGTGCTCCTTTTCAACTACAACCTCGGGTTCTTTCTCTTTTTCCTTCTCCATAGAAGTACTTGGACGAGAAGTGGGTTCTTTGAAAGTTTTACCACTACGAGTAGTAATAACCTTCAACTCTCCTTTCGGGTTCACGATGGTATCACTAGGAAGACCACCCGAAGAAGAGGGCTTACACATGATAGCTTCAAACATTTTAGCCATACGGTCTTCAAACTTAGATTGCCTAGCATCCGCTTTTAACAACTCTTGCTTAATCTCATGTTGTCCTTGCTCCATTTTTTGTTGATTTTGTTGGAGTCGTGTGACATTTCCTTCCATTTTATTAGCATGAGTTTTAAGTTCATTAGCAAGTTCGTTTTTAAGCTCGTTTTTCAACTCGGACCTTAAGCTAATCATCTCACGTTGCATGTTATCAAACTTAGCATCATTAGCCTTAGCATAATCTAAAAATTCTCCTTGCAAATTTTTAGTGTGAGCATTTTGAAAACCTTGAGTAGGAGTTTGAAAATCACGGTTTTGGTTTTGGTTTGAAATTTGCCCATTTCCACTTTGGTAATTACCTTTGTTATAATTTCTTTGATTTCCTTGGTAATTTCCACCTTGATTGTTGTTTCGATAGTTATTAGCATTTTGATTTTGTGGAGCTTGATTTTGGCGGGAACCTTGACCGATTTGGTTATAAGTTCCCGTGGCTACATAAGCATTCGAAGTGTTACCATCCGCGGTAATGCACTCGGAAAAATCATGAGCTCCACCACACGAAATACAACTCTTAGCAACCGCTTTAACCGAAGCGGAATTTGAAGCTTCTTGAGCTTTCCAATGAGACATAAGAGTCGAAAACCTATCGAAAAACCGATTCTCCTCATTTGCTTCATCTTGCAAGGCATTAATGGAACGAGATGATGACGAGCCCAAATTGGCAACACTCGGTGTGTTACGAGGGCTATAGACCTTAGACCTATTTTCTATGATTTTCAAAGCCTCATTGGTCGTTTTGCACAAAAAATTACCACCCGCGGCGGCATTTAAATAATCTCGTTCATGTTCATTAAGCCCATTATAAAAAGTGTCAATTTGATGCAATTCGGAAAAATCATGGTGTGGACATTCATGTAACATTTCTTTAAACCTTTCCCAAGCCATTGAAAAACTTTCATTTGGTCTTTGTGTAAAGCGTGAAATCTCGTTTTTCAAATGTGTTGTCTTAGATGGTGGAAAAAATTGATTCACAAATTTAGACACGAGTTCGGCCCATGTCAAAATCGAATTCGGCGGTTCTTTCTCAAGCCATATCTTGGCGGGTCCATCTAACGAGTAAGGAAACAACATCATCTTAATGGCATCGTGTGGTACATCCTTAAACTTGCTTGTCGCGGTGAGACGATTAAATTGCCTAATGTGATAATGTGGGTTGTCTTTTTCGTGACCGCGAAACTTGTTTGCTTGAAGCATAGACATTAAACCCGTCTTGATCTCAAAGTTCTCCGCAAGGATGGCGGGAATCACAATGGCCTCTCCAAAACCCTCGGTGGGTGCTTGAAGCAACTCCATCATAGTACGATTAGCCATGATAGCTTCTTGTTCTACAATAGGTTCCTCACTTGGAGACTCCTCACTAGAATGAGTTTTAGTAGGAGTTTTGTTCTTGCGTCTACGTGCACGTTTTGCTTGATTACGAGTGAGCATAAACGTCACGTACAACGAGAAGGCGAGCAAAGAAGATTCTTTTTGGTATTTTGTGTTTTTTCAATTTTTTTGTGGTTTTTGATTGTATTAACCTTTTTTGGAATTGGTGAATGTATTAAGTAGACAAAAAGTCCACGAATCTCCTCACTAATCAAATCTCTTGATTAAAAAGGCCTCAAGGAATGAAAACGATCACGTGGAGTGAACGCCTTCGATGACTTTAGAACGATGGTGGAACACCAAATCGTCCAAGAGGGTTTAATCAAATGGAAACCAAGAAAATATATATGATATGTAATAATACTTTGGGCGGCAAAACCCTCGATTCACTCTCAAAATCAAATACGCACAAGCAAGCGGAGGAAACGAGGCGGCGCGAAGCACTTAAGAGCCTTTTTCCTTTAGGTCGTGAAATACAACCGCCTTATACCCACCTTATAGTTTGTATTATCAAGATTAAGCTTCACGAAAGTATTTATCTATTTTTGCCTTTTTCTTTGGTTTGAGATTCGAATACAATGATCGAGTGATGAAATCCCGAATCAAGGTTGTGATTGCTCACGTATTTGGAGTACTTGTGAATTTATTGTTCTACGTATACAATATAGTAATAATATTCACAAAAAAACCGAAAAACGATAATACGTATTAATAGAGTGCTATTAATACAATTACTTTTATGGCTAATATAGAAAACAACAATTGTTCAATCAAAACACAACACGCCTCCCCGGCAGCGGCGCCATTTTTTGATGTAGTGTTTTTACTACCCTTTAGGAAAAGAGCGTAAAAAGCGGTAAGTATTAACGAGCGGTTTAGGAAAACCACAAGTTATGACCCTTGATGGGGATCGTTCTCTCGAGGAGGCACGTGTGTTGTGTAATGAATGATTGATTATGTTTTTGATTATTAATGAGAAGAAAAGAAGAGAAAATGACGAAGACGAAAAAATAGAAAAATAAGGCAAAAACACTACTAGAAAGTTACGACGTAGAACGTAAAAACGACAAAATTTAAAATTTTAACCTAAAAATTCCTAAAAATTACTAAAAATCCACAATAATATTCTAAGAGTTTACAAAAAATCCAAACTTGCCAAAACCTTTTAATTAATTTAATAATGACTTTTTAATGCTAATTAAAGCCCTAAAAATCACTTTTAAATATTAAAAAGCCCTAAACAAGATTTTATAATTTGTAAACCTCAAAAATGACCTAACTAAACTAAAAACTATTTTTAAAAATTTTAAAACCAAATTAAACTATTTTTAAACACTAAAAACTATTAAAATCTATTAAATCTTAAATTAAATCTAAAAATTAATTGAAAAGCCTAAAAATTAATTGGAAAGTGAAAAAGGTCCTATTTTAATATCTAGAATCTAGGAAAAATGAAAAAAGGTTAAAAATAAAACTTTTTATTTTTATGAATAAAATAATATTAAAATAATCTAAAAAATTTAAAGTTCTCAAATAAATTCTAAAAAATTCTCAAAAATCCTAAATATTCTAACTAAGAAGAAAATGTAAATTAAAGCTCCTAAAACCTTTTAGTTAATTTTATATTAATTTTTAAAGTTGTCTAAAAACCCTAAAATTAAATAAAATTAAAAATTAAAGTTTTTGAAAACTTTTTTAAATGTAAACCTCAAAAATAAGAATTAAAACCTAAAAACTATTTTTTTGTATTTTTATATGACTGTTTAGTATTTTTAAATGACTTTCTAAATTTTAAAACTAAAAATAATCCTAGAAATTAATTAAATGATAGGAAAAATAATATTTTTAAACAGAAAAATCCTAAAACCTATAAATGTCCTAGGAAAAATCAATTAAGCTAAAAACACTAATCAAATAAGCTGGAAAAGGTGGAAATAAGCTACGGCTTATTATTACTAAGCTAACTCAAAAACGTGCTAAATAGAATATGAAATGAGAGTCTAACGTAAAAAGTCATCTAGATTAACGGTAGAGCACGCTACTCCTGAGCTGCAGGTCGCGTGTTCGAGCCCGTTACGGGTGAACTTTTTGCAACTTTTTTCCTTTTTTTTTTCTTTTTTCACACTTGATTCCAGTAACTTTGTAAGCTTAAAAACACAAACTAAATTCATAATTATCAAAGATTATAGCTATTTATGAACACAAAAGTGACCAGGTCTGCACTTGTTTCTGATGAACACAAGGGTGAGTTCACCACTTGTGTCAAGACCAAGAGGACTTGGTTGCTGATGATTTTGTGGATGTTTTTGGATGACAAAGGCACCCCTACACTCTTAGGAGTGTAGGGAGTCAATAATAAGCAGAAATCAACACCACTTAGCACACAATCACTTCACAAATAGGCCAAGTCAAGCAAATGAGAGTTGCTGACATAAATTTCAAGGTCTGGTGGGTGTTTTGCTTAACAGATTGCACACGAATGAGGTTCAACCTCCAAATTGAGCACACAATCACTCTCAATAGCACACAAACAAACTCAAATCCTAAATCCACCTAGCACTTAACAGATTCCAAAATTATGCTTCAAATTTCAAAGCAATATTCATAAAAGTGATAAGGCAAATTTTGGCTAAGCTTGTTTCACTTTTGAGCATGCAATTTGTTACAAATCTACACCAAACTGATAACAAAACTATCACAAACCTAATACTACCCTTTTTACTCTTTCTAACACTTTTTAAAACACAACCAAAGAGTTTTTCCCCTGCTAAAACACGTATCTAAACAACCCTTTATATTTCTGAAAACGTTTTTAGCAAATCAACTTACTTCAAAACTATTTCAAACTGATTCAAACAACATCTAACATGCATATCATACCATTTAAACACAAATCAAACCATATAAACTCACTTAACATGCAAATTCACATAAATTACCACTTTCTGAAATTTTCAAAAAGGAAGGGATTTTTTTACCTAAGAACCTTACATCCAAGGTTCTTTGTGGATGTAAATCTACCTCCTACCAACTGGGGTTGGTGCTGAACCTTTAACAGCAACTAATCACCAAAAACCTGCAAAAATCAAAAAAGGAAACACAAAGAAAATATACTTTTCTGATTTTCTGAAAATCCAACCTTGAAACCCAATCACCTTTAAAACTAAACAGGTTTTAAACTAATCCAAACTCACAAATCAAAACTCCTTTTCCACTTTCACTTCAAAGGGTTTTGCTTTCTGAAATTTGAATCAAATTTAAAACTTTTTGAAAAATTTTTGAAAATTCTCAAAACACACAAGTGTTTACCCAATGTTAAATGGAACTCAGACTTTCTCAACAAAAATATACCAAACTTTTAAAAAACATTAAAAGGAATTATATTTGAACAAAACACCAATCTTTAATTTCTTTAAAAAGGAATTACAACTTTTTGGAGAAAAATCTGGAACAAAGGGGATGAACAAGCCTCATCCTCCTTTTATACTACTGGATAGAATACACTAGAAGGCTTAATAAAATAATACAAGAAATTTAAAACCTAAACCCTAATAGAAGGAAAATCCGAAAATGCCCTTTGAAGTCCTCTTTATTCTTGGTCAAATTGGATACATGTGAGGATGCCAGCTTGATGGAATGATCTGGGACGTTAATTTGAGCTTGGGGACCAAGGGGTTGGTCACATTCGTTGATTTTGTCGGGGTATTGGGTTTTGGGTGAAAGTGACGCAGCAGGGGAGGTCCCTACTGCTCACATGGGTGTGTTGGTGGTGTGTTTAGGAGGTGGGTTTTGGTGACAACAAAGGTAATTAGTGATCTGGAGTGTTTAAGCCAAAAACCCTTTGATTTAGGGTTTAATTAATCTGGGTGGGGATTAGGGTTTATAGGTTAATTAGGGTTGTTTTAATCTGAAAAGGGGATTAACATTTTTAAATAAATGTTAAGGAGGGAAAAGAAAGGGGTTTGACTGGGGTGTTGACCAGTTTTAATAATAAAACCGGGTTGGTTAATGGGTGGTGGGTACGGGTTGGGTAGGATATGGGTAAATGGGTGGGCAGGGCTGAGGTGGCAAGTTGTGACTGGTTGTAAGGGTTTGGTGGTTTGGCAAACTTGGTCCCCAGGCTTTCCATTTTCTTTCACTTTGTTTTAAATGTCCATCAGCGCCCAAATAACACTTCTCAACTTTTGATAAGTTGTCATTTTTGGCACATCTTCTTCAAAAACTTTAAACAAGGGCTCCTTTTGTATTTTCTTCATATTCCAGGGACTGGTCTTGTAATATCTTCAAACATTAAGGATTATACTTGTACAATTGACATTTTGAGGGTCAAATGTGACAAGTTCTTCAAAGATGAGGGACTAAATTTGCCAATCTTCAATTCTTCAAGGGTATTTGTTGAAAATTCCATGATTAGGGCCCGGTTCATTGTGCGACTTCATTTCCCGTGTTCGTTTTTGATTGATTCTTGTGTTCTTTTGCCAATTCCTCAATATCCGTACCTAAAAATACACAAGTAACAAACACGAGCATATATTTGGCATATTTGATGATATTTTATGCATTTTAAGCCCGATTTGGACGATGAGACCATGTATAAAAGCAGTCTCATCACATAGTTTGTACATTCCGACTGAAATCCATCAAAAAAGGGTTTATACTTTCCGATGGTTATTCCGATGCATATTCCGATGGTGTTTTTTAGTTTGTCTCATTCCGATACTTATTCCGATGGCCACATTCCGGGCCACATTTGGGTCAAATATTGGGATGGATTTTTTTTTGGATTCCGATGGAGAGATATGGTCTCATTCTGATGGTATGTCTATTCCGATGGTATGTCTATTCCGATGGGTATTCAAAGTTTGCGATGGACTCTATTTATTGAACATATTGCGACTGATGGGTCTGAATACATTCCGAAAACCAAACTCTCTATAAGGTTAAACCAAACAACAGTTTTTTCAACTCAAAACTATTATCAAAACAGTTAATCCAAATTATTTACATTCAAAACCGACACATACTCATCATTTATCAACCTTTTACAAAGAACCCAAACCCAATCTAACCCATCATTTTTGCCTTATCTTCACATCAAACCTATCAACACATAAACCTATCTTCATCTCACCGTGTCAACTCGGGAATTACCGAGTTGACCGAGTCAACTCACTGAGTTCATCAATTTTTAACATTTCAGTATATCAAAACCTACAAATACCCAGCTCTTATCAAAACCATCAGTTAACTCTCACCCATCATTTAGACTTGAAAACATACTCTATTAAGATCTCAGTTTTGTTAAACGTTTTTTTTAATCTTTAAAAAGACTTTTTGCGTGTAACATCTCTTCATAGATACGTATAGGTTTTCACCCGTTTTAATATTCGAGATATGTTAAGACTTGAGTATAACAAGCATGTTAGACTCATTCTTTATCTCAATTTCAAACTAAAACCAACATGCATCTACAAATCCAACCTACCCGAGACCATGTTTTGATCTTGATGCCTCTTTTGTCTTGACATTCTTCTCGTTTTAAAACTTATTTCGTCGATTTGATATGGGTTTTGTGGTTTTATAGTGGTTAATTTGTTGATTAATTTGGGTTAGAAAATTGAGGATATGGGTTAACGAAGTAAAATGGGATGGAGTTTAAGAGAATAACATGAGGTTATAAGATTGTATGATATGATGGAGGTCTGTGATTCGTGTATCATTTTAATGATTCAATGATATGTGGGTTAATCGAATTTGGATGTGATAATTGTGTGGATGGGGGCGATGTAAACAAAGTTTAGCAGATGTGATGGGGGGCGGAGGTTTCTAGATAAGTGATGGGGGTTTGTAATAAGTGTGAAAACACTTATCCTTTTACCACTTAGTTATAATAATAACCATGCCAAAACGTGTATTTTATGTCGTAAATATCGGAATTATGCGTGGTTTGTGGTTTTGTTGTGATTTAGGATCAAAATGTGAAAAGGAAGGAAAACACGGGCTTTCACGGGCATTTATCGAAGAAAAAGACAAAAGACGAAGTCAAAAGATCAAAAGTGTGACAATCTAACATTTTCAGGTAGAGAATTATTTTCTCGTATAATATTTTGAAACTTATTTTTGTGTTGGTTGATGAACTCAAAATTTACGGATTTAAAATTTGGCTTACGTGCATAATTTAGCGTCCTTTACGATTAAACAGGAAACCTTAGGATTACGTATTTACGTTTTTGAACTCCGTTTTTGATGAGACAATTTTTATTGGTTTCGTTTTGTGCCATTGATTCATAATTTATAAAAACGTTTTTCGTGAAACGACCCGAGGGCACACAAATCGAGGAAACTAGAATCGAGGAGTACCCGTAAATTAGCGGGATGGGACAAAATAATTTATCTCACCCCACTATACATGGGACGGCCCAAACATGACACCACATCAAAGATGTGGCATCATGTTAACACTTAGCTTACAAGTGTAAGTTAGCCTTACACTTAAGTTACCACTAACACAAAAACCACTAGCTAACTCACATATCACTCATGCAAAAACAACTCAAACTCTCTCAACTCCATCCCCATTGCCGTACCACTTCAAGAACAAACACCACCATTGATCTTTTCTAGCCACAAAATACTTGTTATCTAGCTATATTATGGAGTTACCTTGAAGCCTTGATTACTTGGTGGCCATTTTAACAACAAAGGAGGTGATTTGCTTGTGTCCTAGGTCTGATTTGTCAACATACTTTCTTTGTGTTTGATGATCTTGCGGATACATTTGGTGTTCATCAAGTTCTTGTCTTCCAAAAACAAGATATACTCTTGGTTGGTAATGAAGATCATCCTTTCCATTTTCTCTTGTTATTTTTGTAAAGATCAAATGTATTTTCTTTCTTGTTGTATAAGTATATGATGAATATATGATGATAAAAATTTTGTGTGGGGATCAAGTGTTGATAAATATGCTTAAAAAGATTAATAACCATAAGAAACAAGGCTAAAATCATGCTTAATTTGTTAGCTGTATAAAAACAGTATGTAACCAAAACTTAAACTGATAAATTTGCAGGGTGGAATCCATTTACAGTAAGTACAAGATGTCATACACATGTGAGAGTTGACCATGCAATGGAATCATTAAAATGAGTGAGATATGATCAAATCAAGATGAGTGTGCTAATCTGAATAGTCTGTTTTGTAGGGACTGTTAAGGATAGTTAAACTTAAAATGGGCAGTAGCTATAACTAAGTTAATTGTATCAAATAATATGAAGTTCATGCCATCCAAAAATGAGCTTCTAAATCATTGTAGAACTCTAGATATGATAAAAATGGTGAAGATGAAAATAAAAATCAGATTTTGAAGAATTAATGTTTAATACTATTATATAAGCTCTCAAATTATATAGTATAAAATGTGAAATTAAAACCCACTAACTTATGAATTTCATTTATATAAATGTGTATAAGGTTAAATAAATGGACAATTTATAAAAATAGTAGTTGAATATTATTTATAAGTTATAAGAACTATAAACTTGATTTTTACGACTTTTTCGGCTATTACCATAAAATTAACGTTTTTCGCCAATTAAAACTTAGACGATCAAACCCGTCTAATGTAAAGTTTTTAAAAGTCATATACTGATATATAAGTATCTAATACAAGTAAAAACCGATAAAACCCGAACTATAGGACATACGGACATTAACGAGCTAAGTAAGCATATTGGACTAATAATTGGACTAAATAAGTTAAACACTTATAAAAAAGTACTTATTGGGCTTAACCCATTTGGGCCCAACATGTAAAGTGTGAATACTGATAATATAAGTATAAAATGAAATAATACAAGTTAAAGAGCTTATAATAAGCTTATTGGACTTAAAACGTGTAAATAGGTAAAACTAGTAAACTAGTAAAAAGTTACCAATACATGAACGCTAAAATGAGTAAGCAAGGATATATAAACCCACTTGATCATCATCATATGTACAAAATGATCATATGTATATTGTTATTTTGATAAAAGTCATTGGACAAGAGTCTAAGACCGATTATTATTTATATAGGTTTCCGTGACCGAAGCACCCCCGTAGCCGATAATCCGCCTTTCATTATCAACGTGAGTTCATAGCCTCACACTCTTTAAAATGTTTTATAAAATGATTTGTAAACCCGCGAGGGAGATAACATGCTAGTTTTTGATAAAATAGAACACAAGTAGTCCCGATGGTATGCTTAATGATATGGACCCGAATGATGCTATGACCCTATAAACGAGATAAAAAGGATTATTAGTAGTTAGGTTATGTCACTCAAAGTCCCATTAGCATGAATTGTGAACTACCAGGATTTGGTAGACGCTTATGCATATGATAGTACTATTTGGGGACGATCACCCCAGTTCGCGCCTTGACGGTTGATCCCCGTCGTACCACATTGATTGGTAAGAAAATTTATGTATGAGAAGATTTCCATAGCGTGATTTTTGTGACGACACGCTAACTTAGATGGGCAAATTGTTTGTCGGGTTCGCGACCCGTTGTTTTCATAGTAAGGTAACAATGTCATGCGGCTAATAATAATCCAAATGAATTCAAATGTAATCCAATAACGATGCTAATAACGATAATAATATTACCTATAATGGTAATATTGAGGCTACGGTCTCATGGACGGTTTAAGATGTATGCTTCATTTATATATTGTCTGACTAGCAATACGAGGACTTACTTCTGATATTATACTTGTGTTCTGATTTCAACGATTGTTTTATATAACGGTTTTATTAAACTATATGAATTCACTCGGCATTCGCTGATATGATTTTTGCATGTTTTTATCTCAGGTGCTTGAAGGTAATCCGGATGGAGATCGACTCTGATGGCCCACCAAATATTAAAAATGTTCATTCGATCTATGTTTTGTAAACTTAATGACCTGTATAATTTGGGACCTGTTGTACACTTTAAAACTTTTTATCGAATGAATGTATGTTGAACCTTGTACAACCATTTTTATGTGTTGTCTATGATTGGAGTTATTGTGCTATCCCGTAACACTCTAAAAGACCCTTCCGCTGTACCGATACGAAAATTGAGAGTGTTACAGTTTGGTACCAGAGCTCTCGTTATAGAAAACAAAAGATTTTAAAAACCAAGGTTTTGAACAAAGCTTTTCAAAATCTTTTAACTATGAACATTTGAGAAAATATTTGAAAAATCTTTTGACTATAACGGTGCCAAGGATCTCCGACGTTACCAACAAGCCCTATTGAGAAGATATATATTTTGATATATATAATTTAATTTATATATATGTATATATCGTGATTTCAGTATGTAATTGTTTAATAAGTATGTTATCCTAATACGAGATATATATATAAATGCAGATTGTCATGGCCGAACCTAATATTCCTATAGAGAACCATGCTATTCCCGAACCTAATGTAGATGATGATCGTTATTTAGACTTAGTAGATTATGATATGGACGATGAGGAGGAATCATTTGAGGATCCCAAGCCTGAGATAGGACTAGGAGATCAGATTGCCCCTTAGGTTGATATGATAGAGAATGAGATTGATAATGTTGATATTGAGGTTGATGGTGATGAGATTGGGATAGATAATTTAGATGATGAGATTGACAACGAGGATGTCGAGGAGGATATAGGTATAGACGATGAGGTTGATGATGATGAGGAAGCCGAGATTATTTACCCTTATGATGTTCCGGAGGGCGAGCCCATACCCCCACCAGTTTATTTGTTTGATTTTGAGGTTGAGCTACCAAGAGATGAAATGTTTGAATCGTCTGAATCTGATTCTGAATCAGAGGAGGATGAGGATGAGGATGATAATTCACTTGACGGTACTGATGGTATTGCTACTCGTAGACGTGTGATAGGTGAGTCGTCTAGTGTTCGAAAGGCTACTCATATGGATGGTCTTGCACCATGGGCCTTGAGACGTGATTTAGATGCTTCTCGTGCTCAGAGTAGCATGACAGAGATTGGATTAGGTGTTGTTCAGACTCATGTTGCTTATTTGGAGTCGAAGACTAAGGTTGGTGAGAAAGAGCGGGAAATTGCTTAGTTTGGATTTGACTGATGTAGAGCGTGGTTTGAATGAGGCTTTTAGGAGGTTATCGGTGTTAGAAAGTGGTGAGTTTGCTGCTATGAAGAAAAAGGTGAATTCTATGGAGATTCAGTTGAATGTAGCTCGTGCGATGCGTGAGAAAGCTGAAAAGGAGTTGAATATATCCGTGGGTTGGAATAGTAGATTTTATGCTGACATGGTTGAAAGAGGAGTGATCCGTAAGCGCCCAGCTGAAGATGTGTCTAGTGATCGTCCGACAAAGATACAGAAGACGATGGATGATGGACCATCTGGCGGTTCTCAGTAGACCAGTCTGTATTTAGTAGTGACCTTTGTATCTTTTGTACTTTTGTAGCTTTGACTAAACCGACTTATTAGTAGTAGACTTGGCACGAATTTTGAGTATATATATATAGTGCTAGAACTTTGATATGGAATGTAACTAAGACAATGCTTTTATTTCAAATCGAATGAAATATGTATCTTGTTTGAATTCCATATTGTGCGTTATTTGTATCTTGATTATGAATTCAATCCATATTATATGAATCCCTTGTTGGGTGAATGCTTAATACTTTGAAACTGTGAAATTATAGAACTATGCCGCCCAAGAAAGCTGTGACTGATGATGATGTACTTAGGATTATTATAGAGCAAGTTACCGCATCTATGACTGAATTTATGACAAATGCTAGAAATGAAGCTGGCGGTAGTGGAGCTGGCGGTAGTGGAGCTGGCGGTAGTGGAATTGGCGGTACTAATGTGAATGTGAATGCTAATAATGTGAATTCTAATGTTGGAGGAAATGTAGTAGGACTTGGAACTAATGCACCTGAAGTTGGTGGCTGTACTTATGTGACGTTCATGAAGTGTGAACCTCTACCTTTTAATGGAACTGAAGGTGCTGTAGGATTAAGCCAGTGGATTGAGAAGATTGAGTCGGTGTTTCGGATTAGTAAGTGTAAGGAGGAAGATAATGTGACTTTTTCTATGGCTACTCTTAAAGGTCGTGCGTTGACTTGGTGGAACGGGAGAATTGCTTTCATGGGTATTGATGCTGCTAATGCTACTCCTTGGGCTGAAATTAAGAAGTGGATGACTTTGTAGTTTTGTCCCCGTAGTGTGATTATTATGTTAGAACAAGAGTTGATTCATCTGAGAATGAAAGGTGTGGACATTGATAGTTACACAACCCGATTCCATGAGTTGGCCTTGCTGTGTCCTCGATTGGTGGAACCCGAAGAGATCCGAATTGAGCAATATATTAAAGGGTTGACCAAGAATATCCGGGGGGACGTGACATCATCTAAACCACTGACCATTGATGATGCTGTTCGAATGGCTTACCAACTCATTGGACAGATAATTCAGGATAGGGAAGATGAAGCCCGTGTTGGTGAGAAGAAAGGGAGACGGTGATCGTGTAGATAGAGGTGATAATAGGAAAGATTTCAATCGCCGTCAGAACCAGAGAAAGGGGAATGCAAATGCTCTTACCAACAACACACCGCGCAACGATGATAGATGTAACACCCCCACAATTGCTATGCGCAGCGGAACTACAACAATGGGTGCTACACAGTATTCATTGCACACAAGGTATATCAAACGACGCTAAAAGACGTCAACTTAAAACTTGAATTTAAAATTGTTAGATGATACATGTCCACGGTTTTTCCAACCCCAATTTGGTACACAGAGTTTAGCGTTTTCGGTCCCCATGAATCTCAACCCAAGAATTTCAGTTTACAACAACATGACATTAAACTTAAAAATTGTTTAAGTAGAAAAGGAGGGAAAAACAAGCGGACTCCAAGCCATACACACAACGTCCATCCCATGCATGCTCCATCCTACACTTCAGCGGTTACCTGAAACACATGCCAAAATTTTGGTCAACGAAAACGTTGAGTGGAATTCATAGGTTTTACAATCCATTTGAACGTATATAAAATAAAAACCATTCGTGATCATTTATAGTCTTGTCGATCAAACAAACTATAATCAGGATACTGACAATTGTGTTTAAGCTCATGACACTAATCCGTTAACTCAATCACCCGCGTAATAAATACCGGCGTGATTCAGATGAAACCAGTGCCCCTTCTAAAGGCATCAGTTGCAATTATACCTTATTTCTCATACAAAATAATCTACCGCAGAACTTACTAAAAGTACAGCTTCTCGGCTAGCATTGGGTCGTTAACCCCGTAGTACTACAAATTGCATAAGCGGCTATTTCCCCCTACTCGAGGGCAGGACAATAGTTAATAGTTCATGATTTTAGGGACTTTTGCAACTTTGGTACTCAACACAATTTCTAAGGCAACTTTCGGGTCTAACAATCATTCATGATATACGTTCCTTTTAAAAACTAGCATGCATTTCCCTCGCGGGTAAAACAATTTGAAATAAATATAAGCGAGGCTATAAATTCACACCTTATATCTTAAGTAGTCGGTAGTTCGAGGGATGATCACTGACGATGTTACGGATGCCCGGTTAAATCAACACCTATCACAAATAACGCGTAATGAGTAATCTCATTTTAAATACTTACGGTACTGTATAAAATACATAAGTAATAGTCACTTAGGACAAGTATAACTCACGCCAAAAACAAAACAACAAGTATCACTCATTTTATACCATTCGTTCTCATTACTTACGTTGTCCATTTTTACTCATTCTCGCCGGTACTTGACTAAAGTACGGGCTGTTTTACCTTATTTAACCACACTTATAAAATTCGACAAAATTCTCAAAAATCCTATAAGACCTGTAGATAACATGTTTTTAAGCCCAATAAAAGTTTTTACTTTTACGACCCGTTACTCGACGCTTTTCTACGACTACATTTTACGGGCTGAAATTGCACTTCGACCAATTTTGACCTCTTTGACCTATATGAAAAGTACCTTTGACTTCTTTGACACCTAAGTCAACATATAGACTCATTTATACAGATTAGGGACCAAATTTTGACCCTTGACCATTTACCAATTTATACTTGTGACCCTCGGGATTTGACTAAAACTTTACACAAATTCGGATTATGAAAGTCCTCGTCTCCCGGTACTCGATCTTTAAAAACCTCATAACTTTTAGCTCGTTTTGAGTCACGGGCTCTACCTTATACCAAATTAAAGACAAAGAGACCCTCTACAACTAAATTTTGTTTTTAAGACCTGGAAGAAAAATCATTTTTATGAAATGGACCTAAAGTTTCTGCCTAAAAATGACCATACCAAAAACGCACTTAGACTCGATTCCAAACCTTCTAACCACCTCTAGGCAACATCCTAAGCCTCCCTAAACATATCCAAACACCAATAATCAGTCATACCCCTATTGATCAACCAATATCAAAATCAAAATCAAAGAAATTAAACATGCAATCTATTAAACCTATGTAAATCATCACTAAATACATAACCAAACACTAGGATAAGCTCAAAATCAAACAACCACCATGGCTCCCCAAACACCCCTTATGCCGTGGGGTTTGGGTGCCCCAATCACCACAACCAAATTGATTTTGGTGGGTTTTCTTGGTGTTTATACCTCCATAACTCATAAAATTAACATGCATTACAACATTTAGCCACAAAAACGAATTTGGATCATCATAAAAATTTTGGAAAATTTTTGTTAGTGCATGTGGGATTTGAGCACATAGAAATGTAGGGAATGACCAAATTAGATATGGTCTAACCTTAGTTTTTATGAAAATCAAGTGAAAAAAGTTTTTGGTGGATTTTCTTGGTGGTTTGGGGTTAGCCGTCGGCTAGAGAGAGCAAAGAGGGAGAGAGTGTTTAATTTTTGGGTGATGTGTTCTATGTGTTTGTGTGTGTGTCCATTTTGGGCTTTTTGGTGGATTGGGAGGGACCTAATTGCAATATTTGATTTCTTTTGGCCTTAAGTTGAAAACGTCCTCAAAACTTTGCGGGTTCGACTCATTTGTCAATTTTGAAAATTTTACGGGAGTCGGAAATCTTCCCGAACGCTCCAAAATATTTTTGGGATACTTTAAATGTACTCGGAAGGCTATAAAACTCACCCGACTCAACTTAACACGAACCGTAAATAAAATTCTCGAAAAAAATTACATTATCGATAAATCGTCAATAATTATATAAAATTGGGCATCCCTCGGGATCGTAATCGTCATCGTCCTTCTTAAAACGCCAAACGTAAAAATTATAACCTCGAACATCGGCTTTAACCAAAATACTTATAAATATAAAAATTAAAATTTATTAAAAAATTTCAAAAATTAGCGTAATTTAGGGTAACGTTAATGACCTCGATTCTAGGGTGTCATATCCACCCCTCCTTAAAGAGAGCGACGTCCCGGCGCTCGCCTCTTCTTGTACTCACATTTCGTTCTACTGGAACAGATGAGGATACCTTTCCTTGAAAAAGTCCTCACGTTCCCAGGTGTATTCCGGTCCACGCTTAGAATTCCATCGGACCTTCACAATAGGAATCCTACTACGCTTCAACCGCTTGACCTCCCGGTCCATAATTTCCACGGGTTCTTCCACAAAGTGCATTTTGTCGTCTAGTCGAATCTCGTCCAAAGGAATCACCAATTCCTTGTCCGCCAAACTCTTCTTCAGGTTCGATACGTGAAACGTGTCGTGAATAGCACTAAGCTCGGTCGGCAATTCTAACTTGTACGCTACTGGTCCAATTCGTTCAACGATCTTAAACGGTCCAATATACCTTGGACTCAACTTTCCTTTCTTCCCAAAACGAATTACACCCTTCCATGGCGATACCTTGAGCATAACCATATCTCCAACTTCAAACTCCAACGGTTTCCTTCGGTTATCGGCATAACTCTTCTGTCGGCTTCTCGCAGCAAGTAGTCGGTTCTTGATCTGCACAATCTTCTCTGTCGTTTCTAATACCATTTCGGGTCCAGTCAATTGACTTTCCCCTACTTCACTCCAACACACTGGCGATCTACACTTCCTTCCATACAATGCTTCGAACGGTGCCGCTTTGATACTCGCATGATAACTATTATTGTACGAAAATTCCACTAGAGGCAAGTGGCGTTCCCAACTTCCTCCAAAATCAATCACGCATGCTCGGAGCATGTCCTCCATCGTTTGAATAGTTCGTTCACTCTGGCCGTCAGTTTCCGGGTGATAAGCCGTGCTTAAACTCAGTTCAGTGCCCATCTCACGTTGAAGCGATTTCCAAAATTCCGACGTAAACCTACTGTCGCGATCCGAAATGATCGATAACGGCACTCCATGTCTACAGACGATCTCCTTCACGTACACGCTGGCGAGTTTTTCCATGCTATCCGTCTTCTTCATAGGTAAGAAATGAGCAGATTTCGTTAACCTATCTACAATTACCCATATCATATCACATCCACTAGGAGTCCTAGGTAACCCCGTCACGAAATCCATTGCTATTTTCTCCCATTTCCATTCTGGGATTTCTGGTTGTACCAACAATCCAGATGGTTTCTTATGTTCTGCCTGAACCTTCGCGCAAGTCAAACACTTACTAACGTAACGAGCAATATCTGCCTTCATATTCGGCCACCAATAGACTTTCTTCAGGTCGTGGTACATTTTGTCCGATCCAGGATGTATCGAGTACTTCGACTTATGCGACTCATTCATAACCAATTCTCGAACTCCAGGCTTTCCTTCCTCAGATGAACACAGTGGTAACCAAATTCGATTCTCAAAATATCTCAGTCCGTCAGACCTAATCACGAAAAGAGGTTTCAACATTCGTCCCAAGTTTTCGGCTTCAACATTCCCTTTCATTAATCCTCTCTCCTGAGCCTTCAGTATGGTTTCGGTCAAGTCAACGCTCTCACTCATCACTAAAGCTCTAACCCTCAAAGGTTTCTCCCGTTCCTTCCTACTTAGTGCATCCGCTACAACATTCGCCTTCCCAGGGTGGTAGCGAATTTCGCAGTCATAATCACTCAGTAGTTCAACCCATCGTCTTTGTCGCATATTCAACTCCTTTTGATCTAAAATGTGCTGCAAACTCTTGTGGTCAGTGAATACAACACACTTCGTCCCATACAGATAGTGTCTCCACAACTTCAACGCAAAAACTACAGCTCCTAATTCCAAATCGTGCGTCGTGTAGTTCTCCTCATTCTTCCTTAATTGCCTCGACGCGTAAGCTATCACCTTTTCACGTTGCATTAATACCGCTCCATAACCCTTACGAGACGCATCACAATACACTACGAAGTCTTCGGTTCCTTCAGGCAATGACAATATCGGTGCGGAACATAACTTATCCTTAAGCGTTTCGAAAGCAAGTTCTTCCTCAATTCCCCATTCATACACCCTATTCTTTTCGGTAAGCCTCGTCAATGGTTTTTCAATCAAAGAAAATCCTTCAATAAACCTTCGATAATACCCCGCTAAACCCATAAATTGTCGAACTTCAGTCGGCGTCGTCGGCGCTGACCATTCCCTGATCGCTTCGATCTTGGCAGGATCTACACGAACTCCCTCACTATCAATCACATGACCTAGAAACTGCACTGATTCCAACCAAAACTCACACTTAGAGAATTTTGCATACAGCTTCTCCTTCCTTAACAACTCCAAAATCTTTCTTAGGTGCTTCTCGTGCTCCTCCTTACTTTTAGAGTAACTAAGTATATCGTCGATGAAAACAATAACAAACTTATCTAGATACGGCTTGCACACGCGATTCATAAGGTCCATGAATACAGCAGGCGCGTTCGCCAACCCAAACGGCATCACTCGAAATTCAAAGTGTCCATACCGCGTACGAAAGGCAGTTACAGGAATATCCTCCTCTCTTACACGCAGTTGATGATACCCTGATCTTAAATCGATCTTTGAGTATACACTGGAACCTTGCAATTGATCGAACAAATCATCAATCCTCGGCAATGGGTACCGATTCTTAACCGTCAGCTTATTGAGTTCCCTATAGTCGATACACATCCTAAACGAACCATCTTTCTTCTTTACGAACAACACTGGCGCTCCCCAAGGTGATGAGCTCGGCCTAATAAATCCCTTGTCCATCAATTCCTTCAATTGATCCGCTAACTCCTTTAACTCAGATGGTGCTAAGCGATAAGGTGCACGTGCAACCGGCGCAGCTCCTGGCACTAAATCAATTCGAAACTCGACCTCACGGGTAGGCGGTAAACCTGGCAACTCGTCTGGAAAAACGTCCGGATACTCGCAAATAACTGGTACCTCTTTGATCCTCGCCTCTATATCACCATCGCTCGAAACGTGTGCCAAAAACACATCGCATCCGCTCTCTACGTACTTCATCATTTTCAAACACGAAATCACCTTCAAACGAGAAGTGCATTCGTCTCCCTTTACTGTCAAAACCCTATTTCTCAACGGAATCTGAACCAATCTCTCGCCACAGACGATCATAGCACTGTGCGCCATTAGCCAATCCATTCCCACAATCACGTCAAACGATCCTAGCTCTATAGGCATCAAGTCGATTTTAAAAGCGTAATTTCCTAACTTCAAGGTACACCCTCTCAGTATAGAATTCGTACTAACAATTTTTCCATCGGCTAATTCAACATTATAACTAGTCGCTAATAACACCGGTTCTCTATCAATATGGCGACTAAATCTAACATCTACAAAACTCTTGTCGGAGCCAGAATCAAATAAAATACCAGCATAACAAGCGTCTAGCAAAAACGTACCGGTAACCACATTAGGACCCTGTGGTTTATCATCCGTTCCCACTTGATACACAACAGCCGCATTATTACCTCCCCGCCTGTTTCCTGCCTTCGGGCAATTCGCTTGCACATGACCCCTTTCTCCACAACTATAACATCCCCTCGTCCTGATAGCATTAGCCCCAGTGGCTACTCCTCCCGTTCGACAACCAGATGTCCTATGACCTGCCTTTCCACACTTGCCGCATGCAGGCGGGCAATTTCCAACATGATACAAGTTGCACTTACCACAATGGGGATTCACTTTCACACCTCTAGGGTTCGTCACTGCCCTCATCCCTTCGTTCCTTCTCTGATTAAACTGCTGATTTCTATTCGGCCCATGGTTGTTTCGATTCCCACCTCGGTTCTGGCCTTGGGATTGATTACTTTGTGCCGCTTCCCATTTCCTTTTGTTGCCTTCAGCAATGTAGTTCTGCTTGTCCTGAAGCTTGACGTCCATCAAAGCGTGAGCCATTTGAACCGCTTCATCAAACGTTCCAGGTTTTGACGAAGTTGTTTCACCTTTGATATTGCTAGATAAACCCTTAATATACTACTTCATTTTCTTGGCATCATTGGCAAATATGTCTGGACACAAAAGACTTAACTCATTGAATCTCCTGGTGTAGGCAGCTATATCGTTGTTCTTCAAGGTCAAATGCCTCAATTCGTCCTCCAATTGCCCCAATTCCTCTTCCGGGCAAAACTTCTTAGTCAACAACGCTTTTGTCGCATTCCACGTCCTTGCATTCGCTACAGCCAATCCAACCGTAGCTACCTGAGTATTCCACCAACTTAACGCATCATCAAGAAACGTAGCCGCTGCAAACTTCACTTTATCCGCTTCTGCACAACCACTGATTTCGAACATACTTTCAACCTTTTCCAACCATCGTCTAAGTTCTAAAGCTCCACCCGTTCCACGGAACTGCGTGGGACCGCACTTCATAAAACTAGAATAGGTACACACCCTCGGGGCTTGCTGTCTCCCCGCGTTCCTTCCCGGATCCTGATTTCTCCCAGCTCGGTCCGCTTCCAACGCATTTGCTATAGCTTCCTGAATCATGGTGTTAACACGATCGGCGGTCAACTTTGGAGGCATGGTGTTATCGAATATCTCTTTCTGCAAGACAAGAAAAATAGAAAAACAATGTAAGTATACATATCAAGTTTCCCAGACATAATATACATACAACGACACATCACTACGGAGTTACTAATATTCATCAATTCACACCACAAAAGATCAAATTTAAGACATATCACAGATCATGAAAGGTAACATAGATTGTATTGATAATTAACCAAAATCGTGACAAGTATTGCCACTACAATCGTTCACCATAAAACTTCAAGTACTTGAGTTTCTCGTCATAATACCATCATACAAAGGTCCAAAATAGTTCTATTACAATGATCAAAGAAAATACAAAACAAGTAACTTAGGCATGTGGTGATCCACACGGCCTCTTGGATAGCGGCTCGTCGTCGTCTTCCTCGGTTTCCTCATCACTATCGTCCTCATTCACATCATCCATTTTTCTTTTTCCTTTCTCATCCGGCCCACATTCCATTTCCTTTTTCGTCCCTGATGTGGATCCACACTCAATCGCTACCTGACTTCCCACCGTAATACAAGCACCTCCAGTAGGCGGCTGAATCATGAAGTCATTTGCCTCCATCTCCAAATCGTCCACGAATCTCCAATCCGGGGGCAATGAATCTCTCACACGATGCTCCCAACTCTGCATCCTCGACAACCTCATCTGATCCTCCCTAACACGGTCAAGACTAGCACTTAAATTTGCAACCATTGATCTTAAATTGTTGATGTCACTTTTATTCACATTCCCGTCATACTCAATTCTTGTCGTCCTTTCCAACAGTCTTTGGTGTTCCCTTTCAGTCTTATCAAACTTCTTAATTACCCTGGTCTCAACTACAAACCGCTCATACATCAACCTTTCCATCCTCCCCAAACGACCTGCGGGATCCCAGTAGTGTCTCGGTCTCGGAAAGTAGACCCTTGCAATATTCTCATGAATCGATGGCGACTTGGATGATTTACTGGACTCTCCACTGCTCCCATCACTTACTCGAACAAATCCTGGCACTGTTCTCAAATAATCCTTACAATTGTCCATTGGGCGATTAAAGGGTTGCTGCTCATAACGACCGGTCGGTGGTACCTCATAACCTTTCGGCGAATTCGGGGATTGAAACAAATCGGGTTCGGTCTGGCCTACGGCATCCTCGGGAATGCCATCATCCATTAGTTCCTCGGGCTCTTCTTCGGAATCCTCACTCTCGTCACTACTCATGCTGAAATTATCCACCTCACTTTCGTCATTGTCGTTTTCCGGCCCTATTTCGTCTTCTGGAGCGATCCATCCATTATCATTGTCCGGCGGGTTCGGAGGAAACGGTCCCCCTTCGTGACCTACGACGTAATCGTTTCCGTTATCATTAGGCGGTACCTCGGCCATTCCTGCAATAACAGCGAATTTCGGAGGGTACATAAGTAATTATACAATAATTATAAATACATGCATGCAAATGCAATGCAAAGGTGGTACATATGCCCGAAATGTAATAATATGATGCTCATGCATGATTAATACAAAAATTACGATGTCGGATATTTCACGTAAATTTCAACGTCTACATATAGTAATTTCCATACTTACGTAATAATTACCCACATATATACTTTACTCAAAAGTATACGTCAAATGCCATAAATACAACAATAAATCTTACCGGAGCCATGCAGGATAGTTGTGTGTGCTTGGACCCTTTTCTTACGACACCAAAAGTTATAGTTTAGGATTTTCAAAAACGACCTAGTTCTCTATAACTCGTGGCTCTGATACCAATCTGTAACACCCCCACAATTGCTATGCGCAGCGGAACTACAACAATGGGTGCTACACAGTATTCATTCCACACAAGGTATATCAAACGACGCTAAAAAGACGTCAACTTAAAACTTGAATTTAAAATTGTTAGATGATACATGTCCACGGTTTTTCCAACCCCAATTTGGTACACAGAGTTTAGCGTTTTCGGTCCCCATGAATCTCAACCCAAGAATTTCAGTTTACAACAACATGACATTAAACTTAAAAATTGTTTAAGTAGAAAAGGAGGGAAAAACAAGCGGACTCCAAGCCATACACACAACGTCCATCCCATGCATGCTCCATCCTACACTTCAGCGGTTACCTGAAACACATGCCAAAATTTTGGTCAACGAAAACGTTGAGTGGAATTCATAGGTTTTACAATCCATTTGAACGTATATAAAATAAAAACCATTCGTGATCATTTATAGTCTTGTCGATCAAACAAACTATAATCAGGATACTGACAATTGTGTTTAAGCTCATGACACTAATCCGTTAACTCAATCACCCGCGTAATAAATACCGGCGTGATTCAGATGAAACCAGTGCCCCTTCTAAAGGCATCAGTTGCAATTATACCTTATTTCTCATACAAAATAATCTACCGCAGAACTTACTAAAAGTACAGCTTCTCGGCTAGCATTGGGTCGTTAACCCCGTAGTACTACAAATTGCATAAGCGGCTATTTCCCCCTACTCGAGGGCAGGACAATAGTTAATAGTTCATGATTTTAGGGACTTTTGCAACTTTGGTACTCAACACAATTTCTAAGGCAACTTTCGGGTCTAACAATCATTCATGATATACGTTCCTTTTAAAAACTAGCATGCATTTCCCTCGTGGGTAAAACAATTTGAAATAAATATAAGCGAGGCTATAAATTCACACCTTATATCTTAAGTAGTCGGTAGTTCGAGGGATGATCACTGACGATGTTACGGATGCCCGGTTAAATCAACACCTATCACAAATAACGCGTAATGAGTAATCTCATTTTAAATACTTACGGTACTGTATAAAATACATAAGTAATAGTCACTTAGGACAAGTATAACTCACGCCAAAAACAAAACAACAAGTATCACTCATTTTATACCATTCGTTCTCATTACTTACGTTGTCCATTTTTACTCATTCTCGCCGGTACTTGACTAAAGTACGGGCTGTTTTACCTTATTTAACCACACTTATAAAATTCGACAAAATTCTCAAAAATCCTATAAGACCTGTAGATAACATGTTTTTAAGCCCAATAAAAGTTTTTACTTTTACGACCCGTTACTCGACGCTTTTCTACGACTACATTTTACGGGCTGAAATTGCACTTCGACCAATTTTGACCTCTTTGACCTATATGAAAAGTACCTTTGACTTCTTTGACACCTAAGTCAACATATAGACTCATTTATACAGGTTAGGGACCAAATTTTGACCCTTGACCATTTACCAATTTATACTTGTGACCCTCGGGATTTGACTAAAACTTTACACAAATTCGGATTATGAAAGTCCTCGTCTCCCGGTACTCGATCTTTAAAAACCTCATAACTTTTAGCTCGTTTTGAGTCACGGGCTCTACCTTATACCAAATTAAAGACAAAGAGACCCTATACAACTACATTTTGTTTTTAAGACCTGGAAGAAAAATCATTTTTATGAAATGGACCTAAAGTTTCTGCCTAAAAATGACCATACCAAAAACGCACTTAGACTCGATTCCAAACCTTCTAACCACCTCTAGGCAACATCCTAAGCCTCCCTAAACATATCCAAACACCAATAATCAGTCCTACCCCTATTGATCAACCAATCTCAAAATCAAAATCAAAGAAATTAAACATGCAATCTATTAAACCTATGTAAATCATCACTAAATACATAACCAAACACTAGGATAAGCTCAAAATCAAACAACCACCATGGCTCCCCAAACACCCCTTATGCCGTGGGGTTTGGGTGCCCCAATCACCACAACCAAATTGATTTTGGTGGGTTTTCTTGGTGTTTATACCTCCATAACTCATAAAATTAACATGCATTACAACATTTAGCCACAAAAACGAATTTGGATCATCATAAAAATTTTGAAAAATTTTTGTTAGTGCATGTGGGATTTGAGCACATAGAAATGTTGGGAATGACCAAATTAGATGTGGTCTAACCTTAGTTTTTATGAAAATCAAGTGAAAAAAGTTTTTGGTGGATTTTCTTGGTGGTTTGGGGTTAGCCGTCGGCTAGAGAGAGCAAAGAGGGAGAGAGTGTTTAATTTTTGGGTGATGTGTTCTATGTGTTTGTGTGTGTGTCCATTTTGGGCTTTTTGGTGGATTGGGAGGGACCTAATTGCAATATTTGATTTATTTTGGCCTTAAGTTGAAAACGTCCTCAAAACTTTGCGGGTTCGACTCATTTGTCAATTTTGAAAATTTTACGGGAGTCGGAAATCTTCCCGAACGCTCCAAAATATTTTTGGGATACTTTAAATGTACTCGGAAGGCTATAAAACTCACCCGACTCAACTTAACACGAACCGTAAATAAAATTCTCGAAAAAAATTACATTATCGATAAATCGTCAATATTATATAAAATTGGGCATCCCTCGGGATCGTAATCGTCATCGTCCTTCTTAAAACGCCAAACGTAAAAATTATAACCTCGAACATCGGCTTTAACCAAAATACTTATAAATATAAAAATTAAAATTTATTAAAAAATTTCAAAAATTAGCGTAATTTAGGGTAACGTTAATGACCTCGATTCTAGGGTGTCACAATAGATGTCCTAAGTGTGGCAACAAGAGGCATGTTGGCGATTGCTGGAAGTGCCTAAATTGCGAAAAGCTTGGACACAAGGTTGAAAGGTGTAAAAAGGGAACCATTTTCTTCAACTGTAATGAAGAAGGTCATAGGAAATCGGAATGCCCCAAGTTGAAAGCGATTGTACCTCGAAGAAACCCCCAGGGTGGCATCTATCAACTTGGAACAATTGAGGTGAAGAAAGAGGATCCGAATGTCGTTACCGGTACGTTTTAACTCAACAATCATTATGATGTTGCTTTATTTGATTCGGGTGCTGATAGGAGCTTTGTATCCACTAAATTTAGTGCCCTTATTGACATTGAACCTGTTGAGATAAATACCAGTTACGAGGTGGAATTGGATGATGGTAAATTAGTGAAAACTAATAAGCTATTAGAAGGATGCTCTCTAAATCTCTTAAACTATTCCTTTCCGATTGATTTGATGTTGATAGAATTAGGTAGTTTTGATATTATTATTGGTATGGATTGGTTGTCGTTGAATAATGATACTATTTTATGTGGAGAGAAGAAGGTTAAGATTCCTCTTAGGAATAGGACGTTAGTAATTGATGGTAATCGAGGTGAATCCCGTTTGAAAATCGTTTCATGTATTAAAGTCCAAAAGTACATCAGGAACGGTTGTGAGTTATTCTTAGCTCAAGTAACCGGGAATGAGTCTAGGGAGAAACGATTGGAAGATGTACCTATTATTTGTGAATTTCCTAGGTATTTCCTAAAGATTTACCCGGACTTCCACCGATAAGGCAAGTTGAGTTTCGAATCGATTTAATTCCTGGTGCTGCACCGGTGGCACGTGCGCCTTACCGATTAGCCCCTTCTGAGTTAAAGGAGTTATCTGAGCAACTTAAGGAGTTGTCTGATAAAGGTTTTATTCGACCGAGCTCGTCGCCTTGGGGAGCTCCAGTCTTGTTCGTTAAGAAGAAGGATGGATCTTTCCGTATGTGCATTGACTATAGGGAACTGAATAAGTTGACAATTAAATAAAATCGATATCCTTTACCTAGGATTAATGATTTGTTTGATCAACTACAAGGATCTAGTGTGTATTCTAAGATAGATTTGCGGTCAGGATATCACCAACTTCACGTCCGTGAAAAAGATATTCCTATAACTGTATTTAGAACTCGTTATGGACACTATGAATTTCAAGTAATGCCATTTGGGTTAACTAATGCATCTGCGGTTTTCACGGATTTAATGAATCGAGTGTGCAAGCCCTACTTGGATAAATTTGTGATTGTGTTTATTGACGATATTCTAATCTATTCTAAGAATGAAGATGAACATAGAGAACATTTAAGGATTGTTTTGAATTTGTTGAAGGATGAAAGGTTGTATGCTAAGTTTTCGAAATGTGATTTCTGGTTAGATTCTGTGCAATTTCTTGGTCATGTGATTAACAAATATGGAATTCACATTGATCCTGCAAAGGTTGAAGCCATTAAGAATTGGTCTGCACCGACAACGCCAACGGAAGTGCGATAGTTCTTAGGATTGGCTGGCTATTATAGGCGATTCATTAAAGAATTTTCTTTGATAGCTAAACCCTTGACTAAGCTTACCCAGAAGAATAAACCTTTCGTTTGGGGAAGTGATGAAGATGGAGCATTTCAGACATTGAAGCAAAAATTATGTAGTGCGCCAATTTTATCATTACCCGACTGGAGTGAAGATTTTGTAGTATATTGTGATGCATCTCTTAGAGGCTATGGAGCTGTTTTGATGCAGCGATAGAAAGTGATAGCTTATGCTTCTAGGCAATTAAGGAAGAATGAGGAAAATTATACTACTCATGATCTTGATTTAGGAGCTGTAGTCTTTGCTCTTAGGTTGTGGAGACATTATCTGTATGGAACCAAGTGTACGGTATTCACCGATCACAAAAGCCTATAGTATATTCTCGATCAAAAGGAATTGAACATGAGGCAATGAAGATGGATAGAGTTGTTAAGTGATTATGATTGTGATATAAAATATCACCCATGAAAAGCCAATGTTGTTGCCGATGCATTAAGCAGGAAAGATAGAGAGCCTATCAGGGTACGTTCTCTAGTCTTGACCGTGCACAATAATTTGCCTGAGCAAATTAGAAATACGCAAATAGAAGCTTGTAAGAAGGAAAATTTTGTTAATGAAGGATTCCGAGGAGAAGGAGATCCTTTAGAGGTTAGAGCTGATGGAGTGAAATGCTTAAGAGGTCGTATGTGGATACCTAAGTTTGGAGGCTTAAGAGACTTGATTATGTTAGAATCCCATAAATCTAAGTATTCCATTCATCCGGGATCTGATAAGATGTACCATGATTTGAAGAAGTTGTACTGGTGGCCGAATATGAAAGCTGATATTGCTATGTATGTTCTTCAATGCTTGACTTGTGCTAGAGTCAAAGCGGAACATCAAAAGCCATCAGGACTACTTCAACAACCAAAGATTCCTGAATGGAAGTGGGAGCGAATTACGATGGACTTTATCACCAAGCTTCCTAGAACATCATCTGGAAACAACTCGATTTGGGTTATTGTCGACAGACTGACCAAATCAGCACACTTCATTCCGGTTAAAGAGCAGTTCTCACTGGAGAAGCTGACTCGTATATACCTTGAGAATGTTGTATGCAAGAATGGAGTGTCTGTATCGATCATTTCAGATCGATATCCTAGATTCGCATCGAATTTTTGGAAATCTCTCCAAAGATCTTTGGGAACGAATCTCGACATGAGCACTGCTTATCACCCCCAGACTGATGGGCAGAGTGAAAGGACGATACAAACACTAGAAGATATGTTGAGAGCTTGTGTGTTAGATTTTGGTAAGAATTGGGATAAACATTTGCCGTTAGCAGAGTTTTCGTATAACAATAGTTACCATTCTAGTATTAAGGCTGCACCGTTTGAAGCTTTGTATGGTAGGAAGTGTAGATCTCCTGTATGTTGGAGTGAAGTTGGGGATACCAAGCTCACGGGACCGGAATGATCCGGGAGACTACGGAGATGATAGTTCAGATTAAGAATAGGTTGTTGACTGCCCGTAGTAGACAGAAAAGTTACGCGGATGTGCAACGGAAGCCAATGGAGTTTAAAGTGGGTGACCAAGTAATGTTGAAAGTATCGCCATGGAAAGGCGTTATAAGATTTGGAAAGCGAGGGAAATTGAATCCCCGTTATATTGGACCCTTTAAGATTTTATCTAGAGTAGGTCAGGTGGCTTACAAACTAGAGTTACCCCTAGAACTTCATGGTGTTCACAACACATTTCATGTATCTAATCTGAAGAAATGTCTAGCAGTGAGTGATGAGAAAATTTCGTTGGATAAGGTTCGAATAGATGGGAAGTTGCATTTTATCGAAGAACCCGTAGAGGTTATGGATCGTGAGGTAAAGCAACTGAAACAAAGTCGGATACCTATTGTCAAGATCCGATGGAATTCAAAGCATGGACCGGAATATACTTGGGAACGAGAGGATGAAATGTGGAAGAAATATCTGCACCTCTTCGATTTCAATAAGAAACGGACATCAAAATGAAATGGATCACGAGGACATTGATTCCTTTTAGGAGGAAAAGCTATGCCAATCTAACATTTTCAGGTAGAGAATTATTTTCTCGTATAATATTTTGAAACTTATTTTTGTGTTGGTTGATGAACTCACAAATTACGGATTTAAAATTTGGGCTTACGAGCATAATTTAGCAACCTTTACGATTAAACCGGAAACCTTAGGATTACGTATTTACGTTTTTGAACTCCGTTTTTTATGAGACAATTTTTAATGGATTCGTTTTGTGCCGTTGATTCATAATTTATAAAAACGTTTTTTGTAAAACGACCCGAGGGCACGCAAATCGAGGAAACTAGAATCGAGGAGTACCCGTAAAATAGCGGGATGGGACAAAAGAATTTATCCCAGCCCACTATACATGGGACGGCCCAAACATGACACCACATCAAAGATGTGGCATCATGTTAACACTTAGCTTACAAACTTAAGCTACCACTAACACAAAAACCACTAGCTAACTCACATACTACCATTCACTCATGCAAAAACAACTCAAACTCTCTCAACTCCATCCCCATTGTCGTCCCACTTCAAGAACAAACACCACCATTGATCTTTTCTAGCCATAAAATACTTGTTATCTAGCTATATTATGGAGTTACCTTGAAGCCTTGATTACTTGGTGGCCATTTTAACAACAAAGGAGGTGATTTGCTTGTGTCCTAGGGCTGATTTCTCAACATACTTTCTTGGTGTCTGATGATCTTGGGGATACATTTGGTGTTCATCAAGTTCTTGTCTTCCAAAAACAAGATATACTCTTGGTTGGTAAAGAAGATCATCCTTTCCATTTTATCTTGTTATTTTTGTAAAGATCAAATGTATTTTCTTTCTTGTTGTATATGTATATGATGAATATATGATGATAAAAATGTTGTGTGGGGATCAAGTGTTGATAAATATGCTTAAAAAGATTAATAACCATAAGAAACAAGGCTAAAATCATGCTTAATTTGTTGGCTGTATAAAAACAGTATGTAACCAAAACTTAAACTGATAAATTTGGATGGTGGAATCCATTTACAGTAAGTACAAGATGTCATACACATGTGAGAGTTTGCCATGCAATGGAATCATTAAAATGAGTGAGATATGATCAAAACAAGATGAGTGTGCTAATCTGAATAGTCTGTTTTGTAGGGACTGTTAAGGATAGTTAAACTTAAAATGAGCAGTAGCTATAACTAAGTTAATTGTATCACATAATATGAAGTTCATGCCATCCAAAAATGAGCTTCTAATTCATTGTAGAACTCTAGATATGTTAAAAATGGTGAAGATAAAAATAAAAATCAGATTTTGAAGAATTAATGTTTAATACTATTATATAAGCACTCAAATTATATAGTATAAAATGTGAAATTAAAATCCACTAACTTATGAATTTTATTTATATAAATGTGTATAAGCTTAAATAAATGGACAATTTATAAAAATAGTAGTTGAATAATATTTTTAAGTTATAAAAACTATAAACTTGATTTTTACGACTTTTTCGGCTATTACCGTAAAATTAACGTTTTTCGCCAATTAAAACTTAGACGATCAAACCCGTCTAATGTAAAGTATTTAAAAGTCATATACTGATATATAAGTATCTAATACAAGTAAAAACCGATAAAACCCGAACTATACGACATACGGACATTAACGAGCTAAGTAAGCATATTGGACTAATAATTGGACTAAATAACTTAAACACTTATAAAAAAAGTACTTATTGGGCTTAACCCATTTGGGCCCAACATGTAAAGTGTGAATACTGATAATATAAGTATAAAATTAAATAATACAAGTTAAACAACTTATAATAAGCTTATTGGACTTAAAACGTGTAAATAGGTAAAACTAGTAAACTAGTAAAATGTTACCAATACATGAACGCTAAAATGAGTAAGCAAGGATATATAAACACACTTGATCATCATAATATGTACAAAATCGTCATATGTATATTGTTATTTTGATAAAAGTCATTGGACAAGAGTCTAAGACCGATTATTATTTATATAGGTTTCCGTGACCGAAGCACGCCCGTAGCCAATAATCCGCCTTTCATTATCAACGTGAGTTCATAGCCTCGCACTCTTTTAAATGTTTTATAAAATGATTTGTAAACCCGCGAGGGAGATAACATGCTAGTTTTTGATTAAATAGAACACAAGTAGTCCCGATGGTATGCTTAATAATATGGACATGAATGTTGCTATGACCCTATAAACGAGATAAAAAGGATTATTAGTAGTTAGGTTATGTCACTCAAAGTCCCATTAGCATGAATTGTGAACTACCGGGATTTGGTAGACGCTTATGCATATGATAGTACTATTTGGGGACGTCACCCCAGTTCGCGCCTTGATGGTTGATCCCCGTCGTACCACATTGATTGGTAAGCGAATTTATGTATGAGAATATTTCCATAGCGTGATTTTTGTGACGACACGCTAACTTAGATGGGCAAATTGTTTGTCGGGTTCGCTGCCCGTTGCTTTCATAGTAAGGTAACAATGTCATGCGGCTAATAATAATCCAAATGAATTCAAATGTAATCCAATAATGATGCTAATAACGATAATAATATTACCTATAATGGTAATATTGAGGCTACGGTCTCATGGACGGTTTAAGATGTATGCTTGATTTATATATTGCCTGACTAGCAATACGAGGACTTACTTCCGATATTATACTTGTGTTCTGATTTCAACGATTGTTTTATATAACGGTTTTATTAAACTCTATGAATTCACTCGGCATTCGCTGATATGATTTTTGCATGTTTTTTTCTCAGGTGCTTGAAGGTAATCCGGATGGAGATCGACTCTTATGGCCCACAAAATATTAAAAATGTTCATTCGATCTATGTTTTGTAAACTTAATGACCTATATAATTTGGGACCTGTTGTACACTTTAAAACTTTTTATCGAATGAATGTATGTTGAACCTTGTACAACCATTTTTATGTGTTGTCTATGATTGGAGTTATTGTGTTATCCCGTAACACTCTAAAAGACCCTTCCGCTGTACCGATACGAAAATTGAGAGTGTTACAAAGAGTGCAAAAAGAACGGAAGTCCAAGGCCAATTCTGAAGATTTGTCGAAGAAAAAGTCTAAAGACGGAAGTTTAATGAAGTCAAAGAACTCAAGTCTAATTGTTGAAGAAATTATAAGACAAGTTCAATTTATATCGACCAATCCCGAGACGACGTCGAAAAAGATAAAGAATTTAAATCAAGTCGAGACGAGAAAGAGAAAGAAAGAAGGAAGCAACACATGCACTCCCCACTTCCTATATATACCCTCCTAATGACACATTAGGAGGGTGTTAGTTAGTTAGATAATTAGTCTTCATTTTCATTTTGTAGCTTTAATTTTTAGAGAGAGAGAAAGTCTTTAACTTTCTCTCACTAGCACTTCATCTTTTATCTTTCATCTTCCTTTCTAGTTCTAATCTATACTTTACTTTAAAAGCTTAATCTTGTTTTAATATTAATCTTATTCTTCCTTTCTTATTTTCTTTATCTATGATTCGTTATAATCTTTGATTTTGTTTCATCATTGAGTTCATGTAATTAAAAAGTTTATCTTTTTATTCATCTATAAGTTTTAATACGAATTGAGCTTTGAGCTTGTAATACAAGGTTTTACCCCAAGTATAAAATATTTATAGTCCGATCTCTTCGAATTGATTTCCAGTCTAAAGTGCGACTCAATTGTCTTTTGGTGAACAAGAGTAGGTTTGGGTTTGGTTTTCTAATTAAAACTAAAAGCAAGAATCAAAATGTCGTTGAGCGAAATTAAAGCATTTAAATATTAAACTAAAAGCTATTTAGAAAAACTTTATGTAAAACTTTAAAACTTAAAAACATGTTCTATCGGAATATTGCAAATCATTTCTATCGGAATGCACCAAGTCATAACCATCGGAATACAACTAAAACAAGCCATCGGAATAATTCATGTGAAAGTCCATCGGAATGCTAAACTGAATACCCATCGGAATGCAACAATATCAATTCTATCGGAATGATGCTTATCGGAATGTCCTAGATCGCAATGTTTCAGATCTGAAAGTTGTAAACACTTCTGTCGCAATGCACCACTGTCGGAATGTTGTAAAGTAAATTTGGGCAGAGTTTCGTCTTAACAAGGACCTTAGTCCCGTCGGAATATACGATCGCAATGAGAGATCGCAATCCAGATCGGAATAAGGGGGAATGACCAAGTTATCGCAAAGTAGAACCATTTAATACAAGGTTTTACCCCAAGTATAAAATATTTATTGTCCGATCTCTTCGAATTGATTTCCAGTCTAAAGTGCGACTCAATTGTCTTTTGTTGAACAAGAGTAGGTTTTGGTTTGGTTTTCTAATTAAAACTAAAAGCAAGAATGAAAATGTCGTTGAGCGAAATTAAAGCGTTTAAAGATTAAACTAAAAGCTATTTAGAAAAACTTTATGTAAAACTTTAAAACTTAAAAACATGTTCTATCGGAATATTGCAAATCATTTCTATCGGAATGCACTAAGTCATAACCATCGGAATACAACTAAAGCAAGCCATCGGAATAATTCATGTCAAAGTCCATCGGAATGCTAAACTGAATACCCATCGGAATGCAACAATATCAATTCTATCGGAATGATGCTTATCGGAATGTCCTACATCGCAATGTTTCAGATCGGAAAGTTGTAAACACTTCTGTCGCAATGCACCACTGTCGGAATGTTGTAAAGAAAATTTGGGCAGAGTTTCGTCTTAACAAGGACCTTAGTCCCGTCGGAATATGCGATCGCAATGAGCGATCGCAATCCAGATCGGAATAAGGGGGAATGACCAAGTTATCGCAAAGTTGAACCCTTGATGGGTTATTGCGATAGAAACCAAGTAATCCGTCGGAATGTGTAGAATCCCCAAGATTGCGATGGAAGCAAAACTTAATCCGAAATTGGTGGTAAGCTTAAAACTCAATAAGCACATACAATAAGCTAACTCATCCGAAACTTAAACAACTCAAAAGGCTTAAATTTAACAACTTCTTAAACATAAAAGATCATAAACTTTATTAAAGGAACTTTAAAGTGACTAAAACCTTTGAGAAATCCGAAAATCAATAAGCTAAAACTTGAAATAAGCCAATAAGCATAGAGAGCTTATAGCTTATACGTGTAAGAGCTTATGTGTAAACAAAGAAGATTAATCCTTTAATCACGAAATCATAAAATCATACGAATGAAGTATACAATTCGGATCAAAGATAAAGTAAACCAAGAAATGTAGAAGGAGATTAAAGAACACAAAGCTTAAACTTAAACTTTTGATTAAAGAAACTCAAATACAAGGATTAATGAAAGCTTAGAAGAAAGGAAAGATGAAAAACTTAGTGAGAGAAAGTTTAGAACTTTCTCTCTCTAAAAACTAGAAAGGAAAAATTAAAAGTGCAACTAGCTAACCACCCTCCTAATGTGATTAGGAGGGTATTTATAGGGAAGTGGGAAGTGCATGTGTGGTGCTTCCTTCTTTCTTTTCTTCTTGACTTGATTTAATTCTTTGTCTTTTCTCGACGTCGTCTCGGGATTCGAACTTGTCTTAATAATTTTCTTCTTTAATTTAGACTTAAGTTCTCCGACTTCATTAAACTTGCGTCTTTAGACTTTTTCTTCGATAAATCTTCAGAATAGGTCTTTGACATCCGTTCTTTAAGCACTCTTGATCTTTTGACTTCGTCTTTTCTCGTTTTCTTTCATAAAAGCCCGTGAAAGCCCATGTTTTCTTCCTTTTTCATCTTTTGGTCCTAAAACACAATAAAAACACAAACCACGCATAATTCCAACTTTTACGACATAAAATACACGTTTTGGTCTTGTTATTATTTGAAATAAGTGGTAATAGGATAAGTGTTTTCACACTTATTAAATCCCCTACACTTGACCATTGCAATGTCCTCATGCAATGCATTAATTTTAAAGCACGGTTTACATTTTCCATCATAAATGACCTACCTTGGCCTTTATTCAACACTTAAATAAAAAAAATAAAAACAAGTAAAGAAATGAAAGACTTACATTGGGTTTTGGCTGCCATGAATTTTTTTCATCCTCAAGTTTCACGTTCCCCATACCAAGCTTAAAAACGAGATCATTGCTATTATAAATTAGCAAACTAACACGAATTCATGTGGGCCAATTATTTACTTAGACTCCCTTATTCCTAGGTGTATCTCTTATATTTTATTTTTGTCTTGAATGATCATGAGGATGCATTGTTTGACTTATTTTGATAGTTATTTAGGCCGAAAATAAAGTGGATGATTTAATCATTAGTTAGCTAAAGGAAAAAATCTTTTAAAACTGCTTCTCGGGACCTCATAAAGTTCATATTTTGGCATAACTTGCTTCACGATTTGATACCTTTCTCGGACCGATATTTGGCAGCGACTTCATACTTCAAATCTTTGAGAGACATTCTTGAAATTATGGTCTTCTCTTCATAATAGGAATTTCTTCACTTGAAGTTTTTGAGAGATTCTTCATCTTTGGACCACGACTTCTTCATTTTTCTCCAATCTTTATTTTGGACTTTAATATACAACGATCCGCCTCCTTTTAGGACTTGGATCTATTTATCCTCATACCTTGTTATGGCCTTTTTGGGTAGACTTCTCCATGATCTTTTGGGGAGTTGTTTCTTTTTGTCGTGTGTCTCGATCCTTCATATTGATTTTCGATAAATGATTCTTCACATCACTTTTGGATCTTAGCAACAAAATGTAGCCCTCATGCCTTGTTAGGGCCTTTTCGGACTCGTCAATCTTCGCATCCCGCTTCAATAAGTTATGCCTTTGCTATGAACTCTAATTAATACCGAGAAACTTTTAAACGATCTTGGGCTAGAAGCTAAGTAACTTTTCAAATCGTACAACCTTATTTATTGCAGATAAATTTATTAACAAGCGATGGGAGAATAGGCTCATAATTAACTCACATAAATTTACGAAAGAATACCAAACTTATAATTGACTCCATCATCTCTCATCCTCCACAATTTAAAATCTCAAGGAATGAGACTCGTGGATGCTTAGCCAATTAAATCAAAGTTTTGGGTTATCGAGTCATCTATAGGATCTTGCAAATTCTTAGACTTTTTCAAGTTTAGAAATCGCATTTTAAAGTTCCCTTGATAAACAACTCTCTAGGATCAATTATAGGAACTTGCGAAAAGTTCTTGTTCTTAACCCGTGAGAGTTAAGACTTTCGCATTTTAAAGCTCCCTATATAAAAGCCTAGCAAAACTTGACTTAAAACACGTTAAGGATACTAGCTAGAGTAAACTTAGATAAGTAAACTCGTGTTGAGTCAAAATATTCACGACTTTGAAAAATAAAACCACTTTATTAAAATTTATTCTAGCAAGGAAATAAAATAATCATAACAAAGGAAAATACAACTATACAACTAGGCCAAAATAGATTAAAATTTTGAAAAATGTCGAAAAATCAAGTTTTCCGGTTAAAATAAGGACAAATTCATGGAAAAGACCACTTACTTCGATAGAAGTCCCTCCTACACTTGAGATAAACATTTTCCTCAATGTTTAAGCATGTGGGAGTAAACTCCCCTACACTTATGACATTGTGCACTTTGTTTAAATCTTGCTAAGGAAAAGACAACTATAGTGATTTCAATGTGAACATATAAGATATGAAATATTGAATCACGAGAGTTTAGGATAGAACCGGGAAGATGGGAACACGAGATCACGGTTTGTCAAAAGTCATCGAGGTGCTCTTTGAAGCTTGAATCCCTGCACAAAATAAGAAACAAGACAACCAACACATACAGGGCTCCCCCTACACTTATTATGAAAGCAGTAAAGGATAGATCACGGGTTGCCTCCCGAGAAGCGCTTGTTTTTGATAACCGAGTCACGAGCCTGACTCGACCCAAATTTAGTTTATGGGAAACGTGGTGAGGGATGGAATCATCTCATGAGAGATGTCCTCACCAAAGTACAGCTTCAAACACTGGCCATTCACCATGAAATTGGGCCCATTTGGCTGAGAAAGCTCAATGGTGCCATATGGAAAGACTTTGGCGACGGTGAATGGACCAGACCAGCGGCTCTTCAACTTGCCCGAGAAGATCTTCAATCGAGAGTTAAAAAGTAAGACTTGATCACCAACATGGAACTCTCGGTTCTTGATTCTTGCGTCGTGGATGATCTTGGTCTTCTCCTTGTAGATCAGTGAGTTCTCGTAAGCTTCATTCCTTAGTTCGTTGAGCTCGTTGAGTTGAATCTTGCGAAGATCACCGGCTTTGTTGATGTCGAAGTTAGCCCATTTCAAGGCCCAGTACGCCTTATGTTCCAGCTCGATGGGGAGGTGGCATGCTTTCCCGTACACAAGACGATAAGGTGTACAACCAATTGGGGTCTTATAAGCTGTACGGAAAGCCCACAGAGCATCATCTAACTTATTCGCCCACGCGGCACGATGCTCTCCTACAGTACGTTCCAGAATTCACTTCAATCCAAGGTTGGAAATCCCGGCTTGCCCATTGGTTTGGGGATGATAGGCGGTGGAAAGACGATGATTAACACCATACTTAGCCATGACTCTTGCAAATTTATCATTGCAAAAATGAGTCCCGCGGTCACTGATTATAGCACGAGGAACACCGAATCGAGCGAAAAGCTGCTTCAAAAAGTTCACAACCACCCTCGCATAATTCGTTGGGAGAGCCTTAGCTTAAACCCATTTAGAAACGTAGTCAACGGCTACGAGGATGTACTTGTTCCCTTTGGATGATGGAAATGGCCCCATAAAGTCGATGCCCCATACGTCAAAGATTTCACATTCTTGTATGAAATTTTGAGGCATCTCATCTTTATGTGTGATCTTGCCTTGGCGTTGGCAAGCATCACAATGCTTAACCATTTCGTGAGCGTCACGATAAATGGTGGGCCAATAGAATCCAGAGTCAAACACTTTCTTAGCGGTGTAGTTGGGACCAAAGTGACCACCAGTGAGTACTTTTGGCAAGCATCAAGGATTTGCAAAGCTGCCGCTCCATCAACACATCGACGAATGATCAGATCAGCACATTGTTTGAATAGATAAGGGTCATCCCAGAAGTAAGTCTTAACATCTTTAAAGAACTTCTTCTTTTCTTGGGATGTTAACCCTTTGATGAGAATGCCACCCGCTAAGTAGTTTGCAATGTCTGCAAACCACGGGGTGTCATCAAGATTAGAGTGATCAGACATTAAGGTCTCAAGGGGAAAAGAGTCATTGATTTCTTGGTTTGGATGATCCCCTTGATACGGATCCTCAAGTCTACTTAGATGACCCGCTGCTAGGTTTTCGGCTCCCTTTTTGTCACGAATTTCAATGTTGAATTCTTGAAGGAGCAAAACCCAACGAAGAAGTCTTGGCTTAGAATCTTGCTTAGTTAACAAGTACTTCAACGCGAAATGGTCGGTATACACGATGGTGGTGGAAAGGACAAGATAGGGGCGAAATTTTTCAAAAGCATAGACAACAGCTAAAAGCTCTTTTTCGGTTGTCGTATAATGTAATTGAGCCCCCGTCATTGTCTTGCTAGCATAATGGATTGGTTGGAAGTGTTTATTCACTCTTTGGTCCAAAACCGCTCCAATAGCAAAGTCGCTAGCATCGCACATCAACTCGAAAGGTAGCTCCCAATTAGGGGTAACCAAGACCGGTGCCTTAGTTAGCTTATCCTTAAGAAGATTGAAGGCTTCAATACACTCTTTGGAAAAGATAAAAGGAGTATCTTTTTCCAAGAGGTGGGTCATCGGGCGAGCGATTTTAGAAAAATCTTGAATGAATCGACGATAGAAGCCCGCGTGACCCAGAAAACTTCTCACACCCTTCACGGTTCAAGGTGGAGGTAATTTGGCTATGACATCCACTTTAGCACGGTCCACTTCAAGACCGGCTTTAGAGATTTTGTGTCATAGCACAATGCCTTCTTTTACCATAAAATGGCATTTTTCCCAATTTAGAACAAGGCGAGTGTCTTCGCACCACTTAAGCATACGTTCTAAATTGGCAAGGCAAGAAGAGAATGAATCACCATAAACCGAGAAATCATCCATGAAGACTTCCATAGTTTCTTCAACCATGTCATGAAAGATAGCCATCATACACCTTTGGAATGTAATAGGAGCATTGCATAAGCCGAAAGGCATTCTTTTGTAAGCAAATGTTCCATAAGGACAAGTGAATGTGGTTTTCTCTTGGTCATGGGGATCGATGGGTATTTGAAAATAACCCGAGAAACCGTCTAAAAAGCAGTAATAGTCATTACCCGCTAGACGTTCAAGCATTTGGTCCATGAAAGGAAGGGGAAAATGATCCTTTCTTGTAGCATCATTGAGTTAGCGATAGTCTATACAAACTCTCCACCCTGTAACGAGACGAGTAGGAATCAACTCGTTGTTTTCGTTGGGAACAACGGTGATTCCGCCTTTCTTAGGCACACAATAGACTGGACTAACCCACGGGGAATCCGAGATAGGGTAAATCATGCCCGCATCAAGAAGTTTGATAACCTCTTTTTTGATAACGTCATGGATCTTAGGATTCACCCTTCGTTGGCTTTGAATAGTGGGTTTAAAGTCGTCCTCCATGAGAATTTTATGTGTGCAAAAGTGAGGATCAATTCCACGAATATCAGAGATCTTCCACGCAATCGCTTTCTTATGATTCTTCAACACGGCGATAAGTCGGGATTTTTCTTCGTCTTTCAGGTCCTTTGTGATGATGACCGGTAACTTCTTGTTGTCTTCAAGGAAAACGTACTCGAGATGAGGAGGTAGGTCCTTAAGCTCAAGAGTAGGAGGATCCTCAATAGATGGTGTAACTAACGATGGATCATCATTAGTCACCTCTTTAGGAGAAGGAGGAGAAAACGGGTCTTCATTGAGAAGTTTCTCAATTGTACGAATGTCTTCATCCCAATCGGTGGGAGAATCATCATACTTAAGATCGAGAGGACCCAAGCTAGCTTCAAAATCATTCAAGTCACTTTCTCCAAAAGGAGTCAATGACAGAGCAATTGAGGCAACGGTCTCAACATTGGGTAGAGAAGAGAGAGTACTTTTGCAAGCATCATGAAAGTGTTCTTCACAAGCCTCATCGAGAACATCAATAGAATTAACACTCTCATATGAATAAGGTTGCTTAGAAATCTTAACCATGTTGAAGACAATTTTGTCGTCACCAACTCTCATGATTATTTCGCCCGCGGCTACATCAATGAGAGTGCGACCGGTACTCAAGAAGGGACGTCCAACGATTAATGGAACACGAGGATCCATCTCGTAGTCAACGACAACAAAATCCACCGGGAAGGTGAATTTGTCAACGCCAACGAAGACGTCTTCGGCTATCCCCACTGGATAAGCAACCGTACGGTTAACTAATTCCAAAGTCATTCGGGTGGGGACTAGCTCGGAGAGAGATAATTACTTCCAAACACTTAAAGGCATTAAGTTTATAATAGAACCTAGATCGGCTAGGGCCATGCAATTCTCTACTCACGGGAAGTTGCAAAGAATCAAGAAGCGACCCGGATCACTAAGTTTGGTGGGCAATTTCCTTAAGAGAACCACTGAGCAATTCTCTTTAAGTTGGGTCTGAGCAATGTCAAGAAGCTTCTCCTTGTCACTAAGAAGATCTTTAAACATCTTCGCGTATTTAGGCATGTGAGCGAGAGCCTCAGAAAAGGAGATGTTAAAATTCAATTGTTTAAACATTTTGAGAAAGTTTGAAACGTGAATATCATCCTTGCTCTTTTGCTTCTCTTTCCTCACCCTTGAAGGGTAAGGTATATCGGATGAAGAGGAAGGCTTTAGGGAATTAGGATCACTCACAACCGCGGGTGGTGGGGGAATGGGGGTAGAAGGCAAAGGAGATGAGGGAAGTTTCTCTTTTTCCTTGTTCAAAATCACGGGTGGAGGTGTAGGAAGCTCGGGTTCCGTATAACCTTTTCCACTACGAGTAGTGATTGCTTTCATCTCCCCTCTTGGATTCGTAACGGTGTTACTCGGAAGAGTACCCGAAGAAGAGGTTTGATTACCTTGAAAGAGCGAACCTAACATATCACGTAAATTATCCGCTTGGGTGCTGAAAGAGTCTCTCATGTCTGCGCGAATATCATTGCTTTGTTTCACCATGTCATTCCTTAGCTCGGCTCGAATATCGCTCCCTTGTTTCGCCATTTATCCCTTCAAGTTGATGAATTGACTCTGAAGATTCGTCACCATCTCTCTATTAGTCCTCATGAACGTCTCGACGTCTTGATTCAAGGTCATCGGTTGATTAAGAGGTGGAGCTTGGTAAGCTTGAGAATTTCCTTGAGGTGGGTATGGGTTTCTTTGGGATTGATATTGATTGTTAGCACGATGTTGGGATTGGTTATTTCGGTTGTAGCTTTGTTGTTGGTTTTGGTTTGGAGGAGTAAAATCGGGTGGAGCAAGATAGTTGTTTGAACGATAACTTAGCAAGTTACGGTCTCCTTGAGGACGAGCTTAATAGCCTCCCGTGGGATAAGTACCGTATGCCGCGTTAACGTTTTCAGAAAAATTGACTTGAGTAGAAGGACAATCATTGTAAGAATGGGGACCACCGCATGTGTCACAAGAAATAGCAACGGATTTAGCTTGTTGAGTTTGGTTAGAAGCCAAAATTTGCATACTTTTGCTAATTTCATGAATAGCACGTTCCATGGCGGACATGTCGGCGGTGGAAGAAGTAGATGAAACATTGACTCTCGGATTAGATCTTGAGGATGCGGATGAATCCCAATTCTTGTGGTGAGTAGTCATGTTTTCAATCAACTCTCTACACTCATCCGGTCTCCTTTTCATAAAGGTACCACCGGCAGCAGCGTTGATCGTGTCACGATCACGAAAAGTGAGACCATTGTAGAAAGTATCAATGAGAGTAACGGGGAGCATGTTGTGATTTGGACAACGGTCGATCAAATCATTGTATCGTTCCCAAGCATCAAAGAGTGATCCATCATTGTCTTGCATGAATCAACTAATTTGGTTACGAAGGCTTGTGACCATGGATGGTGGGAAGTAGGGCGACAAAAAGCGTTGAGTCATGTCATTCCAAGTATGAATAGAATTCTTTGGGAGGCGGTCAAACCATTTTTCGGCATGGTGAGAAAGAGAGTGGGGAAATAGTTGAAGGCGAAGTTCATCCATAGAAAGACCGGGAGACTTCATGCTTTGGGTGATGGTAATGAATTTGTCGAGGTTTTTGTTGGCATCATCATTCGGAATTCCGCGAAATGGATTAGTTTGCACTTGTTGGATCATGTGATGCCTCAACGAAAACTCCTGAGCCGTGATGTGCATCGGCGCAATCGGGCCTCCACGTCCGTTCATGGTGGGTTGACACAATTCCTCCATTGTTCGTAAATCAAGTAGGGGGACATTGTTGTTGTTGTTATTGTTATTCAAATTGGGTAGAGGTAGGTTATTATTGTTGCTATAAACACAAGCCATATCTAAATCTTCACGAGTCTCGGGCTCAGAATAGTTTGAAGATCTAGTACGCATACACCTGTAGAAGAAAAATATACAGCGAGAATATCTATATAATCTTTTTGGTGCAAAACCTTTGGAAAAGAATTGCTTTTTAAGATTTTTCAATGTTTTTGTATCTCTGAAAAGTTTTTAAATTTTTATGGGTTTTTGAAAAATTTTTAAAGCAAGGAAAATAACGTTCAAGGAACGGATCCCAAAATTCAATGCGTCTCTCACTAGAACCCGTTAATCTTAACGAAAAGAGCCGGCAGTGGCGCCATTTAATACAAGGTTTTACCCCAAGTATAAAAAATTTATCGTCCGATCTCTTCGAATTGATTTCCAGTCTAAAGTGCGACTCAATTGTCTTTTGGTGAACAAGAGTAGGTTTTGGTTTGGTTTTCTAATTAAAACTAAAAGCAAGAATGAAAATGTCGTTGAGCGAAATTAAAGCGTTTAAATATTAAACTAAAAGCTATTTAGAAAAACTTTATGTAAAACTTTAAAACTTAAAAACATGTTCTATCAGAATATTGCAAATCATTTCTATCGGAATGCACCAAGTCATAACCATCGGAATACAACTAAAAGAAGCCATCGGAATAATTCATGTGAAAGTCCATCGGAATGCTAAACTGAATACCCATCGGAATGAAACAATATCAATTCTATCGGAATGATCCTTATCGGAATGTCCTAGATCGCAATGTTTCAGATCGGAAAGTTGTAAACACTTCTGTCGCAATGCACCAATGTCGGGATGTTGTAAAGTAAATTTGGGCAGAGTTTCGTCTTAACAAGGACCTTAGTCCCGGCGGAATATGCGATCGCAATGAGCGATCGCAATCCAGATCGGAATAAGGGGGAATGACCAAGTTATCGCAAAGTAGAACCCTTGATGGGTTATTGCGATAGAAACCAAGTAATCCGTCGGAATGTGTAGAATCCCCAAGATTGCGATGGAAGCAAAACTTAATCCGAAATTGGTGGTAAGCTTAAAACTCAATTAGCACATACAATAAGATAACTCATCCGAAACTTAAACAACTCAAAAAGCTTAAATTTAACAACTTCTTAAACATAAAAGATCATAAACTTTATGAAAGGAACTTTAAAGTGACTAAAACCTTTGAGAAATCCGAAAATCAATAAGCTAAAACTTGAAATAAGCCAATAAGCATAGAGAGCTTATAGCTTATACGTGTAAGAGCTTATGTGTAAACAAGGAATATTAATCCTTTAATCACGAAATCATCAAATCATACGAACGAAGTATGCAATTCGGATCAAAGATAAAGTAAACCAAGAAATGTAGAAGGAGATTAAACAACACAAAGCTTAAACTTAAACTTTTGATTAAAGAAACTCAAATACAAGGATTAATGATAGCTTAAAAGAAAGGAAAGATGAAAAACATAGTGAGAGAAAGTTTAAAACTTTCTCTCTCTAAAAACTAGAAAGGAAAAATTAAAAGTGCAACTAGCTAACCACCCTCCTAATGTGATTAGGAGGGTATTTATAGGGAAGTGGGAAGTGCATGTGTGGTGCTTCCTTCTTTCTTTTCTTCTTGACTCGATTTAATTCTTTGTCTTTTCTCGACGTCGTCTCGGGATTCTAACTTGTCTTAATAATTTTCTTCTTTAATTGGACTTAAGTTCTTCGACTTCATTAAACATCCGTCTTTAGACTTTTTCTTCGATAAATCTTCATAATAGGTCTTGGACATCCGTTCTTTAAGCACTCTTGATCTTTTGACTTCGTCTTTTCTCGTTTTCTTTGATAAAAGCCCGTGAAAGCCCATGTTTTCTTCCTTTTTCATCTTTTGTTCCTAAAACACAATAAAAACAAAAACCACGCATAATTTCGACTTTTACGACATAAAATACACGTTTTGGTCTTGTTATTATTGGAAATAAGTGGTAAAAGGATAAGTGTTTTCACACTTATTAAATATAAGGACAAGTGAATGTGGTTTTCTCTTGGTCATGGGGATCGATGGGTATTTGAAAATAACCCGAGAAACCGTCTAAAAAGCATTAATAGTCATTACCCGCTAGACGTTCAAGCATTTGGTCCAGGAAAGGAAGGGGAAAATGATCCTTTCTTGTAGCATCATTGATTTTGCGATAATCTATACAAATTCTCCACCCTGTAACGAGACGAGTAGGAATCAACTCGTTGTTTTCGTTGGGAACAACGGTGATTCCGCCTTTCTTAGGCACACAATGGACTGGACTAACCCACGGGGAATCTGAGATAGGGTAAATCATGCCCGCATCAAGAAGTTTGATAACCTCTTTTTTGATAACGTCATGGATCTTAGGATTCACCCTTCGTTGGCTTTGAATAGTGGGTTTAAAGTCGTCCTCCATGAGAATTTTATGTGTGCAAAAGTGAGGATCAATTCCACGAATATCGGAGATCTTCCACGCAATCGCTTTCTTATGATTCTTCAACACGGCGATAAGTCGGGATTTCTCTTCGTCTTTCAGGTCCTTTGCGATGATGACCGGTAACTTCTTGTTGTCTTCAAGGAAAACGTACTCGAGATGAGGAGGTAGGTCCTTAAGCTCAATAGTAGGAGGATCCTCAATAGATGGTGTAACTAACGATGGATCATCATTAGTCACCTCTTTAGGAGAAGGAGGAGAAAACGGGTCTTCATTGAGAAGTTTCTCAATTGTACGAATGTCTTCATCCCAATCGGTGGGAGAATCATCATACTTAAGATCGAGAGGACCCAAGCTAGCTTCAAAATCATCCAAGTCACTTTCTCCAAAAAGAGTCAATGACGGAGCAATTGAGGCAACGGTCTCAACATTGGGTAGAGAAGAGAGAGTACTTTTGCAAGCATCATGAAAGTGTTCTTCACAAGCCTCATCGAGAACATCAATAGCATTAACACTCTCATATGAATAAGGTTGCTTCGAAATCTTACCCATGTTGAAGACAATTTTATCATCACCAACTCTCATGATTATTTCGCCCGCGGCTACATCAATGAGAGTGCGACCGGTCCTCAAGAAGGGACGTCCAACGATTAATGGAACACGAGGATCCATCTCGTAGTCAACGACAACAAAAACCGCCGAGAAGGTGAATTTGTCAACGCCAACGAAGACGTCTTCGGCTATCCCCACTAGATAAGCAACCGTACGGTTAGCTAATTCCAAAGTTATTCGGGTGGGGACTAGCTCGGGGAGAGATAATTGCTTCCAAACACTTAAAGGCATTAAGTTTATACTGGCACCTAGATCGGCTAGGTCCATGCAGTTCTCTACTCCCGGGAAGTTGCAAGGAATCAAGAAGCGACCCGGATCACCAAGTTTGGTGGGCATTTTCCTTAAGAGAACCGCTGAGCTATTCTCATTAAGTTGGGTCTGAGCAATGTCAAGAAGCTTCTCCTTGTCACTAAGAAGATGTTTAAACATCTTCGCGTATTTAGGCATGTGAGCGAGAGCCTCAGAAAAGGAGATGTTAAAATTCAATTGTTTAAACATTTTGAGAAAGTTTGAAACATGAATATCATCCTTGATCTTTTGCTTCTCTTTCCTCAACCTTGAAGGATAAGGTATATCGGATGAAGAGGAAGGCTTTAGGGAAGTAGGATCACTCACAACCGCGGGTGGTGGGGGAATGGGGGTAGAAGGCAAAGGAGATGAGGAAAGTTGCTCTTTTTCCTTGTTCACAATCACGGGTGGAGGTGTAGGAAGCTCGGGTTCCGTATAACCTTTTCCACTACGAGTAGTGATTGCTTTCATCTCCCTTCTTAGATTCGCAATGGTGTTACTCGGAAGAGTACCCGAAGAAGAGGGTTGATTACCTTGAAAGAGCGAACCTAACATATCACGTAATATATCCGCTTGGGTGCTGAAAGAGTCTCCCATGTCTGCGCGAATATCATTGCTTTGTTTCACCATGTCATTCCTTAGCTCGGCTCGAATATCGCTCCCTTGTTTCGCCATTTCTCCCTTCAAGTTGATGAATTGACTCTGAAGATTCGTCACCATCTCTCTATTAGTCCTCATGAACGTCTAAACGTCTTGATTCAAGGCCATCGGTTGATTGAGAGGTGGAGCTTGGTAAGCTTGAAAATTTCCTTGAGGTGGGTATGGGTTTCTTTGGGATTGATATTGATTGTTAGCACGAGGTTGGGATTGGTTATTTCGGTTGTAGCTTTGTTGTTGGTTTGGGTTTGGAGGAGTAAAACCGGGTGGAGCAAGATAGTTGTTTGAACGATAACTTAGCAAGTTATGGTCTCCTTGAGGACGAGCTTGATAGCCTCCCCTGGGATAAGTACCGTATACCGCGTTAACGTTTTCAGAAAAATTGCCTTGAGTATAAGGACAATCATTGTAAGAATGGGGACCACCGCATGTGTCACAAGAAATAGCAACGGCTTTAGCTTGTTGAGTTTGGTTAGAAGCCAAAATTTGCATACTTTTGCTAATTTCAAGAATAGCACGTTCCATGGCGGACATGTCGGTGGTGGAAGAATTAAATGAAACATTGACTCTCGGATTAGATCTTGAGGATGCGGATGAAACCCAATTCTTGTGGTGAGTAGTCATGTTTTCAATCAACTCTTTACACTCCTCCGGTCTCCTTTTCATAAAGGTACCACCAGCGGCGGCGTTGATCGTGTCACGATCACGAAAAGTGAGACCATTGTAGAAAGTATCAATGAGAGTAACAGGGAGCATGTTGTGATTTGGACAACGGTCGATCAAATCATTGTATCGTTCCCAAGCATCAAAGAGTGATTCATCATTGTCTTGCATGAATCCACTAATTTGGTTACGAAGGCTTGTGACCATGGATGGTGGGAAGTAGCGCGACAAAAAGCGTTGAGTCATGTCATTCCATGTATGAATAGAATTCTTTGGGAGACGGTCAAACCATTTTTCGGCATGGTGAGAAAGCGAGTGGGGAAATAGTTGAAGGAGAAGTTCATCCATAGGAACACCGGGTGACTTCATGCTTTGGGTGATGGTAATGAATTTGTCGAGGTGTTTGTTGGCATCATCATCCAGAATTCCGCGAAATGGATTAGTTTGCACTTGTTGGATTATGTGATGCTTCAACGAAAACTCCTGAGCCGTGATGTGCATCGGCGCAATCGGGCCTCCGCGTCCGTTCATGGTGGGTTGACACAATTCCTCCATTGTTCGTAAATCAGGTAGGGGGACATTGTTCTTGTTGTTATTGTTATTCAAATTTGGTAGAGGTGGGTTATTATTGTTGTTATGAACACCAGCCATATCTAAATCTTCACGAGTCTCGGGCTCAGAATAGTTTGAAGATCTAGTACGCATACACCTACAAAATAAAAATATACAGAGAGAATATGTATATAATCTTTTGGTGCAAAACCTTTGGAAAAGAATTGCTTTTTAAGATTTTTCAATGTTTTTGGATCTCTGAAAAGTTTTTAAATTTTTATGGGTTTTTGAAAAATTTTTAAAGCAAGGAAAATAACGTTCAAGGAACGGATCCCAAAATTCAATGCGTCTCTCACTAGAACCCGTTAATCTTAACGAAAAGAGCCAGCAGCGGCGCCATTTAAAACAAGGTTTTACCCCAAGTATAAAATATTTATCGTCCGATCTCTTCGAATTGATTTCTAGTCTAAAGTGCAACTCAATTGTCTTTTAGTGAACAAGAGTAGGTTTTGGTTTGGTTTTCTAATTAAAACTAAAAGCTAGAATGAAAATGTCGTTGAGCGAAATTAAAGCGTTTAAATATTAAACTAAAATCTATTTAGAAAAACTTTATGTAAAACTTTAAAACTTAAAAACATGTTCTATCGGAATATTGCAAATCATTTCTATCGGAATGCACCAACTCATAACCATCGGAATACAACTAAAACAAGCCATCGGAATAATTCATGTGAAAGTCCATCGGAATGCTAAACTGAATACCCATCGGAATGCAACAATATCAATTCTATCGGAATGATGTTTATCGGAATGTCCTAGATCGCAATGTTTCAGATCGGAAAGTTGTAAACACTTCTGTCGCAATGCACCACTGTCGGAATGTTTTAAAGTAGATTTGGGCAGAGTTTCGTCTTAACAAGGACCTTAGTCCCGTCGGAATATGTGATCGCAATGAGCGATCGCAATCCAGATCGGAATAAGGGGGAATGACCAAGTTATCGCAAAGTAGAACCCTTGATGGGTTATTGCAATAGAAACCAAGTAATCCGTCGGAATGTGTAGAATCCCCAAAATTGCGATGGAAGCAAAACTTAATCCGAAATTGGTGGTAAGCTTAAAACTCAATAAGCACATACAATAAGCTAACTCATCCGAAACTTAAACAACTCAAAAAGAATAAATTTAACAACTTCTTAAACATAAAAGATCATAAACTTTATGAAAGGAAATTTAAAGTGACTAAAACCTTTGAGAAATCCGAAAATCAATAAGCTAAAAGTTGAAATAAGCCAATAAGCATAGAGAGCTTATAGATTATACGTGTAAGAGCTTATGTCTAAACAAAGAAGATTAATCCATTAATCACGAAATCATCAAATCATACGAATGAAATATGCAACTCGGATCAAAGATAAAGTAAACCAAGAAATGTAGAAGGAGATTAAAGAACACAAAGCTTAAACTTAAACTTTTGATTAAAGAAACTCAAATACAAGGATTAATGAAAGCTTAAAAGAAAGGAAAGATGAAAAACTTAGTGAGAGAAAGTTTAGAACTTTCTCTCTCTAAAAACTAGAAAGGAAAAATTAAAAGTGCAACTAGCTAACCACCCTCCTAATGTGATTAGGAGGGTATTTATAGGGAAGTGGGAAGTGCATGTGTGGTGCTTCCTTCTTTCTTTTCTTCTTGACTCGATTTAATTCTTTGTCTTTTCTCGACGTCGTCTCGGGATTCGAACTTGTCTTAATAATTTTCTTCATTAATTTAGACTTAAGTTCTTCGACTTCATTAAACTTCCGTCTTTAGACTTTTTCTTCGATAAATCTTCATAATACGTCTTGGACATCCGTTCTTTAAGCACTCTTGATCTTTTGACTTCGTCTTCTCTCGTTTTCTTTGATAAAAGCCCGTGAAAGCCCATGTTTTCTTCCTTTTTCATCTTTTGGTCCTAAAACACAATAAAAACACAAACCACGCATAATTCCGACTTTTACGACATAAAATACACGTTTTGGTCTTGTTATTATTAGAAATAAGTGGTAAAAGGATAAGTGTTTTCACACTTATTAGCTTGACATGCTTATTGGCTTATTTTGTATTTAGCTTATCAGTTTCAAAGTTTTCTTAAAAGTTTTGTCTTTTTAAAGTTTGTTTATTAAAGTTTGCGTATTTAGTATTTTGTGTCTTAAAAGTTTTCAAATTTGTGCTTATTTAGTTGGTTAAGTTCTTGTTTAGTGTTCTTTTTAGAAGTGCTTATTGATTTATTAGCTTATGCTCTTCCATCTGAATATTATTTCATTTCCATCACAATAGGGCTTCCATGTTGCGACGAGTATTCCGATCCAGCTTTGCGATCATTATTCAGATTTTGTATTCAGATCCCTTATTCTGATCGTGATTGCGATCGCTCATTGCGATCATATATTGCGACGGGTCTTAAGGTTATATTAAGACGACACGCTGCCCAATTTTTGTTAGCCATATTCAGATAGAATCATCCAGATAGAATTATTCAGATATAATTATTGTAGAACGATGATAATCTTTATATTTCAAGAGGGTTGATGTTTTCTAGAGAGAGAAACTTAGAGAGAGAGGTGAAAGAAACTATTTGTAATACTTTTGGAAAATGAAACAACCAACACCTCTTTCCATGGTGGAAAGAGGTTTATATACCCAAGTCCTTAATGGACTTGGGCCTCCGACCCATGAGCATGCTCATGGGTCGGGCTTAACATAAATGTAACTTAAACACTACTACGAGCCTGTAACTATATTGTTAGAGTGACCGAGACTTTCTTTATACGTAAAACGTATTTCCAACAATCTCCCCCAAAGGGAAGTCACTCCAAATTTACAATGTCCTAATCTAGAATGTTAGATCCTGTTCTTGAGCTCGTAGTCTGCTTTCTCTTTCCTTCTTTCTTTTTCTTCTTTTTGTGAATATGTGTTGAATAATATCAGGCTTTTGCTTGGAACATGTTCTTTTGGCCTTTCACGTGCAATCTTTATCTTCTTGTGATGTTCGCCTCTTCGTGACTTCATGTCCCACACACTTATCCTTTGTTGAATTCTTGAAAGTTTCAGAGTCGATACAGCGGAAGACTTTTAGGTCATACTTTCTTGAATTTGCAAAAATATTTGATGCAGAAGGAATAAGTATGTGAGGAAGACTTCAATAGGTACACCGCAATGCCACCGTCTTCGAATGCAACAACATAATAAGACACGAATAAAATGGCTTTGACATTTTATTCTACTTCGGTAGCATTTTACCTCCGGTCGGTGAAGATCGTTGGACGATATTAGATATCGTACCCGTGACGGATAGTTTCAATTAAGTAACTTCCTGACAGGATTTCGCGGGTAAACTCGTTCTCTTTATTCGACCGTCCAAAGTTGACTGCGAACATAAAGAGTGAATCATTTGGATTAAAAATCCTTATGATTGAAGCCGTCAATTCATGAAACTTGGAACAAGTGAATTTCAATTAAGATTTTCACCATCGTTGCTTTACAGTTGTCACGAGCTTGATTCAAATAGAATCTTGCTTGTCACCTACCAAGTGCTGTTTGATGTTAACACTAGAAGGATTTCCACTCGTCACTATGAACACTAAAGAGTGTCACTCTGAGTGTTCTGGCAAGATCATACGATAATGCGTAGAGGCCTGGAACGAGTTTAAGTTCAATTAAGAATTAAACTACTGTTTCTTTCCAGTTTTCACAAGATTGGTTCTTAAAGAACCGCACGTGTCACATACCATGAGCTTGTTTGATGTTGGCTCAAGTAGGATTTCCATCTTCATTGTGATACTTGTGTATCACTCAGATGTTCTTGCAATATTACAGGAATACTACGTAGGACTCATAAAAATCTCTTACTTTTCATAGTGTGTAAAGAAGTAAGGAATAAATGGAAAGCGTCCTAATGAGACTTTTGATGATCTCGTGGCTCTAGACTCGATAGTGCGTTTTGATTTAGTGAGCGATGGCTAGAGAGGATTGCCACCTATTCAATATCAGTCTATTCAGAGTGAATAAACAAATAGATAACGTGCTGAACTCCGTGTGATTAAAACAAATATCTTTTGAGAGATATTTGAGTTAGTTGGGATGGGTTGTGCATTGCATCACTAGGTCCATGATGTCTATCTTCAATATCGAGAATCATTAAAAAATGATCTCAATAGCATATGTATTGACCTGGTTTCTGCCTAAGGTTGTAAGGAGGGCTTCTTTCTTTACACCCTTTATCTTTACAATTCTTTTTCATTCTTCAACCCCTTCAATGCTTACCAATACGTCATAACTAGCACCTTGTTGTGATTGTTCCAGTGCTAGCTTAAGTACTTGGTCGGCATTCAGCTACGTTCACAATCTTTCTTCATCTTTCCTAGGACTTCTAATTCTATCTAGGGAATTGTCCTTGGGAAGATTCCATCGGTTTTGATTAATCATTGGACTAATACCTAATCCTACCACCCTTTTGTCACCATGTTCGACGTGAATTAAGTGCGTTTTGGGTAAGTATTGTCACCATGAAAAATCCTTGAAAATCACTTAAAGCACTTGTGATATTATAATCAAAGTTTTTGTGCCTTAAGTGTTTTATTTATCAAAAACGCTCCCCCTTAATATGTGCATTACACATGTTAAGTTGGTTTATCTTTTAAGCCTTTTTCATTGTTTAGCCAAGTATCATTAAATCTCCTTAATCCCATTTTCTCCCCTTTCCAAAATGTTAACCATCAATATTTTGGATATTTAATGGATTAACCGGTCTTTGGCTAATAAAATGAAATTAAATGTTGGCCAAAGAACATATTAATGCTCCCCCTCAAATTAATGAGGGTTAGTTGTAGTGCTTGAGTACGATATATTTGAAAGATTTAGAATCTCGAGAGAAATTCTTGAACAAAATATCATACTTTTACACTGCAACATGCCACAAAAGCTGATTTTACAAAAATTAACATATTCACAATAATAAACATATGGAGTTGACCTGTTATAAGACGATCCATAATTAAATGGATCGTTCCGTGAACCTATGGTGAGCTCCATATGGTCATCCACCGACGAATCGTTCCACACTTCGTAGCAACCGGCGCTTCCTTAGAAGTTCCTCGATCTTCTTGATTGTAACACCCCCACATTTGGTATGCGCAGCGGAACTACAACAATGGGTGCTACACAGTATTCATTGCACACAAGATATATCAAACGACGCTAAAAAGACGTCGACTTAAAACTGGAATTTTAAAATTGTTAGATGATACATGTCCACGGTTTTTCCAACCCCAAATAGTGCACAGAGTTTAGCGTTTTCGGTCCCCATGAATCTCAACCCCAAAAACTTCAGTTTACAACCACATGACATTAAACATAAAAATTGTTTAAGTAGAAAAGGAGGGAAAAACAAGCGGACACCAAGCCGTACACACAACATCCATCCCATGCATGCTCCATCCTACTTCTCAGCGGTTACCTGAAACACATGCCAAAAATTTGGTCAACGAAAACGTTGAGTGGAATTCATAGGTTTTACAATCCATTTGAACGTATATGTAATAAAAACCATTCGTGATCATTTATAGTCTTGTCGATCAAACAAACTATAATCAGGATACTGACAATTGTGTTTAAGCTCATGACACTAATCCGTTAACTCAATCACCCGCGTAAATATACCGGCATGATTCAGATGAAACCAGTGCCCCTTCTAAAGGCATCAGTTGCAATTATACCTTATTTCTCATACAAAATAATCTACCGCAGAACTTACTATAAGTACAGCTTCTCGGCTAGCATTGGGTCGTTAACCCCGTAGTACTACAAATTGCATAAGCGGCTATTTCCCCCTACTCGAGGGCAAGACAATAGTTAATAGTTCATGAATTTAGGGACTTTTGCAACTTTGGTACTCAACACAATTTCTAAGGCAACTTTCGGGTCTAACAATCATTCATGATATACGTTCCTTTTTAAAAACTAGCATGCATTTCCCTCGCGGGTAAAACAATTTCAAATAATATAAGCGAGGCTATAAATTCACACCTTAGATATTAAGTAGTCGGTAGTTCGAGGAGTGATCACTGACGATGTTACGGATGCCCGGGTAAATCAACACCTATCACAAATAACGCGTAATGAGTAATATCATTTAAATACTTACGGTACTGTATAAAATACATATATACAAGTCACTTAAGACAAATATAACTCACGCCAAAAACAAAAACAACAAGTATCATTCATTTTATTCCAATTGTCCTTATAACCTATGTTGTCCATTTTTACCCATTCTCGCCGGTACTTGACTAAAGTACGGGCTGTTTTACCTTATTAAACCATGCTTATAAAATTTGAAAAAATTTCCAAAAATCCTATATGACCTGTAGATAACATGTTTTTAAGCCCAACAAAAGTTTTCACTTTTACGACCCGTTACGCAACTCGTTTCCACGACTACATTTTACGGGCTGAAATTGCGCTTCGACCAATTTTGACCACTTTGACCTATATGAAAAATACCTTTGACTTCCTTGACACCTAAGTCAACATATAGACCCATTTACACAGGTTAGGGACCAAATTTTGACCCTTGACCATTTACCAAATTATACTTGTGACCCTCGGGATTTGACTAAAACTTTGCACAAATTCGGATTGTGAAAGTCCTCGTCTCCCGGTACCCGATCTTTAAAATGTCATAACTTTTAGCTCGTTTTGAGTCACGGGCTCTACCTTATACCAAATTAAAGCTAGGAAAACCCTCTATCACTACATTTAGTTTTCAAGACCTGGAACAAAAATCATTTTTATAAAATGGACCAAATGTTTCTGCCTAAATATGACCATACCAAAAACATGCTTAGACTCGATTCCAAGACTTCTAACCAACACTAAACATCATCCTAAGCCTTCCCAAACATATCCTAACATCAAAATTCCATCCTACCCCTATTGATCAACCAATCTCAATATCAAGAATCAAAGAAAATGAACATGCAAGTAATAAAACCTATATGAATCATCCTAAAACAACAAACCAAACATAACAACAACATGCAAAATCAACAACCACCATGGCTCCCCAAACACCCCCTTTGCCGTGGGGTTTGGGTGACCCAATCACCACAACCAAATTAATTTTGGTGGGTTTTCATGGTGTTTATACTTCCATAACACTTAATTATCAACATGCATTAGCTCTTTTAGCCTCAAAAACAAATTTGGATCATATGGAAAAATCTTGAAAATTTTTTATCAATGCATGTTGGATTTGAACACATGAATAGGTGGGGAATGACCAAACTAAGTGTGGTCTAACCTTAGATTTTTGAAAAATCAAGTGGAAAATGATTTTTGGTGAATTTTTGAGTGGGTTGGGGGTTGCCGTGGGTTTGAGAGAGAAGAGAGGGAGAGTGTTTGATTTTTTTCTTGTAAATTTTGTGTGTGTTTATGTGTTTGTCCATTTTGGCCCTTTTGATGGGTTAGGAGGGACCTAAATGCAATTTTGGGCTTCTTTTGTCCTTAAATAGAAAACATCCTCAAAACTTTGCGGGTTTGACTCATTTGTCAATTTTGAAAATTTTACGGGAGTCGGAAATCTTCCCGAATGCTCCAAAATATTTTTGGGATACTTTAAATGTACTTGGAAGGCTATAAAACTCACCCGACTCAACTTAACACGAACCGTAAATAAAATTCTCGAAAAATTACATTATCGACAAATCGTCAAAAATTATATAAAATTGGGCATCCCTCGGGATCGTAATCGTCATCGTCCTTCTTAAAACGTCAACCGTAAAAATTATAACCTCGAACATCGGCTCTAACCAAAATACTCATAATTATAGAAATTATAATTAAATAAAAATTTTAAAAATTAGCGTAATTTAGGGTATCGTTAATGACCTCGATTCTAGGGTGTCACATCCACCCCTCCTTAAAGAGAGCGACGTCCCGGCGCTCGCCTCTTCTTGTACTCACATTTCGTCTTACTGGAACAGATGAGGATACCTTTCCTTGAAAAAATCCTCACGTTCCCAGGTGTATTCCGGTCCACGCTTAGAATTCCATCGGACCTTCACGATAGGAATCCTACTATGCTTCAACCGCTTGACCTCCCGGTCCATGATTTCCACAGGTTCTTCCACAAAGTGCATTTTGTCGTCTAGTCGAATCTCGTCCAAAGGAATCACCAATTCCTTGTCCGCCAAACTCTTCTTCAGGTTCGATACGTGAAACGTGTCATGAATAGCACTAAGCTCGGTCGGCAATTCTAACTTGTACGCTACTGGTCCAATTCGTTCAACGATCTTAAACGGTCCAATATACCTCGGACTCAACTTTCCTTTCTTCCCAAAACGAATCACACCCTTCCATGGCGATACCTTGAGCATAACCATATCTCCAACTTCAAACTCCAACGGTTTCCTTCGGTTATCGGCATAACTTTTCTGTCGGCTTCTCGCGGCAAGTAGTCGGTTCTTGATCTGCACGATCTTCTCTGTCGTTTCTAAAACCATTTCGGGTCCAGTCAATTGACTTTCCCCTACTTCACTCCAACACACGGGCGATCTACACTTCCTTCCATACAATGCTTCGAACGGTGCCGCTTTGATACTCGCATGATAACTATTATTGTACGAAAATTCCACTAGAGGCAAGTGGCGTTCCCAACTTCCTCCAAAATCAATCACGCATGCTCGAAGCATGTCCTCCATCGTTTGAATCGTTCGTTCACTCTGGCCGTCAGTTTCCGGGTGATAAGCCGTGCTTAAACTCAGTTCAGTGCCCATCGCACGTTGAAGCGATTTCCAAAATTCCGACGTAAATCTACTGTCGCGATCCGAAATGATCGATAACGGCACTCCATGTCTACAGACGATCTCCTTCACGTACACGCTGGCGAGTCTTTCCATGCTGTCCGTCTTCTTCATAGGTAAGAAATAAGCAGATTTCGTCAACCTGTCCACAATTACCCATATCATATCGCATCCACTAGGAGTCCTAGGTAAACCCGTCACAAAATCCATTGCGATTTTCTCCCATTTCCATTCTGGGATTTCCGGTTGTACCAACAATCCAGATGGTTTCTTATGTTCTGCCTGAACCTTCGCGCAAGTCAAACACTTACTGACGTAACGAGCAATATCTCCCTTCATATTCGGCCACCAATAGACTTTCTTCAGGTCGTGATACATCTTATCCGATCCAGGATGTATCGAATACTTCGACTTATGCGACTCATTCATGACCAATTCTCGAACTCCAGGCTTTCCTTCCTCAGATGAACACAATGGTAACCAAATCCGATTCTCAAAATATCTTAGTCCGTCAGACCTAATCACGAAAAGAGGTTTCAACATTCGTCCCAAGTTCTCGGCTTCAACATTCCCTTTCATTAGTCCTCTCTCCTGAGCCTTCAGTATGGTTTCGGTTAAGTCAACGCTCTCACTCATCACTAAAGCTCTAACCCTCAAAGGTTTCTCCCGTTCCTTCCTACTCAAAGCATCCGCTACAACATTCGCCTTCCCAGGGTGATAGCGAATTTCGCAGTCATAATCACTCAGTAGTTCAACCCATCGTCTTTGTCGCATATTCAACTCCTTTTGATCTAAAATGTGCTGCAAACTCTTGTGATCAGTGAATACAACACACTTTGTCCCATACAGATAGTGTCTCCACAACTTTAACGCAAAAACTACCGCTCCTAATTCCAAATCGTGCGTCGTGTAGTTCTCCTCGTTCTTCCTTAATTGCCTCGAC